>CM060947.1:70153296-70555796 GCA_030765055.1 Mantis religiosa | reverse complement strand
TGTAATATAAGGCAAAATAAAGATTAAAACCTACTTATGTAGACCTAATTTTAAGAAAATGAAGTGATATTGGATGTCATAATAACAAAAAACTGCCCCGCATTTAAATATATATTTAGTTTCGTTATTTGTTGAAATAGGTATCTTATATCTTACAACATTATAAATATACCTAGCGGAAACAAATGAGGTTTATCAGGATTAAATATTTATCAATAATGGTTATGCGGGTTTTGCTAGATTACCCTGGACACCCACATACACACACAACACACAAAAATACCTCTAACTGCCTCACCCTCCCTCTCTTTATCTCTCGCTCCCTCCTTATATTGTTGCAAGGTACATTAGTTAAAAAGAAATACTCCTGTTGTCACAAACAAACCTATGTATAGCTGAACTCTTAAGTGCATAGGGCACGATGCACATTTTTACTGTTATATAAATAACTAATATGTAATATGTTCCCTTTAAATTAGCGTTCCTTTGCAGTGAAATTGTCGTTTACACAACATAATGTTAATCAAAGTGGGTGTCAATATATTATCCTGTTTCGTTATGTTAATTACTTGGATATTTTAATATAATAAGTGTAGTTGATAACTTTAAACTCCCGAGATCAACTCAAAAACCTTACTAATGGTAATTCATTAGCGAATGCATCCTCGTTCAAAGTTGCATCATTAAGACACGAGTTCATCGATCCTAGGAGAGCGAAGCAGAGATGCCTCTCTTCTCAAGTTCTGCTTTTTCCTGAGAGCCATTCTTTCTTGCCCAAAAATCAATTGTGGACAATGTGAGCTCCTTTGAGTTGTATCAGATAAACAATCAACATCTCCAAAGGTGAACGCATTTCTTAACATATGCTGTGACTGTAGCAGCACCAGTTTTAAGGCATGAAGTCCTTTGGTTTTGTAATACTGTCTTGAGAGTTCACAGGAGCACGAACTTTGCGTTGTTCTATGCTGCTGTAACAGACATTAGCTCCAAAAATCCATGTCATTTCTTTCAGAACAATTACGTGTTTTGCACGTTGTTTTATACCCAGCTAACCCTCCAGACGAGTTAACTCCTTACATTGTAAAGGTTTTGCAGATTGGTATTCCAGCAACTGATTAAGAATATCAACCTCTCATCAAAGCGATATGAAGAACTCAGTGACATTCCAAGAAGTGTTTTCTTTTCGGACTTCAAGACCTCTCTGGTTTGTTTGCTCCTCTCTTTTAGATATGTAGGATGCGGAACACCCTGAATTATATTTGTTTTGTTCCTGCTAGAACGCCCTCATTGCGATATCTTCTCTGGTATCTTCTGGTGTTTGATAAAACATAAATATTTCCAGAACTGATAAAAGCCTATAAATGCTCATTCATTCATGTTTAACTGGTAAACTACCTGACGGTATAGACTGGTATACTATAGGGTGTCTCAGATCCGCCGAATTATGCGGATGGTAGATAGGCCTAAGCTAAATATTTTGAAGTGGGGAAACGACTAATTACTGAGTAAACATTTTAAAGCTGTTTTATGCTTATGTCCCTGAGCAACTTACAGTAAACATAATGACCATCAACCTCAATATATGGAGTACGCACAAGGACACATGACACTTTGCTCGCTTGCTTTAGTATCTGTGATGTGTTTGTCAAACGAGAGAGGTAGCAAGGACCTTGGCAACCAGTTCCTTGTCTTGTCTTGCTCGATGCACATTTCCGGCACTACTCCGGATGCACTTCAGCCTTGGGCTTATTGAACTACCTGTATCGTTACAAACCCAGTCCACTATGCCTGTAACCTTTGCCGAGGAGAACACTAAAAAAAGTTACGGTTTCAAATCCTCGATCTAAAAACTTTTCCCCAAAAGCAATCGTATCTCTTATAGGCTACAGCCTCACAGGATCACAAAATGTGCTAGACTGCTTCAGTGTTTCTTGTGCAATTTGCAATGTATGTTACCTTGAATCACTGCCATTAAGATGCTTTATAACGAGTACGTGTCCTGAGAGAAATACAATAACTGATCTCACGTAATATCTGTTACACTTAGGATTTCAGCTCTTTTCTTATACAGTGTTCTAATAGTTCAGCGTGTTCTGGAGTTTTTAAGCCAGGTTTTATGATTTTCTTCTTTGAACCAGATCTTAGTAGTCTCCCTCAGTAATCATTGAGATATTCTTAAAGCCTGGACTGTGGTCCAGTTAATTGTGAAGCTGTTTCTTGTCTTGCAAGCACATCAGCCATTTGAGCCACTGTACCCCGCCACCCTGATGAATTGAACTACATTCTGTTCTGCCATGCTTGGAGACATAAGACAATCTAAAACCAGTCCTGACGCTACCTTATGACTGTTTAGAGTCCTAAGTACAGCTGGGCTATCTACGAAGATAAGAATCTGTTTACCAGTATAGGCTCTCCTTGTATAACAGCGTAAATTTCTAATTTAAAAAAAAACAGAAGCATAATTACCGATACATTTTGCACCTTGGTCTTAACCTATTCAGTCCTCTGTAAATCCCATTAAAGTTCTCTCAGGAGTTTTAGTTATATTCAGATATATTCAGGCCCAATAATGACCCTGAAGCTATTTATAAGTAACTTCGTTTCTATTGCATTTGTGCACAACAATGTGTCACTGTGCAAAGTCTTTCAAATGAGGAAATGTGTCATTTGGCAGATCGTTATGCACATCATCCAAATAAAATGTGTTATATTTATAATTCATTGGGTCATTACACCATATATCAGTCAAAATATAATCACTTAATGTTATATAATCGTTTGAAATCGTTGAATAAATGAACTCTAAAATAGGAGCACCGTTTCATTTTATTTATATTTTTTGTAAGTTTACAGGAGCTCCAAATAAAAGCAGCTCTCTGGCCGTAGATTGTTAAACCTTGCCCAACGGTAACTCTATTAAATCTTTGGACATATAACATTAACCCTCCGTAGGTAACAGAGGTTACAAGTAACTCTAGACAAAATTATTTGTGGTGGTAATATTATTATTTGTTAAGACTCATACTTGTTGCTCCTTGTAATCATCTATGCAGTCGAAACGCTTCTTCTGCTACATGGCAAAGCGATAAAGTGTCCTTAATTGGATGCCAAGTTTGTGTTACCTGCGGAGGGTTAAGAGTTAGTTCATAAACAAAAAAGTCCTTCAATTAATCTGATCTCCAGTTTTCTAATTGTGTAGTGCTGATACAGGTTTGAAACAGCAAAATTAGTGAAGTGTCTATATCAGTAAATGTTATGAAATTAAATTGAAAGAGGCAGTAATTCAGAAAAAGTGGATAAACACGTGCTATGAAACATGCACCATCCCCATATGCAAAATACAAAAAAGAGCGAAAAATGACCGCAAATACTAACATCAACTGCTGACGAAAGTATTACTTTTGAGATATTGTTTCCTTTCCTCTGTTTATTTGCCGTAAAATGATTAAAATGGAGTATAAATAAACCATACGATATCTTAGTTTCTTTGTATTTAAGGTGGGTGTTGAGTAATTGTTGAGTCACCTAACCTCTTTGTCTTGCGACTCTTTATAATAACACTTTCGCCGATATTCCGTTCAAATATATCTTCGATCGCATGGCAGAATGAACGGGTAGCTGTAATAATGAATAACATTTGACGAAATTGCAAATTGGTTATCTTTGAATAAATCGTTATTATACATACGTATATAAAGAGGATGTTACACAATATTAAACACAAGGCTTTTACATCTTAAACTATTCAACACAGAGATTATTAATTTGTAGATTAATAATACAAATATTATATGTAAACGAACAGCTTACCTGTATGTAGCTCAGTGTCTTTTACGGGATCCGGAGAGGGAACCATCCAGCGTCAGTGATGGTTAGAAAGTATAAACATCTCTCCAGTTCTGTCAACACACACAAAACAAAGCGGGTTTGATCAGTACATTTTTCTGGGAAGGCAACTAAATGACTGAAAAGATTTAATGTTAACATGCATTACATTTAAGCTGTAGAATCCCTTTCAAAGGAAGATATGGAGCCCCTCTCGTCCATGAAGACATTTACCAGGCATTACGAATATATTATGTGTTACCTGAGATAATTAAACTTGAGATCTTGTCCAAATAACAAGAGAAATAGCAAATAGAGAACCAGCAAATATTTATTTTTGTATACCAATTTTATTGGTATGGTTCTTAAAAAGTGTTTTTTTTTTTTTCCTTAATTATTAAACAGAAGTTATCAATGCTTTATACAACTCATAACAAAGCTGCACTTTTACTTCGTGCATATGATTGTGCACAAAAATATTGTTTCTAGGCGAATGTACTGCCTTAATGCACTGTGTTTTAGTGTCAGAGGTGGATGTCTCTCGATTATCTGTCTGCATAAACTACGAGGACTGTTCAATAAAGAATGATCACAATTTTTTTGACTACGTGCCTTTACTCATATTCATAATTTTGATGGTCCTTCTCAAAAGAGTCTCCCATGAATGCGATGCACTTGTCCCAGCGTTTCTGCCAGTCTTCAAAGACATGCTGGAAACCATTTTTGAGAGATCCTTCAAAATCGCCTCTGCAGCCTTCACCAATGCTTCTGATGATGGATAATACCTCCCACGAAGGCATTTCTTTAAGTTATGATATAGAAAAAAGTCACATGGGGCTAAATCCGGACTATAGGGAGAGTGAGGGATGCACTTCAAATTGATTTTGCAAGATATTCAGCAACATTGGCAATATGCAGCCGCGCATTTTCGTGTTGCAGCATCCAGCATGCTTCATGGAAATGTGGTGTTTTGCACCTGATATGGACTTGTAATGTTTTCAGGACATCCCTGTAGTACTGTCCAGTTACTGATGTGTGTGCAGGTACAACATGCTGATAAACCATGCCATGAATATCAAAGAATGAGATGACCATAACTTTCCCAGCAGAAGCAACCACTTTTTCTTTTGGGGGGGGGGGCTGGTGATGAAGGAAATTTCCACACTGAGCTTTGCTATTTACTCTCAGGATCAAAATGATGTAGCCAAGTTACATCAGCAGTGGTTACGTTTGAAAGAAACTCCGGATCTTCTTCTAACATCAACTTTAACTGCATGTTACCTCCATTGCAGCAATAGGCAATACTGGTTCTCACAGGCGGGAACCAGGAGTACCAACAATGACAACTCTATGGCGTGTTTGTTTCATATTAAGGTAATAGAATATAATAAGATTGAATTTCAGTGCGAAAAATTATGACTTTAAAAAAATTATGATCATTCTTTATTGAACAGCCCTCGTATAAGGAATGGTATTTGCAAACCTTAAACCTAAAAAGAGTCTAAGATCCATGATAAAGTCTCTCGAAACTAAGTTATTCTACTCCTGTCCACGTATTAAGTCAGTGAAATTAGACTAAAATGTGAAAAGCTTTGCCACTTTATAATATTTATAACTATTCCCATCATACTAAACAATTGAGACTTTTTTTAACTTAAGGTCACAAATGGCTAACTCCTGTTCCATTTAAATAAAGCACCATATTAAATTATACTTTTCTCAAATTACTTTTTTCAGCATTTTTCACAATTCAAAATGCCCCTTGAGTTACAGTTAAAACTTACCTGAAATCTCCAAGGTAACTTAAGAAACTATGTTTTAAAATTTGTTGTGTACATTATACAAAAAATTAAATAGCTGACATTAATCTAACTGTAAAAAGTTAAAAGTTCAATAACAAGTATAAAAAGGCTCTCTTGAACTAATTAAAATTAAGACAATCGGACACAGCGATTTTTGTAGTTGAAATTTAATAAAAATGGAGTGATATAATAAACTGCGTGATAAGGAGAATTTCATATTACCATATCAAGAAGGGATTAATTATGAACACAAAAAATATTAACATTTTAACACTGATGGTTGAAATGTTGTGTGCACCTGTGTTTTATATTTTGAGTATATGGTAAAACGTTAAAGCAATTAAAAAGAAAAAACTGCAATTTAGGATCACAGTACAGTATGGCCCCTGGATCTCCTGCTCTGACGTTTTGCGGTTGCAGAAGGTGGGGGGGGGGGTTAATAATCCAACGTACAGTAATGAGCAATTGACAACATCCACAAAATAATCTTTAGAATGAAAACATAGGACTACATATTAGCTTTAAAACATTCAAATACAACTTGCAGTTTCACTGTCTTGCAAGATATTCATTACTGCGCCACTCTATTCGAATATTTCTTGCACGCCTTTTACGCGCGCTAACTGTTTCTGTTGGTAGTACTGGAAGTCAGTACATCCGGTGTCGTGGTCAGGAAGTTAAACTGTCTGCTAGCGCCAATCAGCACTGACGCTGCTAGGCGTGGCTTCCGAATCCAACACCGTGCTGCCACTTTAATTTTGTGTGGACCACATGGCTACACTTGCTTTTGGTGCTTGTGCTGGTGAAGTTTGTTTGCTATTTTGTGCGTGCGTGAATTCCAATTTTTAGTGTTTGTAAATCATATTATCGCCATTATAATAATATGGCTACTGGTTCTTGAATATGCAAATGCGTAAAATATTTACAATACGCATTGTTCCTCTGCTTGAAATTCCCGCTAAAAACTGGCAACAGAGCGCTTGCCCCTCTCCAGAAATGTCAGGGCTGGAGAACGGCTGACCGACCTATAGATATTGGGAATAAAGTTAAAAGTTTTTTTTTAAAAAAAAATAGTGGAACAATTAAAATAACTTTAAAAAATAAAGTAAGAAAGGATACAATGATGAAATTATATAAAACCATGACAGTTCCAATAGAAGCGAAATTTGAACAATGACAAGCAAAGAAAAAACAGCGTACAGGCGGGAGAAATGAAATTTTTAAGATCAGTTTTGGGAAACAGAATAAACGATGACGATATAAGAAACCTATTGCAAATCTTTTTAACATAAACGAAGAGATAATTTATAACAGACCGAAGGTGCTAGAACACGTACATAGAATGAATGAGGAACGATATCCGAAGGAAATATTAAATGACAGATCTAAAGGAAAATAAAACATCGGAAGGCCAAAAAAATGATGGATAAACGAATGAAATAAATACGCATTTGGAACACGCATCAAGCTTTTGGAGGTTTAATGCTATAAGAAGGAGAAGAAAAGAAGAAAATAAAACACATAGACCTTTCTATTTTCATAGGTGCATCACCTTAAGAACAACGAAACCAACAATTGGAGTTTTAGGGATTAGGTTAAGGCAAAATAAAAACTGATCAAACGTTTTAGTTTTCGTGTTCATAAACATATTCATTGTCAAATGACGCACTACAGGCGTTGATAATGTTAAAAAGTAGCCCAAGACTTTATCAATACAAAGAAACAATATTGTTTTATTATGAACCAATTTATACTTATGGTTCCCGGTGTGACAATAATGGCTGTTCGGTGGTTGCTCCTAACCACAAATGATTATTATAGTCTACCACACACTCTCACCATTTTCTCCAGTGAATTGTTTGCCATCCGATACGCCATGGATTATATATCCAAGAATGGAGACTTCAAATCATTCATTATATATGAAGATTCCCTGAGTGCATTAATACCTATAAAACAACGATCTCTTTACCACATCTTGGTAAGGGAGATGCCTGAATTATACGATGACGTTATTCCATCAGGCAAACAACTGATTTTGGCATGGGTAGCACCTCACTGTGATCTTGTTGACACCGCCGCAAAAGAAACTACCAAGCATCCCTCAATTTTACCAGATCTTAAGCTTCCATACGAAGACTATTTACGATGTTATACTACACCGATGGAAGACAGATTGGACAATTACATCCAAAAGCAAACTGCATGATGTCTGTCCAGCACCTAACCTGTCTACAACTATAGTTAAAACAAAAATTGCATTTCACCAACAAGTGTTAGCGTAACACTCGTCTTAAATCTCTTGTTAAACTAACAAGCCAAATTTCTGATGTTAAGACCTTAGCAACTGTAAATAGTCAAGATGGCGAGCATGAACTCAGCTGTTGATGTCGATTTGCTATATTTAAGATCGTCAAAATGGCATTTATAATAGAGTATGGCCTATGAGGAGAAATGATTTTGAAGAAATATCCGAAGAAAATTTTTTTTCGGAGGTATAGACTGTCGAAACATGTTGCTATGAAGATTACTGCGGAAGTACAAGAGAGGTTAGAACATGCATCGAAAGGAATATGGCGATCTCGCCTTTGCTTCAAGTATCAATAACCTTGCGATTTTATAATTTACTGAATTATGTGGATAATACATTGTCCACCTCCCGTTTTGAAACGTTCAAGTCACTTGCCCTTCTTCGCTCCTCGTTTTAAATTTACGTAATACTGAGTTAGAACATGCACCGAAAGGAATATGACGATCTCACCTTAGCTTCAAGTACTAATAACCTTGCGATTTTATAATTAACTGAATTATGTGGATAATACACTGTCCACCTGCCGTCTTGAAACGTTCAAGTCACTTGTCCTTCGCACCTCGTTTTAAATTTACGTAATACTGACAAGTTGTTTGGTGCTTGTAGTAATGACACATGCATTTGATTTAAATTCGTTTCCAATATTTTCCCCGTGATATATTTCTCTTTTACATTCACTGCATCCGTGCTCTTATTTTCCACGATATCCTTACACTTCGTCACCATTTCAATTAACAATTCTTTCTCCGTCGATGAGAAATTTGTCTCACGGCTTTATTTATGATTTTGTTCATCCGCCATTTGTGCAGACGAAAATGAAAACAAAAGCGCATCGAGTACGTTCAGAAAATATACGACTCATCCATAGCCTTCTATAGCTGTGATATTTACAAGTTTCTTGGCGTTAACACAGGTTTGTTAACATTTTCAGAAAACAGGTTGGTGAAATGCAAGAAATTTAACATTAGTTTTAGCGCTGTGACAATTGTTATGTTACATTTGTTAACGTCGATTTTAACATCTGTTGGTGAAATCGGGCTTTAGAGTAGGTACTAACCCGGCGAGACCAAGTACTAAATAATAGCCCGACTATGCATTGACCACGCTGCGCTTACTCATTCCTACATTCTGTCCCGTGAACTTACTCCTGCCTTACTCTGTGTAATTCTACTCTCACCGTTCGCCATCTGTTCACTGTTTGCCCAAGATACACTGACGAGCGACTTCAGTGTGGAGTTCCTGAAAACCTTCAGCTAGCTTTAGGTGATCACCAATACTACAGGAAAAGTATCAACTTCATCAAGGCATGCAGTGTGAATGTTTAAATTCAAAGTAAACGTCATGCATCTTACTGACTGAAAACAATGTATCTGTGTATTTTTATTTATGTATTTATTTGTTATTTATTCTGTATTTTAATGTATGTCTAAATGTTAGTCGCCATATAACTTTTATGTTGAAGCGACTTTAAATAAAAATAAATTTAAAAATATTGTTTTACCACAACACATCTCTAGTAAGTAAGTTAAAACATTCATCCAAGGTATAAAATGCTGCTTTTAACAGCCATTTAAATAGTGTGTTTGAATATGTCTTTGCTATAACTATTAACATTAGGATCCAACAAATTGTAAAACTTTAGGTCCAAATAAAAATGAGAATTGACTGATTTACTGGTCCTACATTAGGGCTGTGTTACATTTGTTAATTAAAATCATGTACTTAACTTCTAAAAAATACTACAACCAGCATTCACTAATAGCTCTAGCAAATATAGATTTACTACTGGAAAGATAGAGCCAGACTGAAAAATGCAATGCCATAGCCGGGATTTGAACCACGGATCTTCTGGTTTCCGTCCAGCCGTTCTAACCATTGAGCTACTATGGCCAACGTGCCGATATCATCATCCTGGTTGGGTTAGCCCAGAGGCTCTACTCCCATTAGTCCTGAACCCGTAGGAACTGGACCCGGGCCTCCTTCAACCAGGGAGTTATACGAGCTGTCCCAAAGGGCGGTCGGCGTCCTCCGAGTTGCTTTCCATAGGGCAAGACCTAGAGACTAACAAGGGCCCCCATCTGGTCCTATGAACTCAAGACGGGATGGAAGTGTATACGCCACTTACGCGCGTCAACACTCAAGGCGAAGACTACCGAAAAACCTCGGTGGGGCCGCCTGGTGATCTAGCACACCTTCTACTAGCTTTGCAGGCTAGTACCCGGGAGAATTAATGGCTTCCCTCAACCCCGTCCGAAGACGTACCCGATTCCCACGGGTATCGGGAACACACTGCCCCCTCGAGTCCATCCCAATCCGAACAACTCCCGAAGGAGGGGCTCGGCTGTTCGGCCCGAGGTTCCTCTAGTAACGTCAGAGGTACCACGAGTACTAAGGGTCCGCAGCGCCCGCACTTTGGCAGCTGAAAGGGACGGATCCCTTCCCCTACAATCCTGATTGGATATTAAAAAAACACCACCCCCAGCCGGGAATGGAACCCGGGATCCCTCTCACGGGCGTCAGGTGCTCTACCGACTGAGCTACTGGGCCAGCCGATGTAGAATTACTCAACAAAAATCAGCATTATTTTTCGTTATACCTAGTATGACAATGGACTGTCTACAGGAACCCTAGTCCATATCAAGAACAGATATGAAACTCTAATTTAACCTATTCTACAGAGTTTGTTTGGTCAAGACATAAAGTCGTAGGCTGCTTAATTAAGAATGATTATTCAACAAGGCTAAAACTGAATCTGTATATCTTTACCGTCTGATCTTCAAAACTAGCATCTTTCAATTTTATTTGCTTCTGCAGAACAATATGTAGACTTTCCAGTGTATATACTTTACTAATGTATCATAGACTGCGGTTCATTTACTTTACTTCGTCTGCCTATTGTGCCTTTGTCTTTCTAGCATTTGCTCTCCCTTCTTTAGATTCCAAAGCGTTGCTATGTATAATGTCCATTTCTACTTTGGGCCACGCCGTGGCACAGTGGTTAAACCGCTTGGCTCTCATCAAGGCGGCCCGGGTTCGATCCCAGGCGACCGCAAAGTGAGATTTGTGGTGGACAACATGGCACTGGGACGGTTTTTCTCCGGGACCTCCAGTTTCCCCCGCCATCTCATTCCACCGGTGCTCCATCTTCATCTCATGTATCATCAGTGTCACCGCCTGCGGTGCCGTATGTAGTAAAAGCGGGTGTTAAACACTACACATTTCATTTCACTTCTACTTTAATATTTTCACTCAGGACTCAATATCTATCATTACTTGCTCCACCACATGCATAGCAGGTAAAGCAGATGTTGCATTCTACCAAAAAAAATCCTCACCAAGATGTTTCCGGAAATACACGTTTTGAAGTCCCCTGGACCCCCCAAAAAAGAATTTTGAAGAAATGTGTGAGTGAACAGCATAATTCAAAACCGAAAATTCGGTTAAATATCAAACTTGGTATATAAGTTAGGCATCTTCCAAGAATGCGACACAAAGATTTTCAAGAAAATCCTTTCACCCCAGACTACTCTTTATATGGAGAAATTTTTTATTTTGTCAAAAACTGCTATAACGAATTTGATTAAAAAAAAGCACATATTTAAGGTATTTTCATACCAAACGTCATTTATATCTTGAATTTTCTGGAAATAGCCTCTGATGTTCTCTTCATTCTGAATGGCTTTTGCATAACTGGCAAACCGTAAGACACTGACAAATTCTTACTGCACAAAAAAAAAAAAAAAAAAATATATATATATATATATAGATTCTGTTAAACCAGTATTTATGTTATAAGATTTTTGTGTGTAGATAGTAATTTTTATATTCTAAATGTTAGTGACTTGAATTTTCAAATGTTTCTTACTCTTTTCAAATAGGAAGTCATCCTTCGCTTTTTATGACCGAGCTATGCAAAGAAAATGCAACTTCAAGCCGTCGCCCGACCAGCTCCTGAAAGATTTGACTATCATTTCAGCCAAGCATATTCTCCTACTCCCATGTAACTATAAAAATATGTAATAAAGTCGTGTCTATAAACGTTTATATCGATTAACATGAAATAGATATAAGAATAACAAAGGAAACTTTTGATCTCAAACGCTGGGAATCTCACTGGTAATCTTAGAATAACAATAGACTATAAAAATATCTACTCTAACAATAGATATAAAAATGTATGGAGACTACTGTTTATATTTCTATACAATAGAACTACCTGAGGTGCCCGTTGGTATCAAAGCAGCAAAGGTATGGTAGGTTAGTTTCGGAGTAGCTAAGAATTTCACATTTCAAATGAATGTTCATTCCTATACAGGAAAATATGATAAAAACAGTTCATTATTAAACGAATGTTTCACTCCTGTGAACTGTTCTCATACACTGAGAACAGCTAAACCAGGCCTGGCGAACAGTACTCAACAGGTATGAAGATATTCCTCCACTTTCTCTCCCTTTCCTACTACCACAGCGGGAAATTGGAGAAAACAAAAGAGAATCAGCTCCACCTTATGTTTTTGTATGTATGTGTGCTAACGTAAGGAAGGGAGGGGCCACTCTTTCACACCTTCGGAGTAACGTTCCCCAGGACTGAACTAAACACTCATATATACAATAACGTTCACAACACTTAAAGTCGTTCGTTCTATAAACTTATCGCTAAGATGAGCATTTCCAGCTAGGCTAATATGAAAAATACGTTTTACTGCTGGGCACCATATCTATAAACACCTATGAATTTTTCTCCACCAATCAGCAGCCTAAGAGCATTCCGCTGAAGTAGATCACATCTCTCTCACCTCCCAGGATCGTGCTTGAGATAGATTACGTATAGGGAAAATAATTATGGATTCGCTCTCACTAGTGATTAACAGTAATGATATTAAAAATAGTCTACACATAGAAATTAAAGTGATTTTGAGATATTAAAGACGGTAAAGTTCCGGCTAAAATAGGATGAACGATTGCCTTATGCTGCGAGATATCACTGTAATTAGAACAAAACAATGGATTCATTGTACGAGGGTCGACTGTTAAATCCCGGGTCTTACATAGAGATGGCACCACTGGGCCAGTTTAACGGATATCATCATATAGTTTAACTCTAGACTAGCTTGTATCCATAGTTAATAACTTGTTTAGTTTTCAAATGACAGCATTTTAAACAAGATAAGTGTAGAGATTTCACGAAAATGGACGATTTGGAAAAAAAGCCGTGATTAAATACTTCCATCTGAAAGGCTTAATGCCTAAAGAAATCAAGGAGGAAATTGGCAGTATATTGAAAGAACCTACCCCCTTCATATACAATAATTAAAAGGTGGGTTTCAGAGTTTAAAATGGAACGTACGAGCACTAGAGTTGAGCCTCGCTCTGGACACCCTGTGGTATCGTTTAGTATCGAAGACCGCAGATTAAAGTTGTTTGAGATAGCAGAAGCTGTAAATATATCAACAGAATGTGCAGGTAATATTTTAAGTAATATTTTGGGATTTCACAAGGTCTGTGCAAGATGGGTGTCGCGTTTGTTGACACCTGATCAAAATTTGCAAAGAAAAGCTATTTCTGTTAAGAATTTGGAGTTCTATCGTAAAAATTTCAGTGAATTTTTGAGACCACTTATTAACATGGATGAAACTTGGATGCATCACTACACTCCAGAAAGTAAATCACAGTCAAAACAGTGGACTGTACCAGGTGAACCAACTCCAAAGTCAATTGTGTGAGCTAACAAGGTTATAGTGAGTGTTTTCTGAGATACACAGAAAATTAATTTTATTCATTATTTAGGAAAGGATAAAAGTATCACTGATGACTACTACGCAAGCTTACTGCAACGTTTGAGTGATGAGGTGAAAAGAAAGATACCTCATTTGGCAAAGAAAGAAAGATCGTTCAGTCATTACAATGGGAAAAATGTGCGAATTCAAGTTCGAATTGCTTGAACATCCACCCTATTCGCCAGATCTAGCACCCAGTGACCACCACCTGTTCCCGAACCTCAAACAATTTCTTGGAGGTCGAAGACTTCACAGCAACGAGGAGGTCATTGTTGCGGTAAACAGCTGTTTTGAGGACCATGATAAATCGCACTACAGAAAGGTTTAATTAAATTATAACCTGATATGACAAATGTATTAGCCTTTCTGAAGACGATGTTGAGAAATAAAAAAAAAATATTTTTTTATTATTGTGACGCCCGAGACTTATCAGCTGAGCCTCGTATTGTGCGTGTTTTAAATTAAGAACTTAAGGGGATGCAGTAATGAAAAACCCCAAATCCAGCAATTTTCAACCAATCTTGCTGAAATTTTTACCACTTAGTTCTTTCTGATGTATAGTGGACACAGAATTCAAAATGTTGTTTTTATATCTTCAATAGTTTTTGAGTAATTAATTTGTGAAGTTCAAAATTTGGGCAAAATTCAAACCGCTCCCCGTGATGAAATTTTTCAAAATTTTAATTTTTATATTTCTAAAAATATTCAGATGGTTATGAATAAAAGACCTATCATATGAATTTCTTATACTGCCCTTAGTTGCACAGGAAAAAAAAATTAGGTATGGAGCAAACAAAAAAAGCCAAAAAATGAATATACCTTTGACTTTCAATATCAATAACTTTAAAAATATAATGAGTATTAAAAATTCGTATGATAGAAACCTTTGTTTGCTTTCTAAGAACATGTGTCGAAACTTTTAGAGGGACTGAATCAAAACTGCATCGTGTGGAACATTTTGAATGACAAAAAATGTTGAAAAAACTATAACTGAGTTAATCAAATTTTAAAATCCAAAACATTTTCCTTCTCAGCTACATGCCTTGAAGTAGACCAAAACCCTCCAGATAGATAAGTTGGACCCTCTTGCCTCTTCCTTCTCTCTTCTGCAGCAGTGTTCTTCAATTTCAGTTTCCTTCTGGATGTTTTAGAAGTTACCTTCGCAGAAATTGCTTAATGAAGTAAGCGAAATTGGTCCTTCCCTGGGCTAATATTTAGAGATGCTGAAATCTGTGTCCATTATGTCTGACTACAGCTTGAGTGAGGCAGAACAACCAAAGTTGAATTCACTGATGGTTGATGTCACAGCAACCTGAAGTCTCTTCTTTGAAACAAATATTTCTTTTGGGCAATTATGCCATATCAAACTTTCATTTGCATTTTGTGTCTTACCCAATGTACATCTATTTAGGATTTCATCTGATACCAGCCTTTGGTACACAGGCATTAGTTTTCTTACCACATCAGGCCTCAAGTATGTTCCCATTGTTGTGTTATGTTTAGATGTTTTTTCCCATGTATCGTTTAGCCTATTCATGATCCTAACTATGCACACAGTCAACAAAAGGTCAGTTGTTTCAAATAATGTTTTACCTATTACCTATATAAGTTATATGCACGTTTTGATGTATAAAATATCTTTATAAATGTTAAATGACACACTAAAACTCATCAATTATATATAAACGGTATATAGTTTAACTAGACACAAAAGAAAATCCGGACCGTTAGAAGCTCACACAAAAGCAAAAATATAAACATTATTATTTGCTTTCAATGTTTGTAGCCAGTGTTTTGTTTCCATGGTGCCACATATTGTAAGAAATAATCATCATACCAACACATAAAATTCCACCAGAAACTTTGCCCTGTAATTTCAAATGTATTTAATTTAGTACATTCAATCGAACTCAAATGACACAATTCTGTGAATTCAAGGGCCGGGTTGCACGTGCGCATGGGCATTTAAGTTGTCATGTGAGGGGATCTAAATGCCCGAAACTCATAAATTTAGTTGGATTATGATGCTATAAGGTTCAAAGTATTTTATTAGCTGAAAAAAAAAATTCCCATATTTTTAGCCAATTTTGATGCTGCATTCACTTAAGCGTTGTTTGCACTCAATGTTTCTGTATGTTATTAGTTTAAGAATCGTATATAACATTAGTTACATGCAGAAACCCCATTAGTGGAGCTCAGCGTCGCACTTAGGTCATGCTGCCTATCCACACTGGAAGAAATTATGGGCGACGGCGCACGCTAGCAAGGGGACCCTAACTATTCCAGAACAATATCAATCCGAACACCTGCACAAACCCATCTGTGCCACCTTTAACCTCGAGATTCTGGAAGGAAGCGAACCTTCCTCAGGAAGGGAACCAGATAGCCAGCCAAGCGGCAGGACTTATACAAGCAAACTCCCCAGCGATAGAGCAGTGATAGAACCACGTTAGCTATCGCCCACCGACCTAAGGAAAACAGTCTGACCGCCGGATGAGAATCAAACCCAGGTCATATCGAATAAGAGCCTTGCCGTTACCGCACATCTACCTCACTCGGTAACTGTATAAGCATTACAATTATTTACAATATATGACGAAACAACATTAATCAAATGAACCTATCAATGAAAAAATGAAGTTACTGTCTTGAAGAGTGAAGACATGCCTTATTCAAACAACCTTGGACATAATATGTTTGCTGCTCGGAAGAACAATGGTAATAACGCCCAAAGTTCAAAGACGTAATGCCTTTAGTAATATAGCTCTTGGAGCTTCGGAATATTTAGGCCAATTCCTCTCTGCCGAGCGTTGCTACATCAGGAAGTGTTTGAAACCACGCTGTCCACACAAATTGCTATCGTCCTGCTGCAGCTGACAACACTAGACCACAACTGGTCCTTGTGAGCTCGTCACGTGAATCTCTCTCCATGTAGTTGTCACACGGGTGAACTTTTGGGTTTCGAACGTGTACAGTTGCCCTTGTTATAGATGCAACCCCGTAAACGTGATACCAATTTACACAAAGTACGCCAAAATACGTCACACGTATGTAAGCCTCAAATACCATCAAGTTGCTATTACAGGAATTGGCCATACTAACTTCACTCAACCCTTCCTGCTTTCCAAAAACCAATTTCTAAATGTGAGTTCATTTTACAGTTAGGCTCACATCGCTTCAGCATTAAAGCAAAAACAGTTCTTATCAGTTGATTTACTTCGCGAGGAATATATTTTCTGATGTCTCTGGTTGGCTAGCATTAAATGAAGTTACATGCGGCCGTATCCTTCATTTGCTGGAGTAGAGTTCGTTGCCATCACGCTTCCATCCAGTAGGAACCGATCCATATATAACTTTAGCCAATCACAATATATTTCCTACGTGGAGTATAACATATGAAAAGAGCTTATTTTTCTTTGCTGCTGTGAACCCTTAAACAGCGATATCAGTCTGATTATAAAATAGACTGCGCTTAACATTGAATGCACTGAGCGGGATGTCTCGGGCAGTTTCGTCTGTGGCCCGCATTCGGGAGGCCCGGGTTCGATTCCCATGCCTTACCTACCTGATTAATGGGTTTTTCGGGGGTTTTCCCGGGTCGACAGGTGAATGCTGGGTAGGATAATTACATCCCTCTAATTTACTGTCTTTCCATTTCATCTTCATTATCATTTCATATCATCTCTCATCTGGTGATCTCTTTCAGGGTAGAAGTGTCGGCGGGTGTCTCGGCACCTTGGTTCGGCCACCCTGTGTCACCTCTCGCCTCATCCTTCCTACTGGGGATGCCCCACTTGGGGCTTAGGTTTCGGTGCCAAATTCCCACCGTAGTAATCCTAATCCTAACATTGAATTTCCTAAACTTGAAAACTGGATAAGTGTTCAGCATATCAGCAGAATTCCATAATATTGTGACTTTGTGGGTTCGTAGAATTAAAAGTCCCATGTGCCAAAATTCTAAATGTTATTTCCGTAGAAACACACTGTTCAATTCTCACGTAAAGTCTGTTTAGTTAACTGGTGTGCACGTCGGCCGCTGCCTTTGACGAACCCTCATAATCGTTTTACAACCCCCGACCTTCCTTCTCCCAGATCTTTCTGCAAGGTTGCCACCTTTCTCGATACGTCATGGGTATCGTACGAGGTTTGGTCTAAATAAATTATCTTATGCCCATTACTGCGAAACTTCCTTAGTTTTGACAAACATATGTATATAACCCTTATCTTATTCAAAGTGCGGTATTTGAAACCCAGCTCCTTTAGGAGACCGCACAAAGTGCAGTTCCCATAAGGAAAATCACAAATTTCTTGCAAATTTGCAACCAATTCGTCTAAGGTGTGCGCTCTCCCTTTTGCGTGGAATCTATAAATTTCTCGACCAATTAAAACGCATGTGAAATTATCTACTTTAGAGAAACGTTTCCTTTTCCTTTCACACTTGATCGGCGTTTTCGGTATTCATTTTGTCACAATATTTCTTACTGTATTTCTGTGAATACCCATAATTTATCAGGTTCATTGCATGACCCCTTACCAATATTATTTGTCAGCACATATTTATATGTGTTCAAAACAAGCGCTTGAATTTGCTTAGAAACAGTTCCCGTTATAACTTTGTTTTTTGAGGCTTTTCCAGTAATATAACTCGGCCCAGTTATCCACACTATTGTCATCACTTTATTTTTCACTTAACTGAAAGTTATCTACTACTTCATTTGCATTTACCACAACATTTCCCTCCCACGGTCTCCACATCGTGACACACAACGAATTTCTGCACGTAATGAAACAGATCAACTGGAAGTTGGAACTTTGGCAACTGAGACTCCACGTGGAGTAGACATGCGATTGACACTTCGAGCAAATCAGGGTTGCTATTGGTCCTCAACGACAGTGTTCCATTTCTGAAGTGTGGAGATAGATTTATGACGGTCATTAGTGGGCGGGAGGGTGGTTTCCTTTGAGCGGCAAACTGCACTACCGTTCACTAGACAGACTTTAACAACATTACATCACATAACAACACAATCTTCCAAGGTCGATGACAATAACAGTGTTCAGTTTACAACACTTCAAAGCTGACTCTCGCCCGCCTCGGTAGCGTAGATGGTAGCGAATCTGCCTCACGTTCAAGAGGTCCCGAGTTCGAATCTTGGTCAGGGTGAGTTACCGGGATGAGGTTTTTTCCTGGGTTTTCCCTTATCCTTCAAGACAAATGTCAGGTAGCTCTAAGCTCCAAGGACTCCGGACTCATTTGAGCATCATTTCACCAATTTCATTCCTCGTCCGATATGACTTAACGTTGGAGGACGTAAATTAAAAAAAAAAACACTGACTCTCGTGTTACAACAACACTCTCGTTACACAACTGACTCATGACTAGCCATGACTTCCTTTTATACACCCACTCATGAATTCCAGACTGTTATCGAATTTTCTCTAACATGTCACTAGAAAAGACATGAATGTTCTAAAATGTGACTATATCGGTGCCGGCAAGTCTTTCACCTCTGTGATAAGCTATTCGTCTCTTGTTTATCGGCGCCTATCTTGTTTATCGTTAACTGTCGGCTCTTTGTGAGCGCTAGCCGCCTATCAGTTCCTTTGTGTACACTAGCCGCGCTATAGTAAACTGCTTATGCAGGCCCTTTATTACCATGAAACAATATCCATCGACTGTTTTCTACTTGTGCTGAAACTTTTATGCCTGTTGCCGCGACAATATTTAGGTTATCTTACAACAAATGTTATAAGTCTAATAAAGTTTGTAAAAAATACTATGTACCTATACATTTAAGTAGATACAACAGCTTTTTATTAACTTCATTACACTAGTAGTGCATTACAATATAATAGATTGTATACTTTTGCATACAGAAGACATGCATTAACGTTACAATTAATTCACTGTTTTCAGATTTATTTATTCCACTGAGCGAGGCGGTGTATACGATTCGCATTCAGGTCATGAGTTTTACCTCCGCAATCTATCTTCCTGACCAATGATTTTTTCAGAGTTTCCTGGGGTCGCTAGGCGAAAGCTGGGATAAGTACATCCCTCGAATTTCCTGTTCGTCCATTTCACATTTCATTTCAGTTCTCTTGCCACTTCAACTATTTCAGAATTTCAAGAATAATGAAGTCTCAGCGTTGATGGCAGGGCAAAAGAATACTCATTATAAACTTTCGTAATTCGGACCAGAAGCGGGCCCCGAGCCCAGCATCAGCACCAGCACCAGTAGGGTATGTAAGCCTTCCGAGGTGGGGTAAGCTGCCGCTTCGGATTTTACGTCTGAAGACCTCAAGGTCTGCCCTCTGCTTTTTTTTTTTTTTTTTTTTTTTTTTTTTTTTTTTTTTTTTTTTTTTTTTTTGCCTTCGGTAAAATCCCATATGACCATCGTAGGGAAAAATAAGAAAGATAATGTAAGGAAAATTAAGAAGATGGGAGGAGACTAGATCTGTAAGTCACTTTCTTTAAGAAATTGCAGAAGAGCTTGGTATACAGGTTTGTGGCATAACTGTAATATGGTGTTGACACTAGAGGGAAAAGGAACAGACTGCTGAAGTAGGCGGCGGAGGAAGAAAGAACGGTGGGCTCGGTAGCGAGAGCAACTGAACAGGAGATGATTGAGGTCAGCGGTTTCGCCTGGGTCATCAGGACATACAGGGGAATCGATGAGACGTAGTCGGTGTAGATGCGCAGGTTAACATCCATGTCCAAGTCGCATTCTAATGATGGAGGTGACATGTCGACGTACAATCCTGAAGCTGGAGAACCAAGGGGTCGTGGATAGATGCGTCTGAACGCCGGCGTAGTGTTTGCCTTTGATGGACTGCGAAAGAACTCAGGCGTCATTCCAGCGACAATAGGCGTCACGATGAAGGACCGGGAAGAAATCCATGTAGGGCAGTTGGATGCCTTGGAAGGTGCCTTGGGTGAGTCCCTCTTTTGCCAAGCGATCGGCGACTTCATTGTATCGAATTCCGACATGCCCTCTGATCCAAAGGAAGTGAATTTGATGTCCGGCTATGGTAGCGTTGTTCACCAACGTCAGTATCTCGTAAAGATAACGGTGCATATCTCTCGTCCAGCGAGGAGATGAGAATTTCTGCAGCATACTCTGCGCATCGGTTAAGATCAGCAGTTTGGGGAAGCCCTGAGAAATCCCATATTGCAAAGCGTCACGAATGGCCAGAACCTCCGCAGTGTAGTTGGAAGCCTCCATAGGTAGGCGGTATCGAGCCAGGACATTAGTAGAAGGACAGACGTATGCATAACCTACTCCATCAGCAGATTTAGAACCGTCGGTGTAAATCGTGGTGAAATCTGGCCATGTAACCTGTAAGAAATGAGAGAGGGCGACGTTCACGTTAGGGCTCCGAAGGATATGATCAGGAAGATAATGCACCGAAATATTCAAGAAGTGTAAGTCACATGGATATTGAAAAGCGTGGTATAGATACCAAAAACCCAGTAAGAGTAAGGGCAATCTTCGTACAGCTGGAAAATCCGCGTTGAGATAATTAGCAGCAAGATACTGCAACGTACGCAATACTGGGTGGGCGTCCACGGAGAAAACTCACAATAGAAAGCGCTGGGTTAAGAGCTGTCAACGGATCTCCAATGGTGGTTCTGAGGCCTCAACCAAAAGTGCATTCGTCGGTGTAGAAAGCATAGCACCCAGGCAAAATGGAAGAGTACGGTACTGAGCGATATCCAACTTGCGCAAGATCAATGTGGAAGGAGATCCAAAGAAGGTACAGCCATAGTCCAGCACCGACCGAATTAGGGAACGATATAGTAGAAGTAATATGGAAGCGTCCCCGCCCCACCATGAATGAGCGATACTGCGTAGAACATTAAGAGTTGCACCAATCTTGGAGATGAGATGCTGGATGTGACGACTCCATGAAAGGCGACTATCCAAATAGATGCCCAAAACTTTTGCGGAAGATGCAAGGGTGCATTCGTCGGTGTAGAAAGCATAGCACCCAGGCAAAATCGAAGAGCACGGTACTGAGCGATATCCAACTTGCGCAAGATCAATGTGGAAGGAGATCCAAAGAAGGTACAGCCATAGTCCAGCACCGACCGAATTAGGTCCCAAGCGGATAACGCCATCAGGAAATGTCCGTCGTTTCCTAGTAAATACTACAACTGTAGACTTGGAAGGTGAAAGATGTAATCCGTGTTCCGAGGCCCAGGTTGATAAATCAGTGGCTGCATCACTAAGCCACAGACGAGTAATCCAAAAACTAGAGCACCGAGCGTACAAACAGATATCATCGGCATACTGGAGAACTCGAATGTGAGGACTAAATAGAGAGTCCAAATCCGACGTATAAAGTGCATAAAGAAGAGGACTCAAAATCGCTCCCTGGGGCAATCCTCTAACTACTATTCTAGGGCCGAGAGTTATCAGGAGAACGGATATAGATGAGGCGATGTCGGAGAAGATTGTAAATGCCAGAACAGTACCGAAGAGGAAGACCCAGTGCTTGCAGCTTCCCAAGCAAAACTGGCAGTAAAACACTGTCGTAGGCGCCGGAAATGTCCAAAAAGATGGCTGTCAGATATCCATGTTCCAAATAGGTACGCTCGATGTCAGTAGTTAGGATGCTGAGACTATCCAAAGTACCCCCGGGTTTTGCGGAAACCA
The DNA here is from genome assembly GCA_030765055.1 of Mantis religiosa. NCBI lineage: Eukaryota > Metazoa > Arthropoda > Insecta > Mantodea > Mantidae > Mantis > Mantis religiosa. The sequence continues at coordinate 70,533,421 of CM060947.1, read as the reverse complement.
TATTGGGACATGGGTAATTATCTCCGGGATTCCAGCCACCATTCAAGTCGTTGTTTATGCAAGCGTTAAAAGGTCTTGGCGATACAGGAAGACAAAGCGATCGGACGATAAGAAGTAACAAAGCTAGGGTCCTTCCCCAGCTTCAAGATAGGTACAATGATCTGTGTAGTCCAACTTTCGGGGAAGACGCCGGAGGCCCGAAGGTCGTTGAACAGTTCCAAAAGGATCATCTTCGCACGAGGAGTAAGGTGGGTGAGCATGCTATAGGGTATCTGATCATAACCCGGAGCTGAATTCGAAGAAGACTTCAGCACACTTTGGAGTTCAGACATGGAAAATGCTGACATGAAAGAGTGTTGCGAGTCTCCGGAAGAAGAGAGATTAGTAGGTGCTGGTGGTGATGTCACGGATGGCGGAGCAATGTGATCTGCAAACTCAGCGATCCAATCCCTCAGAGGGCGGGTAGGAACTGGCTTCCTCCTCAATTTGTTAATAAATCCCCAAATCTGAGAAAGTGGGGTGGTGTTAGAGAGTTTGGCACAAAAGGTCTTCCAGCACTCCTTTTTGCACTGTCGTAAAAAAACGTTGTCCCATGTAGAGTTGTGCCGGTAGGTACTGAGCGCCAATTTCCTCTTCGCAACATAACGACTGCATTCTGCATTCCACCAAGGAGATGGTACACCACGGGACGGAAGAACTGGCTGTTTCTCTGGGATGGAAAGCAAAGCCGCACTATTGATACACTGCAGAAAGGAGTCGTAACGCACCAACGGAGGACGATCATTGGGAATCTCAGAAACGGTGGCTTCGAGAATACGTTCGTGCTTGACCCAATTGGCATACCGTAAGTTCCATCTGGTCGAAGGCCGGTGGGCCACAGAAACGTGCGGAAGAATAGTCGAAATCTCCAGCGGGAAATGATCAGAGCCCATTGTAAAGGGAAGAACCCTCCATTGGAGTTCAGAAGATAGGGAAGGGGAGCAGAGCGTCAAGTCAATTGCTGACGGTCGGTGTCCGGGCTGAGTGAGCAGGGTGGAAGACCCATCGTTGAGAAGAACCAAACCAGAGTCCTCGATGAAGTCCAAAAGTGTTCTGCCAGCAGCGTTGGTCAGGTCACAACCACATGTGGTATTATGACCATTAAAATCACCGCCGAGTAAAATGGGGGTTGGTAACTGGCGCAGGGAAATGATACCATTCTCGACTGGTGATTATCATTCTAGGGGAGCAGTACAAAGAAACAACTGTGACCTCTCGTTGACAAAGCAAAGTCCTCACCGCCACGGCTTCAAAAGAATGTATTTGGCTGTGGTCTATCTGAATGGTGTAATGTGGAATAGTAGAGTGCACCAGAATTGCAACTCCTACCCATCCGTCCGTCCTATCCTTGGAGTAGAGGCAGAAAGAAGGTATGCGAAGAGACGTATTCGAAGTCAACCAAGTTTCAGACAGCAGGGCGATGGAGACGTGGCGTACAAAGAGTTCTTGCACAAGAGAGTCATAATTAGCACGTAGAGAACGACAATTCCATTGTATCAAGGTTGAAGCCATGCTGTAATTTTGGGTTGCCATCGTTGGGTTATGAGCTTTGTAATAAGATGGTAAGGAAGTCGCGGAGAAGTTCAAGTTGAACAGGGGCCGTAGAGGAAGGAGAAAAAGCAGATAATACAGGTACTATAAGCTGTAGTAGTTGCTCCACAAGCTGCAAACTAGTGGGAGCAGACGGCGATGAAGGAGCCGCCCAAGATGGCGGATAAGGATTATGAGTTACTGGAGATACATGTACTCGTTGTGGAATATACAGAGTGGAATGAATTGGGGGAAAATGCGGAACTCGGTCAGGGGGAGGTCGTGTTGACAAACGAGGCACCGAAACAGCAGGTGAAGTCGGAGCGGCAAGGGTAACGGCCGGTTGGACTCCTGGTGAAGATGCTGGTCGGGGAGCGTAGGAAGGCGGCGGAAGAGTACTGGCTGACTTTGTAGGAGATCTTCCTCCAGGGAGGGGAGGGGAAGACCGTGTATCTGTCATCGAGAGGGCTCCATTAATGGCCTGCGAGTAAGTCGGACGAGATGGATGAGGCGAGCAAGGGGCATCTACTCGAAAAGCTGCCACCCGCGCCTCCGGGTATTGACGAAATGCTGGGAATTTTCTGTCTGTTGCAAGGTGAGCTCCCTGACAGTGAAGGCAGCAATGCCCTGAAGTAGAGGTGCAGTCTTCTAAGAAATGGGGTCCAGCGCATTTACCGCATCTAGCAGCACTCCGACATTGATGCGAGCGATGGCCGAAGTGTAAACACTTAGTGCAGATGTAGACTGGAGGATCACGAGGTTCCACCGGGCAGCGCGTTCCAAAGATGACTACATGAGTCGGCAACACTTGAGAGCGGAAGGTAATCTTACACACAGGAATGAGGAGCCGTACTGCAGGGTTGCTAGTGGGTCGAGAAAAACGCTGGACAGAAATAACAGGGTAGGCACTCTCTAGAAATTCAGTAATTTCTTCTTCTGAGAGATTGGTGTCCACGTTGCGAATAACAACCTGTTTGTGTATCAGGAAATTGGGAATGTAAACTTCCAAAGATGTTCCAGTAAATGCCGGCGACTCTACTATAGTGTTAGCAGCCTCTGCCAATGCTGCCTCAATTTTCAGTCGGTTATTTCCTGCTGAGGTAATATACACAACTGTACGTGGGATTGTCGGGTTGTGACGAAATAGCAGTTTGCCCACACTCATGGGGTGTAGCTTACCCACATTCTTGTCCAAACTCTCAATAAACACATAAAAAGGTCCGGGATCTGCGCTGCTATAACGATTGGAATGGCTACGTGGTGTAGAGACGCCAGGTCGGGGAAGGAGATAGTGTAGAAGGCCTCATCGTCGAAGACTAAAGAGGGCCGACTTCCGAGGTGTCTACTGGCAAGTTCCCATTTGGTACACAATCACTCGAGTCAAAATGCATGTTGGAGTCTAATGGAGCAACGGATTCTCCTGAAGTCGGCTGCCGCTTAGAAGCACGTTCGTCTTGTTCCCTAGTATCAGAAGTCGTAGGACGGAGTGAAGTTTGGGCTGGTTCACAGTAAAGATTCGGTAAAGATTGCTGCAGAGAAGTGGAAGCAGAAAGTTGTTCTTCTTGCTGGTAACATGTCTGCATTGCGGAGTAGATTAGCTGCCCCGTATCAGGGGGGTCAGCCATGGTACACTAAATTTTAACACTTCAAGAACAGAAAGTACGTACGTGAAAATACAAAGAAATTTGATGTAGAAATAAGGCCGGCAATTTGCCCCGTTCTACTAACGCCGCCTCGCGCGCCGGAAAGGTAAACAAGTCGTCACGGTGTTGCGATGTTACCTGCTCCGCTGTCAGACAGCAACTGTTGAGCCCTCTGCTTTCGTATCTTCTAGTTCCGGCCACTCTCTTATGTCCTCTTACCTCGCCCTTCCCATTCTGAGCTTTTCAGGGGCAGAAATATTTAATAAACTAAAATGCCAAAACCTTCTCATACCACCAATTTTATTAGCATTTTCAATAAACTCAATACGGCGCATTCTTTTTAATTTTCGGTGTAGCTGTGGTGGTAAATACAGAGGAATTTACGTTTGATTTACGTTAGGAAGGTTGCTAATCAGGTGGGGCATCTTTGAAAAGAATTTAGCGGCGTTACAAATTCATGTATTCAATATAATTTTTATCATATCGAAACTCTTATTATACAAACGAATCTCAAAGTTGGTTTCAGTAAAAATTATTTCAAGTCGTAATGCGCACTGTAATATTTCATCGAAGCATATAAACGGATAGAAATGTAATATTTATAGCCGCAATTATTAGACTCAGCAGTCAGGGCGGTGCGTGACGTTAAAGTATATAAATTGAACCAGTGACATACATCACCTTGCAGCCCATTTAGTTCTGTGCCCATGTAATGCAGTATTTACAATCGGGGAGTTGTGACCTTCAATTACAAAGGAATGCCTCAGTTTTTCTTCACAGGATTCGTGTCTGTAGCTCCAATGTCATCCGTGACACTATCACAGCTTGGGAAACCAAGAGTAATCGCGCCGCAATGTAAGACTCGCATTCGAGAGGTCCCAGGTTCAATTGCCATCAACTCCCACTGACCTTGGGTAACGTTGCCGGTATAGTTACACGTCTACCACGATTTTCTTTGCATCACTTTCCCTTTTATTTCGTTTCCAGTTCATGTTTCAAGTGTAAAAATTGAAAGTGAGTTCTTTTATGGTTACCTTTTAACTGCTGTGCTTCTCAGTGTCCCATTCTATATTGGGTCTGAAATATTAATTTCGCTCAGAGGCCTCTTCATGAGGCTTGAGATTCCTATACGTGCCGTAAATCTACGAGATGGGACCGCAGCTTTACCTCCCTTCGGAAGTAGGATGTACTAAAGATTTACCGATACGCGGAAAAGAAACATTGTCCTCTGCTGGGTATTTATGGACCGTGGGTATGGTAGTGTCGAACAAATGTATGTATGTATGTATGTATGTATGTATGTATGTATGTATGTATGTATGTATGTATGTATGTATGTATGTATGTATGTATGTATGTATGTATGTATGTATGTATGTATGTATGTATGTATGTATGTATGTATGTATGTATGTATGTATGTATGTATGTATGTATGTATGTATGTATGTATGTATGTATGTATGTATGTATGTATGTATGTATGTATGTATGTATGTATGTATGTATGTATGTATGTATGTATGTATGTATGTATGTATGTATGTATGTATGTATGTATGTATGTATGTATGTATGTATGTATGTATGTATGTATGTATGTATGTATGTATGTATGTATGTATGTATGTATGTATGTATGTATGTATGTATGTATGTATGTATGTATGTATGTATGTATGTATGTATGTATGTATGTATGTATGTATGTATGTATGTATGTATGTATGTATGTATGTATGTATGTATGTATGTATTTATTGACTGCAACTGGGTACTACCCGGTGGCAGAGTTAAGAATATAGATCAAATTACAAATACTAGATTTAGAACAATAACACAGTAAACAATACAAACATGATATTATTTTACTTTAGTCACTTAAAACATATCTAATTACTTCTCTATTTACATATTATATACCATTATAATTCAAAAGTTAAACTATAAGCCATCTAGATTTTTTCTAAATTTCTTCAGCGACAGGGGACAGCCCTGAAAGACTGCTACAGGCAATTCATTCCATTCTTCAATGGTTCTATTAACAAAAGAAAATTTTCCTACGTCGGTTCTGTATCTTCTACCCTTAATTTTATACCTATGATCGTTTCGTCCATAATAATCCGGATTATCTAACCTTACACTAACGTCCACCCATGCCTTTACACCAGCATTAGCTTTGAATAATGCTACCAACCTATGTTTTTTACGCCTAATTCTTAATTCCTCCCATTTAGTCTCATCTCCTTTTATAGGCCCAAAATACTTGCCTCTTTTTATGAATTTTATTGCCCTCTTCTGTATTTTTTCTAATGGATCGATTTGGTTAGCTCTATACGGGTCCCAGCATGCTACTCCATATTCCATAACCGGCCGCACTAAGGCCTTGTAGGCAATTTCCCTGGACCTAGCGCTCCCCTTTTTTAATATTCTCATTACGAAATGTAATGCCTTCCACGCATTCCTAGATGTGGAGTTTACCTGTTCGTCCCATCCAGCATTACTTGCCAGGTACACTCCCAAGTATTTGCAGCTGTCCACCTGTGGAATTTGCACCCCTCCCATGTGATAGTTAACAATAATTTTGCCCTTAGTTCTAAAAACAATGGACTTACTTTTCTTGGCATTAATTGACATTTTGTTAGCCGCAGCCCAATTACAGATTTCATTTAAATCATACTGAAGAGCGGTTTCATGCACTGTATTCCGAATTTTATTATAAATGATACAATCGTCTGCAAACAACCTTATCTGGCAGTTAATATTAACAGCAATGTCATTAACAAAAATGAGAAACAGTAAAGGCCCTAGTACTGAGCCTTGCGGCACACCCGAACTTACAGTTCCACTATCGGACAGCTCTTTACCTACTTTAACTTTTTGCGTTCTCCCTTTCAAAAAAGGTTTAACCCATAATACTACGCGTTTGTCAATTCCTGTATTAGCTAGCTTACAAATAAGTAAACTAAGTGGCACTACATCAAAAGCTTTAGAAAAGTCAATTACCACTGCATCAGTTCTTCCCCCTGCATCTACCTCATCTGCCAAATCTTGAAATAATGAAGTAATTTGACTTTCGCACGAATACCCAGGTCTAAATCCATGTTGCGCTTCATTAAACCACTTTTTATTTTCTAACTCCTCTCGTATATATTCTGCAATTAAATGCTCCATTAATTTACATACTACTGAAGTTAGACTAACTGGCCGATAATTATTTATTTCTGTTTTATTACCCCCTTTATAAATCGGAACTATAATAGCTGTTTTCCAGTCTTACGGTAAGGCACAGTTGTTAATTGACATGTTGAACAAGAGCATTAGATAGGGAATCATGGCTTCACCCCCAAGCTTTAATATTTCAGTAGGTATATTGTCTGGTCCCCTTGATTTTCGGTTTTGCAGCATCTTAATCCTTTTGCGTAATTTGGGCGCCATTATTTGAAAAATCGTTTCTCCACTCTCCCCAATTTCCTGTTCGGAACTATCGTCGGATTTAAGAAAAACCGACACAAAATGCGAATTTAATATATTAACTTTGTCCCTATCACTTAATACATCTATCCCATTAACGTTAAAATCTGGTATGCTCTCTTTATTTCCCCTGCGTCTTTTTACATAATTGTAAAATGATCTCCAACAATTATTTGTCCCGCTAAAACCGTTATTTAAGAATTGTTCCTGCGCTTGCAACTTTTCGTCTTGTAATTGTTTAGCTAATTCTTTAAATTTGTTAAGATGCCATTCTGATATCTTCCTTTTATTATAAGCGTGCCTAGTCTTTCTTTTAAGTTTCCTAATACATTTTGTATAAAATTCTGGATCCGCTTTATGTTTAATAACTTTAAAAGGTACGTGTTCTATAATTGTTTCCAGGATAAGTGTTTTGAAATTAACCCATGCTTCATTTACACTAGTGGCAGATTTTACAAATATCCCATATTTTTCCCGGAGAAATGTTTGGATAGCCTCCCCGTTCGCCCTATGGAAATCCCAACTAATTACTTGTTCAGTTTCAAACCGGTTTGTCTGCCCTTTCCAGTTTAGGTCTAATTGCACACACTGATGGTAACATACCTGGCAAGACATCGAATGCAGAAAACAATGACTCAGGTTTGCATAAAAATACGTCCAGTAATGCTGATTGTCGAGTAACAGTTTTCACTACTTGAAATAACCCCTGCTCCCAAACCAGAAAGTTAACGAGCTTTTGAGCTTCACCTCCTATTAACTGTCCGTCCCAGTTTACATTTGGCAGATTTAGATCCCCTGCTAATATAACATTTTTTTCCCCTTCGGAAGAGATTTTCTCCACTAGTTTATGAAGTGTAGCATAATCAGTTTCTCCAGGTGGTCTATAGCAAGCTATCATTGTTAAATTATTCCCTTTGTTTGCTTGATCAATAATTTCCATTGCCATAATCTCAACCTCTTCTTCTACCCATAATGCTTTGCTGTTTAGCTCTGATTTAGCGCAAATAAAGATTCCCCCTCCCCTTCCATCCCTGTCCCTCCTAAACACCCTGTAATCTGTTCTGAATACTTCTGAATCATTAATGTCACTATTCAGCCATGATTCCGTACCTATAATGACACTTGGATTGCATATTTCTACTAAATTCCAAAATTCAACAATTTTATTCATAATACTGCGGCAATTTACCTGTAGCAGCCTTAAGGAATCAGCCCCTACCTGAAAGTCTACGTTTTCCTGAAGTTGGTGTCATTGCTGCCCTTGCTGCTCGTTGCCGTCAGCCCACTTCGTCACCCTCGCGAACAAAGCTGCCAGCTTTGACGATCCTCTTCGGTTCAAGTGTACTCCATCCCGTCCATAGTCCCAGTCTTCAATCCACGAATTTGGGTCAAGAAACTGAGCACCCAGTCGCTCTGCTACCCATGAAAAAGCTTCATTTACCTGCATCACCTTTCTCCAGCTGGAGTCGCGTCCTCTTAGTACTCCACTGACGACTATTTTTGCTGAAGGAAACAGCTGTTTTGTCCTTTTAACTAAGTCGTACATGTCACCTAACACATAGTTAACACTTCTCCGCAAGTCATTGCTCCCGACATGTAACACGATTGTCCGATAGTTGCCTTCCATCTCCTCTTGCTTTCTCTCGATTTCCCTCAGCAGACCGTCAACTCTTATGCCAGGATAGCAAACTACCTCCGCCGTTGGATTTCCAGCACTCAGTTCACTCAGTTGACGGTTTTCAGCTTCGAGCATCCGAATGATATCTTCGGCCTGTTGTAGCTTAATGCGTAGTTCCCGTGCTTCTTCTTGAAGCTGCTCCAGTTTCCTTTGATTTGCGGTGACGGTCTTGGCTCCCCTGCATTCCTTACATTCCCAGGTTTCCTCGATGTTCATATCCCTCTTCACTTTCTGGCAACCAAAGTGGAACCACTTCGAGCAATTACTGCACATAAGTCCGGTCCTCAGAACTTTAATACAGCTCCCACATCGTTCGTCCGCTACAGGTCCTGGATTAATCTCAATTCCCCCTATCACTAGTAAAGTTACTAACACAAAAATTACAAAATAACTCTGTGAAGTTTCCGTAGTACCTTCACGCTGACTACCTGCTCCCCGTGAGCGCAGACCCGACCACATTCCGATCCTCGCCCGGTAAACCACCAAGTCAACACCCATTGTCTCAACTCGTTTCTACCTGCCTCTCTACCTGGCACGTCCGATCTCCTCAAGCTCCAGACACCAATGGCAGGATGATTACTCAAAGGAAAGAGTTCGGAGGGCTGTTTGTTTGACGGATCGTACATTCGTCCTCTCTGGGTCTTATGTCCAAGAGTGAGATACATCTCCGAACCAGGAACACTGTGGCCCGGGATATCGAATATGTGGATCAGTTGAATAAATGAATATTTATAATACAATTAAATAAGAATATTTTATGAATTTGTGCTAAATGTTAAGGTTTGACAATAAATTATGAGTATGTTTTGGCTAGGAATAAGAGACATTAAGTACGGTAATAAACGAGGCTGGTTTTCAGGCAAATTTGTAGAAGTGGTTGGGTCAGGTACACCAGTGAAGGGTGAAAGTATCTAAGCTTGTAAGATTACGTATGGTAGACTAGCTTGGGATTCTTGGAATGTGTGATTGTATTCCCTAAAAATTTAGAGACTTTAGAATGGAAATAAGCAAATTTAAGTAATGCAGAAATGACATGACGACATCGGATCAGAATTGTAAAAGAACTGAAGCTCCTGACAGTGAAATAAACTAAGTATTAAGAATAACTAAACACTATAGCAACACAACTTGTTTACAATTCTTTGGGATCGGTTTCGAAGCAACTCTGCTTCACACTGACTCACTGAGTCAGTGTATCAGTGTCAAGTTGACAGGTTGAAAATGAAGCTTCGAAACCGGTCCCAAAGGATTGTAAACAAGATAAGTAATCGTGAAGTTGTGTTGCCATAGTGTTTAGTTATTCTTAATCGGGTTACAAGCTAGCAGTGCGGTTCTTAGAGTCGTTACCAAAAAGGGGAGGTTATTAGGAGAATTTTGATGCCTAATAGCACATTCTGGGCATAATCATGAACACTTCTGATCGGATCGCTGATGAGACAAGACGACACTCTTGCCTAAAGTATAGAACCGCGTGTTATTGCTTGGTAGAACATTCAGATACGTTAACACCGGACATTCGGATAATACTTTCCATTAGTCGGCAACTTCTTTGTTAAAGTGAATGCGGTTTATTAAAAGTTTCGAAGTCAGATTCCGTGTCATCCTTTTTTTGAATATGCACCCATGCATACCCTGAGATATGTTTCTCTGCTAAAGTGCGAGGAAAATATTACTGATTCATCTTGGCGCAGCATCGTGAAGCAGAATCACAACGCTACACCTGTCTACCTCCTTGCTTCATCCAGTCGTCCTAGGGGTGGTGACCACAATAGAATAAGTACGGAGAAGATGGCCATAGTTTTAAAAACATAGATATATTTTAGGAAGTGTTAAAGGAAAATGCATTTATCTAGCTAAATGGATTCTTTGAAGATTAATCTTTGTTCACAGATTAAAAGAAATGTATTTTGGAGGTAGAAGCCTCGATTTTTTTAAAAGCTGTGAATTGATCATCTCTCCCAATGAGTACGTGGGAGATACCATGTTGAATAGAGATGGCTACACATTTTTTGTAATTTAAGAATAAGTTTAATGACTTGTTAAATTAAGAATTATGGAATAAATATTTTACATCTCTGTTTAAAATTAGTAATCAAGATCTTGTAAGTAACACAAGATTGTTCGATTAGCTAAATGGATTCTTTGAAGATTAATCTTTGTTCACAGATTAAAAGAAATGTATTTTGGAGGTAGAAGCCTCGATTTTTTTAAAAGCTGTGAATTTATCATCTCTCCCAATGAGTACGTGGGAGATACCATGTTGAATAGAGATGGCTACACATTTTTTGTAATTTAAGAATATGTTTAATGACTTATTAAATTAAGAATTATGGAATAAATATTTTACATCTCTGTTTAAAATTAGTAATCAAGATCTTGTAAGTAACTAACTGTTCCTGTAGAAAAAGTCATGAGGAAAGTATAAAACAATTATAATTTTTAATTGTTCTTGGTTATCGCTTTACCACAAACCAAACAAACTTCAATGAAGAAGGATTGTAAGGTATTGTCGAAATTTGAACTTTCTGCTGGCCTTATGTTATCTCAATATTCTGGAAGGGGTCGGGAGGATTTTAAGCGATAAGCGTTAAATTTTATTGCTTTTTCTGGTATCGTTTTAATGAATAGAATTGAAAGAGCATTCAAAATTTTTATGAGAACATGATCCATAATGTGTTTGTTTGGATCTTAAGGTTTTGTAGCTTGCACGAACCTGAGTTTATCTTTTCGTTGTAAACTTAAAATCAACTATTCCACTTTTTTTTCTATAGCAGAAGACTATGAAAATATTGACTTATCTATGAATGCATAGTCAGGAAAAGATAAGGGTTGTAAAGTCTAGTAACTAGTAACTAAATGTCCAGAACGGCATTTTCAGGTATGCATAATTTTCCTCCACATTGTTGTACACCTTAGGCGTAAGAATTAGTATTAATTACGAGGTGTTACATCAAAATAATTAAAACAAAACAGTACAATGGGGAATGTCTCTCGAAAATCTGATCAATTTTCTCAGAAAATTGTTAGCTATCTCTCCCGTATATAAAACTGAGATGGCTATAGGCTGCATTAAAATGGAACATTGTTATAATAAAAGTAGTGTCAGTAAACTACCCAATTTGCACTTACCTTGTGCACAAAGTTTCCTACTGTTTTCTTGATAGTAAGTTGGGTTTTTACCTACTTTATTTAACAGTAGAAAAATAACGGACCATATGGAAGTTAAGAACAAAAATAAACTGCTGGAAATGCGACAATAAGCAGTGCACGTGATGAAGAATGGATATGATTGAAAGCTTGCCGCCAGCTGAATTTAAAAAACATCACGCCACATTTACAACAATACAGCCATTGGACATCTTCCCTGGAATTACCAAGTATCTCTAAGTACTACGCAAATCCTGGAATAAGTTTTGTGCTTTTGTTAAAACAAATATCTACGCTATCGGAAGAATTTAAATTTGCGGAAAGAGCTTCTATGTCTATTTAGATTATTTGAGCCTTCTAATTTCTTTCTCTCTGTTGAGTTGTTACAATTACGATACTGGTAACTGCTGACGTAAATTGCATTTACATACACATCCGGAGTAAGCCTCGTCATGGAAACGTGATGCAGCCTGGAATCGATACTCTGTACCCGTGTATGACACAAACCATTAACAATAGGTCGCTGGCCCAAAGCTAATGTGGGAGATCTCACTGTTCTAATCCGTTTAACAATTATGAAAGAGGCCTTGTAGACACTGCGGTTAATCTAAGAAACCATATGCAAGCCAAATCGAACCATAATGACAACGTTTTGCAATTGTCGACAATGTTTAACGATTCCAAATGTCTAGACTAAAGAACTGAGTCGATTTTTGAAGCAAATGCCAAAAGACAGAAAAAATGAAAGACCCTGTTTCTCATGTAACTGTTTTTAGTTAAATATCTGCAACATGTTATGCTAAAGCCAACGTTATTTCGTGCAGAAACCAGAAAACCCCAAAAGTTAAAGCTTATATCTGTAGAAAGTAACTGTCACGTATTCTCAAACGGGCAGACTATAAACGATTAGACAAATACGGAACTTATACCAGTGGTTTCTGAAAAAAAAATGCAGTAATTTTCTGTGATAAAAGAGAAAGTTTTGTATCATAGCATTTCGTTCTGTGTAAACGGCAAAATCACATACCTCAAGACCCTAGCGAACATAGAGCAGATCTCGTAGCAACGTTCTCTGTGGCTGGTGCGAAATCAAGATGCAGTCAAATTTACTTCTAGCTATACCTTTTTGGTAAGACAACCCGGACACTCCCATAACTCAACCTAACTAGGATTGGAAATATGTGAGACTAACTTGCTACCCTGTCACTATGGAGGTGGCTCTTGTTAATTATCACGTACCTACCACATTGTGCTATATCTTTTTACATTCTCTACTATGTAAAGTAAATAGGGGAAGTACTGTATTCCACCCAAAGCTTCTTTTCGTGATTTTACCAGAAATATATCTTTCAAGATACCTGAACACTGTCCAACACCTTTTTAAAGAAAAATATCCGTGTATGTAAACCATAAGGGATGGACAAAACCTAGACAAACAATTAATTATTGTTATTGTATTTTTAAATACTACTTGTATTTTTCTCAAACGGGAAGTCGTTTTCAATTTTCTTCTGCTGTCATGCATAGAGAACGGAATTTCAAAGTCATCTGCTTTAGAGAGGAACTAGTTATTAAGCTATATCAGTATCGCTTCAAGCCCACTGTATTCCCGTTTTATCTAACTGCAAGACGATATAAAATGGCCACCGATATCAGCACTGCAGTTTAAATTGTAAATAGTAATAAGAAAAAACAAGATAAGTAATTCAATCATTTCTACAAATGTTTATCGAAATTAACGTGAAGTAGATACAAGAATAAGCTTTTGCCATAGTGGTTTAAAATTGAGTAAACTCATCTTTTGAATTATGTAGAAAATGAAGCTAGCTACAGTGAAGCAATAAATATTACACAAATATAACTATTTTTAACAAAAACTTCACTTATCTTAAGAAAATAATGTCAATTTTTCTTATTAATTGACATCGATTTCACGAGAATTTGCTCGCATCGTCAGTCAAAACACCTCGTCAAGTTGCTGTTGTAATTTACGTCCTCCAACGTTAAGTCATATCGGGCGATGAATGGAATGGGTGAAATGGTGCTCAAATGATCCCAGGGTCCATAGAGCTTACAGTTATCCGACATTTGTCTTTTAGGATAAGGGAAAACCCCGGATAAACCTTATCCAGGTAACTCATCCTGACCGAGATTCGAACTCGGGACCTCTTGAACGTGAGGCAGACATGCTACCATCTACTCTACCGAGGCGGGCTTCGTCGTCAAGGATACAGGTTAATATGTTACTGTGTTTTTTCAGTATTACCAAAATCTGAAAAAGAAACAAACCTAGAAACAGAATCAACTGCTGGTATTTCAAAATTCATTACGCGATGTTTATTTTTTAAAATAAATATATTTTCCTAAACCAATAAATCTGTTGGACCATTTAATCGTTTTAATAATCTAACTTCTGTATTTATTTCATATTTAAATGCCCAAAAATGATCTGCTACGGCCGATTGAACATTTTGTTTATACTTAATGTTACGAAAATGTTATTTCGTTCTGGTTTTCGAATTACGTTTCGTCTTACCAATATAAACCTTATCACAATCTAAACAATTAAACATCGGATTTTTTATTATTAGGAATTTTATCTTTTTACAGAAATGTAGTAAATTTTTAATGACTATATTTATTTTGAGCGACTAAAGTTATACCAAACCCTTTAATTTTTTTTTTTTTTTTTTTGAAAATTTTACTAACCCAAGGATGGTAATTTTTTTTTAAATAATCGTCTTTTATTTTTAAGGGTAGAAATATGATTAATAGCTTTTTTTAATAATATGTTTATATTCTTTATTAAATTCTTCTTTATTCAGGAGTATATTTATTAATCTATAAATCAAACTATTAAAAACAAAAAGTTTATGTGAAAAATGGTTAAAAATTTTATTTTTATGTAATTATCGATATGAGTAGACTTCCTATAAATACCAAAATCCTATTTGTTATTATTTCTTATTTTCTTCAAATCCAGAAAAGGAAGAAATCCATTAACTTCAGTTTCTAATGTGAATTTTATGGCCTTGTAAATTCAGTTCTTTTAAAGCATCAGTTATTTGTTTATCAGGAACAATAGCAAAAATATCATCAACGTATCTATATCATTTTCTTATTTTCTTAAGATAAGTGAAGTTTTTGTTACAAATAGTTATATTTGTGTAGTCATATTTTGAATGTAATACCTACATCAGTTCTTACTACATATGCACCACATGCGGTGTACATTGGTAATATACATTGGCGAAGCGTACAATGAAGTTCTGCAAGCACCGCTTCACTAAGAATTTCAGGAGGAAAAACAGAAATCAAGAACATTCATGCAGAACAATATTGTATTTGCTCTGGATACATTTTCAAATTTTATTCGCGAATATCCGCGGTGCTGCGGCAATTTGAGAGTTGCTTACATTCGAGTGACCAGTTCCGCGAGCTCATTCAATACCGAATAGTTCTGTATTTACGCACTGAATACTGTTACGGTTGTTTTGGTTTAGGACCCGAGAGTTAAAAAATGTTTAAATATGTGGTTTAAGAATCGATATAGACATGTTAAAATGAATAAGAAAGGAAATTGTTAAAATTTATTAGGCAAGAGATGAGGCAACATGTAAATGAAATGATGTGAATATTTTATGATTGGTAGTTTTAAAAAATGAGATCATGTAATGTATGACTGGACCAGTAAAAATCAAGTTTGATTGGTAGTGATGGCAACGGGAGAAGGAAAAATCAATAATTTTGGTAAAACAGCTAGGAAAGAAAGCGTCTTTTGATGGAAGAATGTTATGGTGAACAGAGTGCCAACACGAAATATTGTAAGAGTTAATATCCGTTTTCTGTTAATGTAATCAAGGTATACAATATTACTATAGAGTTTTATACGAAAAATTGTATAAATAATACAAATTAAATTGAAATCTTGATTCTTTCAAAAGTAAAAATAATTTATTGGTATCGAAGTTTATTTAGAAAATTTATCCTATTCACTCGCGGCCACGACTGAAAACTAAGAGTTCTCATAGCTCAGACTGAAGTAGATTTAGGTACATCGATGCATCAGAGTGTCAGATTGGTCCAAGAAGAATTAGGAACTCGTGGCTTCATCATCGCCATCCAGGAGGGCTGAATACAACCCACAATCCCTCAACGCGGGACGACATCAGATGAGAATAATCCCGTTGCATATGATCACCGCAGACTCCGAGAACATCTTCCCATCATCACCATAATCCCGCTACAATGCCATGCTTCGTAGGTTTCCGGAAGTAATCGTAAATCTTCGATGGTTAGGAAGCACTGACAGATTTTGTCACGTGAAGTCTCTGTAGCGTGTGAAGATAAGTTTTTTTTTTTTATGTGGCGCTTTTAATTACAACCGTAGGTATATTTCACTAGCATTAGCAATAGTATTTTACGAGATTGGTATATAGTGGTAACAAATGGGATATTCTTGTAAAGTTTTAAGTTATTAGCAAAAGTATGTGAATTGCGTACTTTCTTTATTTTAGGTCAACAGTTCACGCGTTGTGGGCCAACTGTAGGAAATATTGGAAGGCCTGAGTGGAGAGGGAAAGCAGAAATGTGTCTGCTTGTAATGTGAGCAGTCTTGCAGTGCAAGAAAGGCCTCTGTGTGACTGTAGAGTAGAAAGAGTACTGAAGAGCAGCTTTGATCTCTATTATTTTAATCAAAACTATTATTTGGAGGTTCCCTTGCTTTGAAAGTCACACCTCGCCACTGATAATATAAATATAGATGAAATGATGTTCGGAAAAGGAAATTAGAGAAGAAAATGTTCCAGGTGTAAGTTGAGTACAACGCAACGCAGGTACTGACAGGCTGTTAACAGCCAGAAGGTTTTTGCTGCGTACCCACCTAGGTTTTGGGTCTAACCGCAGGTTGAAAATTTTGGTGATGCAGGATGGGGTGGGGTTTTTTGATGAGGAATTTTTCAAGGTAGCTTTTCTTGCTCCTCTGTTTTGTACAGGATGCCAAACTATTTTTCTTACACCCTGGTGTTTTGTTTGATTAATAATGGGGTAAATTTTGTAGCCAAACAGCTCATTTGAAGATTATGGAGTTCAGCTTTTGCTGTTGTTCGGATTAACTCCTTGGTTACCTCGGGTGCCCGCATGCCATACGGGGTACCCGGAAAAGCCTGAGTTGCAGCATCGTAGAGGTCGTTGAAGAGGGTCCTCCTCCGCGAAGGAGGATCCTTCGACTGTTGCCATTCCGGGATTGGATCCCTTACTGGCATAGAGATGGGGATTCAATTAATGGATGGTGGTCAGATGGTGATGTAGTTTTTTGGGATTGTTTGTGTAGTTCAGTGAACGTGTTTTTCTTTGTGTTTTGGTATGGTTAATTTCGTGGTTATGGCGGTCCTAACACAAGTCTGGGTCTTTTATACGTTTCTCCGGGGTCGAGGTCATATTCCCCGAGGCCGCGGATAGATGGTTGAAGCTGTCAGGAAGCTTAGCGTAAAAGCTGCGGGAAAGTTGCAGGATATGGTCTGTCAATTTAGGAAATTTGAGATCAGAATGGATGTTATCGTTGGGAATGTACCAGTGGGCATGAGTTGCGGTACGGAGATAGCGGTTTTGTAACACTTGTAATTTGTACAGGTGTGATTTAGTGGCAATACCCCAGACTTGGCAGGCATATGTTAATGCAGGTCTCAGAAACTGCTTGTATAGGAGGATCTTGTTCCTCAACGCCATTGTTGATTTTCTGTTGTACAATGCGTACGTCATTGCCATCCTTCTGCTGACTTTGTTTACCAGTGCTGTGATGTGGGGCTTCCATGTTAACTTCATATCTAAGGTGACCCCTATATATGTCGCTGAGTTGGACCATGACACTTGTTCTCCTGCTAGCCGGAGATTAGGGACATCTTGTAGATTCCTTCTGGTAAATGTTATAGCCTGTGACTTGCTGGCGTTAACCTTTAGGAAGCCTGAGTACCTCCGGGCATGTGCAGTTATGAACGTTAAGAGAAACCTGTCAGAAAACACAGTTCTTTCGGGATTTGAACCCGCGGATCTCCATTTTATTTTTGTCTACACAGGATGTTTTTTAATTGCAGGCCTGTGTTGCTGCTGGGCTGAATTAGCTTCAAAGCATAACAGTACGTGAATCTGCAATAGATTTCTAGTGCTTCCATCCAGGAAGGGACAATCAACGATCTGGAAGACTGTACCCAGAGGTCACGATACGAACAAGGAGGGCGCCTGGCATGTAAACAGGACAGAGAGTGGGGAAATGCCCCGGCCATCAATACTCGTCTTGTAGGGGGCTTTACGTGTAACTGATATGCTTGAAACTCCTACTGTAGTATGGACATTAACCATTTGCAGTTTCCTTCGTCAAAAGAAAGAATTGAACATGAGGAATGATCCAGTTTCTATTATTTGAAATTTAAAATATATTACATAACTAACAGTTCCACCTTATATGCGACCGTGGGTGAGTGGTTAGACCGCTCGACTCTCACCAAGGCGGCTCGGGTTTGATCCCAGGCGACAAGTTTCATCCCCTGCGTGCCGCATGCAGTAAAAGCGGGCGTTAAACACTACAGTTCGTCTGGTTTATCTTGAAACACGGGAATTAGAGAGAGAGAGAGAGAGAGAGAGAGAGAGAGAGAGAGAGAGAGAGAGAGAGAGAGAGAGAGAGAGAGAGAGAGAGAGAGAGAGAGAGAGAGAGAGCACTATTGCCCGCGCTGTTGTCGGTAATCCATGACTGCTTATCCCATATCGCATCACTTCTATTTACAGTTTGTCTGGTTTATCTTGCAACATGGGAATTGGAGAGAGAGGTTGAGAGAGGGGTAGGGAGAGAGAACGCATTATTGCTCGTGTAGGTAACCCAGACTGTTTAATTCCATACTTCCATGCAATATTCCGATTGATTCCTCGTGATTATATTGTAGCTATCCCTTTAATACTTTCAAGTGCAGCGCTTTAAAGACTACTGGTATGTGGCGGTAAATGTGTAGTGTTTAACGCCCGCTTTTACTACATACGGCACCGCAGGCGGTGACACTGATAATACATGAGATGAAGATGGAGCACCGGTGGAAAGAGATGGCGGGGGAAACCGGAGGTGCCGGAGAAAACCCGCCCCAGCGCCGTGTTGTCCATCACAAATCTCACTTTGCGGTCGCCTGGGATCGAACCCGGGCCGCCTTGGTGAGAACCAAGTGGTCTAACCACTGAGCCACGGCGCGGCCTATATGGCGGTAGCATAGATATATTAGGGATTTTTTTTGAGACCCACTTTCTTCTAAATTTATGATGAAATTGTCCAACATATCAATTAATCCGTATTTTCCCCGGTACATCTTTTCTATCTCCTTCATTGAGTTGTGTCCATATTAGCTCGTTAGCATTTATATCACAATAACACGGAGGTCCATTTCATTCAGCAAAAGATATCACTTCAGTGTAGAAGATGGATGGGGTCGTTGAACTATGTTAGGTACTTGACATAACAAAAACGTAATGTCTAATATTAATGCTCTTTCGAGTGCACTTTATTATTATTATTATTATTATTATTATTATTATTATTATTATTATTATTATTATTATTATTATTATTATTATTATTATTATTATTATTATTATTATTATTATTATTATTATTATTATTATTATTATTATTATTATTATTATTATTATTATTATTATTATTATTATTATTATTATTATTATTATTATTATTATTATTATTATTATTATTATTATTATTATTATTATTATTATTATTATTATTATTATTATTATTATTATTATTATTATTATTATTATTATTATTATTATTATTATTATTATTATTATTATTATTATTATTATTATTATTATTTAATTCAGTTATGGAGTCGATTGCATACAGTTTGAACTTATCTTTGTTTCTCTTAATTATCTCGTACAACACCGGTTTTGACAAGGGAGGGGTAGCATTAAATAAGTCATGTATCAAATTAAACCAGAAGAACCTTACACGTTCATTCCAGCTTATATGCACCGCACATCTATAACAATAAATTAAAACATTTGTATAATAAGACCTGAAGCTTTCCTAGCGACGAATACGCTCACCTTCTTCTCGGGCAGCCAGCCAGGTGAAAACATGATTAGATATCAACGTTTCGGTAGTGTGTATCTCTCCCATCATCAGGATATTTATAAAATGTTATAACCACAAATGAAATACTGGATATAACACAAATATAAACAAAGACAACACTATCAAAATTCGCATTACTGAACAAAAGACTGTTTTCAGTAAATTAAATTCCAGGTCAGGAGATGGCGTGAGTATAGAAAATTGTGTCAAAGAAACGTAACTACTTAACTTGATTATCAAGCTGTATTGATCTTTGCTTCTTAATTCGACGGATTTACATTTTAAGGCCGGTTTCCAAGAGGAGCTGAACTGAAATCCAGCATCACGATTAAGCGTGCTCCTTTCAGAGGAAATCGCCAAAGCCTCCTTAATTCTCCGCTCCCAGTAACTGTTGCATTTTGCCAAGATGGTCATCTTCCGAAAATTGGCTCTATGGTCGTTATCAAAACAATGCTCTGCCAGTCCAGACTTCTCACGTTGCATTAAACGAATGCTCCGTTCATGTTCGATTATTCTAGTAGCGATGGTCCTTCCGGTTTGTCCTATATACGGCGTCCCACATTCACAGGGAATGCGGTACACTCCCGGAACTTGGAAGTCCAGTTTGTCTTTCACTGGTCTCAACAGATGTTTAATCTTTGGAGGTGGCTTGTGGATGGTTCTGATGTATTTGGCGAGAATTCTGCTGATTCTACCGGATAGATTGCCGGTAAACGGGATGCAGGCTGTAGCGGTAGGCTTATCTGACGCTTGCTGTATTACAGGTTTCCCTTTCCTAGCTTTGGTGATCGAGGCTTCAACGTCATATTCGGAAGAGCCATTTTGACGGAAAGTGAGTCTCAGGTGCTGTAATTCTTGCTTTAAGTGGCTGGGATCAGAGATAGACAAAGCTCTGTGGGCCAGTGTATTGAGAACTCCCAGTCGTTGAGACTTATTTATCTCCTGAACTGGCATTTAATTTATACATTATAACATTTTATAAACAGGGGCGGTTCCTCCATAAGGTTGCAGGTTTGCGCTACACCCACTGATTCTGAATATACAACAGGTGAATTTTGCACATTAAAGCTGTACGTGTTTGCATTGTTTTATATACAAACATGTTTCAATTACGCTTATCGTCTGTAGCTGCCCATGACCGCAGAAGTCGAAATATACAGTGATTAGCTGTAGGATCCGCAGGTTTGCAGCGAAGAGTTAACCTAAGATTTCGCCCAAATGTGGGCTCTCTGAGGGGGTTGCGGGAAGGTGAAGAGATGGAGGGGCTTCTTATACATTGCTTAAATGGAGGTTTATAAACCTAGCTGCTCCTACTCTTAGCAACGGCTATAGCGTGACCTTCAGGCTTAGCTTCTGTGTGCTCTGTTTTTCGAACACAGGGAGAATTTAATTAAATGCATGCAGGTTATTCAGAAGAGAGCTCTGTTAAACAACAACGCCACTCTTGTCCAGGCTTCTGGGTTTGTGGCCACTTTGAAAGATTATAATTTTGTATCCTGGCTGTCTTTCTTCTACAAGATCAGCGACTTCAACGCAAAAGTTATCGATAGATTCGCCAGGTCTAAGGAGAGTACAGCAGAGAATCTGTATAAATAGGTGAGTCATTACTACTCTGTATTTTATTTTTCATTTGTGCACCACCAATAATTTAACCCACCAGCCGCCACTGTTTATAAATATCCTGATGATGGGAGGGATGTACACTCCCGAAACGTTGATATCTAATCATCTTTTCACCTGGCTGGCTGCCCGAGAAGAAAGTGAGCGTAAAACATTTGTGTTTGAATGGAACCTTACCCAAATAGCTATATTCAGGAAGTGGATATAAAAACAAATCAAGTTCAAATAGAGCGACCCATATAAACATGAACCATTTCAACAGGCCATAATTTCCCTCTGAAAGCTCGTAGAATGTAGAAATTTGTTTTAATGATCTCAATGGCTCTGGGAATATAGACAACACTGACAGTTGTTGACAGTTGACAGTCTTCTTTGATACGACTGTAGACACTGAAGTTTATATAGATATCTTCATTACATTTGTGGCGCAGCTGGATGATATCGAATTGAGAGAAGGTTATTTCCAGCAAGATGGAGCAACCTGCCATACATCTAATGACACCATGGAACTTGTAACCAGTTTCTTGCATAATCGAATAATCTCAAAAAGTCTGTGGTCCTCCAGATCCCCTGACCTAACCTCACCGGATTTTTTCTTGTGGGGGTATCTAAAAATAGAGTGTACAAGAATAGGCCACGATAATTGATGTTCTTAAGGAATCCATTCGAACCGAAATAAGTAACATTGGCGAGGATACTCTCCGTAAAACTTCAGAGAATAATGTGAGACGAGTGCAAACATGTACAGATGCTGGTGGAGGACACTTCCAACATTTTCTCTGAGATGTAAATAGTGTAATGTAATGTCCCAATTGTGTATTAATTCTCCCAAAGTTGCACGTGTGTCCTAAGTATGTTTTAAAGTGAAATAAGTTATTTCGGCGAAACAAAGCAAACCTCATCAAAATTGTGTATTTAATTCCTTTCAAAAAGGATTCAAAGTGCCGTTTAAACTTCTGAGCTTGTGGACAAAAGCTAAGCTAGAACTGGAAATAACACATTGCAAAAACAATTGAGATATGACCCCAATCCCAAAACCTAGATATTAACACATAACAAGGGAGAACAAAGATATTTGGTCATTTGAAACGCTGCTGG
This sequence comes from Mantis religiosa, assembly GCA_030765055.1. Taxonomy (NCBI): domain Eukaryota; kingdom Metazoa; phylum Arthropoda; class Insecta; order Mantodea; family Mantidae; genus Mantis; species Mantis religiosa. The sequence goes on along the minus strand of CM060947.1, from coordinate 70,511,058 downwards.
TGTTGCCATGTCGCTAAATAACAAAGTAGATCTTCCAAAAGATATGTTACCTCCTTCACTGTTAAATTTAATGCCATTTGCAATAGTAATTTGTTAATTTTTATTTGTACTTCAGTAGGCCATTAGTTCTATGCACTGCAAATATGGACGAGATCACACATCTTGATTTTAGAAATTTGTGAATAAATTAATGTAATATAAGCGCGCTGTTTCGTTTTTTAAATATACTTTCTGAAGTTTGTAAGTTGGACAAACAAAGGAGCTCGTGGGCGAGCTTGATCTCACAGCCATAATTTGGCATAACCTGTGAGACAGTTCTGCCCATTTGGAATCTGGTTGAGTCCTCCCAGCACTCAACACCTCATAAAGTAGGAAAGGTGATGTGTGAGGGTTACGGATGTAGGAGGTTTACTGGACAGGTCGGGGTTTTACTTGGGGTTCGCTCTGCATGGACTCTCTTCTTTGTTCCAGGGTGTGGGATACGATCTGACTGGGTGTGGTGTGATTAGCGAAGAAAACACCTCGACTGTTCCATGATCAATTTATTCACAATTGTAATCAGGTACTTCACTCGGCACCTGTAAAGTTGCTGTTTGCAGACTCGTATGATGTGTTTGGCGGTAACGATAGAGTTCTTTACTCGTGTTGTGTATTCGGTGTATTCTTACCGCCCTTGTATATAGATATAATATGACTTCACTATGCCTCGACCGAGAGAGAGTGTTTCTGTTATCAAAAAGCACTGATCCATGTGTTGTGTATTCGAGGTGCTCTTGCCGCGCTGATACATATGGTTTAGTTTCGCTACAACCCCACCGAGATGGAGTGTGTCAGCTATCAAACTCACGGATCCACTATCTCCTGGATTTCCCCCTCTATCGTTACATTTTGAATTTTTGTGTGAATCACATGTGTAAGTTCTAAACTAATTGGTTGGTTTCCATTTCGAGTTTAAACCATCGTACGCATTTTGTATGTACGCATGACCGAACGTTGATAGAAGGTTTCCTACGGCGTCCACTTACTTAATTCCGAAGCACGTACGATGCGAAAGTTTAGGAATTCGGATAATATAGAACGTATTGGCGTGAAGGAGAGAACAGGGCGGCAGACCGAGCCTTCACATGGTTCGCAGGTATTGTTCCTAGGAGTGGGCTTTGTTATGAAGAAAGCCGACCGACCTGTGTTCTCTACCTTGAGGGGCCTAATATTACTGTTTCTCCGTTCATCTACATTTCTAGTCCATCAAACACTTCTTATTATATATATGTCCTATCTACTATAATGTGTTTTGCTGTAATAGCTGTGTATTTCCTTTCGATGCCAAATAATCAGTATAGTATATCTATGCTAACCTAATATTATTTTGATATAACATATATTAAGTGACTTTATGTTTATGACCTAGGGGAACCGTTACACCTGCTTTACGGTAATGAAATAAAGTAACACGACATTCTGACTGATTTGGTTCACATTAAATATGATGGAGCAAGAGGATCAAGAATGGCTTGTTTCAACATAAACGATGATCTAATTCTGCTATAAGAAGTTATTGACGCTAACAGATGAGGATACAAGCTTATGGAAGGAAATTCATAGAAGCCCAGTAGTGAACAGTCAGAGCTCGGCGACCATGACCTTGAAAGAATCAGATATACATCGGTCTTTAGTAAACAGAGATGCATTCGACAGTCCTGGACGCTTAAATGATTTAAATCAATTCTACAAAATGTGGCTCTTCTAATAATATGGTAATCATATTCTTTAATAAATTATTTTATTGCTTTCACGTACGGCAATCTGAAATAAATCCTTCAATTTTTGTGCTGCAAAACCTCTTGATATTTTCCCCTTATAGCTTAAAAATGAAAGTAGCATTTTCTAATGTACATTTTCTTAAGATGTGGACTGTGGATGTGAGCGTGAACCTAATCTACACGTATATAAACAATGTTTGGAAGAATCTCTCCTTCATAACCTCAATGTCGTCAAATTTTACCCGTTACAAATTATAGAACTTGGAACGAGTGACGGCTTAACATTGCTCTGAAGATTTTTCATTCATGAACCTTGAATACCAATAAAGAGGAGACATTCAGCAATTATTTAACTACCTCAGTTTGACTGATTTATGTAATCTATGGATTGCGTGTGTGAGAAAACCTATGTGTAATGTGCTTTCTAATATTCTGAGGTACTTCAAAGCCTGCTGTTACCGGACCAACTGTTACTGAAAAATCTGCTATTACAGACATTTTGTCATAATTTTGTACAACAGAAGTTGTACTTTATAAAATTTTTTCTTCGAATGGATATCTTGAATGGGCATGCGCTTTCATTTCTTGTACCTGTGGTCACGCTTAAGACGGAACGGGGGGTGTAAAGGACAACAGGTTTCACTGAGAATACAAGTTAGGCTGTCCTTTTATTTTCTTTTTATTTTGCTTCGTCTTTTCTTTTTAAAGCAGGCGTCCCCTAGTTCTCACCCTTCGCAAAAATTCAAAACCTGCTTGCAGTGAATCTCTATGTCAGTCATGTGACCTAACTTTCGTTTAATAATAATTGAAGACTCGGCTGTACATAACCTTAAGATACATGTAAAGTATTTCAATAAATGAAGGTAGCAAATTTCTTTAAAATGTGAAAACTATATACAAATATACACCAACGAGAAACGACACATGTTTATATAGCTGCAGGAAATCACGTCGAGAAAGGAATTTGAGCACTTTTAGTTATCCCAGCATCGGCATTGTCTTAGAAATAGACACAAAAGTTAGCAGAGATTGTAGTCAGTTGGCCTCTTAAATGTCATATCAGGGCGTTTTGACCAATCTATGGCATTGGAGACCAGTTCTGTGTTCCTCAGTGAATTTTAAGAGCCTGATTCCACGCTAGGATCCTCCCTGGAACAATGGCCATTTTGTTTCCTCTAGAACTTCATTTACCAGAAGAATATTGTGTATACAGTGTAACTTGTACCTGCTTGCATAAGTATGCTACATTTAGAGCGTCCTTCACAGGTCTCCAATATCAGCATATGCTTTTTAAATCGGCCATGACCGGTCAACAAATCAATCACCTTCTTCTTGGTTAAGTGATGTATCAGTTTGCTGGATTTCTTAGTTAGGATTTTATTTACGTTTCGTCTCTAGTGAAATTCAACCATCTGTAATATATTTTCCTAGAACAGATATAGTCTTAGAAGACCTACTACTGTCTAGAGAAATTCAACCATCTGCCACATATTTCCAGGTCTTAAAAATTTGCTTTTTGTCAGAAAAATATAAACATTGTTGTCCATTTCCACGGTCTAAACTTGTCTAAGAAGACTTTCCTATTTCAATTGAAGAGGTTTAACAATGTTTGCTATCTAGGATAATACATTCTGTAGGTATTCTTTTAGATCAGGGGTAGAAAACTTTTCATAATGAAGGCCACACTATTAAACAATGAATCACGAATGTAACCAGATGAGTTTAAGGTACAAGGCTCATTATTCAGTTTAGTTTTCAACCACAGTGTTTCACTGAACTAAAATATGTTTATAAATAAAGCAGTAAAATACACAACAAATGATCAGTTTTTCATTTACAGTCTTATGACAATGTGACTCATTGGCTATACATATTAATACTTGTTATTTGTACGTTAACTATTTTTACTTTCACTTATTAAAAAAATACAATTTTAAAATTAATTCTCAATCTTCTTAATCTGTATTTCATCAACAAAATACAATCTGAAGTATATTCAACAAACATTTCTTTCAGTAGTGGGCCCAGTTATATAAACATTAATAAAATGCAACAGCTTTGGGGTTAATTCACTTTATTTCTTTTAAAGGATGGTAGTAATACAATTTACTTTAATGGCAACTGTGAAAAACACTTATTTTTTAATTTACTGTATAGTATATAAATTATGTTTATTTAACCAAATGTTTATATATATGACTATTTTTTTTCTCTATCTAAATTTTACATAAAGTTCTACATAACAACTGATTACGTAGAAATTAAAGCTAGCTACAGTGAAGCAATAAATATTACACAAATATAAATATTTGTGTAGTTCTACATAAGTTTATACTTTATACATTAAGATCTGTGTTTTGGTTATGGGAAATTGCAGAAGATCATGTGACAAAATCAAATTTTTGTATATCATAAAGTAGAAAAAGAAGCTTTGACCCCAGTAATACGTAAACACACATAACAAAGTCTGCAAATGATATATGCTATTGCCATTCATTTGACTAACACTTTGAGGCAATACACGTAACTACAGTGTGATCCGTTGAATCTGAATGCTCATTTTGCACAAGAGGGCATAAGAAGCATTTTGCAGATGCTTAGCTAAAAACAGTGACATAAGTTCGACTAATGGTTATTGGTTGAGTAGGGCTTGAATAAACAAATGACAATTTCTTTGGAGGATTTAAAACATGGCAACAATGTTGGAAGAAGTACATATACCTAACAAGAAACAAACTATTTGTGCTTGAAAAAACTGCTGTCTTCTTTCCTAACATGGTAGTTACTGAACCATCCTTGTACCTACTGCTTCACCTCTGAAATTATTACATGAAGTATGCTGGTCCACGCTTCTGTGGTTTAGATTCCATGTTAAGCTGTCACCATGGGAAAAGTTTACCCATTAGGTCCTCATAGATCTGAAGTCTTCCATGAAAGGTTAGATGGGTCAGTCAACAAAAGTTTAACTTGCAGTTAAAAACTGGCATTTGGTGACCAAATGACAATTACACATGACTGCAAAATTACAGGCAAAATTTTTCCTTAAAATTTACATTTGAACTAGAAACATTTACAGTGTCAAACTAGATTTTCTCTTCCATGAACCTCTTTTTACTTTCTACCTCTTATATTAAGTAGAGAAATTAGTACATTCTATCCAAAATATCTACACATTTTGTGGCTGAAAAAGAGAGAGGGAAAAGTACAACTCAAAAATGAAAAGTCAGTTAAACACCAAATTTTAAGTTAGAACCAACCTTTCAAAAGTATGATTACACATGTTTTGTGTTAGAACATTCATTACCCTTAAGAATGGAACCCAAACTTGGTATTTAAGTTGAGCATCTTTCAAGGATGCAACACAAAAATGTGCTAGAAAACCTCTCCACCACACTACCTTCCTATGGATTTTTTTTTTTTTTTTTTTTTTTTTTTTGATAGATAGAGTCAACATGAAAAATTCAATGCCATGGTCAGGGTTTGAACCATGAAAAAAAAAAAAAAAAAAAAAAAAAAAAAAAAAAAAAAAAAAAAAACTTAGCCTATATACAGCTAGTGTGCAGAAATGATTAATTTCCATCAATTAACTAATATATTTGCATGACAAAATGTATATTTTGAATGTTCTGGGAAAAGTATGCGAAATCGTATTTTGAATATTTACTTTTGTATAACTGGTAAACAGTAAGTGCTAATTGTAAATAGCTATTTGTAGTCGGTTTTTCACACTCTGTCACTTACACTTAGCAGAAGAAAACCGATACAACAAAAGTCTGGTATTTAAGAAAATTAATAAAGCTGAGCTAAAAATGAAAGCCATAAAGAACCAGCTACAATCACTTAAAAATATATATAGTAGATTCAATTTCTATCAATTCAAAAAAATCTTTAAAAACAAAATATCATCTTGGCACCTATAAATAGATACTCAGTATTAAAATTGTTAAAAGTAAAAGAAGAAATCTCACCAATCAATAGATCCAGAATATACCAAATAAGCTGTAAGGATTGTGAAAAATGGTTCATAGGGCAAACTAAAAGAAATGTAAAAACCAGAGTCAAAGAGCATTTTAGAAACATCAAATTGAAATGGGAAGACAGGTCAGCAATAGCATTTCACTTTTGGAATGAAAATAATGGCCTTGTCCCAAATCCAAAGTTATTAAAAGGCGTGATAAACGAAAACAATTTGAGAACATGGGAGAACATACTGAAATTCACTGTCATAACACAAGAGATAAAGCAAAACTACATATAACTCCACATTGTTTGAAAATAGTTTCTACTATAGAGGCATTAAATTTTACAACAAATTACTTATTGAAATAAAAAATATAAATTCCTTTCCGCACTTCAAAAAACATCTCAAGCAATTTTTAATTGAAAAATGTTATTACTCAACTGATGAGTTTTTGCATTACTGAAGTATTCACTTGTATTTAACAATATATAAATTTAATCTACATGTACAATATAATATTTTTAATCACTATTGTTAACTCTCACAATATTCTAATTAAATGTTTAAAATACTGGACGAATCCACAACATGTATATGTTAAATTGGATGAATAAAAAAATTTAATTGAATTGAATTGAAAATAGAAGCAACAGCTCCCAAAACTAGTCCCTCAAAAAGTAAAAATGTAAGTGATGGAGTGTGGAAAACCGACTCCAAATAGCTTTTTCATTTAACTTGGATGTCATTGTTACTAAATTCCTCCAAACACACATAAATGATAAATTCTTATAACACAAAATGTGAACAGCTTAGTAAGAACAAATTTATATGTAAGAAATATTTTTGTGCAGTTAATTAATTATATAATATTTATGCCTTTTACAAAAGGTGAGTCACTATTACTTGTTTCTCAAAGTCCTGCAATTTAGCATGGAACTTTAAAACCATTTTAAAACTTTAAAATTCTCACAATTACTTTGAACTACTTCCTTCTTACAGCAACCACAAAATGTGTAATGAAAACTTTAACATGCTTAACAAGGAATAATTAGAAGAATAAGTTTTTGTAACAACAGTTTGTAGAAGATTAATAGACAAAGTTATGTATGTAAATGCATACATTCACATTTCTGAAGTGCTACACAAAACAATGTATATTTTATAACTGAATAGTATTATTGGAAAAACCAATAAAAAGGTAGTCTTTGGTTCTCTTTCTTCCTTTTTTTAAAATTTTTATTGCGCAAACAAGAATTTCTTTACTATTACTAATTTTTACTGGTACCACAAAGATATGAACTAAAATTTAATTTAATTGATGGAAATTAATCGTTCCTTTACACTAGCCGTGTATAGGCTAAGCTTTTGAATAGATAGAGCCAAACTGAAAAATTCAATGCCATGGAAGGGATTTGAACCATGGATCTCCTGGTTTCTGTCCAGTCGCTCTTACCCATTGTCAAACTGAACAATTCAATGCCACAGCTGGGGTTTGAATCACGAATCTCCTAGTTTCTATCCAGTTGCTCTTACCCATTGAGGTACCATGCCCAACGTGCCATCATGACATTAAATTATCCAATTGAGAATATTGACTCTATCTGTTCAAAACCTTAGCCTATACACGGCTAGTGTGAAGGAACGATTAATCTCCATCAACTAACTTAAATAGTAAGAGTTTAATGATGAACCCTGGAACTCAAGTACTTACAATAGTAAATCGGTATATCTCGAATACAAGAGCCCCTACTGGTTTACCAGGAAAATATATGAGTTGGCCATGGTAGCTTAATAGGTAAGAGTGACTGGATGGAAACCAGGAGATCTGTGGTTCAAATCCCAGCCGTGGCATTGAATTTTTCAGTTTGAATCCATCTATATGAACTAAAATATTTATTCACATCAAAATCATAAATGTCTTTATATAGAATAAAAAGAATTATTTCAGAAAGTGGAGTGCCATTGTTACTAAAATTAGGCAAGTGTGTCAACCTTGTATATACTTGTAAGTGGAGAAAAGTATATACAAGGTTGACTCACTTGCCTAATTTTAGTAATCATAAATGTCTGTTTACTACTTCTAAGTTTGCATTAAACAACAAATGCAAACATTTCAAAATTTCACACTGAACACGGAGCAGATAATGAATTTTTAAATTCTGTCAGTAGATATGAAGTTAGATAGCTTGATGGCAGTTCGACTGACACTGAATTAGGGAATCCTAGAAACCGTTGGAAGTTCAGTTAACAATATAAACAAATGTCTTCAAAACATGTTCTGATGAAACTAACACACATGCAATTCCAATTATTATTTTAAAATTTACCATAAAGTCAAAGGTATCAATAAAAGCCTGTATATGTGTTGAAATTATATAATACTATGTAAGTATAGTCATGACTCTGTTGCAAAAGAAGATGGAATCTTGCTGAAGAAAAGGGAAACATGCAATGCAGATGATAAGGTGTGTGAAATTGTATCTGTCTTTGTCCCTCTCTCTTCTCTCCCTCTTTCTTATGCTATGAATTTTGCTTGAAATACATTCTTCCTCCCCTTCTTGTTGTTGCTGTTGTTTTTCTTCTTCTGCCTCTTATTATGCTGCCTGTATGGACGACTTGCACCCCTACCCTCCCAGGATTTATAAGTCAATGCATGTGGTTAGATGCCTTACAAGAGCTGATGAACTCTGATCCAGAGAGAATATTGAGAATGGATGATCAGCCCAAAACTGATATGAGAGTGAGGAAAGGGATGATATAAAATTATGTGAAATGAATAAAAAGAAAAGTAATGATAGAACAGCTGGTGAAATGAACAGCAGGGAAACTGTAGAACCCAAAGTAGACCATCCAGGAACTACTCCGTCTCCTATAAATCCCATAAATGGTCCCCTCGGATCAAACCCAGGTTGCCTTGGTGGGAGGAGAGCAGTCTAACCATTCAACCAGAACAGTGCCACATTCTTCTTCATCTTACCCCCCTATATTAAGAGGTGATGTAACACCTTCCTCCAAAAAATGCATCTCAATGGACAATTAGGAATGAGAAGTTAAAAAATATAGATAAATAACTGAAGAGACCAGGGTTTATTTTGAAATATAGCATTACAATAAAAACTCATTCCTGCCCACACTAGTTTTTCTTTAATTCAAATGACAATGCATTTCAAATGACAAAGGATTTCAGCACTTTTTTACCACTCCTTGTTCATTTGAATACTCATCCTAAGCGTTGTAGCACATTTTTTCTCCTTGGTATTAATATTTCTGACCTAGACTGGAGAGATACTGCCAAAATACAATATTTGGAGATCTAGGGACAACTGCATCATGCTTGCTGACAATGTAGCTGACTTCCTCACTTCAGCCCCTCCTTTTAAAGGCTAAGTAAGCCTTGAATTTTCTGCGGAGTTGAAATTCTTCTCAATCTCCAACTTAAACACTTTACGATAGGTTTTGTTGATGCTATACTAGCATAACTTTAAATGCTGCAAATCCTACAGAGGAGTCATATTTAATGCTTGAATTAGTAAAAATTGTGAAACATCTAACATGTTCAAACATATTTTGAAAAACACCACAATCCAGAAAATGAGACCCATTACATTCACATAACTTTTTCTACTTACTCTTCTACAATCAATTCAAACAAAAGCTTATTACACTTTATCCACTCACACTAGGGGACACGGCTTTTGTACCCAAAACAAAAGGACCAATTCTTATGCAAAATGACTTGCTGATTCCAAAAATGCCTTTTAAAATGCTGTATCATGTAAATTTTGAGATAGTTTTATTTTTATTCTTTTTTACAACTTACTGAAAAGGGGTATGATACTAACCCACATTAATTTTAAAACAATAGCCATTTTATAATTAAATAATATTTTTATACCTGTAAAGAAAATGCATATTATTCTAAATAAGCAGAAAAGTTTTCATCACGTAAATTTATCAATAAATTTAATTTTAGTTTTCTATTAAAATTATATTAAAATGAGTGTGCCCAAATGAAATTAAGTTGACTTAAAATTGCTGATACAGAATTTCATAACTTATTATAAACATCTAGATACCTCTTATGTGTTTTTTCTATAATGGAAAAAATTCCCATTTTAAGCATTTATTGATTTATGGCCGTCATCTCCATAGACAACAATGGTTTATCATGCAATCTTTCAGTTCATTTAGGAAATAAACTGATGTGTTTATCTTGAGTACTCCACTGGAATGTCTGTTTTTCATCTGTGTTGTTTTGTATTGGATTCTTCTTTCAGTTCATATTTAGCTGTGAAAGTGTAATGTGGTTAATTTGCAGCGCTAAAGAAAGGTTACATTATGGATAAGCGTAAGTGTAGGAACTGTAATAATGATCCTAGTAACTTTTATTATGGGTTAACTGTAATAATGATCCTAGTAACTTTTATTATGGGTTTACCCCTAAATGGAAATCATTTAAATCAGTGGTGAAAGGCTTCCTGGGCAATGAAAAAGAAGAAAATTATGAAACTTTAATCTCAGAACTGCTAAGGAGTTACAAAGAAAGGGGATGGCAAATGTCACTTAAAATCCACTTTTTGCATTCTCACCTTGATAGTTTCCCTACAAACCTAGGAGCCCGCCTCGGTACTGTGGTGGTAGCATGTCTGCCTCACATTCAAGAGGTCCCGAGTTCGAATCTCAGTCAGGTTGAGTTACCTGGATAAGGTTTTTCCCGGGGTTTTCCCTTATCCTGAAAGACGAATGTCGGGAAACTCTAAGCTCTGTGAACCCTGGGCTCATTTGAGCATCATTAAACCTATTCCATTCATCGTCCGATATGACAACGTAGGAGGACTTAAATTACAAATAAATAAATAAATATAATTCTGTTGTTTAAGGACTATGATACAATGAAGTACAAAATTAATACAATTTTGAGTCGAACTAATACTCAATGCTCCATTTATTGCTAGTATTTACCTAGAACGCGTTTCGTTAGGATCTTCCTAACATCATCAGCTGTTGTCGACTAATGGATGCCGGTTCAGTGAACTCCTCGGAGGTGATAGGTGCGTCTCTGTCGGTATCTTGATGAACTTGAAATTGGGGTTGTCTTCAAAGGTAGTATCGAAATTAAACAATTTACTTTCATATTTCTTTATAAAGATTTTTTCCCACGTGGTTAATGCAGCTGGACCTTGGACGCTTTTTAGTAAGTGAATTTCTCGTTCTATGTCATGATTTTCCTTCCAAAAATGGTACGCTACCGCCGATTTATCTATTTCTTTATTCCTTATGTTCCTAAAGTGCTCTTTAAGCCTAATGTTCACGTTCCTTTTTGTTTTTCCAATGTAGAATTTGTCACAGTCCTTGCAATTTATCTGGTACACTCCTGATTTTCTGCCTGTGGGTATCTCCTTTGTATTATGTGATTTCAAAAGGTGTTGTACACTAAATTTGTTCTGTGGGGCCAAAGTAATATTGTGTTCTTTGAAGACTTTTTGGAAAAGGTGTGTAGCTCTGGGATGATACGTAAATTTTCTGTATGAGGTTTCATTGCTAATTGGGGAGAGAGTAGTTACTTGTTTGCATCTTAGTTGTCTTTTGAATTTATCTATTTTCTTGTTGACCAATTCAGCACTGTATCCATTGTATTCTGCAATGTGAATGATGTTATATTCTATCTTGTTTAAAGGTACATTAACCAGCCTGTAAGTTAAACTGTTGATAACAGCATGCTTGTGTTGTCTTGGGTTATATCCATCTGATTTTATGAAATTTTCTGTGTGTGTTTCCTTTCTGTGTATGCCAAATTCAAGTTTATTGTGTTTTCTGGTAAGTTTCAAATCTAAGAAAGGGATTTCATTGTTTATTTCTTTTTCTATGGAGAATTTTATTGCAGGATTTTGTAAATTAAGTAGTTTTAATGCATCATCCACTTGTTTCTCATAAGTGTGTGTAATCAGCATAGCTGAAAAATGGAAAGTCGATCGAGTACCAAATGTGGTATTTAATTTCAGTATGTTCCAAAAATGTGATGAAAGATTTTCAAGATTTCCAAACTATCCTTTAAATGCAAAATTGTTCAAAAAATTTTATTTCTCAAAATCCTCTGACCATTTTGATATAAATAACAGATGTTTAAGATGTTTTACAACAAATGAAAAGTATATCTTGAATTTTATGGGAATAGCTTTTGAAGTGATCTTGATTCTGAATGAATTTTACATAGGAAGCAATCATCCCTCAGCGGAAGCTCTCCTTCCAGATTTTCGTCCAAAGCTGCATCAAACATCTTCAGTGGCATGGCCGTAGTCTTTCCAGTAGATCTTGCAGAAAACTGATGTTGTCTATCAGTACATCTTTGATAAAGTGCACATGGGGAATATTAAAAGACTTACTCTAACACTAAGCAATTCAAGATCAAAGGGAACTTCATGAAATTTTTTCCAACCTTTTGCAATTGGGGTATGCAATTTCTTTCAAAATCAGTATCTTGTTTTCTGATAAGTCATCAATCATCACAGCCCACTATGTTTCATATTCATGGATGAAAAGATATAATTTAATATAAAGTGCAGTATACTATTCCTGTTAATATGCTGTTATATCTGGGTTGAAGTACACTCAGCCTCATGCCACTTCTGTTTAGTTCCTGAAGATCTATACAACATGTTCTTCATTGGATACACTCAAATGCTGAATGTTATTAGTCATTATTTCTAACATTGTTTTCTAAAACCTGCTCAACATAAATTAATATTTCTAAATTCAATTCATGTATATTGTTTACTGTGCTACGCCTCTTAAAATGCTTTTATTTAAAGAAAGAAAAAACAAATATTTTTTATTTAAAGGCTCCCTTAAAATTTATTTATTTATTTATTTATTTATTTTCTTCATTTGTGCTACAACAGAGCAAAGCTCCAATTACAGTAGCTACATGCAATTTAATTACACAAGTTTGACTAAATGCAAAACAAAAATACAAAAAGGAATACAGACAAACTAAAAATACACTATATATTAAGCTATTATTGAAGACAAGACATTGCAAATGGTATACTAATCAAGCAAATAAGTGATACAACAGAGTAAACAATAATTGATCAAAGTTGAATATAAAAGAAAGAGAATGTGTTTAGAGTTAACTAAATGTAAACAAAACACACAGAAAGTGAGGTTTAATTTAATGTAAATCCTTTTATGGAAGTGTTGAAAACAGTGTTGTTGTATAAATTAAGTTAATTAGGAGTCGATTAATAACACAAAACAACACTCACTTTTAAATTTTCCCGGAACCGGTTTCTGAGGTCTTCCCTCTATCTTCAGCCGGACATCGACTAGTTCTCATTGGTGTAGCTGGCAATATTTTGTCTTCGGTCTCCTCTGGTGGCGGTTCGAGGAACTTGCTGAACAAATCTTTCTGGGGGATGTCGAAATTGAATACTTTGTTCCTATTTTTTGAAATAAAGATTTGTTCCCATGTGGACAGTTCTTCTTTTCCTGTTGTATGTTTTAGTAATTTTGGTTCTGGATTTATGTTGTGGTTTTTTTCCCAAAAATGCGTGGCAACTGCTGATTTTTCTAATTGTTTGTATTTTATGTTCCTAAAGTGTTCCTTTGCTCTTGTTTCTAAATTTCTTTTCGTTTTTCCAATATAAATTTGACTACAGTCACAGCATTCAATTTGATATATACCAGATTTTTTGTTAGATGGAATGGCATCTTTGATGTTTGAGCAAATTCGGTTTTTTAAGGAGTAATGGTTCACTGGAGCTAGTTGAATGTTTTGTTTTTTGAAGACTTTTTTGAATTTATCAAAGGCCCATGGATGGTAAGTGAATTTTTTGAAGATCATTTTAGTTTCTGTAGCTGAGAGGGTTGTGGTTTCCTTTAGTAGTTTCTTCTTTTTTGCTAAGTTCACTTTTTTGTCTACTAGTGATTTGGGAAAGTCATTTTTCTGTGCTATTTCAATAATTTTGTTGTATTCTATTTTGTATTCTTCTGCTGTGAGAGGGATGTTGACCAGTCTGTGTGCTAAACTATTAAAGATTGCCTGTTTGTGGGATCTTGGATTGTAGCCATTAGCTTTTATGTAGTTGTCTGTCTGTGTTGGTTTTCTGTAAATGCCAAAGTTTATTCTATTTTTATTTCTGATTATTTTTAGATCTAAAAATGGTAAATACTCGTCTTTTTCAACTTCTACAGTGAACTTGATGCTTTCTTCTTGAATATTTAAAAGTTTTAGTGCATCACTGATGTGTTTTTTTGGCACTATGGCAAATATGTCATCTACATATCTTTGCCAGAGTTTGAACATCCATGGGAAACCTTTAGTGATCCTTATTTCTAGTGCACTCATGTACAGATCGGCCAGGAAGGGTGATAAGGGGTTTCCCATTGCTAAACCAGAAGTTTGATGGAAATATTTTGTTTGAAACTGGAAGAAATTCTGTTCTATGCATAATTTGGTAAGTTCGATGTAATCTGAAATTTCAAGTGATGACATTCCAAGTGATTTGAGCCATTTTTCTATCAATGTTGGGAGTTGTTTAACTGGTATGCTGGGAAACAGTGATTTAACTAAATGAAGAAGACACACTAGTCTCATTTGACGTTAAATCACTGTTTCCCAGCATACCAGTTAAACAACTCCCAACATTGATAGAAAAATGGCTCAAATCACTTGGAATGTCATCACTTGAAATTTCAGATTACATCGAACTTACCAAATTATGCATAGAACAGAATTTCTTCCAGTTTCAAACAAAATATTTCCATCAAACTTCTGGTTTAGCAATGGGAAACCCCTTATCACCCTTCCTGGCCGATCTGTACATGAGTGCACTAGAAATAAGGACCACTAAAGGTTTCCCATGGATGTTCAAACTCTGGCAAAGATATGTAGATGACATATTTGCCATAGTGCCAAAAAAACACATCAGTGATGCACTAAAACTTTTAAATATTCAAGAAGAAAGCATCAAGTTCACTGTAGAAGTTGAAAAAGACGAGTATTTACCATTTTTAGATCTAAAAATAATCAGAAATAAAAATAGAATAAACTTTGGCATTTACAGAAAACCAACACAGACAGACAACTACATAAAAGCTAATGGCTACAATCCAAGATCCCACAAACAGGCAATCTTTAATAGTTTAGCACACAGACTGGTCAACATCCCTCTCACAGCAGAAGAATACAAAATAGAATACAACAAAATTATTGAAATAGCACAGAAAAATGACTTTCCCAAATCACTAGTAGACAAAAAAGTGAACTTAGCAAAAAAGAAGAAACTACTAAAGGAAACCACAACCCTCTCAGCTACAGAAACTAAAATGATCTTCAAAAAATTCACTTACCATCCATGGGCCTTTGATAAATTCAAAAAAGTCTTCAAAAAACAAAACATTCAACTAGCTCCAGTGAACCATTACTCCTTAAAAAACCGAATTTGCTCAAACATCAAAGATGCCATTCCATCTAACAAAAAATCTGGTATATATCAAATTGAATGCTGTGACTGTAGTCAAATTTATATTGGAAAAACGAAAAGAAATTTAGAAACAAGAGCAAAGGAACACTTTAGGAACATAAAATACAAACAATTAGAAAAATCAGCAGTTGCCACGCATTTTTGGGAAAAAAACCACAACATAAATCCAGAACCAAAATTACTAAAACATACAACAGGAAAAGAAGAACTGTCCACATGGGAACAAATCTTTATTTCAAAAAATAGGAACAAAGTATTCAATTTCGACATCCCCCAGAAAGATTTGTTCAGCAAGTTCCTCGAACCGCCACCAGAGGAGACCGAAGACAAAATATTGCCAGCTACACCAATGAGAACTAGTCGATGTCCGGCTGAAGATAGAGGGAAGACCTCAGAAACCGGTTCCGGGAAAATTTAAAAGTGAGTGTTGTTTTGTGTTATTAATCGACTCCTAATTAACTTAATTAATTTAATGTGTTTATCTATATTTTATAGTGATTAAATTGATGAATTAGGATCTAGATGAATGGAAGCTGTTTACACATTATTTATATAGCTGCCATTGGAGAATGTTTCAAATATATTTATTTCACTGGAATTAAATGGTTTCAGCATGCACTCATGATATCTTGCAATCATATGCATAGAGTGGACTCCAGCAATAATAAGATAATTGAATGTAAGCTGTCCATGTAGCTCATAATTTTAGTGATTGTGCCATTCTTAAAAAATGAAAGCAAATCCTGCTCTTCCGTACTCAACATTAACTTAAATTCTGATCTACGCTATGGAAGGAATAAGAAGAAAAGACATGGCCAAGAAAATATGCCACCTTTCTTATAACACTGCAAACAAATTCAATAATAACAGAAAGTTTTCGAGCAGTGGGATTAATCACACTATGAACTGAACATTGGTTATGTTTATACTATCTCATTCACTAATGTAAAATCAAAACATGTTTCAGAATATTTACTCTCATTGTCAGTGGAAAACCAACTAGTCCTGATTTTTTTTTAAGTTAACATTCTCCAATGTTAAGTCCTATTGTACGATGAATGGAATGGGTGAAATGATCTTAGGGTCTATAGAGCTTACAGTAACTCAACATTCATCTTTCAGGATAAGGGAAAACACCAGAGAAACCTTATTCAGAAAACTTCCCTCACCAAGATTCAAACTTGGGTCATCTTAAACATAAAGCAGACATGCCACCACCTACACTACAGAGGCGTTAGTTGTATTGATGGTAGAGGTCTCTGGTGGTGGTGATATGAACTTTTTGAACTGGTCTAATTGGGGGGAGTTCAAAGTTCATAATTAGATCCCTGTTTTATGTAATGAGGATTATTTCCCATTCTGAGCTTTAATTGGGTATCTTGCTGTCTTGAGAAAGGCAAGTTCTGGAATAATATCATGGTGGTTGTTCCAAAAGTGTGCTGCCTGGATAATTTTTCTGTTTGTATCTGGCATAGGTATGCAGATGACATATTTGCTGTACTACTGAAAAAATTACTGGACAATGCCTTAAAACTCCTCAGACTTTGAGACAGATCTGTACAGTTTACAATAGAAATGAAGAAATATGGCCTCTTACCTTTTCTGAATCTCAAAATCATGCAGAACCAGAAACTTATTTTTGAAATTTATAAAAGCCCCTCACATCTAGATCTACATAAGATTGATACTTTCAATTGAAAATCCCATCAACTTGCAGTCTTCAACTATTTAATATACAGACTACTCAAAATTCTCCTCAGCAATGAAGATATAACAACAAACTCCTACATATATTCCATGTAAAGGAAGTCAATGGTTTCAGCCTACAGAGCATACAACAAAATATTAACAAACACAAAAGGATGAGTGGAAACTAATTGTTCTTTCACACTAGCCGTGTGTAGAATGCACTATGAAAGGGTAGAGCCAGACTGAAAAATTAAATGCCATAGCGGGGATTTGAACCACGGATCTTCTGGTTTCCGTCCAGCTGCTCTAACCATTTGAGCTACTACGCTGTACTGTGCGTCCTACACATGGCTAGTGTGAAAGAACAATTCATTTCCATTAATTATACCTAATAGTGGTCTGAACTATAAAGCTCGGGCCTTAAAGTACTTACAGCATAGTAAGTCGCCATTAAGGTATTTGTCTCATGTGTTTATGAGAACTCTTAGTGGTTTCCCGAGGGAAACACAAGTCAGTTGGAAAATTTAATGTCATGTTGACATGTTGGCCATAGTAGCTCAAATCGTTAGAGCGGCTGGACAGAAACCAGAAGATCCGTGGTTCAAATCCCGGCTATGGCACTGAATTTTTCAGTCTAGCTCTACCCTTTCACAAAAAGATTAGAACCATCAGGGAGACTACCACATTAAAACCTCAAAAAGAAATGTTCCAATAAAAGACATTCATCTATCATGCTTGGGTAGACCAAAGACCAGAATATTTAGAAAACACAACATTTTGGCATGTCAAAACAGATATATCATACAAAACTTACTCTCAAATTCTAAGACAGAATCTCCCACAGTGAGAGATCAGGCGTTTATATCAGGTAAATTGTACAGACTGTGATCAAATACAAGATAAAAACAAATTTGAAAACTGAACTAAAAGTACACAAACAAACAGAAAAATTAGTCATAGCTGCACATCTTTGTAACATTCATCATGATATTACCAGGAAGTCAACCTCCTTATGACAAGATACCTAACAGATACCCACCAATACCATTAGCTGGTTTTCAACTGACAACAGGAGCAGACATTCCCCCAAGGAATGTTCTAAATTTTCAAAAGTGAGGTAGCATAAACATGACTGACGTTTGATTAATACAGTTGCACACAAGTTTTGACCTTAGTTTTCAAGTGCTCTGATACTAGAGGTTTCTTACCCTTTTCAATTATTTCTTTCTTCTTTGCATAGATAAATTAAGGAAACTTTATTAATTTATAGATGAGTCGTATTTATTACACATCTGCTTCACTTTCGTACCTATTTTGACATGTTTCGCAAATCATCATTTGCATCTTCGGCTCTTATGCGACTAAAGCTTGATCCAGTTTCAAATAAGCTACTAGTAAGTGCTGTTTCTAATCACCAAAATGTGTGCAATAAAATTGGTCAAACAAACATTGCATTAGATGCATACTAAAGAAAATTTTATAAAGAAAATGTAAATTGATTTGATTTTCTTTCCTAATCTCTAGTAAGATAATCCTGGATTATCCACAGAGAGGTTATATGTAAGAAATTTTTGCTTCCGCAAAACAGGATTATATCAACAGTATGTCTAAATATCAAAATACCACATCATTGGGGTTCCAGAAAACTACTTTCAAAGGTGTCTCCTGCATATCAATTCCTGCTTACTATTTGAAAATTATGTTGCTAAATATTCCAAACAGTAGCTTTATGAAATACACAAATTCATGCATTACTAACAATTAAAGCAGAAGCTTACTTTCGTTCCTAGTGTATTCCAGACATTATCAGGATCATTATGTTGTAATTTCTAAATCTGTAAAACTCTTGTTAGCAATAACATCATATACTTCAAACCTTTGCAAATTTCCATTATTAACATTATTATACACCTAAATGAGTGGATTTGCATACTTGTTTTTAGAGATCCTCTTCTGTTCTCATTCCGATGGTACTGCCTTCACTGTATTCAGGTGTAACTAAACTTGTGAGAACTCAGGAGCTATATCTCTGCAAAGAAAAATTAAATAAATATTAAACTTAAGTATTATGATTTTATTTGTTGAATGTTTAATTATTATGATTATGTTTGGATCATAACCACAACATTTATAACCTCATACAAAGATTTATTTTTCAACCACAGCTGAAAAGTTTATATTTTCTTGAAAATATACATTTACTTTGATGCTCCTTTGTTAAATGCTAAGTTAACCTCACAAGCTGTTCAAAATGAATTTATTATGAGTATACAAAATCATTTAGTTATTCTTATAAACTGAAAATTATCATTATTTTGCAGTATAGAAACAAACAAATCTTCTCTTGCAAACCAGCATACAATAAACAGTTTCAGCAGGTACGTTGGTGATGCAGACTAAAAGAAGAAAGTGGCAATGCCCCAAAGTACTGACTTCAGCAGGAACAATTTAGACATATCTTCAATATTGTTGACATCCTATCATTATCAACCATTATATATATATATATATATATATATATATATATATATATATATATATATATTTGTGATTTTACATCCTCCAACATTAAGTCATATCGGACAAAGCATGAAATTAATGCTGAAATGATGCTCAAATGTGTCCAGGGTCCATAGAGCTTAGAGCTATCCGACATTCATCTGTAAGGATAAGGGAAAATCCCGGAAAAAACCTTATACAGGTAACTCATCCTGACCGAGTTTCGAACTCAGGACCTCTTGAATGTGGGGCAGACATGCTACCATCTACGCTACTGAGGCGGGCATCATCATTACCCGCGCCATGGCTCAGTGGTTAGACCGCTTGGCTTTCACCAAGGCGGCCCGGGTTCGATCCCAGGCGACCGCAAAGTGAGATTTGTGGTGGACAACATGGTGCTGGGGCGGGTTTTCTCCGGGATCTCCGGTTTCCCCCGCCATCTCATTCCACCGGTGCTCCATCTTCATCTCATGTATCATCAGTGTCACCGCCTGCTGTGCCGTATGTAGTAAAAGCGGGCGTTATACACTACACATTTCATCATCATTACTATGTGATATAAAACCACACCATCTGTTTAGATCATTTCTTTGCAAGAACAACGTTTAGTAATATTCCAATTGTATTAATAGTCACTAAGTTTCTGCTTCAATCAAAATTAATGTGAAAACAGTAATAAAATTATATGATTGAGGAACTTGGAATCAAAGTCTGTTATGTCCAATAAGACAAGAAAAAACATAGAACGTCTAAGGTTTCATAAATTTAAATGCATAATCGAGAATGGTAATATTTATTATATGGTAATATTTGCTCATAAAGTTGAAGCTGATTTTCCATATAATCCGAGAAATTTATTGGAATTCCTATGTATGGAAATGTAATACAAACCTGGCCCTCTGAAGTTGATGAAAGAGGTTAAATCAAGATGGCTTTGTTTGTGACTTATTAGACTGCATAGAAATTCAAAACCTGGCGTCAAGCCAATCAAATTTAAGTATTGGTTCCTTAGTAACCAGACATGGCAAAATTAACCAATCAGATTTCAGTAAAAATTTGAATTTAATTTTTTCACTTGATGAAGCTCATTCCTGAAAGTTCTTTTGATCCGGCTAGACGTGTAATGGCTATAGTTCTGTGCACGCTGCTGCGTATGCTACGCTATTACTATAATGAAATATGTTAGCAAACGTTGTTAGAAAGCATCGACTGTGTAAAGATACAGGGAGAAAATAAAACCTTATAAAAAATAAGTGAAGCAGTGTTTTATGATCAAATTTAGTTAGTTGCTACCATTCACCATTCCGTTGCTGGCGCGGTACCACAACCCTGGATTAAAGATCTCATCGCTCATCGACGAAGCTACCGGCAATTTATCCAGACTACTTCATCGCAGTAACGGGGAAGCTGAAGGGATCTTCATTTCTCTATCCCGAGGAAGGTAAGTCGCCTCACCGAGGGATTGTAATACGAGAACGTATTGCAAATATGGCGGCCATCGCGGGACTCGAATAAGCCTAGACGGAACTGCAGTGAATAGTGGAAAGAATACCTTAGGCAGTGTAGTGTACGTTAAGTATAAAATAAGATAGAAGAAAGAAGACTACAAATTTCAAGTACGATAGATAGAAAAACAATATATTTGTTTCTTATAGTAAATTTATGATATTGAGAAATCAGAAAATAATTAGAAAAATGGAGGGTGGAAAGGAGATAAGTAAGAAAAATAGAGATGTAGATGAAGAGGTAGGAAATCAAAGTACGGAGGAAGTAGGTAAAAGTAAAGATAATGAGATGACGTTGGATAGGTTAGCGAAAATGATGATTAATATGAATGTTAATATAGAGGCTAATATGAAAACTTTAAGACAAGATGTGAGTAATATGGAGGCTAATGTGAAAAATTTAAGACAAGATATGGGTAATATGGAGGCTAATATGAAAAAAGATATGGGTAATATGGAGTATAATATGAAGTCAGGGTTAGGAGCTAGTTTAAATGATGTGAAATCAGGCTTAACAGATAGTTTTGCACAGACTATTAGCAATTTAGAAACAAGTCTGTCAGAGAAAATTGATAGGAATACTGGAGATATAAATGAATTGGAGGTTAAGCCAACACAGAAGTTAAAGATAGAAATAGGATCTGAACTAGCTCAGGAAGTGAGAGAAAGTAGGAGAGAATGCAGGGAAAACATGGAAAGATTTGAAGTTGAGGTTAAGGAACTAAGAGATATGATTCATGAAGCTAGGTTAGGTCAGGAAAATGTAAAACAAGAAATCAAATTAGAGGTGAATAAGGAACTAGAAATGTTCATGGAAAAACAAACTGAATTAGTAGATAAGCAAAAAGATGAGTTTGAGGAAAAATTAGATCAAAGAGTTGCTATCATTAGAACTGAAATGCAATTGCAACATGAAGAGGTGAAATCTCACCAAGAGGAAATCAAATTAAATCTTGCAGCAAGTCAAAAGATGAAACAATGAGTCAAATACAAGAAATCAAAGAAAATCTTGAAAAGGAAAAAGATAATGTAAACAAACTGACACAAGTTGTGATTACGTTACAGGCCAAAAAAATAAATAATGCTAAAGATATGGGTAGAGTTGAAAATGTAAATCATGTTGAACAGATTGGAAATGTAAATTGTAATCCTTGTGATGTTATGAGTGAGTGTAGTGATTTGATAAGTCCAGAAAATGTTTGTTGTAACAGGAATAATCCCAGAATGCCCTCACACACATATTCACATATATGGTCAAAATGACTATATTAACTGTTCTCTAAACGATATCAGCCCACCATGTTTTGACGAAGAATCTGGGGACAATCCAAAGATTTTCCTAAAAGAGCTGGAACAATACTTTCGTATAAAACGGATTCCAAATGAGTTTCGAATGATGATAGTAAAAAGGAGTCTGAAAAAGAATGCGTTATAATGGCTCAGGTTAACCCTAACCTCACACGAAACGTACAGTACATTTAGAACTTTATTTCTAAACCGATTTTGGGGAACAGAAATAGGGTGAAAATGTCGGAGATATTCCTTGATATTTGAATTTTCCAGTATATGTATCTCGAATTGTAAGTTATTCATTTGGCGTGCAAAGAATGAAATTTCAATGCCATCATATAGCGAATAGTGCTTTAAAGATCTGACCATCACAGCAGTCACAAAGGGCAAACATTTATCAAGATTAACATCAATTAGATAAAGGAATAAAATGTCTGTAGGATTGGTTTGTACAACAGCAGAGCTAGTTGGTAAGTATGCAATAGTTTTTTTTTTTTTTTCTTTCTGGAGTTGGTTTAATACTTACATTTGATATCTATATCACTTCACTTTTCAGTAAGTGTTCACAAACATTTTTTTCAAATTTATTTGTGTTCCTTTAATTAAGAAATATCAACACTTGCATTTGTAATGAAGTCTTTACATCAAGTTTCGGAAGCAATAAACAAATTTGCTGTTAGAAATTTCTATCTCTAGCAAATATGGGCTTTCAGGTGCAGCATTCACTTGAGCTTCCTCCTCTCGTGTGTTAGATACGTCCTACGCAACTAGATCTGTGCACAAATAATACTCTCGAGCCATGAGGTTGGTTTCGCGTGCCTTCCAGAAATAACGGCAGACTCCTGCAGCTTCCTTTCCCTCTGGAGGTCACTGTAGCGATCAAATTAAGCGTGATCCCTTGATGTAGACGGTCCCTTCAGCGTCTGCTCTTTGAAAGAGTGGGATAGCATTCCATAAAGGCACCAACGCACGTTGCAAAAAGTTGCAATGTTCATATAATGGTCATCTCCAGCTGACGATGACGTATTCGAACAAGTGAATATCAAGTCCATCGGCGCCGGAAGTTACCTTGCCAAAAGCATCCCGCACTCTTTGGCAATCATCCACATAGTTGAACATTTTCGTCCCAGAAATCCTATGTCTTCGTTCTCACAAGTAAAATTTCTCTTTTTTGTTTAAAGGTCATTTAGAATGAATAAAATGATGTAACAAGGAAAAACGGTTCATAGTTTATGCGAAAGGATTCTGAATTCCGAAGCCTTTAACAAATGCTATCTGCGGCCGCCATTTCACAGACAATTGTATGACAGCTCCGTTCTATATAATGGTAAAACGAACATTTCTTATTCTCCAAGCTCCATTCTATTGAAGGTGGTAAATTTATTCCAAAAATTTATTGCTGAAAATCGTGTGCAAAATCTTTAATAATAATGATAATAATAATAATAATAATAATAATAATAATAATAATAATAATAATAATAATAATAATAATAATAATAATAATAATAATAATAATAATAATAATAATAATAATAATAATAATAATAATAATAATAAATATCGCTGTATTTGCCTTTGGAACAATGGCTGATGGCAACGAAGTTCATTGGTTTATAGTTTGATAGCACTAATATTTGAGAGAGTAACTTTTAATCCCAACTTCACAGAAAGGCAATACTGAAGTTTCTAGAAATCAAAAATATTAATAGCAACAATGATTATTATATAAGAAAAACGATCATAAAGACTCAGCGAAAGGGTGTATGGTCCGCATTCGGAATGTCCTGTATTCGATTCCTGAGGTCGACCTTCCTGACCATGATTTTTCCAGGGGTTTTCACCGGTCATTAGGTGAAAGCACCAAGGTGGCTCGGGTTTCATCTCAGGCGACCACAAAGTGAGATTTGTGGTGGACAACACGGCGCTGAGGCGGGTTTTATCCGGGATCTCCGGTTTCCCCTGTCATCATTCCACCGGTGCTCCATCTTCATCTCATGTATCATCAGTGCCACTGCCTGTGGTGCCGTATGTCGTAAAAGCGGGTGTTAAACACTACACATTTCATTTCAGCCGGTCCTCATAGCCGTGGTCGCTAGATCCTATGTCTCTAGCGTTTCGCCGCGTAGAGCGTCAAGGGTTCGAGTCCCGCCTTGGGCATGTGTGTTTATGTGTTCAGTCTATATGTGTAAAAACTACAGAAAACAAATAGTAATCAAACGGAAATAAAAAATGTTAAAATAAGGAAAAAGAAATAAAAATGATACTTGCATTCCCCAAATTTTCTGTTCTCTCCCTTTCACCTTATTTCTTATTTCACTTTACCTTTCTTCCTGCTTGACTGTTTCAGAGTTCTAAGTGTTATGGGAGGTTTCGGCGTTGTATGTAGAGAATTTGCCATCTTTAAATCATCTTTCGGATTGGGAGAGTTCTCTGGGTTCCGGGACCTGCCCCCTTCCCTCAGCCCTCAGGCAGGATGGGGACGGTTGTACGAGCCACCCTCAGAGAGTTTCAGTCTGTAGCTGTTAGACCACCTTCAGTATCCTCTCTCATCATCCCTTCCTCCTGAGGGCACCCTCGTGGCAAAGGCATAGAGGATCTATAAGTCGAATGCGAAGACCTGCTCCGAAACCTTGTCGGAGAACCATACGTGAGACACTTTGCTGTATTTCCTTGGATGTAACATTCATGTTCATTACCAGTATGTTACAGGTAAAACAATTTGATCCAGCGTAATATTAGAAATTGTTAAGCTAAAAGTATTTTGCTTGATAGTTACAATTATGACCCAACTGTTTAAATTGGTGGCCTGAAAGCGATACATTTTCATATTCACCATTTTCTTCCTATAGGTCGAATATGGATGTCAGGGATTTTAGGTTTATGTTTAAAAAAGCGGCGGCTTTATGCAGTTAAATGTAGCATTGCATTAGATTATGCTACGGAGGGGATTCGGCACTGCAAATACACTAGATCTGTTATGTCTGTACCACAAGTGGGGCTATACTCTCGGGAGGAAGGATTAGGCGAGATTAATCGGAGGGCGGCTGCCCCAAGGAGTTGCGACAGTGTAGAGTGCAGGGTCCCTATCATTGACAAGTTGAAAACTCCCCGAAAGGCCAATACAGCCGGTATGCCCATCACCATGGTCCTGAAACGGGCTACTAGGCCGACCTGGAGACCAGAGACCCTCCTACCAGAGGAGGAAGTGTTTACCAGGAGCATATCATCCCACCATGCACCGCCGAGACTCCCGCCGGCAGTTCTACCCTGAAAGAGACCACCAGACGAGAGATGATGTGAAATGATAATGGAGATGAAATGGACAGGAAATTTTGGGGATGTAATTAAATTATCTCGGGAAACACCCCAAAAAACCCATGGGTGAGGTAGGCCGGCCACGGGAATCGAACCCGGGCCTCCCGAAACCGCCTGAGTCATCCCGCTCGGTTAATTAAATGTAGGAACAAAGAGAAGATACAATTTAAAAGATCACTTGGTACAATTATGAACTACAAATTACTGGTGTGGATGTAGCGAATCTGGCTCACATTCAAAAGCTTTTGAGTTCAAATCTCGGTCAGGGTGAGTTATCTAGATAAGGGTTTTCCAGGGTTTTCCCATATCCTGAAAGACGAATGACAGGTAATTTTAAGCTCTTATAGAGCCTGAGCTTATTTGAGCACCGCTTCACCTACTTAATTTATTGTCCAATATGATCTACGTTGGGGACGATAAAAATTACTGGATCATACGGATAATAAATGCTTCATTGCTGAAACGTACATATCTGGTGACTAAAGGCTTGATTACATCGGAAATTCTTCACTAGTCGCGAGTATAACAGAAGTTTAAAGTCAGTTATAGACATTTTTGAAGGAAAGGAAATATTTGTAATTATGATTATCAAAATGGCATAAAATCTCCAAAGCAGCTGGATATGCTTATAAATACTGTGATGCCCGATTTCACCAACAGATGTTAAAATCGACGTTAACAAATGTAACGTAACAATTGTCACAGCGCTAAAATTAATGTTAAATTTCTTGCATTTCACCAACCTGTTTTCTTAAAATGTTAACAAACCTGTGTTAACGCCAAGAAACTTGTAAATATCACAGCTATAGAACGCTATGGATGAGTCGTATTATTTTCTGAACGTACTGCGATGCGCTTTTGTTTTTATTTTCGTCTGCACAAATGGCGGATGAACAAAATTATAAATAAAGCCATGAAACAAATTTCTCATCGACGGAGAAAGAATTGTTAATTGACATGGTGCCGAAGTGTAAGGATATCATGGAAAATAAGAGGACGAATGCAGTGAATGTAAAAGAGAAAGATGTCGCGGGGAAAATATTGGAAACGAATTTAATTCAAATGCATGTGTCACTACTACAAGCACCAAACAACTTGTCAGTATTACGTAAATTTAAAACGAGGTGCGAAGAACAAGCGCCTTAAACGTTTCAAGACGGGAGGTGAACAATGTATTATCCACGTAATTCAGTGAATTATAAAATCGCAAAGTTATTAATACTTGAAGCAAAGGCGAGATGGGCATATTCCTTTCGATGTATATTCTAACTCATTATTACGTAAATTTAAAACGAGGTGCGAAGAAGGACAAGTGACTTGAACGTTTCAAGACGGCAGGTGGACTGTGTATTATCCACATAATTCAGTGAATTATAAAATCGCAAGGTTATTAATACTTGAAGCAAAGGCGAGATCGTCATATTCCTTTCGATGTATATTCTAACTCATTATTACGTAAATTTAAAACGAGGTGCGAAGAAGGACAAGTGACTTGAACGTTTCAAGACGGGAGGTGAACAATGTATTATCCATATAATTCAGTGAATTATAAAATCGCAAGGTTATTGATACTTGAAGCAAAGGCGAGATCGCCATATTCCTTTCGATGCATGTTCTAACCTCTCTTGGACTTCCGCAGTAACCTTCATAGCATGTTGCGACAGTCTATACCTCCGAACAAAATTTTCTTCGGATAGCTGCTCAAAATCATTTCTCCTCCTCTCCTCCATTACGAATGCCATTTAGACGGTCTTAAATATAGCAAATCGACATCAACAGCTGAGTTCATGCTCGCCATCTTGACTATGACAATTGTTAAGGACTTAACATAAGAAATTCGGCTTGTTAGTTTAACATGAGATTTAACACGAGTGTTACGCTAACACTTGGTGAAATGCAATTTTTGTTTTAACTATTGCTAAACTCGTGTTAAGTCTTAACATTTGTTGGTGAAATCGGGCATGAATCAACAAGTTTCAAGAGCTCAACTCATTTTATTTCATCCATTAAAACACGCAAATTTCGCTAAAAAAAATATTAGCCGGCTCTTGGATCTAGAAACAGGACTCCCAATATGCAACAGGCAGGAACATACGTTGCTGAAGCGTATCGATCCTTCTACATTTACGTGTAGGTATTCGCTGCTAGTAAAACTAGTGAATGGCCTAGGGGTAACGTCCTTCCTTCTCTTTGCACGCGCTGGTACTGATTCCCAAACTCTGGATCACACAGTAAATTTTTACCCTTTTAAATGTTTCTATTTATATTCTTGTAACATGATAAAACGCATTATGCCCACAATACTGTGAAAATGTTATTTTTCATCACTTCTGGCCTATTAAAGAAACACTAAGATGTAACGGATATGAATAAACACAAAAGTATGCTTCTTATTATATCCTTCTTATCCTTGAATGCCCGCCTCGGTAGCGTGGTGGTAGCATGTCTGCCTCACGTTCAAGAGGTCCCGAGTTCGAATCTCGGTCAGGGTGGGTTACTTGGATAAGGTTTTTTTTTTGCCGGGGGTTTCCCTTATCCTGAAAGACGAATGTTGGCTAACTCTAAGCTCCATGAACCCCGGGCTCATTTGAGCATCATTTCACCCATTCCATTCATCGTCCGATATGACTTAATGTTGGAGGACCTAAATTAAAAAACTTTATAAGGGAAAAAATATTGGTTTTATGGTAGAATTCAAAGCTAGCTCTGTCTTAGACCTATTTCACAAACATATGCTTTAACTACTGTGGTATTTCCGTTCTTCGCATTATATAGCCTGTAAATCTAATCCCTATGATTGCATTAGCTTGGCAGACATTACTATTTACATGTCAATGATCATCTTATCTCAGTCGTTATAAGGTCTTGATTATAATTGGAAACGACCCTACCTACATAAATAGAGGACAAAATGTAAACAAAGTGTAAGACATTCTTCTTACAAAGCGCCACACCCCCGCTGACTGCCCCAACTTCCACTTTAGAGGCCGCAGGATAGAGTGGACTAATTCCATCAAGAACCTAGGCGTTCAACTTGATAGAGGCCTAACTTTCCGCGGACACATCAGGGAACTATCGGCACGGGTACATGGGGCTATCGCCTCTCTGTACCCAATGCTGGGTTCGGGCTTGATGCCAGTCCGCTTAAAGCTACACCTCTTTCGAGCGCTGATAATCCCACTCATGTTGTACGCCTGTGAAATCTGGGGCATGGCTGCAGATAGCTGGCTAGCATACCTACAGCGTGCACAGAATAGAGGACTCCAATCCATCTATTCTGTGGGTCGTTCTTTCCCCGTGAGGTTGCTTCACGAAGCTTCTCTTCTCCCATACGAGGAGGACGAAATTAGGCGCCGGGCGACAAAATTCTACGCTCAAATTCCAGCTCACAGAAGCGCCCTGGTTCACTCTCTAAGAGATTACGACGCTACGAGGCGCCGCTTCAGGCTTTACCGGGTACCCCGTATGGCATGCGGGCACCCGAGGTAACCAAGGAATTAATCCAAACAGCAGCAAAAGTTGAACTTCAAAATCTCCAAATGAGCTGTTTGGCTACAAAATTTACCCCATTTTTAAATCAAATAAAACACCAGGGTGTAAACAAAAAAGCGGTTCGGCATCCTGTACAAAACAGAGGAGCAATAAGCTACCTCATCAACATTTCTTCATCAAAATAATCCCACTCCATCCTGTATAATCATAATTTTCAACCTGCGGTCAGACCCAAAACCTGGGTGGGTACGCAGCTAAAGCCTTCTGGCTGTTAACAGCCTGTCAGTACCTGAGTGAAAATGAGTGACGAAGTGTAAACTAAAAGTTGAATTGCATTACCGTTACCTTTTGAACCAAGCTGTGCCACGACGAGCATGCTCACGAATCTTGCGACTAGCCTCATTTTTTTCTGATGAGAAGTGTACATGTTGTAGAATACATGCATCAAATAGTTTTACATTATTTATAACTAGCATAAAATAAGTTTTCACTTTTACGGTAATTACAGATTTAAACATTCAACTGTGCTAAACAACCTGTAGTATTTTAAGAAATTCAATAATCTGGAAACGTAGAGTCAGACTGAAAAATTCAATGCCATAGGCGGGATTTGAACCATGATCTTCTGATCCCCCTCAGGCCGCTCTAACCATTGAGCTCATGGCATTTAGCTATGGTATTGAATTTTTCAGTCTGACTCTACGTTTCCACACTTTAGCCTACACGCAGCCAGTGTGAAAGAACAATTAATTTCAATTTAATAATCTGTTTTTAAAAGTCTGTTGTGGTTCAATCTTTTTTATATATTCATGCAGCTTATTATATAGATTTATTTCAGCATATATAAAGCTATTTTCTTAGTTCTTTGCAAATTTGCAGACAGATTATACTTAGCTCTAGCGTTTTATGTGTGAATTTCTGAATTAACTTTGAATATACTTCGGTAAGCTTTCATATATACAAGAGTTATACATATGAAGATACTAAGTAAAGGTAAAATATTTAGTAATTTAAATTATGGTTTACAACTGCTAAAATACTAATTATTTTCTTCTATTTTCTCAATACTTTTACGCTGTCGTTGGAATTTCTCTGGAAAATAATATCAAATACTAGTAAGCTATGAATATAATTTCAAAGTAAACTATCGTAAGTACATTTATACTAGACATGTTACTGTTGCCCTTATTTGGTGGAATATTTTACGCAGATTCTTTTTTGGGGGGCAGGGCGGGGGGTCAATGGCGAAATAGCTCAAAACATTTATGTCTGTGTAATTTGCATGTTTCAAAATATAAGTGTTATCTGTTATGTATGGGAAGGAAAGAAACAAACGCTTCACTTTGTTGGTCAAAAACTGCGATTTAATTTTCACAAAACATTAACAATGGGAATAACCTTTTTATGCCTAGTGAACCACCTTCTCCTACGTCAGGCTCAGCACTTTTCAGTCAGCAATTTTCCCTACATTTTGTGCCCCAAAGCACATAATTTTACGAAATCCAATTCTATGGGGGCTTTTTTCTTGTAAAGAAACAAAACCGTATCTTCATTATTTGGAGCATAACGTTCATTTTTTTCTCCGATTTGATTGGAAACTGATATTGATAAAAACGATTGCCTGAAGGTGGATGACATGCGCGGAAGGAGGGGGGCGAGGTGCTTTCCCTTGGTAGCTATGTACTACCTATCTACCTATTTAATATCATATTATTTTATAATGAATACAACTTTGACTACCAAGAATTTAGTAGAGAAAAAAAAACCTTTCTGTCACTATTTGCATAAGCCTAAAATATTCGAAGAGCACATAATAATATTTCAAGTTACTTGACCACTGACCAAGCGAGATGGTGAGTCATATTAAGGAGATCACGAGATCACGATTGCCCACTCTGACATGCATGGGTTTTATTCAGTTTTCCCGGGTCGGTACGCGAATGCTGAAGTACTTGCTCTTGCCTCACGACTTTCTTGTTCCTTCTTATACCAATAATTTCATTGATTTTCATTAGTTTCAGGGTTGTAGAATAAGACGACGATTTTCGACAATACTTTCATAAAAAGTAAACAAGCAGAGAGAGGTTCGCTCCTATATGAGACAAATTGTTCATTCAAGTTCAGAAAAAAGTCTTAGCGTGCTGTCGTATTAATTTCTCCACTCATTCTTGTAGAAACTATCTTGAAGATCCTTATTCTTCTGTTTACTAAATGTTAATCTAGACAGACGCTTGTAGAAATGGTTTTATCTGTTTACTTATTGTACAATGGGAATAGGATAATACAGTTAAATATTTTAAGTGCTAGTTGCTGCGTGTTAACTGATATTCCATTCTCTTTGCATGGTCAAGGCATCCCAAAATAAGAATAACGAATTTCTATTTGAGAAAACTATGATTTTAAAAATATGAACCAATGATAAGGAATATCTCGAAAATGGTATATAAAACGCTATCTGACAAACTTAGACATGGTTTCGCCACTGCTTTTTAATATACGAGGGTTGTTCAATAAAGAATGATCACAATCCTTTTTTGACAATGTACCTTTACTCATCCTCATAATTTTGATGGTCCTTCTCAAAATAGTCTCCCCTGAATGCGATGCACTTGTCCCAGCGTTTCTGCCAGTCTTCAAAGACAAACTGGAAATCATTTTTTGAGAGATCCTTCAAAATCGCCTACGCAGTCTTCACCGCTGCTTCTGATGATGGATAATGGTGTTTCTTCAAGTGAGAGAATAGAAAAAAGTCACATGGGGCTAAATCCGGACTATAGGTAGGTTGAGAGATGCACTTCACGTTGATTTTTGCAAGATATTCAGCAACAACATTGGCAATATGCGGCCGCGCATTATCGTGGTGCAGCATCCAGGCTGCTTCACGGAAATGCGGTATTTTGCGCCTGATATGCACTTGTAATGTTTGCAGGATATCCCAGTAGTATTGTCCAGCTACTGATGTGTGTGCAAGTACAACATACTGATAAACCATTCCATGAATATCAAAGAATGAGATGACCATAACTTCCCAGCAGAAGCAACCACTTTTGCTTTCTTGGGACTTGGTGATAAAGGAGATTTCCACACTGAGCTTTGCTGTTTGCTCGCAGGATCAAAACGATGTAGCCAAGTTTCATCAGAAGTGATTACGTCTGAAAGAAGCTTCGGGACTTCCTCTAACATCAACTTTAACTGCATGTTACCTCCATTGCAGCGGTAGGCGATACTGAACATGTCTGAACTTGCCTGGTTCTCATAGGCGGCAACCAGGAGTACCAACAATGAAACTACTTCAGCGTGTTTGCTTCACTTTAAGCTAACAGAATATAATAAGATTGAGTTTTTGTGCGAACAATTATGGCCAAAAAAATTATGATCATTCTTTATTAACAGCCCTCATACAAGTATATATGGACGATGTCATCTCAAAATGGCGCACAAGTTTAGAAAAGCATTTTGAAACAAAGAAAACGGTTAACTATAACTATAATAGTGTTAACTAGTATTTTATATGTAGATGACCAAGTTCTAATATGTAGCTCGGAAAACAATTTACAAAAGAGCATATATCTATTAAATACTTTATGCAATAAATGTCTCTATAGCGAAAACAAAACTTTTAGCCTTTCACGGAATGCAACTAGAGCAAAACCATTGGAAAATGTGATAATAGAACAGGTCGCAATTTTTACTATTTAGGCTGCAATGTTGCATATGTTAAAAATGAAGATATAAATAATAAGATTAAAAGATTTAACAACATTTGCAGCACCATAAAAAGATGTCTCAAGACCACTAGAAGAGCCACAAAACTAAAATTTTACAGAGTTTTGCAGTGTCCATGCTCTTATATGGTTTAGAATGTTGGACACTTTATAAAAACAAAGAAAGAGAAATAGAAGCTGCAGAAATGTCATTCCCAAGAAGTGTAGTGCTGCAACTTACACACTATTTGATAGAAAGAGAAGTGCTGACACAAGAACAGAGCTTGGTATATTCCATTTAATAGAGAAGAAAAATGAATATAGAACCAACTGGAAAGAGCATGTGGAAAGAATGAACAATCGTGGCATACCAAAATTGTTGTAGAATAACCCCAAAGGGAAAAGAAGCATTAATAGACCAAGGAAGAGATGGCTACAACAACATTTCAATGTTTTAGACCGGAACAAATCTTTTTAAGCTTAAACTGTGTACATGATGATATCTGACAAATTGTGTAATTTAACAAAAGCTACGTTTTTCCCAGTAAGATAACTCTTACGTTTGCCAGTAATGTGGAAGTAATCCAGATTGTTATTGGACTTGGGACCTTATGTCTAGAAAATGCAATTTACCTACGGAGTGATTAAAAAGTACGGAACAATGCTTGTAACTAGTTATAGTTTTGCGAAGTGATATTTTTTTAGAAAAGTTGTAAGATATCAATATGTTTTCATATTACTATGATTGTGATAGGGTGTCACTTGTTTAATGACAACATTTTTTTGATCCTCAGGCCTCGGAACATACAGGTAGATTTTTTTTAACTGTTGAATTTATTAGGACATATTACAGCACATAAAATTTAAACCAAGAATACAAATTCATAATAAAATTACTGGTACTGTGTTGTAACACGTGGTAAATTAATTTACTTCAAAAGGTGCTCCAAATGGCCTCCATTTAATGCCCAACAATGCCAAAGGCTGTGTTTGATATTAGTTAATGTTACCAGCAACACTGTTCAGCTGCATTTCTTGCCCAATTCTTTGCTTTAACTCTTAAACATCTCTTGGTCGGTCCCTGTAAACCCTCCACTTCAAATATTCTCAAAGAAAAAGTCTAAAGAGTTCAGGTCAGGAGATCTTGGTGGCCATTCAATACTTCCTCTTCTGCCAATCCATCTTCCTGGAAATTCATGATCAAGGTAATCACCCCCTGCCTTCCATAATGTGCTGGCGAGTAGATAAATGTGGGTTTTCTTTCATTGATAATAAAATAGCAAGAGCTTTATCGCCACCTGTAACTCATTTTGGCCTTCCAGACTTTGCCCTATTTTTAAGACTTTCAGTTTCATTGATTTTTTTCTCTCTCAATATTTTGCTTACCGTAGAATGAGTAGTCAAGACACAAACCTTGTCTTGAGTCCTCCCCCTATCACCATGTGCGATCATCATTAGTATTTCAATTATAATGTGTTTCAAATGGGAAGGTGTTTGTTCTTGAGCGCTACGAGGTGAGCAACCAATCGGAGTCCTGGGGTGTTATAGTATTGCATTCCCGCTAAGTGGTGTGTGAGGAGCGCCAGCCTAATTAAACTGTACGAAATACTTTTCGCGCTAAGACAAAAATTCAGACTTTGCCGAAACTGATCCATGTGGAAGTTAGAGAGTAATGTATCTAACATAACCATGAAAACCCCATATTTTTAGCTCAAATAGTTTTTCTAATATAAATAAATAAGCCACTATTACCTGTATTATAACAATAAATCGCGACGTAAGCACTGTATGAATTTAGCATCTATGCGTGTACGAATATTTGTAGTTACTCAGAAGTGAAACGTAAATGTATGACATGACTTAACAAAAGAATTACTTTGAATAATCCAATTCGAGCGAAAGGAAACAATAAATTTCCTGCTGCCCTCGCAGAACGTGTCTGGTCACATATCTTTGTTTATGAATGGTTCGTAATCTCTGTTTACTCTAGAGAGTTCAAAGTGGTTGGTGTGTATGTATGTACATATACTTTTCATTACTCAGAACTGAAATTTAAATTACTGACATGACGTGATAAAAGAATTACTGTCAACAAGTCAAGGTATTAAATTTGAGAAAGAGCAAACACTTCATTTCCTGTTAGCCTGTGAAGTGCTGTATGCTTATGTTTATGAATGAATGCTGGATAAGAAGTGTTTATTTACTCTGGAGAATTCAGATCAATATCATTCAGTTGTTCTTTGCACAATAGTAGAGTAAGAGTTAAATAGTGCAATGGCCTCTTGCGGTGAATTTAGTGGCGAGTCAAAAAGGCAGGTATTGTGAAGTCAGGATCAAAGTATTAATTTTAAGGTGTACACGTTCTTCAAAATTTTTTCGGAAACAGAAACTAAAAATAAGATATTGCAAAGAGTACTTCCGTTTAAAAACACGGGAAAAGTGTATCAGCTGGATCAACTTGCAATTGAAACGAGACACAAGGTAATACACCTCCCACCTTACCACTGCCAATATAATCCAATTGAGTTGGTGTGGGCCCAAATAAAAGGGCGGGTTGCAAACAGAAATAATACTTTTAAACTGACGAACAAACGACTTGTTCACGAAGAAATTGACAAGGTAACACAACAGGACTGGGGAAACTGCGTGAGGCACGCAGAAAACCTTCAAGAAGACGATTTTAAGAAAGAAATAGCACGTGACGAGATCTTGGAACCTATAATCATAAATTTGCATGACTCAGACGATGAAGACAGTGACAATGACGAATTGTCTCTTAACGGAAGTGACTTTGACAGCGATGTGGATGAGCCAGTGGCAGTTCCATTGGATCAGAAAAACAGTTAATTCATAAACTATAATTGTAGTATTTTAAAATATACATAATTTGCGAAAATGCTTTTTCAATTTTGATTTTGGCAACTTCATCATTGTAAAAGTTTGTAAAATATAATTTGCTTACCCTTACGTCTGCGCCAAGCAGACATGCATGTTATATGAGGGTGCGAGAGAGCGGGAAATATAAAAGGAGTGGGGTAACAAGCTGACAACGCTGAGTGTGATACGGCATCTGATTAGCTGGACTCCAGAACTCTTCCCATTGAAACACATAATAGTTGTCTTTCTGTAAGCTGTACTTACAGGACTAATTACTTTCACGAAGATTTTATAATGAAGTGAGCATTGCTGTGCTTATTAGCTTAGTTTTTATATGTATTTGTTCAAACCAGAGCTACATATTGAAGTAGCCTACTATATTACTTAATTCAAAACCTACTCTATTTGAAGTAATGATGTGTTTACTTTAGCTCAGTACATGCAGCAAGGTCTTAATAAACTTAAATTGCTGTTTGAAAGGTTTAGTTGTTTGTACGTTCTGACACTTGAGGACTGGAGGAGTGCAGAAAAAAGTAATGTTGCCACTAAAAATATTCACAACCTTTTTTTGTAATTATAGTAATGTGAGGACATGTTGATATCTTACAGCTTTTCTAAAAAAATATCAGTTTATAGAGTGGCAACAGCGGGGTTACAGGCATTTTTCCTTACTTTTTACTCACCCGGTATACATATTTCATTTTCATAAGAATATTTTACATTTTAATCAAAAAAGTTAGAGTTACTTTTCATAAAATCAATGTTTGAAACCTGTTCCATATAAATCATAGTTTAGGTGAGGGATTTTGTTAAAAATGTTTGTGTCCCATTTATTGAATGTGCTGAAATTAAATACTAAATTTGTGTTTAAACAACCTTTTCGTTTTTGAGTTATGCTGTTCTCTCTCTCTCTTTCTCTCTCTCTCTCTCTCTCTCTCTCTCTCTCTCTCTCTCTCTCTCTCTCTCTCTCTCTCTCTCACACACACCAAACTGTTTGCCCACCTCGGTTGCGTGGTGGTAACATGTCTTCCTCACGTTCAAAAGGTCCCGAGTGCGAATCTCGGTTAGGGCGAGTTACCTGGATAAGGTTTTTTCGGGGTTGTTCCTTATACTGAAAGACGAATATCGGGTAACTCTATGCTTTATGGACCCTGGGCTCATTTGAACATCATTTCACCCATTCCATTCATCGTCCGATATGACAACGTGGAGGACGTAAATTACAAAAAGGATAAAAAAAACCGAACTGTTTCTACAAATTTCTTTTTTTATTCAGGAGGCCTCAAAACTTACATTTCAACTGAAATATCGGTTAAATGCAATTCCTTCCGCACGTACCATCTACCACGTGGTAGAAGAACTAAATTGTGGAGCTTCAGTTACTTCAGCTAGTGGTTCAATAATAGGAGGTGTGCATGAGAGTTTGTACTGGGTAGAGAAAGAGTGTGAATGTTACAATCATATTGTTACATCTTCTTAAATCGTGTTTTTATCTAACGACCTGTTGATCCCACACACCTTTAGATAATGGACTGATTCATTTTACTTCACGCTATTTTACAAGCTAAAAGCCCACCAGTACCGAAAGGATCCTCAGTGAGATAATGGATTACAGTCCTCATGATGAACAGGAACTCCAAGTAGAAGATGAATAAGGCAGAATTTTGCCACATCAAAAGAAACCAAAAAAAGAGCTTTGGAAGTAAGGCTCTGTCCAGGACAGAAGAGGAAGAAGCAACGCAAGTACTGCGAATCAACTACCTAAAAGAAGTAATGAATGGCGGAAAAAGGAAACGTAGTGTCTGTGAAAAGAAGTCGGTATATATCGCTCCTAAAGCAGCGGCACTTCTGTGTGTATATAACTTCTCTGTGAGAAAGTCGGCAAGCCACTCCAAACACTAAGTTCTTTATGTTTCGTCGTTGCTTTCAGGGAACACGTAGTACGTCAAACACGCATTAGTTGATCACATTTGCAAGATATTACATGTAAAACTACACTTAGCAGGAAATTACAGTATATCAAATGTAATTTTGTAAATAGTGTTAAAAACTTTTCAGCGAATGGTTTATGTAGGTTTTATTATCTTCATCATGGTATGTAGGCTATTTTTCTGGAGCCCTTTAATTTGTTGAGGCATTCATTCTAAACCAGCACCAATTAAATCTAGTTTATTGTCTGTTAAAACTGAATATCTCTCGTCTAACCCGAATATTCACGTTTACTAACTAGTTTGCTAAACGCCTTACTATAACCTGAAGATTGGGATGTAGTGAGTGATAAATGCCAGAAAAATAGACCCAATGACATTATATACACAATGTCAGATGTAGCTCCTGTTTGAGAGATAGGTACAGATGTATTATTTTATCTTGACAGGAATCTTGCCCGTTAGGGATGAGTAGCAACTGTGGTGGGGATAGTGCACCTATCGCCACAATGCGTCACACGCGTAAGATTACGAGAGGGGAGGGCGGCGCATAAGGTGTCTAAAAAGAAATTTCATTCTCGAAGCCAGTTTTGCAGCTCTTATAAACTAAGTTGTAATTCTTACTATGGTAGTAATCTCCACGCTTTTGTTGGAACTTAAATAGTACATAGGCATTTGGAACAAAACACTGTTCTCCTCCAGCAGGCATGATAAACAACTGTCGGCCTTTCAATATCGCTGCAGAGTCCCTGTAACGTATTTCACTCCTGGCATATGGTCCAGTATGTGCTGTATTTATATAAGTTTCATCCATATAAACTATATAAACTTCACTTCGATATCTCCGAATATTTCGTAAATACTTAAGCCTTTTTGCACGTATGGTGCGATGTTCGATTAAAATTTGTCTATCACGCTTAATGTTTCTTTTTTCAAATAATTCTAGCTTCAAAAGAACTCTTCTTAATGTTCAGACACTGCCTTCGAAGTTAGTAGAATTTTTAGCTTCATAAGCACTTTCTTCAAAGTTAGTCTTTGTTTTTCTGTGCTTTAAAAATTATTAACAGTTCGCCTAACTACTTCTGAATTAAAACACCCAAATTAGATTTTGTGCATGTTCTTAATCTTTGTTTACTGGGCATAGAGAAGGACGTTGTTGCACTAGCACCAATGGTTTTTCTTTCCCTAATAACTCTCCTAGACTGCTTTCAGACACAACTGTTGTCTCAGATACCCTTCCCCAGATTTTTATAGCTGACCCAGACCATTGTTCCTTTTTTATAAATCTATGGATATTGGTCATTGCTTCTCGTGTTTCAAATGTAGCACTTTATTTCCTAATGTGCTGCTAGGAGGCGTCATTTGTAAATGCTCTCTTGGAACCAGGAGACAAGCACATTTTGAAGCAAGCTGTAGTGTTACCCAGCAGCTCTGCAGGTGTTTAGTTGCTCGCAACTGGTACGCAACTGACCTGCCCTCCCCTCCAGTTGCAACCGTTCTGAGGTAGACTCGTCCAGATACCACTGCGCATCGCTCTGCACTTTTCAAGATAAAAAAGTACATCTGTATTTTAGTGCGTCTTTGCCGGTCCCATTTCCGGTGACTTTCAGTTCCCTTGCGAGTGGAGAGAACCCACGAATCCGTAAGATTTAATTACCCTATATGATGGCATAGAGTTTCTTCAATATGTGATGGGACTAATGTTTCTCCAATGCGAAGAGGTGGGGTGATCTTTTGGGGCCTAATCAAGGTGGCACATAAGTTACGAAACCTGTCTCCGAGCTTCTGGAGGGTACAGACTGCGCTTGAGGTGAAAGTGTATTTAAAGTTCACGTCAATATTAACGACACAGCGAAACATTTAGTGGCATTGTGCCATAAAATTTTGGGTTAAACTGAATAAATGTGCTAGCAGATCTTTATATGATTCTTCGGGCTTTCAAGTACGAAGCCATTGTCCAGAACGCGCTTTTTTCAGTGGCATAGAAATTAAAACGACCGGGTGTGCAAAAACCGACAAAAACGTGGTCAAAGTAGAGGCATTTTAGATTCTGTTCGCAAATTATATGTTCATTACACACAAGATTGTCGATTTCTGGATACTTCATTAAAACACTGCGCCCGACCACTCATCGCTGGGAAGCACTGGCCAAACACAGTGATTTCTTATGAAGCTTATCTCAAAGATGCGATATTTTAATAATACTCGTCTGAGGAACTTTTGAGGGAATCAAAATTGTCATTTCAAATCATAAAATATTTGAAAAAATTTCCAAGTAAAGAGTAGTTTTGGGTGGAGGTTTCCTTCATAAAACCTTAGAAAATGCTGAACTTAAATACAAATTTGGTTTTTAATAGATTTTTCGTATCTGTGATATTTTGAATACAGACACAAAATACACACACATACACATATACACTGAACTTTTTTGTATTTTTTTTCAGGATACCTCAAAACATATATTTCCGATGAAACCTGATATCGAATGTTTGGGTTGAATACAATACTTTCCCTATTTTCAAGGGGTAAGACAGGGATGCGGCCTTTCTCCTACGTTATTTAATATATGAGTAGACTTGATTAAGAACTGGAAAAAGGAGGTGAGCGAAGGAATACAATTAAATAGAAAT
Organism: Mantis religiosa; assembly: GCA_030765055.1. Classification (NCBI taxonomy): domain Eukaryota; kingdom Metazoa; phylum Arthropoda; class Insecta; order Mantodea; family Mantidae; genus Mantis; species Mantis religiosa. The sequence goes on along the minus strand of CM060947.1, from coordinate 70,470,920 downwards.
AAAAGCTTAAATTTGATTCTTTATGCCGATGATGTTACATACAAAATGTATCTATCGGAAAGAAATATGTCACGAGGCCGCTCGTAAGCGAACGCCGACAGAGAGGGAGGTGAGGAGTGAAAGACAGATAGCGCCAAGCCACATTCACAGACCGGCCCGCGCAGTGCTAATGACGTGCCGAGGAGAGACGGGGTGGGGAGAGGAAGAGCCAGAGAAATGTCTGGACAATTCCCTCGCCATCGCAAGGGTCCCTGAAGCTTGGGGAAGTTTCGCCAGCGTTCATGAAAGAGCTAATCGTGTATTAATGGTGAGCTAGAACTGCTAGCAGCAAGTATCGGCAGGAGCCGGGAGGCGAGTTGTAATTGTGCTGTGCAGACGGCAGTTAGTCAGCAGGCTGTTTATCGTGTGTGTGGACATTTAAACTGTATCGAGTTGCGAGTTGAGAACTGATAAACGTGTAGTGATCTGAAAACGAATTCTTTTGTTTATTTACGTGTGCAGAAGCCACGAGAGACTGTATTGGTGTGTCTTACGTCATTCTGCTGAGATCAGAATTGTATAACAGCCTTTCTACGGAAATAAAGAGAATTTTAAATTTCTGCAACCTGGACTTTTAATTTCATGAACCCACAAAGTCACAATAATTTAAATATATCCGCAAAGAAAACAAAATAATAACATCGAGGAAAATATCCGGTAAGATAAAAAATATGTATTGGAAATAAATGCCTGGAACAGCTCTTGAGTTTTAACTATTTGGGTTATGAAGTAAACTTCGATTTAGACAAAGATTTAGAAAACCAGATAAACAAGTTTCAGCAGATAAGCGGGACCATATCAAGAACTAAAAAATAAAAGAAAGAAATGAAATTAAAATTGTATAAAATCATGGCAGTCCCAGTGCTCATATACGGAAGTGAGTCCTGATGTTAAACAAAGGGACAAATGTAAAATACATGCAGGTTAAATGAGATTCCTAAAAGAGTTAAAAAATGCGCCAGACTTAATAAGAAATGAAATGAAAAGAATTCCAGAGGAATTAGGCATCCACAAATTACAAGATAAAATAGATGAGAACAAACAGAACTGAATAAAACATAATGACATGTTAATGACATTGCTGTTAATATTAACTGCCAGATAAGGTTGTTTGCAGACGATTGTATCATTTATAATAAAATTCGGAATACAGTGCATGAAACCGCTCTTCAGGATGATTTAAATGAAATCTGTAATTGGGCTGCGGCTGGCTAACAAAATGTCAATTAATGCCAAGAAAAGTAAGTCGATTGTTTTTAGTAGAACTAAGGGCAAAATTATTGTTAACTATCACATGGGAGGGGTGCAAATTCCACAGGTGGACAGCTGCAAATACTTGGGAGTGTACCTGGCAAGTAATGCTGGATGGGACGAACAAGTAAATTCCACAACTAGGAATGCGTGGAAGGCATTACATTTCGTAATGAGAATATTGAAAAAGGGGAGCGCTAGGTCCAGAGAAATTGCCTACAAGGCCTTAGTGCGGCCGGTTATGGAATATGGAGTAGCATGCTGGGACCCGTATAGAGCTAACCAAATCGATCCATTAGAAAAAATACAGAAGAGGGCAATAAAATTCATAAAAAGAGGCAAGTATTTTGGGCCTATAAAAGGAGATGAGACTAAATGGGAGGATTTAAGAATTAGGCGTAAAAAACATAGGTTGGTAGCGTTATTCAAAGCTAATGCTGGTGTAAAGGCATGGGTGGACGTTAATGTAAGGTTAGATAATCCGGATTATTATGGACGAAACGATCATAGGTATAAAATTAAGGGTAGAAGATACAGAACCGACGTAGGAAAATTTTCTTTTGTTAATAGAACCATTGAAGAATGGAATGAATTGCCTGTAGCAGTCTTTCAGGGCTGTCCCCTGTCGTTGAAGAAATTTAGAAAAAATCTAGATGGTTTATAGTTTAACTTTTGAATTATAATGGTATATAATATGTAAATAGAGAAGTAATTAGATAAGTTTTAAGTGACTAAAGTAAAATAATATCATGTTTGTATTGTTTACTGTATTATTGTTGTAAATCTAGTATATGTAATTTGATCTGTATTCTTAACTCTGCCACCGGGTAGTACCCAATTGCAGTTAATAAATACATACATACATACATACATACATACATACATACATACATACATACATACATACATACATACATACATACATACATACATACATACATACATACATACATACATACATACATACATACATACATACATACATACATACATACATACATACATACATACATACATACATACATACATACATACATACATACATACATACATACATACATACATACATACATACATACATACATACATACATACATACATACATACATACATACATACATACATACATACATACATACATACATACATACATACATACATACATACATACATACATACATACATACATACATACATACATACATACATACATACATACATACATACATACATACATACATACATACATACATACATACATACATACATACATACATACATACATACATACATACATACATACATACATACATACATACATACATACATACATATGAATAGAATGAGTGAAGAAAGAATACCAGTTTTATTTGCTTTAATAAAAATAAATACAGTGTTACACAAAACAGTTTTGAATATTTATCAGTAAAACTTTTTAGCTCTATTTCAGCTCACTTAAGAGCTCTTTCATTAAACTTTTGTAAATCAGCAATCAAGACAGTTTGACGGCTCTCTGTATAAGGTAGATAAATTTTATAACGAAAATAAATAATATTGAAAGTGTAGAGCCAGACTGAAAAATTCAATGCCATAGCCGGGATTTGAACCACGGATCTTCTGGTTTCCGTCCAGCCGCTCTAACCATTTGAGCTAGGTGCCAACATGACATTAAATTCTCCAACTGACTCGTGTTTCCCCCGGTAAACCATTAGGAGTTCTCAAAAACACATGAGACAACTACCTTAATGGCGACTTACTATGCTGTAAGTACTTTAAGGCCCGGGCTTTATAGTTCAGACCACTATTAGGTACAATTAATGGAAATTAATTGTTCTTTCACACTAGCATGTTGGCAGTTGGCCATAGTAGCTCAAATGGTTGCAGCGGCTGGACGGAAACCAGAAGATCCGTGGTTCAAATCCCGGCTATGGCATTGAATTTTTCAGTCTGGCTCTACCCTTTCATAGTGTGTCCTGCACACGGCTAATGTGAAAGAACAATTAATTTCCATTAAATAAATAATATTGTTTTAGTTTGTTTTTGACGTTGCGATGCATATCAATGCTGTTGTAGCATGTCTGCCTCACGTTCAAGAGGTCCCGAGTTCGAATCTCGGTCAGAGTGAGTTATCTGGATAAGGTTTCTTCCGGGGTTTTACCTTATCCTTCAAGACGAATATCGGGTAACTCTAAGTTCCATGGACCCTGGACTCATTTGAGCATCATTTCATCCAATTCATTCACCGTCCGATATGACTTAACGTTGGAGGACGTAAATTACAACAACAACAACAAATCAATGCTATCAGTAATAAATGATCTATCTAAGATGCATTTCTCACGGAATAAGATGGGAATGTGTTGGAATGTGAAGACGAAATAGGCAGAAATGTCCAATCTCTGAAGTGAAGAACACTTGCTCTGCTTCATATAATAGAGAAAATAATGACCATAGTGGTTAGAAAAAGTCAGGTGAATGTAATGGCATACGATTTTTTATGAAGTGCAATTATTTTCTCTTATAGAGGCATAAGATACGAAAGTAAAGAGGACTAGTTGTTTTAACCTGGAACTTAAGTTTATTTTCCTTTTGTCACTCTTGAAACTATCTTTTGTTACTACTTCTTGTTGTTTCATTCCCTCTGGCTTCATACAATTTGCAGACTTGAAGATCTCCCAACTAGCTTTGCTAAAGGATCCCTTCCTTGGCTGTCCTATTCTGAGATTCCATACCAACCTGCACTTGTCCTGACGTATAACATTCCCATCTCCATTTTGAGCTGACAGCGAGGTCACTCGTTCCACTCTCGTTGCTTATCTGACCTTGTGTATCTGCTGGATGTATAGGATTTTGCTCTCCCATCTTCTACTGCCAAACCCTTATTGACATGTTACATCTCTGTATGAAGCTCTGCATGTTAGTGGCTTTAAGAGTGGTATCCAGAAGATACACCTTTTGAAGAGCGATATTACATGACTTCGGATATATGCAACTAACTTTCTTCAGCATCAGTCTTCAGTTTCGTATTTTTTAAATTTATTATCAGGTTTAGTTTCTTTTACTACTTCTGAGCCCCAAATTAGTAATGAGTTTCTTCGAAGCTTGTAAAGCTTTAAGTTGTGCGGTTTCATCTCGTATGTATGGGGGGGGGGGGGGGGGTAAATGCTCTCTTTCTTTTTCTTTCTCTCTCTCTCTTTTCTGTTCTATTTTTGTTTAAATTAATTTTCCTGGACAACATACCCCGAGAAGAGTTAAGGTAGTCGACACCAGGTTTCAGAAAACGAAGGATTGTTCTAGTACTGTGGCCAGGCTAGGCTTATTGTGCCTACTAAATCTCAGGAAAAAAAAGATAAAGCAAGGTCGGCCAGATCTGATGGCGGCGAGAGCAACGCAGCGAGGTTATTAACGTTTCCAAGTTGGACGTGCCAGGATATTTGGGTAGAAGGTCTCTTACAGAGAGAGAAACAGTTCTCTCTTTAAAGCTCATCCATAGATGCCACCTACCACCGTGTCAGGCCGGTCTGGGTGGCTCAACTGTTTAGGCATTGGTCTACTGATCCCAAGATCGCAGGTTCAAATCCGCCGAAAACCGATGCTGATAAGTATGCATAAAGCACCAAGAAAGAAGCCACTTTCAAGCAGGTAATAAACTTATGTTTATTAATTATAAACTGTTTGAATTTGCTCTGGTATAGTTGGTAATGGGATACCATCTATAATAGCAGGAGACAAAGGATTAGAGCCGATATTAGAAAAACTAGAATAAATCGGACAATATTTTATTGCATAATTCACCAAAGGCCTGCCTTATTGTGAAATCACTGAAACAGATTGAAGTAAAGGATATTGTAGTGAAAATTACCAACAAATTCGAGACGGCAATAAGTCACAACTGTAGTACAGATTGCAGGAGCTTTCTAGTGACGTACAGACTCAGTCCATCACGTCATGTAAATCTGCCAACAAATGTCTTCCAATATTCTTTGTAAGAAATGAGGGCATTCTGGAGAGAGAATTTCAAAGACTAAAATTTTGTTGCAGATTGAAAAGATAAACAAAGGTAATTTCGTTTTATTATTGATATGAGACGGCACTTGAGTTAAAGTGTCATCAAAGAAAAATTCATCACAGTTATTGGGTAATATTATTGGATTTCGAAATAAGTTGCAAGTTTTGAAATCAGATTTATGTAGTAATTTTACACATTTTTTATCTTATGAAGAGTTTTCAAAGGATATCATAGTTTCGGAATTCTCACAGTTTTGTAAAACACAGGTTATAATTTACGAATTTAATGAAATGTCATCAACTAAAATCGTGTGATTTCCAAGCTGATCGAATCAGGACAGTGATAGAATACTAAACTTCCTTTTAAGGACAGATCTCCATAACTTCGGGATTCTACCTAAACCGTTCCTTCAAGTTTTGGAGGCGCATACTTAGGTGAAGATACTTTCTCTAATACAAAAAGGAAGAATAGAAACCCTGTCAATGATGTTAATGTTATTAAGAGTGTGAACGAAAATAGAAGCGAGTTTACCTGCTTTAGTGAAGAATTCTGAGTATTTTCAGTCCTCCCTTTGTTCTATTCACACAAACCTAGAAAGTGGGCACTGTTTCAACAAGTCTTTTCGTAAATAAGGTGCGTATTCCCTTTAATTTCAGTGTTGGACGAGTGAAACTGAACAGAGTTTTACTAGATTTTTTCAACTTAATGATTGGAAGGACTTAAAAGTGAGAGAAATTAGAAATCACATAGATTGGATTCCACCGACGATTCCTTGTTACACTTAGATCAAATGAGGGGTTCGAATATCCTCAGTACTTCCTTTGCTCACTCATTCTGCGCGGTGAAATTAGACGCTGTTTCAACAATCATTTTCGTAAATAGCGATAATTTAAAATTTAACGATAAGAAGAAATACTTTGATGCTCGATAATTTGTTTAGTCCTGCGCCGTGGCGTAGTGCGCTAAAAGCATCATGCTTTGGTTCCCTGCCACGGAATGACTCCGTTTTTTTTTTTTTTTTTTTGTAATTTGTGTCCTCCAACGTTAAGTCATATCGGACGAAGAATGGAATGGGTGAAGTGATGCTCAAATGAGTCCGGAGTCCATGGAGCTTAGAGTTACCCGACATTCGTCTATCAGGATAAGGGAAAACCCCGGAAAAACCTTATCCAGGTAAATCACCCTGACCGAGATTCAAACTTGGGACCTGTTGAACGTGAGGCTGACATGCTACCACCACGCTACTGAGGCGGGCACTCCGGGTTCGATCCCACTTCTGCGGTTGCGGATTTTACATCCCGGGTGTAGGACTCAAAATCGTGAGCTTACGATAGGTAAGCGGCCCCAGTCAAGAAAGCCAACTTTTCGGCTGGGGGTGCCGAGATGCCGACCACATCTCCCCGTATCGCTTGGATGATCGCCTACCTCTATCTTACGTAAGTGGGCGTGAGGCCAGCAGTCGGGTTGGCAGGCCTTAGCCCTCTATGGGCAGTCGTGCCATGGGTTCTAATTATTAATTATTTAATTAATGTACTTAAATTATTTATTTTAATTATTTTATTAATAATAATTTATTGTTTATATTTCCCTGATTCTGGTATGCAGCCCAGCGTGGAATGTATAAGCAATTTAGGCCCTCAGTGCCTAAAGTTTGACAGGCTTATTCTAGAAGCTTCTGTTATCTGGTGGTCGGTCATACCGCGCGTGGTTTGGTTGAAGTGTTTCGTGACCGTATGGCTTCCAAAGCAGAACTATAAGTTAAAGTGCAGTAATCATTAGGGAGTGAATACCCTAAAGAGAACAGTGCTTGAGGTGGAGCTTTTGTTGTATGGTGGATTTTGGAAATTCTTACACCTTTGGAGAAACGTCAGGGAATTCACGAAACACTGCAGTCTTTAAACATAATAGGCATTTGATCATTTGTTTATCTGAAGTAAATTTGATAAAATCCACAGCTAAACTACCACTTTATCTTCTACAAGAGCCATTTCTCCCAATTTTAGTGCAGTGCTAGTACCTTGTGTATCAAAATATAACTTTTAAACTCACTGATTTCAAAATACGTGCAACACATATCTTTTTAATACATCCAAAAAGGTTAGCTCAAGGAGTCATATTGGTCACTCTCCGCGTTATGTCTATGCTGTACTTTATGACAGTTGCTTCCAAAAATTATCTGGAAAGCAACCTTGCTCATCTATAAGTAAACAGCCCTATCCGTTGCGTTTACATTATTTTTTTCTCTACTCACTACTTTACAAAAGTTTATTCTAACTAATTTTTTATCCAGATAAACTTTCACTTCACATTTACACTTTTGATGTATGACACATTGATGCGACTCTCAGATTTTTAAGGAGGGTATTGCTCTTTCATGCTTTTTCGTGATCATGAGAAGAAGAAAAAAATAGAAATATCGATTTCCCATTTGTGAAAATGTATAGTGCGATCCATTTAAACCTGAATCATTTCAATAGGTGATAACTTTTGAACCACTAATAGGACACACGTGCAAATATGGGAGAATATAATACACAATTGGGAGATTACATTACACTATTTACATCTAAGAGAAAATGTTGGAAGTGTCCTCCACCAGCATCTATACATGTTTGCACTCGTGTCAGCATATTCTCTGAAGTTTTACGGAGAGTATCCTCGGCAATGTTACTTATTTCGGTTCGAATGGATTCCTTGAGAACATCAATTGTCCGTGGCCTATTTTTGTACACTCTATTATTTAGATGCCTCACAAGATAAAGTGAGGTTTTGGTCAGGGGATCTAGGTGGCCACAGACTTTTCGAGATTATTCGATTATCAAAGAAACTTGTTACGAGTCCCATGGTGTCAATATGTATGGCACTTGCTCCATCTTGCTGGAAATAACCTTCTCTCAATTCGATATCATCCAGTTGCTCCACAAATGTATTGAAGATCCCATATAAACTTCAGTGTCTACAGTCGTATTAAAGAAAATGGGACCAACGATCCATAGATGCTAGTGGAGCATACACTTCCAACATTTTCTCTGAGATGTAAATAGTGTATTGTAATCTTCCAATTGTATATCATATTCTCCCAAAGTTACATGTGTGTCCTATTAGTGGACCAAAAGTTTTGGCCGATTGAAATGGTTCACGTTTATATGGATCGCACTAAATTACACTGAAAACCAGCAACAAAGAATATCTTGGAAATTGTTAGCTCAGAACACACATACACAGGCTATTTCTGTGTAGTAAGTTTTTATCTCTTATAGTTTACCAGTTACGCTCATTCGATGAAGAGGACTTCAGAGGATATTTCCAGAAAATTGTCATGAATATGTCTTAAACATGTGTATTTTAACAAAAATCATTACACCCATTTTTAAGAAAAACTTAAAAAAACTGTGTTATGCAAAGTATAGTTTGCATGTGGGTTTTTCTCGGAAATCTTCGTGTTCAATCCGTTAGAGAGTGGTCGCTGTGAATCCCTACACATTTTTAGCAGGTAAAATGTTTGAGAAACGGAGATATACTAATTCCTATAAATTTTCTGATTGATAAATCTGTTGATATAGTAACACGCGGTCAGTTACTCAACCTGATTCACTCACAGTCAATTGTCAATAATCTGCCGGGCTCTGTTTAGTAGTAACTTGCAGTCAGTGACTATTCTCATTAACAGTCAATTGTCAACAGCCTGCTGGGGCATACACGCCTGCATTACCTTGGAAGTTTATAGTAAGTTTTTTTTCAAATTAAAATAAACTTTATTGTAAAATAAATACATTGCAGTTTTGAAAATACAAAGCACAATAATAATTTGAAACATGTACTCAGGAGGCCATCCAGCGATAGTCCCCAAGTTCCGATGGAAGTACTGACTTTCAAAGTCTTAGGTCAGATGCCTTAAAGTAAACTTTTTTATTATTTTGACGTTCGACCAAGATCACATTTTTAACCACGCCAACCAATATAATGGTTGCAGTCCCAAGTCTACAAAGTAGGTGGAAAATTATCTTGTAATTTTGAAGGAATTCAAATATCTAAATTCTACTAAACTCGACTTTGTAGGAATTCACATTGGGAATTAACCAACTTGTAGTTTTTGAGTTATGCTGTTCATAAACAGATACAAACACATATCAATACCCATTCCATAGGCCCTTTCCTAAAATTCTTTCCTCTGTATGCAGAGAATATCAAACACGCATATTTTCTGTGAAACCTCCGTATTGAAATTTGGGATGGAGCCCTGCTTCCTCAACTTAAGTACTTACTATAAGTAAGTAGTTGGGAAAGTAAAAAACAGTCCTGAGTAGAAACTCAAGCAGATTATGTTTTAATTTTGGTGGGATGGAGTTTTACTTCCCTGTGGAGGAAGTACACCAGCTTACGCGATTTTACTTCAACTGAGCTCTTCTAATACATTATCTTGAGAATTAACGCAGACTTTAAGGCCTGTTTTCTACAAAGTTTCAATGATGCCCTTCAAGTCCAATGATGGCAAATATTATTACAGAGTACGCCTGTTTAATACTGATAAGGGCATAGGAAGTCATCTGTGACCAACGACCTCTTCTTCTGAATGTAAACATAATAAAAGGTGGGCTGTTTACTTAACATCTTACAGTTTATAATCAAATATACGACTCTCAGTGCGTTTACACATAACATAGCGAAGAATTTGGCTAAACAATGAACTCGCCCATAATAACAACACAAGTGCAATAGTGATGGGCAGAACCAATATTTTTAAGAACCTAATACTCTGATACTTTTAAGACTCGAAACGTTCATTCGAATACGAGTTCTTGCATACTACAATCACTTACTGCTAGCCTGCCTCATGTTCAAGAGACCCTAGTTCGAAACTCGGTCAGGATGAGAACGTGAATAACGGTTTTCCGGGGCTTTCCCTTATCCTGAAAGATGAATATCATGCAACTCTAAGCTCTATGGACCCTTGACTCATTTGAGCTTCATTTATTTCCCCATTTCATTCATTGTCCGATATGACTTTAAAAAAATCTCGGTTTTAACTATGGTTGTTCTTTAGCAAAACATTCAAATGATGCACGGGTTTTTACTTAGGTTTTTATCGTGACTTAAGCCTAATACACCTTAGTCCATGCAATAATTCATATACGAGGTCTATTCAATAAAGAATGATCAAAATAGTCTCCCCTGAATGAGATGCACTTGCCCCAGCGCTTCTGCCAGTCTTCAAAGACATGATGGAAACCACTTTTTGAGAGATCCTTCAAAATCGTCTCCGCGGCCTTCACCACTGCTTCTGATGATAGATAATGCCTCCCACGAAGGCGTTTCTTCAAGTAATTGTTTACAAAAAGGTCACATGGGGCTAAATCCGGACTATAGGGAGGGTGAGGGATGTACTTCACGTTGATTTTTGCAAGATATTCAGCAAAAACATTGGCAATATGCGGTTGTGCATTATCGTGGTGCAGCATCCAGCCTGCTTCACGGAAATGTGGTCTTTTGCGCCTGATATGGACTTGCAATGTTCCCAGGGCATCCCTGTAGTATTGTCCAGTTACTGATGTGTGTGCAGGTACAACATACTGATACAGCATTCCATGAATATCAGAGAATGAAATGACCATAACTTTCCCGGCAGAAGCAACCACTCCTGCTTTTGTGGGAGTTGGTGATGAAGATGATTTCCACACTGAGCTTTGCTGTTTGCTCTCAGGATAAAAAATGGTGTAGCCAAGTTTCATCAGCAGTGATTACGTTTGAAAGAAACTCGGGATCTTTCTCTAACATCAATTAACTGCATGCAGACGTGCATGCGAATGTCCTTTCGTTCGGGAATCAACAGTCTCGGAACTCATCGCGCACAAACACGTCTCATGTGTAATGTTCCCGTCACCAACGTGTGGGTGGCACTCAATGAAATGTTCAGTATTTCAGAAAGTGATTTTAAGGTAATTCGTCGATGCTCTCTCACAATGGCAGCAGCAGTGTTGATGTTTTCTTCCGTAAGAGCGTAACTGGAGCACCGTGCCCACCTTCCTTTGAAATTGATTGTCTTCCCTCTTTAAACATTTTAAACCACCTTCGAGTGTGCTGTGGGGAAGAACAGACTATCCATAGGCCTCCTGTAACATTGTATAGGCCTCAACTGAAGATTTTTTGAGACGAAAACAGAATTTCAAAGCCGTATATTGTTCCTCGCCTTTTACCTCCATTGCAGCGGTAGGCGATACTGAACATGTCTGAACTTGCCTGGTTCTCACAGACAGGAAACAGGAGTACCAACAATGAAACTACTACGGCGAGTTTGTTTCACATTAAGCTAACAGAATATAATAAGATTAAATTTTAGTGCGAAAAATTATGACCGGAAAAAGGTTATGATCATTCTTTATTGAACAGCCCTCGTATTTGGTGAAAACCTATTTGTTCTTACATTTTCTAACGTTCAGATTATAAAAATAAAAAAGACTTTCTGGGATGGGACGAGTTGCTAAACTGCAAAACTATTTTAAGTTCAAAATGCCATAAAACGGAATAAAATTGCGGCTTATAAACAGTTTAGAAATACTGTATAGTACCTTAACTCACATCTCTCGCAAAATTTCCTTAACCGTTAGCATTAAATTATGAGTATAGTTTGGAACATTAATATACCTAATATGAAATATATTTTCTAGATAGTCTTCTACATGTTTGACATTATAAGCACTTTTCAACATCCTGAAAATAAAACATTTTGTAAAGCTAATTATGGCAGGAAAAGGTTTTATTTGGAACTAAATGTAAGAGATGTTAAGCATATTTTTACGGCAGTACCGCTGCACAGGTTTAAATAATGTGATAAATGAGGTACTAAATGTGTGAAATTAAAATTAGACTTAGGACTTTTAGGACTCGGCTTGTACGTGCGCATGCTGTAAGTATAGGAAGAGGAGCGTGGTTTAACTCCAGTAGCAAACAAGGTCGGCCGCCTAAGGGGTATACAAATGTGCTAACAAACTGTTTTAATAAAACAATATGTAAATTATGTCACCGTTTTCAGAATCATTCAGTAGAAACAGATGTATAAGAAAACACATTTTGAATAATAAAGTAAAATAAATTACTATTACAATACATAATAAATGCCTATTCTTCAATTGTTCAACTTATTACAGTGTATCACAGCATACATTTTATACTTTTTGAAAGTGAATCTCCTTCTGTCACTCAAGGGATATTTGTAATTTGAAAAACTTCTCTCGAATCAGATGATGTAACAGGTGCTGACATAAAATACTGCAGATCACACTGCCTTGTAAGCGCTGTTTCCTTGTGCGCTTGCAAATTATTTTTAATGTTTATCATTTTAAAATAGCCTGGGTTTTTCTCAAGTACGGTATTCATTTTGTTTTTATTTTATCCATGACAGGTCCAGCAGCTGCTGAGTCTATCTGTTGAGCCAGATGCATTAGGCATTTTATTGCCCCTCTTTTCTAGCTAAACAATGGTTTTGGACAGGTCTGAAAATCTGTTTCTGATGAAGAGCAAACCTTCCAGTAATTTGCTTGAAATGAGGGACTGAGCGGCTCGTACAGCACAACTATACCCGTTATCTAACAAATTAAGAATTACAGTAACTATGTCATAATGTTCCACATAATAAATAGCTGCATTTAGCCAGGTGCCCAAGTTGTAACCAGCTGAGGAGGTAAGCGCCATTTCTTGGTAGGGCACCACATTAACGTTAGGCGTCATTTCTTTATATTTATGTTTTCTGCTTGGAGCTTTCAAAAATATCTTTGTTACGTTTGCAATGAAACTGTCTACATCACTGTAACCTCTGCGAATTTCCTGGCCCACACGATCTTACACAAGTCCTGAAGAAATCGGACTGAGACGGTAAAGTTACACTTGGCCCTCATTGTTTCTCGACCTCTGTTCTTGCTAAAATCCTTGCTTGATGTTTCTTAGTGTTACAATGCTGTTTCAGCCATTTGGGTTTAGTCACTCTCAGCAAACAAATCACTGTCTCCAAATACCGCCACTCAGCCACTAACGGCAAGGCGTGCAGTGCTTGTACGGCCCTGAGCGTTTTGCCGCATGGCGTTGTAGGATGTATTACCCGCGGGGTCCTAAAAGTCCTAACTCTGGTCATTACTGACCTCTTGATTATGCACGGTAATAACTGCATTAATTTAGTACATTAATATGCTATTTTTATTGTATATACATTACATATTATATATATTATATTATACACTCCATTTTATATGACATGCACTTGAAATCCAGTAGTAAATATGTTAAACTTTAATATCGAAATTATGGATTGGCTAAATCAACAATCATAATAGAGTACATATGAACATTTGATATATTCTTTAAATAAGAAACAGGATGTCGGTTCAGCAGTTAAATATTACGGAAGTCATCTTCGCGAGCGGTCCAGATGGTTGGCATTTGTAAAAGAGGCTAGGACTTTTCTTAGTAGCTGGTAGCCGAACGGAAACAAAAGTAACAACAGAGCAGATTGTTAGGGAGAATTCTGGTGTGTGAATAATATATTTTCTTGAGGGTAATTTCGAGGAAGAAAGACGTGACACGATGAGCAAGTATCTGTTCTTGCGTAAACAACGAATTACGTGTTATCGAGTAGTATAAGTTTCACCTACGGTAATTCCGCACATTAATATACACTGGTATACATTGGTCGGCAGGTTCCTGATTTACGTAAATATTATAACCAGAACCAGTTATTAAATAAATCTTAAACTTGGATTTCGGTGTCATCCTTATATGTACGCTCAGCAAACCCCAAGATAAAGACTCTTACACGAGACTGAGGCTAGACACAGTCTCAAATTTTGTAACGTCGGGAAATTGTGGTGTGAGACTTTATGTATGAATATATCTACCTACATCATGTAGTATCTACATGAAGTGAACCAGTTAGAAGATCAAAAGTGTATAGCTCTTATATTCCTCTTCTAGAATAACGGCAAAATAATTCTGTAATAAAACGGCTGAGAACTTCGTTTTGGTCAACAGAAACCGAATTCGGAATCCTTCTTGCCAAAAATAGAAAAATTCCTGTCTGTGTGGATCAGTTGATTATGTGCTGACCTACTGATCCCGAAGTAGAGGGTTCGAAACAGGCCAGGACTGACGTTTTTAAGTGTGCTTAAATGCGCTAATATGATCCTGGCAAATTTACTGCATCGTTAATAAATAAAACATTGATTTACTTTTGCAATTTTGAGAATGCAAATCTTTGGATAGAAATGTTTAAACACAAAACAGCTCTGCATTCTACATTTAATAAATGGTACGGAAGTAACTAGAACATGTTAAAATTGTGAATATGAGATATTGCAGGCATGATTAGGAAAGTCTGGAATATTCAAGAATAATTGGTGCAAACTAAAACATATTTATAAGCTGGCACTGAGTTACCCAATTATTGTTTTCCAATTATTGTTTGTTTATTTTATTATTTTGTGTGTATAATACACGAAGTGTATGGACTGGTTACTGTGTTGTTATATAGCATATAAGTTTCAAATAATTGCATGGTTTAAAATTTTGTGCGTCCTGCGCCGTGGCGTAGCGGGCTAAGGCAGCATGTCTTGGTCCCTGGCCACGGAAAGCGGCTCCGGTTCGATCCCATCCATGTGGTGGGGATTTTAGGTCCCGGGTATAGGACCGGTGCCCACTCAGCATCGTGAGGAAAATGAGCAGCTTACGCTAGATATAGGGCCCTGGTCACGGAAACCAACATTCCGGCTGGGGGATGCCGAGATGCTGACCACATCTCCTCCCCGTATCGCTTGGATGATCATCCACCTCTGCCGTGAGTAAGTGGGCGTGAGGTCGGCAGTTGGGTTGGTAGGCCTTGGCCCTCTAAGGGCTCTCGCGCCAAGGGTTATTATATAACATTCTGTGCGTCTTCATTCAAACCCAAACTCTTTACTGAAAAATATTCAATTTAATAACTTTAAATTAAAGAAACAATAAAGAAAGAAAAAGAATAGACAATAAAGAGAGTGAAATAAAGAAGCAAAGAAAGACGTGGAAAGAACATTTTCTTGTCGTGGAAATTAAAGACTAGTTTAAAAATAGGCCATGAAGAAAGTGTGAAGCATAGAGCACCAGGGAAACCAAGGGAAAACTTTAATCGTCCTTCTGGTCTAAGGGTTACACGCCAACCTCTGGTTCTGGATATTTTGAGGCATAAAAATCCTTAGCGTGTCTTTATTCGGAAGGGATGTAAAGCTGATGCAGTAGATTTACAGTACGCAAAAGAAACTAAAGCCCCAATAAAGAGGTCTGTGGAAAATTAGTTGGATTTCGCGCACAATATAGAAGTTGACGCTGAGAACCACAGATTTAAGGGGTAACTATAAATAAACTAATTTTGAATTTCAAGGTAAAGTTTTCTGAGACGCCTACGGTATTATTTGGCCAGTTTGATTACTGTTACAGTTGAATTGCTGCCTGCTACAAGTGTGCCATCTCTGTTTCGTTTGATATTGATTTTGCACAAACAAAAACAAATAGACGATGAAGTGGTAGCGATAGCCATCATCTGGTGGAAATTGAAATTCCTTTCCTTACACTCTATAGATCTAAATCGTATGATATTCGTTAATTATTTAGTATCCATAAATCCAGGAAGTTTAAGGTGGGGGTAGAGTTTCCAACCGCTCCTGTTTGGGAATGGAAAGCGTTGTTCTCGGAGGAATTTTTTTATTTGCCGGAACGGGCAAAACTTTTTTTCTATCGAACGTTGCCGTTTTATAATCCGGGATAAACGTAGGCCTTTGTTCATACATGGTAAAAATAAAGTTGCTTTTACAATGAGTACGTAGTTTTCTTTCGTAACGACCAAAGAATGCCTGACAAACCATTAAATTGACAAATCATAGGTTTCTGCAACCGCCACTCCTATGTACTTAGTGGAATGCTCTTAAAATAACCAGTAGGAAAGGATTGTTGATAAGCATGTTGTGCAGAAAAAAATATTTCTTTGAAACGAACCTCAGAATTGAATCCAGTTTGTCATCCTACAGAATCACGCAAACAGAAGAAGCCTAAAGGACACTCCATTTTTATAATAAGGATGAATAGTTAATAGAAAATGAAGAAGATTACAGCCTATTTCAAATAGTGTGTTTAAATATAATATATGAAGGAAAACATGCAGCCAAGGTCATTGTTTAAAATAAAGGACGGTTTGATTAATGCGAGGAAGCCTTTTCTTTGTCGAAATGTTGTATTATGGAACAGTCAACAGAAGAAAATGCAGTGACAGCAATAGGAATTGTATCCGCTTATTATGCTATAGTGCATGGTATTGGTTATAATGCTTAATATTGCAGTAATAAACTCTTTACAAAAATAACACGTGATTCGTAAATTTCCAGCAAATAGTCTTATGCAAGATCAAACATTAACTGGCAGAACATTTGAGAGTTTTCTGGTTCCTGCCCAGGAATAATTAATTAAAAATATGACACCAATGAGAGTTTTCTTTAGCATTAGCCCAGAAGCTTCAAATATGGAAAAGGAAAGCTTTTCCCTCCAACTGTGCAATATTTTACTTATAAAACTGAGGTATGGCATGGTGTTTAGAGTTTTATAAAGATTCGAATGAGTATAATGAAGCAATATGCCAAAACATTTAATTAATTTTTGATAAAAAAATGGTTTAAAACGAACTCATAGTCAGCAGATGGAGAAAATAATGCAGCAGTTAATAAGGAAAAAGCAGTAATTGCCATATTTCAAATAACATCTTGTGAAAGTGCTGGAGTTATTTGACATCGAGATGCTGTTCATTAAGGTCCACAATGTATTCTCATCATCCGCAAAAAGGAATGGAAGACTTGCCCATTTTTATAATTTCGTTGAAATGGAGTACAGAACGCATTTAAGGCAAGGGCCTGATAGTTGGTTCTCACTGTTATTGAATTTTATTTATTAAAGTGGAAGGCTGTGATGTCCTATTTCTTATAGCAAGGAGAAAAAGAGTGCAACAGCATCTTATAGAAATCTTTACTGAGAATCAAGAAGATGCCGTTTACATATGTACATCACGATTTCTTCATAATATACTGTAGATATTTTACACAACCATTCACAGATTGGAGGAAAAACCATTCACGTTAATGAAGTTGGATTGTCATGTGTATGCTGAAATAGAACTTGAAAATGAACAAGCTGAAGGCTGTTCTTCTGAAGTTACTCCTCTTCCGGGTGTTCTTAATCCCCCTCAAGCTGTACATCAGCGACATATGGGCATAGTCGAATAGAGCTGGCTATGAATAGAGGACTGTGGACTATCTATTCTTTTGGACACTTTTCACCCACACTACTTCACGGAGCCATGTCTCTTCCTTAATGAAGGATGAAATTAGGCGACGAGGTGCAAAATTCTACTCCAAATTATCACAACAAAGTGCCCTTGTTGTGTCTCATGGGACTTATGACCCCGAAGATGCCGCGCATGCAGTAACAACACTCAGGCTGTACCTGAGCCTTCCAGTACCTCGGTCGGTCTATCAGCCAGTTCAATTACAGTTTGGCCGGTCGTTCTTAGTCTCTGACATTTCTCTAGAGAGGGAAGCGAGCTGTTGCCAGTTCTTTAGCTGAAATTTCAAGCAGAGAAACATGTTTATTTTCAATATTTCACGCATAGAAACTTCAACAGTGGAAGAAAATGAAGCCACGTGGACCAAACAAAATTAAATTGGCAACACGGTATTGGATCCGGGAGCCACGTCTAGCAGTGACAATGCTGATTGGCGCTAGCAGACAGTTTAAACTTCCTGACCACGACACCGGATGTAGAGACTCCTAGTACTACCAATAGACGCAGTTAGTGCGCGTAAAAGGTGTGAAAGAAATATTCGAAGAGAGTCGTGTTGTAATGAATATCTTGCATGATAATGAAATTGCAAGTTGGATTTCAGTGTTTTAAAGCTAATATACTTTCATTCTAAAGATAATTTTGAGGCTACGTTTTCAATTACTCATTACTGTATGTTGGTATCTACTATTAACCTTCCCCCTCCGCCTCCCGCAATCGCAAAACGTCAGGGCTGGAGATCCTACGGCTGTACTGTAGTTAGTTTGTTGTTGTTGTTGTTGTTCTTCTTCTTCTTCTTCTTATAATTTACGTCCTCCAACGTTAAATCATATCGGACGATGAATGAAATGAATGAAATGATGCTCAAATGTGTCCGCGTCACTGGAGCTTAGAGTTACCCGACATTCGTCTTTCAGGATAAGGAAAAACCCCGGAAAAACCCTTATCCAGGTAATGAAGCTGGCATATGAAGCTGACCGAGATTCGAATTTGGGACCTCTTGAACGTGAGGCAGACACGCTACCATCTACGCTATCGAGGCGGGCTCTGTAGTTAGTGCGAGTTGGTATGTGCAACACAGGCTTAAGTAAACAACGGTATGATACTCTCTACGGACCGGTAGTGTTCGCTATTAGCATTAACAAAAGTGCAGTTAAGTGTAAGTTAGTGCTCACCTAACAGTATAAATGACAAATAAAGTGAGTTTTGCACACTTCGTGTTATTTTTGTCAGAAAATGTGTTATGACAGATGTTGAAATAAATAAAATAGCCTGAGGAATTTTGTAATACTGACATTCCTTTCATATCATCTGAAGTTGCGTTGCTTAGATGTAATAATAAAATACCGGCTACTGTACAGCGTACAGTAAACGGTCCAACTGAAAAAAACTATTGGTTTACGACTGAAAATTCCATCACTTTAATGTTAACTCAACACTTTAGTCGTAAATGAGGCGCCTGAGCTGAGTAGCTAGACCACACACTTCTCATCAAATGACGCGGGTTCGATTTCAGGCCACCGAATGTGGGATTTGTGGTGGAAGAAATGGCGTCTGGGGGAGATTTTCTCCGGTTTCTCCCTACTTCGTCCCAGCAGCTCCTCCACCATCATCTTTCCTTTCAGTACTTTCGCCTTCATTTCATATCGTCTTCCTTCACACTCACATGCTAGGCTTCCGGTCAATCGACCTGTAACCCGTTCTCTGCCCTCCACTCCGCTTCCAGGTAATGAAGATCGCACTCTCCGGCAGGGAGAGACTGAGCGCTAACCATGTCTCACTCACTATTACGCACTTATTGACTGAAATGGGAATTGTTTTGCCGTGAAGTTTAATTTTAGTGTGATGTTTGTTTATTAAGACGATGACTTGATTGTCTTCAGCCTTTCATATGGACGAAAACATAATAGACCTAACAGGGCTAGATTTGCAAACGCAACAATAGCCTGCGTAACAATAATACATAACAGTGATACCGAAATTAAAGGATTGCCATAAGTAAAGAATCATGATGGATTTCAAAGGAATGTTGGTTCTTTGTTACAACGCGTGCAGGTGCAGTTGAGTCAAATATCAGTTGGGGTGAATAGTTGTTTTAACTCTGCTAAGAGTGACATTAGCAGAGTTCTAAAGG
Organism: Mantis religiosa; assembly: GCA_030765055.1. NCBI lineage: Eukaryota > Metazoa > Arthropoda > Insecta > Mantodea > Mantidae > Mantis > Mantis religiosa. The sequence continues at coordinate 70,451,150 of CM060947.1, read as the reverse complement.
GTAGCACTTGACTTTGTTTGAATAGGGTATTCTTCGGACTCTTCATAATGGCATGACAAAATAGTCACAAAGGAAATCTTTGGTTGAATAAAGCGCTTCGAGAAAGTGAAAGTCACGCACACCCACGTGCAGTTGTGGACATTCAGTTCGTGGCTTGGAGCCGATTAGGGCAGTCCTCTTCTTCTGTCTTGGTCGAGAGCAGACCAGAAGCGATGAGAGAAGATATTTGTCGGTTTATATGTACGTGAAGAACGAATTAAGTTTTATCGAGTAATAAGCATTCCACCTTCAGTAACTCTAAACAGTTATATTGGTAACCTTTGGTCAGCAACTTCGAGTTTAATGTAATGATAAAAAGAAGCAATCATTAAACCAGTTTGAGACGGGCATTCCAGTGTCATTAAAACCAACCTTCTCATACATACTCAGGCATACACTGAGAGAAACCTCATTGCTCAACCCTGAGCTGCCCATATCATTGCATCAAACTGTAGCGGCAACCTGGAATCGTGAGCCACACATAGTATTCGCTTCAACAGAGTCAATAATAATTATTAAAAACTAGCAGAGGAGTCTAGGACATATTAAAAGATAAATTAAAAGCTGATAATAGTTTGCCATACAAATTACACACATAGTAACTGAAGAGTGCGAAAGTTAAACAGAAATGTTTACGGACTATAATGGTATTTAGGAAATTTAATACGTGGTACATAGCTATTTTATATTCTAACAAAAAAGAACTACAGTTAGCTAAACAAATTATATTTGTCTCTTAAGCACTAAGTGAGCACAAACATTGTTTTAGAGATACTTCTGCACACACAACAGAACACAACTGATCCGCTGAGACTCAAATCCATATTGAACTGTTGAGTCACAAATCACGAATGAACTACACTTGGCGCTGTCCAATGGACTCTCAGTTCAACTCTACCGACTGACTGACCACTGAAATACTTTGTAGCTTTTTAATTTTCCAACCGGGCGCTCAGCAGCCCCTTATATGACCCCACATAAAAGCGGAACGTTTTCAAAGACCAACCATCTGGAACCTGCGAAAAGTTGTTTTTTATTTTAACCAGTAGTTACCCAAATAAGGCCGTGCTGTGGCCGAGCGCTAAGATCACTGACTCTAAAAAGGAAGCCCTGGTTCATTCTTACACGACCGTATCTCTTGTTTACTCCGCTATCATTCCAACAATTGCTTCAACTATCACCTTACCTTTCATTCATTTCGCCCTCATTCTGACATGTACGTCTCATTTTCATAGCAGGCATCGGGCTGATCACCCACCCTGGGTACTCTTATCTGATCCAAATTCTCTGCTCCTCAACAAGCATCTCCCCAAGCGCTCACTTGTAGGTACCTGAGGTGTAAGTCCTACATATGAGGAGGGTAAACAGTTGAAGTAGAATTACTGTCCTCCACAGGAGAGATAGTCTCCGACGCCTGAGACGCAGGGGGGGGGGGGTTGGCGAAGGTTCCCACACCCTCTCTGGACAGGTTTATGACACTCCATGTCAGTACAGTTACAGACCATTCAAAAACATTCTGACAGCTTCTACTTTTGTGAATGAATCTTCTCGGTTTTAGCGTACAGAGTGAATAGGGCGCATTTTTTAAGAGTCTGCTCCTTGTGTAGCAAGCTTTCTTTGCCACACACATTTGCTGTCCTTGTCCCACTGTGTAAGGCTGCACATACATTCCAAGGACCTTCTTTGCGTTGCTGGACAGTACTCAAACTGCAGGAAGACGCCACACAAGCCTGTTACGGGGTTATTGTTCAATCATAGCAGGTCGGGTCAGTAGCACAGGGGCCTTCGCGGCAGTTAACTGGTTACAATATTTCATGTGCCTAAGTTGTAAATGAATAAAAAATTGGGTCTGTTTCAACGATTGCTCTATACTACTGCCTATTTTGAGCTTAATGTAGTATCTATTTTAAATTGTTAAGCGTCAATTGCGCCGAGCTCTAACTATATCTAACCTTTGCACTTTGCAATGAACTAATTATAAGTTCAAAATGTACAAGGTTACTCAATTGGAAACTACGTACTACGCTGTTCAACTTTGCAAAACAGTATCAGACATCGGTTATGAACTTATTAGTTTACGGATACATACTACAGATAACCTAACAAATAAAGAGAGAAGAAGCGGTGTGTCACTACACTTGAGACCGTTTAAATATCAAGCGATTGGAATGACGATAGTAAGGGATGACTTAAGTGGATGAGCGAAAAAACGTCCTTCTATTTCTGTCTCCTAATCTTTTTCTGTCTTCTTTCTTTCTACAGTAAAGAACACCTTTCCTTTCTCTTGTTTTATACTCTGCCCTCTTGGTTCATTGTCTCTCAAAGAAACAAATAGAGATACCAGATGGCTTGTTCCTGCAGCTGATCTGACATTACCAGGGGGCTTCTACGCACGAATGCCATCAAATACCACATGTGGTACAAAGATCCTCCTTGTGGCGCGGCGGCTCAGATGTTAATGAACACGTCATTCATCCCACCAAGAGTTGCCACAAATGGCTACTTCGGACTAATTGCTTGTCGCTTTGGGAATATGTTTAACATTGGGATGACAATGGCTTCGCTCCTTTCTTCTAGCACGTGAACATATTGGCAACATATATATTATTATATTATAAAATGAATTTAATATTCCACATTTCGGAGTTACGTTTTTAAGTTCACTATTTATTCTCCCAAGGCAAGAAGATTTTTGTTCCTGAAACTTTCTGTGGTTTCGATTAATTTGTCAAATGCAGTGGCATCCTTATTGCATACTTGGCTATAAGTGCTTATTTCAATAAGTGCTATTTGCATATTCGCTCCACGCTGGCCTTTGAAAATTTAGCTTAAAATTTTAGTAGTCAGGTCATGTAATTGTGGGAGCTATCAGAAATTCCTAGTAGGAAAATAATTGAATCATCCAGTTACAGAACACTATGGCCATAGATGCAGATTTTAATATTATCGAAGAAACTCTTCAGTTTTATTATCATAGTTTTAATTACACTCAGAAGATAAGATATAATCACATAATGCTTTAATTGGTTATGACAAACTGCTGCTGACATATTAGATTCTATTTGTAATTAATCACCCGATAATATGAATTTCTTCTTGAAGCCTCGACTGTTTCGTGTATCTTCCAAATGTTTACATTGAGTTTAGTATACAAACTTAATGACACGTTTAGCATGCTTTACTTAATTTTAATTAGCATAAGAGAAAACAGTATTTCTATAACTGTTATTGAATGTTTTTCCGTATGATTTAAGAAAAATATTTTTTCCACTCATGTTCTGGTAAGCATAGTATTATGTATGTTTTATCTTTACGAGTAATTATAAATTGCCTCTCAAGGGAAGTAAGTCAACTCACCTCCGTACTAAAACCATAAACTACCTCCATAAACTTGCCGAGGAGTAAAATGTTGTAGACTTTTCTAGTAAATATGCCAACAACGAATTTTCTCAAATGTTAGTACCCTTTTTAGAACATCATTCTTTGAAGCACTTATAGGTATTCTCATATCTTGATTTATACTTCTGTGGAAGTAGAAATTGACAAGCTGCATTTGCAGCCACTTCTATGCTGTCATTCATAATTGCACAAAAAATCAATATGTCGCCACACCTTCATATAAAAATCAACAATTACTCTCCCATAGCAACAAACAATACAATGACAAACAAGAGAATGAAAATGCACAATTCGACTCATTAAGTAATACAAATGATTAGGTATAATATAAAATTGAAATTACGTACCACAAATAACTAATAATAGGTACATAATAGGCATGATTGGAAAAAATCTTATATGCAATTCGGGAGGTAGGTAGAATGAACCATTCTCGAACTCAATATTCCCTCACTTCGTTCGGGTGCAAACGAGTCTCTGAGGGTAAATTATATAGAGCGATCCACATAAACCTGAACCAAATCAATACGGCATAACTTTTAAACGAATGATAGGACACACGTGCAACTTTGGCAGAATATAATACACAATTGGGAGATTGCATTACATTATTTACATCTCAGAGAAAATATTGGAAGTGTCCTCTATGAGAATCTATACATGTTTGCACTCGCCTCACCATATTCTTTGAAGTTTTACGGAGATGATATCGAATTGAGAGAAGGTTATTTCCAGCAAGATGAAGCAACGTGCCATACATCTAATGACACCATGGAACTTGTAACCAGTTTCTTTGATAATCGAATAATCTCAAAAGGTCTGTGACCCCCAGATCCCCAGACCTAACCTCACCGGATTCTTCTTGTGGGGGTATCTAAAAATAGAGTGTACAAGAATAGGCCACGGACAATTGGTGTCCACAAGGAATCCATTGGAACCGAAATAAGTAACATTGGCGAGCATAATCTCCGTAAAACTTCAGAGAATATGGTGAGACGAGTGCAAAATGTACAGATGCTGGTGTAGGACAATTCCAACATTTTCTCTGAGATTTAAATAGTGTAATGTAATATCCCAATTGTGTATAATATTCTCCCAAAGTTACACGTGTCTCCTTTTTATTTTATCTGAACGGTTTAACATTTTACACAAGTATACCCAAGTTATTGCCTCAAAATCTGCTGGAAATTTCAAGATAATAAATTATAAACTTGTGATTCTAAGAGTATTTTGAAGTAGGAAAAAGTTGTCGGAAATAAGAATTAAGAACTGTTTTAAAATGTAATGGCATGCGGGTAAGAAACCAATTTTATAGTGGTACCTTAAGAATGTTCTTATTAATGAACCAAATATGTTCCAAGTATGAAAATACAAGGTATAAGCATACAAATAATAAAAGAATTAAAACATCGATATTTTGTACATAGTCTGCCAAATTTCACCTATGCATTCTAAGAAAGAGGACTATAACCAAAGAATATACTTATGGACTAAATAATAGTTTATATTAGGAGGATAAATACCTAACAATTGAACTACAGTAGTAAACGTTTCTTGACTTTTGTTTTTCAAAATACATGGCAAACTTATACAAATTAGGTTCCTATTACAGTTCTGGAAAACCAAGTCCGTTTCCTTCTGTAAGTCAGTGAGTCTAAATCTTGATATGAGGTGAGAGAAGGCAGCATCTAGTTCTACTGGGAATAACGATTGCATACTGGTTTAGAAGGTTAACTCCTTGGAAAGGTCACCCATAGCATTTGTTCTGTAAAGACTTCAAGGGATGGTCTGCCATTTACAGGATTGTTCAATATGCAACTGTAATTCATTATTGAGATTTTGCAGCAACCTCTAGTTTTCTTCTATATGACAGTATTTGCATTTACATTGAACTCCAAATGTATTTTAGCTACGTCGCATTTTTGGTGGACGATAGTTAAGAGCCAATCTTAATACCATAGAAAGTTCACAAGATAAACATTCTGCTACACTGGACGCTTTAAATGTTTTATGTTGTACCATAAGCCATATTTAAGCCAAGAGACTATAACAAAAAGAAAATAATTAGGACCTACTGTGAACTATATCAAATACTTTAACTACATAATGGTGAAGAAAAACATTGATCATCAAATGGTTTCCCTGAAAACAAAAATTATGATTTTAAGTATTTTATAATATTTATAACAATATGTTATTATTCTGAGAGGGCTCTAAAATTTATGTGGGGAGGGCTATGTCACCCCTTAACCCATCCCGGCTAAAAGGCCAGCTTATATACGAGCAGAATTCTTATCTAATGTTGTTGATAAATGTTTGCTGCTACGAAATACGAGAATATGTCTTACAGGGAACATAACATCAAATAATTGTGTTTACATATTGGTCGATTTAAGAGGATTGGTTATTAAATCGTACAATAGCTACAATTTAAACTCTGCAGCCTATGAAAATATATGACAATGCTATGCTGCTGTCTGCAACTTAGGTAACCTATAATTTCAACCATTCAGCTACTCAAAATGTAAAGGATCAAAAATCAGCTGTTTCAGCAATAAGGAGGTGACAAAATTTGTGATAATTATATTTAGAACCTTATTTTTTTTTTATTTAAAGAGATAGTAAGCAGTCAAATAAAATAAACATTTTAAGAAATTCATTTCTAAATATTATGACTTGTGCTTTCACCACAGTCTCACTGGAGGTATGTTTCCCAGTACCTGTTTCTGATAAGTAGTTTACTCAACTGAAAATATGATTGTAGCGTTTGGATAAAAAGAAGAAAATTTTTATCTTAAACATATAGAAAGCCTGCTTATATATCATCTTTATGGTATCAAGCGTCTTTGTAATAGATTGTAAATGTCTCGAAAGGCAAGGCTTTTAGGCAAGTGCAATCGAAGGCTAAATGTTGTAGAGATAAACAGTCAGACCACAAGTAATGCCGGATATTTGTGCTAAATGGTCCATAAAAGAGCGAAGTACAATGTCGTTTTATGGCAGTTACGATTGTTGTTTGAAGCTAAACGAATAAATACCAAATTCTACATGAATGCCCTTCACCTGTTCGGCATCAAATTTAAACTCCGAACATGTCACGAACGTTCTACCATGAAAATTCAGGGGGAAAAAAAAAAACAACAGCAAATTCAGAGATTTTACATCAAAGTAAAGGCAATGTTCCTAATTCAATAAAATTTCAGAGGTGAAAACTGAATGGACTGTAAACCATTGTCAAGGACTCCTTTCTACAGTTATTTACAAAATACGAGACGCAGTGAGTTTGAAAAGCAAAATTTGTAATTTCTCTAGTAGTTACACGGCAATTTAGCGAGGGCAATGTCCATGTGGTAACGAGTGAAGCACCATCCGAAAGGTTCTGGTTCAATTCCTGGCGACGGCCCACTGACCATGGGATTTTCGTGATTTCCCTGGATCGTTAGCAGAATGCTGGGGTGGTTCCTCTTCTACCGTAACTTCCTTCATTTAAAGTTCTAATCGTTATAATCATCATCGAGGTCTGTTTCAGGGCTGAGGATCCAGTCGACGGTATTCGGCATATTTTGGCTGGGTGGTGGAGATAAGCTTTCTAGACGTTTCTTCTTCGCGTCAGCTGGATGTTCTACTAGGTCTCACCTTCGGTGATCTCGAGCAGGCTCTCTTTCACCCCCCCCCCCCAGAAGGTCATGAGCTTTAGGAGGACTTGGAGTAGGGTGCGTTCGAACAAGACACTTTTTTTTTTGTAAAGTTTAACGCCCGCTTTTACTGAGTGCGGCTACGCAGGAGGTGACATTGATGATCCTGATGATATATGATGTGAGATGGCGGGGGAAACCGTAGTATCCGGAGGAATCCAGCCTCGGCACCGTTTTATCCACCACAAATCTCACATGTGGTCCCCTGGGATCGAACTCGGGCCACTTTGGCAGAGTCGAGTGGTCTAAGCACTCAGCCACAGTGCGGCCCAAGACACGTTAGAGACCCGCCTATGTTTGCACAGATTATCCTATTTTGGTCGCCTTTGGGATCTGCTCTCTTATCCCTCTCCTCCCAGAGTTCAGGTGAGAAGCAAAAGGGCCATGGCTTATGTGCGGTACTCTGTTCCGGTTGCCCGAAATCCTTTAGTACCTTTGCCAGAGGTCCTTTATTAATAATATCTTTTACAGAGCATTCTGAAAAGCTGGAATGACCCAAAGATGGCAGCAGCAGTAGTTTTGTTTCTCCCATTGAAACATATGTGCCATTACATAAAGATTATTCAAAATCAGTAACCATAGGTATGTGTTTGTCACAGCGCAGCCTAATTGTTCACACATGGGAAGCATGGTCAACATCGAATATTGTACTATTATTAAGTACTTCTATGAAACGGTATGAATGCAATAGAAATTCATACGTATGACAAACACTCTAGGGCATTCTGGACCATCATTTTCAACAATTTCCAATTTAAATGCGGAGTTTAAAACCGCCACGAATGCTTGGATAATGATGTACACAGAGGAAGACCGAAAACAGCCTCTACAGCAGAAATCATCAATAAATTACAGGGAAAACGCACGTTTCACGTTTTGAGATAAGAGTTGCACATAAAAAATTATCTGGAAGTTTGCCGCTGCAATGGTTGACTCAGGATACAAAACAAATCAAAGTACAAGTCTCTGAGCACATTTTGACCTCTTTTCAGAGAAATTCTACTGATTTCATGCGTTGATTTGTGAAGAATGATAAAATATAGGCAGTCCATTACACACCTGAAACAAAACAGCACTCTAAGCAATGATTTCCACCAAAAATAAGTCAAAGTTTGTAAAACCGGCCGAGATGACCATGGCGTCTGTTTTCTGGGATGGTGAGGAAGTGGCGTTGAATGATTAACTTCCTCTAGAACAAATGAGATCACCAACGCGTATTATACTAACCTTGTGGATCATCTGAAGGCCAAAATATGCGAGTAAAGGCCGGGCTTGGCAAATGAGAAAGACAACTTCCATCAAGACAGTGCTTGCCCTTTCACACGTATTCTTGCAATGGCTAAAATCATTGAGGTTTGTTGCCATTCTCACCTTATTGCTCTGATTTAGCTGCATCATATATGTGTATTATGTTTGCTAAACTCAGGGAGTTCCTCAGTGAAAGAACTTTTCGGCCACGAAGAATTCAAATGGTCAGTCGAGGCGTATTTTACAGACTTGGAGGGATCTTCACTCCCGCGAGTGGATAAAGGTCAAGGAACATCGTGGAACTACATGCATTAATGTAAAAGAAGACCATAATAAAGGACAAGAACAATGTCAAAAATCTGTTACATAATGTTATGCTTCACTCTGATAACTTTGCATAACCTTTGTACCTTTACTGGGTTAAGAACGTATTGCATTCCCCCAAAACTCAATATGATATTCCACCGAAAATGATACTTTGAATTCCCCTGAACCCGAAGAAACACACCTCAAGAAAAACATCCCTGTTTGTTTGTTTGTGTATATGTATGTGTGCGTACGTGCGTGTGAACATCGAAAATACTAAACTTCGTATTCAAGTTTGAAATCTTCCTAGGATGGCTCATAAAGATGTTAAAGAATATCCGCTTGCCCCAAATTGCATTTTTTATGGTAGTTGTTTTTATTATTTTTCTATTTTATGAAAAATTCCTCTAAAGATTTTGATTAAAATGTTTAATATATTTACATTTTATTCCACATGGATTTTGCATAACTTTATGCCACTGGCAAACTGTAAGATGTACATAAAACATATTACATAAAAATTAAGGCCTGTTTAAACCACATGGTGTGTTCCAAATATTTTTTATTGTGGCATCAACCATTTCGGAGGCATTCGTTGCTATTCTTTTGAAACTTTCTAAAGTGGACTAGATGGGGTATTTTCAGATAATGCAAGATATATCTTGAATTTATTATGCAAATATCTCAAAAATATGATATTTAAATAAAAATAGTAAATGACTCTTCAGAAACTAAAAAATGTCGAGAAATATTCCACGTAAAGGGTAATCTAGAGTGGCACTATTTGCTTGAAAAATTTCATGTCACTTCTTTGGAAGTTTCGAAATAAAGCAACCAGTTTAGCATCAATCTAACGTTTCGAATTTTAATTTTGCTGTTCACAACACACACATACATGCACAGGATTTTTTTTTTCTAAAGATACTTTGGATGCAGGAAGCTAAAAACATCTTGAAATAGAAATGTTGGGCAGAATACTTACCTATTTCCCGTACTTGTAACGAATAAGTGATAGAGAAATTATATATATATATATATATATATATATATATATATATATATATATATATATATATATATATATTCAGGGAGCCTCAAAACGTGTTTTTTTGTGTGTGAAATTTCGACATCCAGTTTTTGTGGAATGCAATACAGAAAGTTAAGGTGCCGCGTTTAATTGCAATCTTTGCTATTATCTATCTATTCGGACTACCGTCAACTGGGGTGACTTTGTGCCTGATGGGTGACTTTCTGCCACCATGCGCTTAATAAGAAAGCCGTGTCGAATGGTATTTTAAAATTCCATAAGGTTGTACAAATACTCTTACACTTGCGTAAGTGATGACACCACCTGGTGGTGTGTTTTAAACTGCTTACTCTTCTAAGTTGGGTGCATTGTGAAAATTTGTGGAAGTGTCTGCATATGTTTTTCGTGAAGTCTGTATAATTTCAGTTGGATCGAGGTGAAGAATTTTCTGTTTCAAATTAAAGGTAGGTTTGTTTGCTTAGACTATTATTTGGCTATTGATTACGAAAACTAAGCTCTGTGGCAGATATGGCGTTTCTTTGAATGAGGTGGAAACTTAAAAATAGGAAAATGGCGGGTAACTTTGTGCCACCACAAATCATTGCATTTTACTCACATCCAAGCACATAGTGTCTTACTGTGTATTTTAAATTGTGTAGTTATGTTCATTTTAATTGAATATAGTTCTAGTAATTTACTACAGACTGCCTTACTTTCACTGCAGATGATAATAAATTGCCATAGACAAAATGCCAAGAAAACACCATCAACATCAAAGTCTACAACAAAAAGAAAAAACAAGAAAGCCAGAATTTCATATCTTGACAGCAGCAGTGATGATGATGTCATCATACAGTATCAGGAGTGCCAACAGTCCATTTTCCTCTGATGACAGTGAAGATCCTCCATCTCCGGTAAACCAGAAAGCAGCATCCGCACTAAATCCGAGAAACTTGTTGATTGATGATTTTGTCGTTGTGCCGTATGAGGGGGGTTCTTTCCAGGAAGGGTTATAGCAATGGATGAACAGGATGCGAGAGTTAGTGTCATGCAAAGAAGTGGACGCCTGTGGATGGGGCCTGATCAGAAAGACGAAATAGACCATGAATATAAAGATATAGTCAGGAAAATTGAGCCACCTGTAAAAATGTCCAAGCGTGAATTGTATGACGTTCATGAAATGCAAGAAAATTTGGGAACATGTAACATTTTTGAAATTCAAATGAAGTGCAGTTCAAAAAATTCTGCAACCATAAAGAGCAATAATTTGACATGAAAATGTTATATTTTTATTGGAACAAATACTCCCATTCCGTGGAGTGACATTGGGCCAGACAAGTTTCTCATTTTGAATAGTACTGAACTTACAGGTGTCATAAAGTCACCCCACCTAATGGGGTGACATTGGACCATGTTTGAATAGCTTTTCTTGGTATCAGTTAACATCAAGGAATAAATTGATTGCAGTACAAGATTGATGTTTCTGCTGCTATGTTATAAATAGTAAGTGTTTCTTTATTAACGTTAAATTCGAAGAAGAGATTTCTAAAAAATGCAAAAAAGTGGCACAAAGTCACCCCAGATGACGGTATTTTCCAAAAGTTCCTATTTTGGCATCAAGGAATTCCAAAATCATTTTCTATGAAATGTCGATGTCGATTCACGAGTCAAATGGATTACCTCCTTTACCTTCCATAGAGAAACTACAAAGGTGACATATAACTGAACTGTTAAAAGAATATTGCTTAGAACCTAAGGAAAACTCTTGACAACAGAACCTCCGAATTGGACGGATGGAGAAGCTTTGACGTGCTACCAACGGATGTCGCATAATGTGTATAACGGCCTTAATAGCATTATATCCTCTATCTCAGAGAACAGGATGCAGTTGTTAGATAGGAGGAAAGAGAAACCTATTAGACACAGGTGCAGCAGTTATGAGAACCTGATAACGCTCTGAGACGTCCATAACACTGATAAGATTGTAAGTTCAGAGACCTCATTCGAAACAACTTAGGAATGTTGAATACCGCTTTCTTCCCCGGTCAGGTTTTTCATCAATGAATTACTTATGTATATGAAATCTGTTTTCCTGAAAACGTCCATTTATTGAAAAAGAAATCTAAGTTCTCATAAGCTTAAGTTATATGTTTCCCGAACACTAGGATATTAGATGTCCAAAGCACTGATCAACGATGCCAGAATCTTCAGTTCGAGGAATTGTTGGGCATGATCGATGTTTGTGGAGAAAGGGTTTACTATATTAGTTTACGCAAGAAGGGATAATACCTTCAGTATTCTACAGTGCATCATAGCAAGCTTCCCATTTCTAACACTAATTAGAATAGCATACAAATGGTACATATGGGTATTGTTACAAGTGAATATCTCATAAATTAATAGAAACAACAGAACACTAAGAATTTCTAATCTTGTTAGTGCACGCGGTACTCCAAATTTTAGACGGAACATTTTTCCATGGGGTACATGGAGATCAATCTCAGAATTTAAATGGAACCATGACAGTCTTTTTATTCTTATTTTCTTAAACAAACTAGACAAAGCATCTCTCTTCCAAAATAAATGGAATAGTGCCCCTCATAAACTCGTAGAAGAAATAAAGTATCCAACAAAAGAACATGGGGTTATGACTTCAAAGCCATCTAACCTTTCAAAATACGGAACTGTATATCTTTTTAAGGGACAGGGGTTTGGATATCAAGAACCAATAGCCATCAGAAGTATATATGGTTGGTCATGTCATTGTGACCCTTCAATATTTAGAAATTCCATACTCTTTACACGGCCCCTTATGCTGTTATTCGTTAAGAAAACTTTATCAAAATAATTATTACGTGTTTAGACGCAATTAACGCTATTTTGAACATAAAATAATTTACAATAATTACTTGAACATTTATGCATTTATTTAATCGTTTTCTACTATCACATAATTGAATGCAAAATTCTTGTAACAACTCAATTCATTTTAGGATAAAAAGTTATAACAAAAGTTGTTTATTTTTAGTTTATTCAGGGAATCCATTTCCATTTAAAATTCTTGTTCCATGAGAGGCCCGTGCGCATCCTCTGGTTAGAACATCTCACTTCTTGCATTTTATATAATCTTGATAACTCAAATTATTAATATTGATCTTTATATCTGCGCGAATACACCACAGCAATGCACAATATTTTAAAAAAAATAGTTGTGCAAAGAGCTTCCAAATATCGTTACTAAGGGGATTTTATTTTCACTAGTCCACTCAGGGCTATTTTCTCCCCTTTGTAACCCTAATCCCATTCCACTCGGTTCTCCTTGCAGTAAATGTAGTACTGTAACTCTGGTCTCAAGGAACAAGGAACTGACATGCAACATAAAAATAGACATAATACATTATACGCGAATAACTCCAATATTTATTGTTCCAAGCAGATTTATCCTTATCGAGCAACAAACACAGCAGCAGAAGAGGTTAAAATAAGTTCCAGTGCCGCATAACCCAGCTATCTTTCAATTAGGTTTAAATTTAAATGTACGCATGAACTTTTTCAGTTAGTTCTTTAAGATTTTGAAATCATAAGTAGACCTTACTTATTTAACTAACTCTAGCTTACGTAGAATGCACGTGATTAAAAAGATTTATTAAATATGCTAAATATAGGTAACGCCATTTTCAGAATCACCTATAATTTGAATATTCAGCGACAAAATTCACTGAAAGGCACTCAAGAAACACTGTTTGCACTATGAATACACTGGCACGTGGTGCATGCATTTCTCCTTGTCTCACAGGCTGCTGTTGTGACGTCGGGATAGCAGTCTATGTGGCGAGAATACCTCAGCACCTCATCTAGGCGGTTGGAAGAACTAAACCTGCAGACTCGCGCCACTGTTGTTCGTCCTATAGAAAACTCTTCTTTGGAAGAGAATTCATGATTTTCTCTCTTAGCTCGTGAGATACTGATTCCTCTGTCATTTAAATGGCGCTGTTTTAATTATAGATGAAAGTTAAACAGTGAATTATTCTTGGTACAGCGCACGCAGTGTATTCTCTGAACTGATCTTCATCAGCGATGCTGAAAGCAAGTTTAGCGTACTCTACCGTGATGCATTTAACGTGTCTGGTGCACTGTAACCGATACAATATGCAGCACTTTCAGTGACATAGATAGTTTTGTAGCCAGACACCGATGAAACATGTTAAATTTAAGTACACCAAAGGTTGTAAGGCTCGCACTGCAGAGAGAGTCAGCGGCAAGTCAAAACAAACTGACATGAATGTGACGCAATACTCGACGTACTACAACCTGAATAATGAATACAAACGGCAAACAGTGGAAGCTTCAGTAAAAACAGATAAGCGGCATTACGTAACCATTTGCGGTGCATGCCCTGTACCGTCCGGCAATACTGAAATGCAGCAGATTAGGGGTTCGAACGAAGTAAAAATGCAAACACCGTCGCGTGGAGTCATATGTTCCACGAAAGTTGAAATTTAATATTCAATGAGTTCAATGTTGTAAAGAAGAAAAACCTGAAGATCTAATTATTCCATTAAATAATGCTATAAGGACAGCAACGGCAAAGGGGAAAAGTGAACATACTGTACATAATATAGCGAAAAAGGTTCAAAGTTAAAAGCGTTCGGGGAAAAAATTTCAACATCTACCTATATCCAAAAAGGTTCGAACTCGATGAGTTTGGAAAATGTGTTGTGCGCAGAACTTTTCTCGAGTTTTACGAACAGAGAAGAGAAATTTCTGCAACTCGTAAACTAATGAATGCTGATAAAGAAAAGATCCCTTTTAAAGGTAGAAGGACACATTCTGGAGAGTACTTGAAGCCATCGGATATCGATTTATAAAGAAAAAAAATACGCTGTGCTGATATTTCGATAGTCAAAATGTACCGTATATATTCCCGCCTTCTCTGACCACTCTGAAACAAGTCATGCTACACCAGCGGCGCCACAAACAACTAGACTCATTCGTCAGACATCTAGAAAAATAAATGATATGTATCATTAAGTAATGAATAATAAGTATACACTTTTTACATTTAAAATTATGTATGTATATTTCAAATTAAAGTACTTACACTTATACTGATTTATACCTAAAGTATTCATAACAGAAATACCAAAATGTCCATTCTAAAATATTAAAATAAGTGTTCATTGGCACAAGTACTTTCATTGGCCCTTTTCTTCACAGCAAGCTTCTGTGATTACAGAATTAACAGTGTAGTGCACTACAAGATAGTTTTAGAAGTCTCAAAGTAAATCTCCAGCTGAAAGGTGTACCCCAGATCACCTGTTGTGATGGAGGCACAGTGTAAACTCTTTATGTTTATGTACTTTATTATTCTCAGTGGACTGTTTCTTTTCGACAGAACCTTGATTGCACACAATTTGACATATGCATCTGCATTTTGATTTAGAATTGCAACGTGGCAGGACTCACTTTGGTATTCTAAGGTATTATCAAGCACGATTAACTTGAAGTCATACCTCTCTTCCACATCGGCGTCCAAGTTTCATTGTTTGTATCATAGTGAGCATAAAAAATATGTTTTTAACGCTCGAAGCAAAAAAAAAAAAAAAAAAAAAAAAAAAAAAAAAAAAAAAAAAAAAAAAAAAACTGAAATTTAAAGAAATGTTACCTAAACTTCCTTTACCTCCTCGGCCTTTCAACTCAATGATGCACCTAATGACTATATTTGCAGATCATTACAGTATAGCTACCGATGTGGTAAATGTTTTGGACAACGGTCATAGTTATATAGGGTAAGAGTCTCGCATACCCTTATTTCAAGTACATTACGAGAAGGTTTACTGATCCTTGAAAAGTTTCAGTCCTGTCCAAAACCATAGTACACATGTATGCTTAGAAAAGTCAGATAATAAAATGCCTTATGCCATAGAGCTCGTAGAACTACCCAAACGACTGATAGAGCAGCTGTTGGACTGTTATGGATAAAGCATAGCAGAAAAAGAAAATCATACAATACAGCATATTTTAAGGTGGTAAAGATTAAAAATCATTAACAAGAGCATCATGAAATAGCTCCTACAAGATAATATCATCTGCCACATTTTACTGTTTAAATGACAGGAGGGAAGTTCAAAAATATATGTTGTTATACGGGCCTGTGAATGGAATCGCCGTGTGACAGTGGTCTTCAGCTCTTCATCGTTGTCGAAACTTTATGCAGAGGACAGGCATTTCTTGGGGTGCAAGAAAGATGCAAATCGCTGGGAGCGAGTTCAGGACTGTATGTTGGTCGATCAAACAGCTCCCAGCTGAACTTGTACAAATGCACTGACTGCTGCTTGGTTTCCGGGGTAAAGTACGAATTCCACGTCTCAAAGTCTGTGACGACCCCATCGAGCAGCTCGTCGCCATCTTCATAATACTGCTGCAGAATGTCAGTGCTGCTCCTATGCGTTTCGTTTTGTGCTCGGGTGTCAGGTTTTTCTGGCACCCACATGGCACACAAGTTCTGAACTGCAGGTGCTCAACGACAGTTTCATGCAACAAGGATCGGGATATGTGCGGGAAAATGACTACTGAGCTCCGTCGGTTCTCCATGATGTGCTGCCGAACCAGCTCAACCAGTGGATCATTGATGAGGGACGGTCGCTCACTACGCTCATCGTGGACACCTTGACCACCCTAGGACCAGCATCGCACCATCTGTTTTCTCATGATGTTCTACCCCTAATCCTGACAGAGCTGACGTTGAATTTCAATGGACGATGTGTTTTCTGCGTTAAGGAACTTTATCACTGACCGCACCTTGCAGGCGGCGGGAGAACAAATTAATAAGGGACGCCACTTCGAGGAACCGCAGCCATGGTCCTGGCTCTAGGCGAGACCTGTCCGGGCAGCATATGCTTGTTATGTCATAGATCTGTTACGCTTGCGTAATGGTCCCGGCTCAATACGTTTACATTAAAGGAAATAGAATCGGAAGTTTTACTCTCTGGATGAGCCTCGTACAATGTAATTAAATTCGATAAATGAATAAATATTGAACGTGTAATTATGGGATATTTCTATACTGCATCAATTTTTATATATGTTACAGAAAAATGATAATTTTGTTATACTTTCAGTTCTTCAGAACGACCCTCAAATAGGTAATTTACATACATATTGTATTATGAAAACATGTTAGCATATATGTACACTTCTGTGAGGGTTGGCGTTATTTACTAGAGGAGTTAGCTCACGCTCCTCTTCCTATGCTCACGTAATCCACAATGTAACTCAAACATTACTAGTAAAAGCGTTACGTAAACCGTTAACGAGCTGCAACTGCGACAGTTATGAGCTATTTATCACATTGTCCTGCCCAGTTGATGTGATATTTGAGGGGTATTATGGATGAGATTTGTATTTTCCATAGATTTTCCTCTATTTTCCACAGAGGCCGGACTTCTTTTTGTGCACAGTAACCTCGTTTTTGACAGTGAAGGTTTTCTGATATTGCATTAATATTGTGACTTTGTGGGTTCGTAGAATTAAAAGGCCGAGTTGCAGATATTCCAAATGTCATTTATTTCAGTAGAGACACACTGTTCAATTCTCACGTAACAACATTACATCACCAATACAACACAATCTTCCAAGGTCGATCACAATAACAAACAGTGACAGCAGATTACATTTCTAGCTCTCGTTACACAGCTGGCTGTCTCTCATTTCACAACTAACTCTTTCCGCTGGACGAGAGATATGCACTGTTATCCTTACGAGATACTGACGTTGGTGAACAACGCTACCATAGCCGGACATCGAATTCACTTCCTTTGGATCAGAGGTCATGTCGGAATTCGATACAATGAAGTCGCCGATCGCCTGGCAAAAGAGGGACTCACCCAAGGCACCATCCAAGGCATCCAACTGCCCTACACGGATTTCTTCCCGGTCCTTCATCGTGACGCCTATTGCCGCTGAAATGACGCCTGGATTCGTTCGCAGTCCATCAAAGGCAAACACTACGCCGCCGTTCAGACGCATCTATCCACGACCCCTTGGTTCTCCAGCTTCAGGATTGCACGTCGACATCTCACCTGT
Organism: Mantis religiosa; assembly: GCA_030765055.1. Taxonomy (NCBI): domain Eukaryota; kingdom Metazoa; phylum Arthropoda; class Insecta; order Mantodea; family Mantidae; genus Mantis; species Mantis religiosa. Next base: position 70,433,351 of record CM060947.1, on the reverse strand, counting down.
ATCATTAGAATGCGACTTGGACATGGATGTTACCCTGCGCATCTACACCGACTACGTCTCATCGATTCCCCTGTATGTCCTGATGACCCAGGCGAAACCGCTGACCTCAATCATCTCCTGTTCAGTTGCTCTCGCTACCGAGCCCACCGTTCTTCCTTCCTCCGCCGCCTACTTCAGCAGTCTGTTCCTTTTCCCGCTAGCGTCAACACCATATTACAGTTATGCCACAGACCTGTATACCAAGCTCTTCTACAATTTCTTAAAGAAAGTGATCTACAGATCTAGTCTCCTCCCATCCTCTTAATTTTCCGTACATTATTTTTCTTATTTTTCCCTACGATGGCCATATGGGATTTTACCGAAGGCCAAAAAAAAAAAAAAAAAAAAAAACAACAACAACAACTCTTTGCAAGCCGTCACGTCCTTAAATACCTATTTCGTAAATTCGAGATTGCTCTGTACAATCACTAGATATTTCTGGAATAAACAAGGTCTCTAATGACGTAATCCGAATATTCTATCACCTTCCAGAAGTGTGAAACCCTATCTGGGACGACAATTCACTCATCACAAGCGCTATGTTTATCTGTTTAGGCAAGCTCGCTATCTACGTGAAACCTATCCGTCTGTTGTCTATTTGCGCCTAAACTTTAATGCCCGTTACCGCGACGATACTTTCTGAACAATACTTTTATTGATAAAATTTTAAAACTCAATTCTATAAGATACAAATTATTGACCTGAATAACTATGCATTGTTTTTGAGAAGGTGTATAATTTAATACCAAATTTAAGCATAATTTACATATTGAGGGCAAAAAATATTTTCAAAAGATTATTAGTCCAGTGAATCTGCAAAATATTAAATTTTAGTATACCAAGGAAAGTTCTGTACTTAATTCTGAAATATTTAATTTATGCAAAAGAAAGTTCTATGGAAGCTTTAACGATAGCCTTCAGACATACAAAATTTTGGGGACGATGTATGAAAACTTTAACATCCTATAGCATTCCAATATGTATAATGTCAAAATAAAATTGTTGAAAAAGGGTTTAAGAGCCATTTAAAGCGCATAGGTATTTAAATTAAGGGTGCTTCTATCATAATAAGGCTATAAAGCTCAGTGAAAGAAATATGTATATATTGAAGGCGTCTCCACTTTTCATCTCTTATCCTTTATTTTCCCATGCTCCAGTTCGCTTCATCCATCATCCGTGATATTTCAGACCAAGGCGCTCCAAGCGGGCTGCCGGCTGAAGATCACTGTAGCAGAACATCTGGCAATTTCTTCTCAACCTTCCTTCTTACATGACCGTACCAATGGAGTGTTCGGCTCTCAGTGCCTTCAATCGCTGGTTCTTCCATGTCCATTATCATTCTATCTTCGTTCGTTCTCCTCTCTAGCCTGGACACTAGCGTCCTTCCTTATTCCATCCATTTCAACTGCCTCTATCCTGCTTTTTGACCCTCCAATGAACTCCAGCCGTCTGCTCCGTATGTCAATGTACATTCTACCATGATCTGAAGGATTCCCTTTTTTATTTCCATTGTTACTACCCTACTCCACAACATTCCATTTCGTATTTTTACTGTCCCTCCACCCTCTCATCATTTTATAACTTATATCTGATTTACAATTTTATTTGCAGACTCATGAACAAATTATCCCAAATGATTAAATTCCTTGGGGCAGTTTGATGTTTTGTCCGTTTCTATTACCAGGTATCCATACCAAGCATAGAATTTCTAGAATCACAATTTATTTGGATTCTATCTAAAAAGGGGGTAAAGGCCTTTTCTCTTAAAAAATAACCAAACTTACACCGACCCGGCGAAACAGCCTGGAAGCGAGCCAGAGCCTGTCAACCCGACTGGCGGTCTCACGCCCACATACGGAAGGAAGAGGTGGGCGATCATCCAACCGATACGGGGAGGAGATGTGGTCAGCATCTCGGCACCCCCAGGCGAAAAGTTGGCTTTCTAGACCAGGGTTCACTACCTAGCGTAGCTTCTCAGTTTCCTCACGATGATGAGTGGGGACGGTCCTACACCCAGGAAATCCGCATCCCCACGGGGAGGGATTGATCCCGGGCGCATTCCGCGCCAAAGCACAACGCTCTGGCCCACTATGCCACGGCACAGGACACTTTCACCCTGGGTATTCTTGAATTCTCGCAGGCCACGCCGTGGCTCAGTGGTTAGATCGCTTGGCTCTCACCAAGGCAGCCCGGGTTCAATCCCAGGCGACCGCAAAGTGAGATTTGTGGTGGACAACACGGCGTTGGGGCGGGTTTTCTCCGGGACCTCCGGTTTCCCCCGCCATCTCATTCCACCGGTGCTCCATCTGCATCTCATGCATCATCAGTGTCACCGCCTGCGGTGCCGTATGTAGCAAAAGCGGGCGTTAAACACTACACATTTCATTTTAATTCTCGAGCACTTTGAAGCTCAATCGGTAGAACACCTCTCTGCTGTGCGAGGAGTCTCAGTTCGATTCCGGGCTAGGTAGCGGTCTAGAAAGATTGTTCCCTATCCTCTTAAAGTCTAGAAGAATTAATGTGTGTGTGGTATGTATCGGTGTGTATGGTGCACGCACATAATATATTTTGTTTAACGGCACTGTCAATTATCATGATGATATCAGTGCTGCCGTTGTGCCGGGATTTCGTCCCACAGGAATTATTTTATATTCCAGTAAATCTACTTGTATGAAGCGGATGATTTTAAGCATACTTAAAACCTACGGATCTGGAACGGATTTGAACTGATGACCTTGGGATCAATAGGCCAGCGCCTGAATGAGTCATATAGACCTGTGTGTGTGTGTGTGTGTGTGTGTGTGTGTGTGTGTGTGTGTGTGTGTGTGTGTGTGTGTGTGTGTGTGTGTGTGTGTGTGTGTGTGTGTGTGTGTGTGTGTGTGTGTGTGTGTGTGTGTGTGTGTGTGTGTGTGTGTGTGTGTGTGTGTGTGTGTGTGTGTGTGTGTGTGTGTGTGTGTGTGTGTGTGTGTGTGTGTGTGTGTGTGTGTGTGTGTGTGTGTGTGTGTGTGTGTGTGTGTGTGTGTGTGTGTGTGTGTGTGTGTGTGTGTGTGTGTGTGTGTGTGTGTGTGTGTGTGTGTGTGTGTGTGTGTGTGTGTGTGTGTGTGTGTGTGTGTGTGTGTGTGTGTGTGTGTGTGTGTGTGTGTGTGTGTGAAAACCCAAAGAAACGCTAGAAATCCAATGACAATTGCATGAATAAACACCATTGTCGATATATTTATATATTTCTAAGGAGTCACCAATATACCAATTATAGAAAAGTAGAGTATGAATGAATGAATGACAAATAAAAGAATCCCTGAACTGGAACGTCTCTGAGCCATCATTCATTCCCGCTCGATATATCTATGGGCCTATTCATTATTATTATTATTATTATTATTATTGTTATTATTATTATTATTATTATTATTATTATTATTATTATTATTATTATTATTATTATTATTATTATTATTATTATTATTATTATTATTATTATTATTATTATTATTATTATTATTATTATTATTATTATTATTATTATTATTATTATTATTATTATTATTATTATTATTATTATTATTATTATTATTATTATTATTATTATTATTATTATTATTATTATTATTATTATTATTATTATTATTATTATTATTATTATTATTATTATTATTATTATTATTATTATTATTATTATTATTATTATTATTATTATTATTATTATTATTATTATTATTATTATTATTATTATTATTATTATTATTATTATTATTATTATTATTATTATTATTATTATTATTATTATTATTATTATTATTATTATTATTATTATTATTATTATTATTATTATTATTATTATTATTATTATTATTATTATTATTATTATTATTATTATTATTATCATCATCATCATCATCATCATCCCGCATGGGAGTGTAAACCGTATTCAGCAGAGAAATTGCTTTTAAATGTTGGTTCTCCATAAAAAATATATAGTAACTAAAATTGAAATTGAATTTTCATTTATAGATGCATGAACATTCATTGGGCTTGAAAGATCGCTTAATTTTGCTCTGAGGTCTCTTTATCCGGCTTAGGGTTCTTTTACTTGCCGTAAATCTACGGTATGGAACCATCGGCCTTACTTCATGGTAAATGAAGAGTGTAAATTTGTATATTAGTTTACACTTCATTGAGAATATAGTGGAATTTAATATATATCATATATATGAGATATGGATGTTAGATATTTTTATACTGTGCTGTAATATCAAAACGTGTTTCCAAGTGGTAAATTAATAGGATTGTTTCAGCTCCAATTCATATCTTTCTTGATAGTACCTACGTATGTTAGTACTCATTTGAGTATTTGTCTCTTATTTTAAGCGTTTTAAAGCCTGTTGTGTGGAGCTCTATTTATGAAAGTAAAGGAATGCTAATTACTTGTTTTATGCTATTTTGTATAGTGAACACACTTAATTATTTAAATCGAACAAAACTGAAATTATTGTAATACTGGCAATCTAAAAATCTACAAAAATTGACAGTGAAATGCTTTATGTTGAGAAATCTATTGTGTATGAACAGCGAATTATATCAGAGAGAGGGAGGGAGAAAACCTAGATGAGACCCATGAGGTGATGAGACCCATTTTACAGTTTCTTTGAGTTCTGAACCCTTCGGGTCAAAATTATAAAATCTTATTCACAGGTGCATTGACTGTGTGAGACAAACGCTTAGGTATAAACGGACATACGAAAAAATAACAAATATCTAATGGGAACACAGGCTTTAATAGAAACTATAGTAGGAGAGAAGTTACTTTGTGATTGACACATCTCCCTGCCGGAGAGTCGTCATCTACAAATGTATCTAATCATGGCTGTCTTGGAAGTTCGTCTTCATGAGCTATTGGTCATTAAGTTATTGCCTTCATAAGTTATTGGTTCGAGAGATACCACACAGGTCATTGACTGATTCAGAGCCGTGTGTAAATCATAAAGTATTTCTTCTCGACTGTAATAATAAGGAAAACATTTAATCTTTTGAAGAGGCCCAGCTTCCAATAAAATACTTGGGAACTGCGGAACAAGATCATGTTTAAAGTATGGCCCACAGCACTTATGTACATATATTAGAATGAAGTTCACGATATAAAAAGAATATCACGCTTGCACTCACATGATTTTCTGAACTTACTTTTGTGCAAATTATTCTTACGTACAAACACTTATTCCTGCATCCACTTCACATTAATGTACATACAAAAATGCAGAAATGGTGCTATTGCAATTTTCTTGTAGGTGCAACGGGATTGTGGGAAGTGCAGTAGTCTTAAAGCGATAGTCAGATATTTTAGTTTTGTTTGCACGGCATTCTTTAAGAATACAAACCAATGACAAGATATTTTAAAAAAATGAAAGGGTAGAGCCAGACTGAAAAACTAGTTAGAGCGGCTGGAAGGAAACCAGAAGATCCGTGGTTCAAATCCTGGCTATGGCATTGAATTTTTCAGTCTGGCTCTACCCTTTCACAGTGCGTCCTACACACGGCTAGTGTGAAAGAACAATTAATTTCCATTTACTGTACCAAATAGTGGTCCGAACTATAAAGCCCGGGCCTTAAAGTACTTACAGCATAGTAAGTCGCCATTAAGGTAGTTATCTCATGTATTTATGAGAACTCCTAGTGGTATACCGGGAGAAACACGAGTCAGTTGGAGAATTTAATGTCATGTTGGCACGTTGGCCATAGTAGCTAAAATGGTTAGAGCGGCTGTACGGAAACCAGAAGATCCGTGGTTCCAATCCTGGCTATGGCATTGAATTTTTTCAGTCTGGTTCTACCTTTTCAAAGTGCGTCCTACACACGGCTAGTGTGAAAGAACAATTAATTTCTATTTTAAAAAATTATTAACTCCACAAAATTGATCAAAATAATTTGACAAAATAAACTTTTTCTGAAAATTTCTATGACAAAGTTGGTGTTCATAGTCATACGCAAATGTTTTCTAAAACTGCTGTGGGTCCGCAGCTTGTGAGGGCAGGTAACCGGCCATTTGCCACCTATGTAAACTTCCATTGTTGTAGTAAACCTTTGTTTGCTAAATTGTAGTTTTGGTGCTTGTAATGAACTTGAACCTTGCAGAAAACACCAACCTCTCCGCAAAGCAAGTGAATCCTAACTAAAGAGTTATCCCCCGTGTAAGGTCTGGTCGTGTGATAATTATCCATTACCATCCATGGTTAGATCGTCACCTTAAAAAGTATATTTCCGATGAAACCTTGACATCGAAATTCTGGGTGGAGTGCAATACTTTCCCTATTTATAATACATATGATAGACTCGGAGGGCATTCGGTATTGCGACCAGTCTTGTTCTGTTGTAACTGTGCCCCCCAAGTGGGGCGTGCCCGGGAGGAAGAATGAGGTCAGAGCAGACAGGGGGAGGGAGACCCAAACAGTCACAACAGTGCAGAGGGAGGGTTCCTGATATTGATCAGTTGGAAACTCCCGGCAGGCCACTACAACCGGTATCCCCCCACCGTGGTCCTGAAACGACCCACCAGGCCGGTTCGGAGGTGTTTACCATGAGCATTTCATCCTGCCATGCGGCGCCGGGACTGTCACCAACATTATCGTCGATGAGAGATGATGCGAAATAATAATGGAGGTGAAATGGAATTTCAGGAAATTCGGAGGACGTAATTAACCTGCCAAGCATTTGTCCGGCAGCGGGAAAAACACAGAAAACCCCATAGGTCTAGTAGGCCGGCCACGGGAATCGAACCTGGACCTGCAGAATGCGGGTCGCAGAGGAAACCACCTGAGCCTTCCCGCTCGTTACTTACAATACATAGAAGAGAAAGTAAAAATGTAAATGCAAATGCGCGTTAAGTTAAAGCTGTTCAACTTTGAGTCAAGGGCATTCAAGACAAATGTAAGCATCTCAACTGCATTAACGACGGAGGACATTGAGAATGTTGCAATGTGCCGGATGTATTAACTGTGAGAATTCCACAACCTGTTATTTTCCACAGTCCAGAATCCCTTGAATGCGCACACACTGATGCAGAATGTTCGTCACGGAGTGATACAAAACCCAATAGTCGCAGTGGAAACACGTTTGTTTGCAACTGTTGCTCCAGATTAGACCGCCGAAACCATTACAGTATAATGACGTCCAGCATCGATCCTACCATGACATGAACCGTGCGATTCTCTAATGTAGGGTGACCAAATGTCCTACTTTACCAGGAGGATGAACAGCGGAAGCTTCGTATCGAGTGGTTTAGTTTTGCCATGGCATAGGCATACCCAAGTAGCTAACTCAGTATTTTGTTTGAGGCAGGTTACAAACGGTTATAATACAAGTAGTAAAAGTGTGGTTGTACCGTGGCCGAACGGTTAAATCACTTTCCTTTCACCAAAGAGATGGTTTTGTCCCGGGTTCTCCGGTTTCACCGCCATTTATTCTACCAATTATTGCTTTACAATCACACTAGGCTATAAGAGTTTCGTATTTTTCACCTCTTCACCCTCATGTCAGGTATTGGGCTGATACCCTATTCTGGACCGAGCGGGATTGCTCAGGCGGTTTCGTCTGGTGGCACGCTTTTGGCAGTTCCGGGTTCGATTACTGTGGCCGACCCATAGGTTTTTCTTGGGGTTTCCCGGGTCCCAGGCGAATGCAGGGGGTTAATTACATCCCCCCAATTTCCTATCCTTCCATTTCTTCTCCATTATCATTTCACATCATCTCTCATCTGTGGTCTCTTTCAAGGTATAAGTGCCCGCGGATGTCTCGGGGGTGAATGACAGAATGATATGCTCTCCGAACCCGGTCTCGTGTTGGGCTGTTTCCGAACCACAGTAGGGTGGCATTAACAACAGCCGTCTCGGCTTCTTAATTCTGTAACCTGGTTCCTAAGTTTAATACCACATTGTATTCTCCTCTTATTAGTCTTCCACAGTCTGCTTATTATAAGGACAATAAGGTTAGGTCAAATCCACCCTGTGACTGCACAGGGTGGCAGTGGTTACACCACTGACGCGCGTCAACCCCGCAGGAAAGACTACCCAGTAACCTCGGTGGGGCCGCCGATGATCTAGCACACCAACTACTCGCTCTGGAGGCAAGCACCCGGGTCCTCTTAGGCAACTCGCTGCCCCCTACGGACGGTCGGAGGCTAGACGGAGGCACCCAATCTTCCATGGGCATCGGGAACAACTGCCCCATCGAGTCCAACCCAATGCGAACGACTTCCACTCGGGAGGGGCTCAAATGTTCGGCCAAAGGTTCCTCTAGTAACGTTTGAGGTACCACGAGTGCTCGGGGTCCGCAGCGCTGTACCACGGCAACTAAAGGGGACGGATCCCCCCTACGAGGGGGGATGCACGTGGGATGTACGTTGTCCTGGCCTGCCGGGGAGTTTCCATCTGATAAAGTGTAAGGACTCTGCCCTCTGAATTGTCGTGGCTCCTTGGGTCGGCTGCCCTCTATCTGCTCTAGCCTCATCCTTCCTCCCGGGGCGTCCCACTTGGGGGCATACGTACAATAGATCAAGTTAGAACCTCCGTGCCACATTCCCTCCGTAAAGTAGTCTAGTTCACATTCTGGATGTTCTCCTCATTCCATAGTTCCTCTGCTCTTTGACAGGCGATCCTAGACGCCCACTTTTAAGGCCTCCACATAAGGACAGTAAATTGAAGGGGGGAAAAAAGGGAACTCTTTTTAAGCAGGAGTTTTATTTTGCGAATATATATGCTTGCGGAACTAGGCTGAAAGCTAAGTGTCACAATATCTTTTTACTTATTTGTATATTATTTCTTCATATATTTGTTTATTTAAACGATAATTATCTGGATTAAGATTATAATTGTTAGTAGAAATAGTTTATATACATATTACCTTATAGATATGCCGCCTCTGTACCGTGGTAGAAGCATGTCTGCTTCTCATTCAAGAGGCCTCGGTAAGGGTGAGTTCTCTAGATAAGGTTTATGCCAGGGCTTACCTTTTTTGTTGTAATTTTACATCCTCTAACGTCAAATGATATCAGACGGCGAATGAATTGGATGAAATAACGCACACATGAGTCCAGGGTCCATGGAGCTTGGAGTTGACCAGTATTCGTCTTTGAAGGATAAGGGAAAACCCCGGAAAAACCTTATCCTGGTAACTCCAGTTTCGAACTCGGGACCTCTTTAACGTGAGGCAGAAACGCTACCATCTACACTACCGAGGCTGAAAGACGAATTTCGGGCAACTATAAGCTCTTGGACACTGAGCTCATTTGAGCATCAATTTACCCATTTCATTCATCGTTCGATATGACTTAACGTTGGAGAATGTAAATTAAAAGAAAAAATACTTATAGCTACAACAGAAATTGGAGTATACACGAGTTTTAAGAAATAGTCAAACATTTTAAGAGCTATAATGGCTTTGAAATTCCTTCCTTTCGCATGTACAGAACATAAAAACAAAAATAACATCTTCCTGTTTGACAAAAGCGTAACTACTGGAAAATGCAAACAAATAACAAGGAAATCATAGAAATAGTTGACTACTCAAAAAATGTGTTTGACATAAATGTATCTTTTAAAGAGATGTTCAGCTTCTGTGTGGTGAGATTTATCTATCCCTTATTGTTTATCAGTAGTAATGATAATTCAGAATAAAGCGCACTTTAGAAGCTATTACCAGAAAATTCAAGATACACATTTCATTATCATGAAAATATCTTAAAATATGAAAATTTAAACAAAATCATTAGAGAAATTTTTTTTGGACAAAATTAAAAATATTGAAACACGTTTAGCGCAAAGAGGAATTTGGGGTGAGGAGCTCGTTTAAAAATCTTAATGTCACATCCTTGGAAGACATGAATTTAAATAAGTTAAGTGATTAACCGACCTTTTGTCTTTGACTTAGCTACTTACACACACGCGTATAGAGGTATTTCTAGAGGTGGCGCATGACCTTGCTCGAATGTGCGCGAATGACGTCATGCAAATCAATGCTGGGGTTAAGATCTCTTCTTTCACCAGCTAAAGAAGCTGGTGGGTTAGATGACAGATGACTAATCTGACACCCCTTTTTCTTACAAATAAGCAAGTGGACTCCGCCATAAATTACTGCGCAACACTACGTCATACGCCACTCTAAAAAATACCTCTGTACACATCTATTAGCCGGCCTCGGTAGCGTGTCTGCCTCACGTTCATGAGCTCTCGAGTTCGATTCGCAGTTATAAGAAAATCCTGTGGGAGGGGGCTGCGGATCCTGGTGGAAAAATATGAATGAATGTGAAGTGATCAAGAAACCACGTCTGAAACATAGTGAAGATGGTGAAAGACTAGAATGGACTACTTTACGGAGAGGATTCGGCACGAAGACCGAAATGCGTACTTTTGTACCTGTACCCCAAATTGGGAGCATCCCCAGGGAAGAAACAGGGAGGCCGTTTGCAGAGGGCAGGGTCCCTACATTTTACTAGATGGAAACTCCCCTAGAAGAGCAGGGTAAAGGACACCCCACCAGGAGACCGAGTTCGGAGACCGGAGACTATCCTACCGAAGGAGTTTTTACTCAGAGCATAACATCCTTCATGTACCGCCGAGACTCCCGCCAACACTTCTTTCCTGAAAGAGCTTACCAGATGAGAGATGATGTGAAACGATAATGCAGATGAAATGGAGAGACAGAGAGACAGCAGGTTGGCAGGCTGAGGAACAGCCCGAAGGGGGTCAAGTCGTGTACCTGCTCTGGAAAGAGCTTAACCACGTAGTGACTGAATGTGGATGTTGCAGGATGTCGGGTGAAAATTATGTAGGTGGAAAGAAAATAGGTAGCATGTTGCTCCTCGACTACTGAAGAATCGGGTGCTACGGCCATCGTTCACCGCTGGTGCATAAGTTAATCAACTAGGAAACGGATAAGCAGAAATTTAACTATCCAGACAATGTAGGGTAATTGTAATTATGTTTAGGCAGGAATATGGTTACCGGTAGTGTCTGCAAGTCATGCGGGGTAGCCAGTATTGCTTTAAGCGACGCTCACGTGGTACATAGTCCCCAAGAGAGCTAACTAGGGCACTCTGGTGTTGAGGTAAACTCTCGTAAAATTTGGAGGCCCGGTGCCTAATTTCATCCTCCACATAACAGAGGGATGAAGCCTCGTGAAGTAATCTCACGGGGAACCTTCTGCATACAGAATAAATAATCCGAAGACATTTATTCTTTGCACGCTGAAGCAGTACCAGATTCGTGCTTGCGGCCATGCCCTGGACTTCACACGCGTACAGCATGATAGGGAGGACCAGAGCCAAAAAGAGGCGCAACTTTAGGGAAACAGACATCACAGACCGTCACACAGTTTATAGCGATGCCGAGGCACCGCACGATCGATGCGCTAGGTCCCGGATGTGCTCCCGAAAAGTTAGGCCCTTATCTAGCTTGACTCCCAAGTATTTGATTGAGTTCTCCCACCTAATCCTTTGCCCAAAATAGGTGAATGTGGGGAAGTTGGCGGGAAAGCGGCGCTTGGTGAACAGGATCGCTTGGCTTTTCTCCGTGTTGTTTGACAATCGCCAAAGCGTGCATCATTCTTGGAGGAGGGTGAGGTGTCGTTGTATAGGGTTGAAAGCCCTGCGTGGATTTCTGTTTGTAGAATACAACAGCACGTCATCAGCATACTGTGCTATATTGACGTGCTGTTCAGTGGGAAGGTCAGCCACATAAACGCTATAGAGCGTCGGGGATAACACAGAACCTTCGGGGACTCCGCTGCGGATAGACCTTCATGTAGATGTCTTTCCCGCCACTGAGACTGTGAAGAACCTATGTTTCAGAAATGAGTGAAGAAGATTTGCAATGTGAGTAGGAAGCGGAGGGGGATGTAATTAACCTACCCAGCATTCCGAGCCTATCGAACCCGGGCCACAGACGAAACCGCCTGAGCCATCCCGGTGGGTATGATGAAAGAACTTCTCTTCCAGGCGACATACACTGACTTTCATAAATAATTGGACAGAATTTGCATTTCACTACGGAGTGGATAGACTATGTGTATCAATCTCAAGGTACTGTGTTAAGCAAAAATCATTTGCTATGAATATCCATTTTAGAGGTTCAAAATGTGGCTAAACTAAGATCTTCCCCATTCAACCTTGTTAGCAGCATAAGTTTACGACACAAAAAGAATTGGACAACACAAATGAAATGCAATACAAACAAGTAGGTGAAGTCTGTCAAGAGACAAAACCACATCGTAGAAGAAGTACGTCAACTGTCACCAAGTAGAAGGCAAAGCGCGTATGGGGTCCAGAGGTAAGCAGAGTACCATTGAACAGAGACATTTAGTGATGTCACTATGAAACGAATGAAACATACCGGGAAATAGCAGAGATTGTGAATCTTAGCAAAAGTTAGAGACATAATTCACCGGTATACGTATAAAGACAGAATTGAATCTCGAGCAAAGCCATGGGACCAAAACTTCTTACCGATAGGCAGGAGCATTCTTTTATGCGGAAGGTAAAACGGAATCCACGTATAAGTTCTCCAGTAATTTTTGCTGAGATTCAGGAAGAACTGGGACTGACAGTTAGCCCTGAAACGGTCATAAGGGTCATGCGAAAACAAGATTTTAATGGTCGCGTAGCCAGAGAAAAGCCATACGTTTCCAGCAAGAATAAAAGGAAGCAATTACAATTTGCCAAAGACTTTGTTAACAAGACAACCGATTGGTGGAACCAAGTTATTTTTTGTAACGAAAGCAAATACAACTTTGCTGGTTCCGATGGCAGCGTGGTTGTGTGGAGGAAACCAAACACGGAGCTGGAAGAGCGCAATTTACAAGGCACAGTCAAACACGGCGGAGGGAGTGTAATGGCATGGGGCTGTATTTCCTCCGGAAGTGGGAAAGCTGGTGTTCATAGACACAACCATGAACAAGGAAGTCTATCTCAGACTATTACAGCAACATTTAAAACAAAGTGCGGAAATGATAGGTATTTTGGACAGCTTCTCATTTTAACAGGATAAGCATACGTTCAACATTGTGCAGCTATGGTTACTGAGCAACTGTCCTTATGTACTGCATCCACGCCCTCAGTCCCCGGATCTTAATCCCATGGAAGTTGTATGGGGTAAACTGGAGAAGGCCGTGCGGAAGACCCCATCACCTACAAGCAGCATTTGAGGGAGAAGTTGCAAGAGGAATGGAGCAAACTTTCTACAGCTTACCTGAAAAACCTGGTTCACAGCATGCCAAATAGTTTGCGAGAAGTAAGGAAAAGAAGAGGGAGAGTCACAAAGCACTAAGCCATATTTTGTATCACAGTCAAGTTGTTATGTCCGATTACCTTTTAAGGTAAAAAATGTCATATTTCTTTTGAATTATTAAAAAAGCACGCATTATATAATTTTTTATGTGAGATAACATTTATTTTCTTACAAGAACGAACCATGAAATAGCACATCAAATGTTGATTTTTATTTTCAAAACTTAGTACTCTGCTTTGTCCGATTATTTATGGGTGTCTCTGTATATTCTTCAATTCTGTAGTAACAAGGACAAGTCCACAGTGTAACTGTTCGTTCTTAACGAACAAAACAAGGAACATGAATCGCGGTACGCGAAAGTTTACTTCGGAACGACTGAAACTTGTGAATTTTGCTGCAGACCGCACCATTCCACACAGGAATAGGGAACGTCAGTACAAGACGTAGGAGACATTTGTAAAGCACTGGATCACTCTACAGGGAAGATTTGCGATTAATTAATGCGTGAAGTGTGAAAGACGGGTTACGCTCAAGTGAGTTTGTCGGTTATATGAGCCTTCGTGGTGAAACGATCAAAGAGCAGCCCAAGATATTTCATCCACTTCCTTGAACAATAAGTGGAGATGGTGAATGTAATCCTAACGAGAACAAAATAAAATCACTTCTAACACAGTTGCTATATGACTTTTAGATAGCACTGATAATGAAATAATAAATCATTCGGGTGAAATTTGTATGGAAATGCCAGTATTTATGAGCAACGGGGAGGTACGATCTGTTGGTCTCCTTTCTCGACCTTCATTGCACTAGTGCTGACTACAAGACATTTGCAGAAGCATGACATTCTATAATGTATAAAAGGCTACGTTATGAACATTAAATATATAAAAATATACCTTTTCTAATTTGTGCAACTGAAGAAATTGCTACAGCAATCTCGCAGTGTTTCCTAGATCTTTTTGTAACAGTTCCAAAGTTATCCTCTCCACTGTTACAATTCTGTTGTTATAATTCCGAATCTTTTAAATAATTCGCCATTACACTAATCCATACAAGTTCTCATACAATATACATCGCAAGACACAAGGGTGGTAACAATGGAGTATTATAAAGCATTATGCCACTGACTGTTATGCTCTTTAATTTCTACCTTTAGTGCCATCTATCTAAATAGTGTATTATGCAACGAGACTATAATGGTAGTAACTAAAACGCGAGTATTTATTATTATTATTAACCAAGCGAGCGAAGCGAAGCGACGTTAAAAAATATGATACAAGCGTTTAAATTCCATTATAGTCAAGTTTCATACGACTGTTTATACTGGATCATGTATCTAAATAAAAGGTTTCATTTCAAATTATTCATTTTTGTTTTGAGTGATATGTTACAATCGTTACTCCTTTATCTAAAGTAGTAATACTTAGTACGTAGGCGCTGAACTATTTGACTACTTCCCTACAAGCAGCTGTTAAAGTGTGACACGGTTTAACCTAACAGAAAGTACAGACCAAGACAAACTGGAAAAAATGAATTTACTGAAATATCATTTGCAATTAATGATTAACAGCACTAACTTTATTTCAAATACAGGTTACTTATTGTACAATTAGTGAAATAAGTCAATCTGGTGCCTAATGTTGAGAGTTGATTTCAAAATAGAACAGTGCGTCTACAAGGTCAATGATTTCATATTTTGAGACAATTCTTCAAAATACACTAGGAATGCATATTCTGAGTACGAATTTATACTTTTTGATATTCTCCAATCCATAAATTGTGAGTAGAATTTATCGTACATCTTTCTTCACTTTTGGTAATACTGAGTGCTTTTACCGTAATTTCTGGGGATGTATGTCACTGTTAGTAGTTCAGACATTTTGACTTTTTTCTAAACTGGCCCTAGTACCGTTGTCGATCGAAACAAGAACAATCGATACTTGCGCTTTCACAATGTTACGTGGCCACTTCTGATTGGTCGAATACTAATACTTTAATGACCGAGCGGGATGGCTCAGGCGATTTCGTCTGTGGCCCGCATTCAGGAGGCCCGGGTTCGATTCCCGTGGCCGACCTACCTTACCCATGAGTTTTTTCGGGGTTTCCCCAATAGCTAGGCGAATGTTGGGTAGGTTAATTACATCCCCCGAATTTCCTGTTCCTGCATTTCACATCCATTATTATTTCATATCATCTCTCATATGGTGGTCTCTTTCAAGGTAGACGTGTCGGCGGGTGTCTCGGCGGTGCATTGCAGGATGATATGCTCTGAGGAAAGCTACTTCCTCCTCCGGTAGTACAGTTGCCGGTCTCCGCTCCTCTGCTGGGAGCATTTCGGGACCGCCATCCAGGGAATTCTGGGGCTCGGATCGCCTGCGTAGGACCTTTAGGGCTCAGCTGCTGGATTCGTTGCCGTCCCACAGTAGGGGAGCATGTCCGTTGCCTGTCGGGGGAAGTCTCTATCCAACTAAACAGCAGGGCCCTGCCCTCTGTACTGTCGTGGCTCCTTGGGTCGGCCGCCCTCTGTCTCCTTCACCTCATCCTACCTCCCGGGGGTAACCCACTTGGGGGCACAGGAACAATGGGCCCAGCATGGTGGTCTACGTACCGAATCCCGTTCGTAATGAAATCCTAATACTTTAATGAACAGGTGTACTTTAATGACGCCCATTAAAGAACTGCTACCAATCGTATAAATACTAAAGTTTGGTATAGATAAGCCTACAATATATTAATAATCTTTGACAATATGAACAAAAGACAAGGTAAATATAGGTATTTATATTGTATATAAGGTATATACAGGCTGTCGCGGGTATAAGTGTGCAGCTTTCCCATAACAATTTAATCTATCGTGAAAATATAGGAGATAATTGAGTATTATGGGCACATTATCTGCACAGTCTGGCAACAGAGTAGAGTTACACAGGTTGATGTTTTTGTTTTGGTTTGGTGCATGAGCTCACACCTACAACAGGTGAAAGTACAAATAAGGCCAGCGCTTGAAAGCCGGTTCACCACGTGCCTGTGTGTTCATCAGTTACCGCTTGTAACGAGGGGTGAGGGTCTCTTATTCACGAGACCTAAGCGTACGAGGCTACACAAGATGATCAATGATAACAAATTCAAATATTAGTTATGGAAACTCTTCATTCAGATGTATCGTGGAAAATTCAATCAAAGTCACATTGATTGCCAAACAGGATAATTATTAACGGCCAATAACTGCAACATCGACGTGATATCTATTTACAGTAAAGGTTCAAAATGTACTCCATTAGGCACTAAGTTATGATGTTGGATTTGGAATTCTTCTTCTGGGAATCATCTCAAATGTTGCAGTCGGCTTTGCCATAAGCAAGAAGATTGTTCTTGATGAGTAAAGACGGCCGTAGTTCTGATTCCATGCGACTGAAGCGCTGACAGGACTTGCTGTTGTGCCATGAATCGTGGCAGGTAGGTTTACTGTTTACATTCCTGACCTTCCGCTGCAAAGGCACGCCAATGTTTCAAGGTTGCCAAGAGTACGGCATTATTGCAACAGACACGCAGGAATCCAGTCCTTTAATATTATTTTGGAGCTAAATGAATCATTTTAGCAACATATGGTAAACACCAAATAGCTCATCTATTCTAGCTCTACCTCATTATCGCAAAAGTAAATGATTAAGCCGTGATGGCATACTAGCAATCAAAACTTTAATCAATTGTATTGTATTGTTACAACTTAACCCCAGGAATCTGCCGTTGAAGTCTGCGCATTCTGTATATACCAGGGGTGAGTCTTCTTAGCCTGCGCAAGGTGTAGCTATGCAATCCAACGTTTTACAGGCTACGCTGTAAACTCTGTCCACTGCATTGCGTCGTATTCAATTTCCTCCGAAATGACTGCTTCATACCGCCGTGCATGAAACGACTTGATCTCGTAGCACAACAGTGCACGATAGCCTTCAGTGGTAAAAAATTAAAGTTCCAATACTACCATTTGAAGGTACTTTTATACATGTTTACTAAAGTTAGCAAGCACTGATGCCGGACCATCACACATATAAATATTAACAAATTACCGGTTTCCTTCATGTGTTTGTAATAGGTATTCAAACTGATAACCATGCTGGTGGATGCAAGATAGCAGTCTAAGCATCATCACCCGCTTAACGCGCACATCATGGTCGGTGTGATGTCACGGCAAACTAAGTTGATGAGCTGTAGCGTTTACAGTGCTCCAGTAATGAATTCTATTGCGATTTACATGACCTGTGTTGTAGAAGTCTGTTAAATCTTTAATTAACACAGTTGCCAAGAGATTTGGATCTAGTCAGTTTGTCATAAGATCCAACCCGCGAAAGCCAAGATCAGGCTGCAGTAGCTCCTGGTGCAGTTGATGATAAGAGTGAAGCTTTGCATCGTGTAATATTCTTCATTCAGGAGATGGCTAATATTGAAATGCCTGTGAATGTCTCTATACTACAATGTGGATTCTGAATGCTAGACAAACGATCACTCATTGCTTGGTTATAGTGATTTCTTCATGGATGTGGTGTCTTGAGCACTGTTTTTGATTCCAGAAGAGGGTATGCAACTAGCAAAAGCGTATGATCTGTAGAAAGGATGCTCTTCGGAGATCTCTGTTGGTATTGAGGTTGCAATCTACTGTGCTTCCCCGTACACAAACAGGATGTCCAGACGCTCTCTGTTCGAAAACATTGTACCAGAGGAAACAGGAATGGCTGAAACTTCATATTTAAGGCATATCCACTTACTAGTGCAAAGATAAGAAACATGATTTGCTAGACCGTTCTCTAAGCAGAAACAAGAATGAATAAAAACATTTCATCGTAAGAGTGATTTCAACCTTCGACATTCACCATGACTTTCCAGCATGTTACCCACATGATTCCATTGCATTTGGATTGTCAATGTCACCCTTTTGGTGATTCCATTATTGGTAAATGTTCAACATCATCTAGTCGGGTATCAACGTCTTGAACTGTAGCAGCTGTTCTCTTCCTCATCTTTACTTTGTGAGCACTCTCAGTATTGCTAACCCTTGGTCGTCCAGGTTTTCTTCAATGTGTCAGAAGTTTTTCTTTGTAACAAAATGTCTTGCATTTTTGAAACAGTACTTTCTGCTCCTAACAATGAATCATATATGAAAGTTAAATTAAAACATTTGTCAACTATATGTTATGTATAAACGAGGTCTTATATGTTTCCACATGTTAAAAAGAGTTATTTCCCTTGTAGAAACTTGTATGTATGTCACACGAACTTAAAACGGACCTTGGGTAGGAGGAAGCGTTTTGTTCCGGTAACAAAAGGCGAGAAGAGAAATAAATTTATATATATATATATATATATATATATATATATATATATATAAAATAAGGTTATTCCCTTAAAAAGGGCACAATATGCATTCTCTCAGCAAATCAATATAAAAATACTTCTCACAAAAATATAGAAAGTGATTTCGGCGTTTGGGGTCGACCAATAAGAGAACAGCTAAATCGTTCTCAGGTGTAAGCAGTGGAAGAGTGCTTGTAGACGCAGTTAAAATAAAGATAGGAAGCTGAATTTTAGTCAGTCGCTGCCGTATACGTGGAGGAGAGACCACGTCTGTTAGTGCGAAAACTTCGTGCGGAATTTTACACAGTCGCTGCCAAATACATTGAGCAGAAACCACGTCTGTTAGCGCGAAAAGATTGCACGGAATTTTACCCAGTCTCTGTTGCATACGCGGAAGTGAAATCAAGTCTGCTAGCTCGAAAAGTTTGCGCGGTGTATTTCGCGGATGTTACAAGTTACACTAAAGTCGCGCGGATATTGTAGATATAAAACGTTTATTTTTATAGTGCGGGTGAGAATTGCGGAGATTTGTAGTATACGCCTACAAAAGCATACTCAACAAAGGAGAACACTTTTGGTGACGCGAGGTCCGCATAAAGTTTGTCATGAGAAATTTGATGACGGTTAAATTATATATAAGTGGTTGCCACTAGACAAGAAAACTGTGTTTCCTTCTACGCCCAAGTGATCCACCCACACAACCCTGAACTTCAAGAGATCATTGCTTGTAGCCCAATAGTAAAACCATAAGATTTAGAAGAACGTCCAGAGCAGCCGCGGGCATCTTCGTTCTCACCATCCTCGCAGAGGTTGGTGGAGGCAATTACCAGCGTCAGCAGGTAAGAGCATCCCGGAGAACCAGAAGGCTCGAGGTGACGACGCCTTCAGCGCCGTCGCCTGGATGACGTCAGCGATCAATCTAAGCATTATCGCGAATCATTGTCACCCAAGTGAGCGCAACAACGATGCAAAATACCCCTTACAATTTACCTTCTTGCACACCAGGTAGTCCTCTTAAGGATCGTGCATGAAGTCCGGTTTACTATAACGAGAATGGAAACCAGAACAGAAAGAAAAACGGGGATCAAATCAGCATACGTTTTGGCTCACAATATTCGGGAACGAGAATCACATCGACGATCATATCGTAGCAAAGTATGTTGTACTTATTTTGTGCACTGGAATGCCATTTGTTTGTAATTAAGCAATTATATTTACTCATGTGCGTCCAATTTGGCCGACATAATGCAAGTTAGCTTCTTAAGACATTTTCTAAATGCACATTCATTTATTATTACCAATTCCTTTAGTCATACTAAGTTTCGTTCAATTTGTTTGTTGTTCTTTGTTAATTTCTACTGGATTATATTATGCTTTTGGCATTAGTCAGTTTACAGTTGTATATATTATAAATAAAATGCAGATGGCGCTTTTGCTAGAAGAACTGACGCTCGTAGGTGGTAGCCTGTTCGAGAAATCCTGAGTTCCAATCTCGTTTAGCGTGAGTTATCCGTATAGGGTTGATTTTTTAGGGTTTTTTCCTTATCCTGAAAGACAAACGTCGGATAACTCTAAGCATTGACTGTAACCGCAGTATCAGGCAGCGATTAGGAGGCGGAGAATTAATCGAAATCAGATAATTAAAAAAGAAGATAGATTAATAAAAATGCTTTGCTAAACTAATATAAAAATCTTGTTATAATAATATGAAATTAGAATGGATAAAGTAATGATTAAAATAGCAGGTAACTTAAAGAATAAGAAGGGAAAAATATAATTTAATATAGCATACATACTAGCATCCAGGCAAGGAAAACAAAATATTATTGTAAAAATATGTACACGTCGAAGAGACAGAAAGGAAGGACCGTTACCTTCTTTGTGCTAGGAAATGTTCAATGTCTGAGAACTATAGAATACTTCCAGCCAGGAATGTGTTGGGACAAAAAAGGGTTTCAAAATTCAGTTAAGCATGAACGCTAAAGAGATTTACTTCGCTGATTTGATAACGATGTATACCGTTACAAACAACTCAGGGTACGCGTTCCCCAACTCAGGGTGGGCTGAACGTCAATGAGTTAGATGAGTTTTTCAAACCAATACGAAAATTCGAGATATATGAGAAACCAATAATAGTGTAACATTTGAGAAGGATGAGCTAGTTTGGTCACGTGATAAAGTTAGAGAGGGGGTCAGAATAAGGTTCGAACTGAATCGAGAAGAAAGAAGAATTTACTTAAAAGGTGATACTACGACAGGAAGGACGTGTTCATGCGCGTTAAGAAGAGAAGCGAAGATTTATAAGTCTGAAATGTAGGGAAGTTAAGGATAGCACAACCAGCGTAAGTGGAAGCAGCATTAGAAGTTTATTAGAGCAAAGTAGTCGCCGTATAAAGAAGAAATAGAAACCGCGCTGAAGTAACTTTAAACAAGTAATCCAGGGTTTTTAGTAAAATTGAATTTATGTTAGGAATTTTACTAACAGGTGGTCACCGATCTAAGTAGATAAGCAAACTTAGTAGGAATTAAACCAAATAATTCTGCAACAAACAAAGTGTTATTAATACGACTGAGTAGCCAACAACCACCAGAATCCATTTCCTACAACCATTCACCTGAGGATAGGAGAACTCATAGCTCCAATTAGAACCCAATCAATTTAACACTGGTATGCGGGTTTGCCGCAAGACCCTGAGGTCATTTGAGCATCAGTTCACTCATTTCATTTATGCCCGAAATGACTTAGGACTGTTAATTGTTTTTTAAAGCTCTCCTCGCTCGTTCCTGGGACGCGACAAACTTCCCGTTAATTGTGGACGCTCACATTATTATACCACTATTTTATCTTGAATGTACTCGTTATGATTTCCGTGCTTAGTTATTGTGAACCAGCCTCGAACCTCCTTACACAATAAGCAGCATCAGCACACGCATGTCCAATAATATATCCACCACATTTATTTTTTAATGCCGTATGTTTGACATTAACTGATATAAACCTACAAATATTAACCTTTCTTCATATAAGACAAATATCTGTTAAACCATAATATATGTCTCCATCAACAGTTTCCCGTTCCTTTGTACTTTATGTTGGCCATAAGATAGGTAATACAAATTTAGAATTATGACTTCACGAATAGTTGCAATACATTGTATATCTATTTGGAAATATTCTACGCAATGCTTACAGCAAGTATCGTTTTTGAGCAATACTTATATGCCAGCTCAATTATAGGGGTCACATAAAGCACGCCTCCAATGTACCTATGCGGGCATGTGACGGTAGAAGGGAAATCCAGATCTTCCTATTTCGTCTCCAACCAGTTTAGGTAGGATTTATTCCCGTCGTATGAGGAACAAACTTGGAGTTGCTGGGTATCTTATCTATGTTTCTTATCATACACATTTATCTTGACTCAAACTTGACCTCTTAACTACAGACAGAATAGTTATTTAAAAAGGGAAATAGGTTTCTTATGGAAAGAACTGGAAAAGGTATCTAACTCCATTTCAAAAAACCTTCTGACACAAATTATGCAAGTATAATAGCTGCATAAGTCCTTTCTATGCAACCCGATGTTACATTTAAGAGAGTTTCTTTATCCATTATCTCTTATTATTAATAGGTAGAGTCTTAGTTAATTCGTGTGCACGTCGGCCGCTGCCTTTGACGAACCCTAATAATCGTTTTACAACAGCGGCCCTCTTTCACCCAGACCTTTCTGCAAGGTTGCCACCTTTCTCGATACGTCATGGGTATCGTACGAGGTTTCGTCTGAATAAATTATCTTATGTCCACTACTGCGAAACTTCCTTAGTTTTGACAAGTATATATATATATCGCCAAGCTACAATTCTACTGGATTCCATAATAACCCTTATCTTATTCAAAGTGCGGTATTTGAAACCCAGCTGCTTTAGGAGAACGCGCAAACTGCAGTTCCCATAAGAAAAATCACAAATTTCTTGCAAATGTGCAACCAATTCGTCTAAGGTGGGCGCTCACCCTTTTGCACAGAATCTATAAATTTCTCGACGAATTAAATCGCATGTGAAGTTATCTACTTTAAAGAAACGTTTCCTTTTGTTTTCACACTTGACCAGCGTCTTTGTTATTCCTTTCGTCTCAATATTCCTTACTTTATTTCTGTGAATACCCAGAATTTATCATCAAGTTCATTGCACGACCCCTTACAAAGATTATTTGTCAGCACATATTTATATGTGTTCAAAACAAGCGCTTGAATTTGCTTAGAAACAGTTCGCGTTACAACTTTGTTTTTTGAGGCTTTTCCAGCAATATAACTCGGCCCAGTTATTCACACTATTGTCATCACTTTGATTATTTTCACTTGACTGAAAGTAATCTACTACTTCATTTGTAAGTAATCTACCACTGCATTTCCCTCCCACGGTCTCTACATCGTGGCACACAACGAATTTCTGTACGTAATGAAACAGGTCAACTGGAAGTTGGAACTTTGGCAACTGAGACTCCACGTGGAGTAGACATGCGACTGTCACTTCGAGAAAATGAGGGTTGCTAATGGTGCTCAACGACAGTGTTCCATTTCTGAAGTGTGGAGATAGATTTATGACGGTCATTAGTGGGCGGGAGGTTCAGGTTCCTTTGTGGGGCTAACTGCACTCGTCTTCACTAGACAGACTCTATACAAACTATTCTTACAAAACTTACATTTTTAACTACTTCGTTTTAATCGACATAACCCTTTCCAATTACTGATTTCCTTATGGACACAAAGGGAATAGCGATAGTCAAATGTCGCTATGAAATTCTCTGTGCTTTTCAGAAACAAGTGAAAATGAACCCTTTTTTGTAATTTATGTCCTCCAACGTCATATCGGACGGTGAATGAAATGGGCTCAAATGAGCCCAGGGTCCATAGACATTCGACTTTGAGAATAAGGGAAGACACCGGAAAACCTTACCCACGTAACTCACTCTGACCGAGATTCGAATTCGAGACCTCTTGAACGTGAGGCAGACATGCTACCATCTACGCTACCGAGGCGGGCGAAAATCAACATGATTTCAAAACAATGTCTTCGGTGTTGAACAAATTCGAACCTTAATACCGAAACGCCTGATGCCACGAAAAGCTACCGCAGATAATTTGAATATTTTAAAGGGACCCACATTTTTATCTGCAGTACGTTTTCATCCGTTTCTCACAGTTTCCCAGTTATGTAAGATTAAACCAATTAACTTTTGAATGAAGAGCGCTTCACAAGTTCGATCTAGAAAATCCAAGATATGCATGTTATCTGTCATGTAAGTATCCTTAATGTAAGCCATTTTAATAAAAGCAGCGGAAGCCATTTTTTGAGAAAATAAAAGAGAAACTAAAAACGTTTCTATGTAAAGGGTGGTTTGGGGTTAGGAGAGTTTTTTTTTTGAAAACTTTCGTGTCGAATTGATGAACGATATTGAACATAAACATCGAAGTGTGGTATTTATCCACTTTTGCTTTTTTAATTTTTCTACTACATACAGCAACTAGAGGAAGTATTATATGCCACACACACAAAATAGGCTGATTCTACTGCAAATACATGTTCGAGACATCTTTGGATCCTTCCCCACCCCAAATAATGTTTAGAAAAAGGTCGGTTTACTTCAATCAATGACAAATTATATATTGCATGAACATTTTTTGTATCTTTATTTTAAATTATAACTCACACCAACTAATTAAAATAGTTATTATAATCTCAAAGTAACAGAACTATTTATATTAACATTTATGATTCCCTATTTTAGAAATGCTAATGATTTTGACTTAAAACAAGTTTGCAAGTTTTCAAAGTTTTTCCGAAAGTATCGCAATGTCTAAAAAAGTTGAACCATGCTTTTATATAATCAAAGTAATTGTATGGAATAATATAGGAATGATCTCATGAAATGTTATATTTATAAAAATAAAAATGACTGACAATATTTATATACTAGTTTAGCTTCTCATGCTCTACAAATTATGCCAGAATTAATTTTAAATTATAGCTGCATAAAGCTAAACTAAAATGAATATTTATGAAAGCTTTGGTCTACTTACATTTTGCAGTAATCTAGAGCAATAGGAGTATGAAGATAAAAAGCTTTCCCCTTCTGTCCTATTTCTTCTCTTTGTTTTGTTTCCTATAACAGAAATGCAATAATTATATTTACACGATTCAACGAAGCACACTTTTTTCTTAGCATGTAATATGAGTTTAGTCTGGTAATTCTTAAGCTACACATATATTATATGCATTACTATATAAAATAAGTAAACACAAATTCATTTTAGCCGCGGACATATCGGTGTCGCAAAGTAAATGATAGCTAAGATACCTTCGATTTTAAATTAAGAATGTGTATAAATATGAAATCAAAGCCATCTATAGAATACCGTCGCAATTCCCTGCCTTGACACAACGCACTAGAGCGTGGCGACTCTGGTTCTTGGATGGAATGTTCCCGGGTACGACGGGGCTTTTAAATCGTGTATTTTTCCAGTGTTCACTTCACTGGACTCCTAGTAGGAGATAGGATTAGCACAAAAGATCATGTCGAGCTGCGAGGGCCGTTGAGCACCCTCCAATACCCACATACAGTACCGTAGTAAACGATGTACAGACGACCCGAAAGCCTTTCAGAAAGTCTTGCCCTATCATTACCAAACCCCACTGTAGTAGCGTAAGTGGTAACTGTCTGCCTCACATTCAAGAGGCCCGGAGTTCGTAGGTTGATTTATCTGGATAAGGTGTTCTTTCTGGGTATTTCCCTTAACTGAAGGATGAATGTCGGATAACTATAAGCTCTAGGACCTTTTGCTCATTTGGGCATTATTTCACCCATTTCATTCACTGTCCGATATGACAACGTTGGAGGACGTTAATTAAAAGAAAAACTAATAACAGAGTGACACGAAATTTCTGACATTGCCATTTTTACTCACTTCGTCTGTGAGGAGTGTTTTCTTAACAATCTTTTATAAAGATCAAAAACTTGAAATGAAGGTTTCCTTGATCTTCCGTTGTTAGGCCTTTGGCTAATTGAGATCGAGTAGCAGTTTGATTTCAAGGTATACCTCTTCGGCAAGGTTTTCTAATTGAAAAGCGCAGAATAGCTACCTGCTCTTTAAAATACAGGCAAACAGTCAACTGACAAATACCGGTTTCCTTCATAACAATACGATACTGCTTATGCTGTCATCACATACGAGAGCCATCTTCCATGGGCAATGTCTTTCCTGTATGCAGAAATTTCAAGAGAGCTATAAATGTTATGTTACATATAAATACATTTTATATACGGTATTTCAATTAAAATCATTAGCAATTTTTGAAACAATAAAAGTTCTCCAAATATATTCCATGAAAAGTGTTGTTTGGGATGAGAATATGTTCTTGAAAATCTTTCTTTAGCATCTTTTGAAGATACTGAGCTAAAATATAAGTTTGGTATTTAACCCACGTTTCCTTCTTAGTTATGAAGGTAGAGAAAGTAAAAACCAATAGCGACTTACCACTTGAAAAAAGTATACATATTTGAACATTAAAATCATTAAGAGCTATCAATTCAGAAATGGTTAACGAAAAAAAAAAAAAAAAGTGTTGTATGATTTTTGTCAATAGTTCATAAAACAGCGTGGTAGTCTTTCTTTTCCCATTTTTTGTACATGGGTTACCCATTTACTTCTATATTCTTGTACTGTGTCATTCAGGTCGAACATCTCTAGCTCTTCACGTATATCTTCATTTCGTTTGTGGTCGAATTTTCTATATCCCGCAATGCTTCTTAGAAATTTCATTTGCCTGAAGTATCTTTTTCAGTTATGATCCCATACTTCGGTGCCATATAGTATTTATTTTAGGTACTGACATTACTTTGTAAAATTTTAGAATGGTATCTTTACTTGCTTTATTTTTAGACTTCGTTTTATTGTTCCATTTCTATAGTTAATAAATCAGTCACTATAATATATGAAAGGACTAACAGCTGATCAAAGATACTGATTACTCCTTATAGAAGTAAACAAGGAGTATAAAAGGACCTTCTAATGTAATTTCACCAATAAAAAAGCGAGATGGAGCATGGGCAAAAAGTGATAAGAATAAAGCTGAACTCTTTGCTAATCATTTTGAAGAGAATTTTCAACCCTTACCCAGAAAAACGTCTGAAGAGGTTACAAAAAAAGGTAAGAAAAGGAAAGGTGAAGAACTTAGGCGCGTGACGCTTAACGAACTAAAACGGGAAATACAGCAGAATATAAATGCTAAAAAATGACCAGGATATGATTTCATCACTGCGCAGATTCTCAAGAAATTACCAGAAAAAGCTCTTTTCAAGTTATTGCACACGATTAACGCAGCACTAAGACTTAAATATGTCCCAAGCCAATGGAAGGTAGCGGAAGTATTAATGATCCTCAAACCTGGGAATAATCCTAACGTAAAGGAATCATATAGACCGATTTCACTACTACTTCAACTTGTTAAGTTATTTGAAAAGTTATTGCTAAAGCAGTTAAAACCTATAATAGACGAAAGCAAATCAATACCAGATTACCAGTTTGGGTTTAGAAACAAACACTCTGCAATCGATCAAGTACATCGTATTGTTGATATTATAGAGAGAACTTTTGAAGAAAAGAAAATCTGCTCTGGAGTGTTCTTAGATGTGGCTAAAGCATTTGATAAAGTATGGCACAAAGGTTTAATCTTTAAGCTCCAGCGTGATCTTCCTGACCAGTTTTATCAAATATTGAAATCCTACATAGAAGGCAGATATTTCAGAGTTAAATATGGAAATGAATACTCAGGACTAAGGAATATAACTGCTGGAGTACCTCAAGGAAGTGTCTTGGGTCCAATATTATACCTATTATTCACTAGGGATATCCCATATCAAGATGATGTAACTATGGCTACCTTTGCGGACGATACAGGAATATTAGCAGTAGGATATACAGTAGAGGAATCTAGACAGAAGTTACAGAAAGCTGTCAATAAAGTCAGTGAGTGGACAAAGAAATGGCGTGTAAAATTAAATGAATCTAAATCTGTACACATTAATTTTACGAATAAGAGAATAAAGTCACTACCAATAAAAATAAACAACGAAATTATTCCTCAAGTGCAAAAAGTGAAGTACTTAGGAATGACCCTAGACTGTAAGTTAAATTGGAGAAAGCATATAGAAACTAAAACAAAAGAGTTAAATATTAAATACAAGAAACTTTACTGGATCATTGGCAGGAACTCTGAACTTGACATGCATAATAAGCTCTTAATATATAAGTAGATGTTAAAGCCAGTCTGGACTTATGGAATACAGCTATCGGGCTGTTCCAAATTGACTAACATAAAGCATATATACAGATATTCCAAAATAAAGTTTTAAGATCAATAGTCAATACCCCATGATAGGTGCGAAATGATCACATACATAGAGATCTCAAGATTGACACTGTCAGAGAAGAAATAAGAAAGTTCACAGTGAAACATCGTTTACGAATGCAAAACCATGAAAATAAAGACATACAGGATGTGTTTAGCAAGAGTGTAATTCGACGAGAGGATTAAGCCAGTGGATTTAACGTGTGACCGCAAAACTTAGGTGTAAGTTCTGGGTGTCTTCAGAGGAACTCACACAAGGTAAACATTTAAGAAATAAATATTACTAGATAGGCTGTAAAGAAGCTTAGTTGCAATTTGAGTTGAATATAAAAATTCTATAGTTGAATGTTTCTGACTTTTTATGTTTGTTTCTTTCTTATATGACATGTAATAACCCAAGTATTTGAACTCGTCTACCCATTCTATATTATTATTCTCTATTATAATTTTGGATCCAATACTCTCTTTACCTTTAAAAGCAATCACTTTACTTTTATTTGGAGATATAGTCATATTAAACTCCTTTAAAATTATGTTTAGCTCCTGTATTGCCTTCTTAAGATTGTTTTCTGAGTTAGAGATAATAACCTGGTCATCTGCGAATGTAAGGGATATTACAAAGCTCGTTAGTTAAGATTTGTGGTATATATTCCTATCCCACTAATCCATTGTCTCATAATTTCGTCCATATAAATGTTAAAAGGTAGCGGAGACATACTGCATCTTGTCTTAAGCCTAGATTTATTTTCTCTATTTTGTGACGTTGTGCTCCATGCATTTGTATCTTTGCGTTCTTATAGATATTTTTAATTACGAGGGCTGTTCAATAAAGAATGATCACTTTTTTTTTTTTTTTGACAACGCACCTTTACTCATCCTCCTAATTTTGATGGTCCTTCTCAAAATAGTCTCCCTGAGTGCGATGCACTTGTCCCAGCATTTCTGCCAGTCTTCAAAGACATGCTGGGAACCATTTTTGAGAGACCCTTCAAAATCGCTTCCGCAGCCTTCACCACTGCTTCTGATGATGGATAATGCCTCCCACGAAGGCATTTCTTCAAGTTAGGGAATAGAAAAAGGTGACATGGGGCTAAATCCGGACTATAGGGAGGATTAGGGATGCACTTTACGTTGATTTTAGCAAGATATTCAGCAACAACATTGGCAATGTGCGGCCGCGCATTATCGTGGTGCAGCACTCAGCCTGCTTCACGGAAATGTGTTCTTTTGCGCCTGATATGGACTTGCACTGTTTTCAGGATATCCCTGCAGTATTGTCCAGTTACTGATGTGTGTGCAGGTACAACATGCTGATAAAACATTCCATGAATATCGAAGAATGAGATGACCATAACTTTCCCAGCAGAAGCAACCACTTTCGCTTTTTGGGGGGTTGGTCATGAAGGAGATTTCCACACTGAGCTTTGCTGTTTACTCTCAGGATCAAAATGATGTAGCCAAGTTTCATCAGCGGTGATTACGTTTGAAAGAAACTCCGGATCTTCCTCTAACATCATCTTTAACTGCATGTTACCTCCATTGCAGCGGTAGGCGATAATGAACATGTCTGAACTTGTCTGGTTCTCACAGGCGGGAACCAGGAGTACCAACAATGAAACTAATACGGCGTGTTTGTTTTACATTAAGCTAACAGAGTATAATAAGATTGAATTTTAGTGGGATAAATTATGACCGTAAAACAATTATGATCATTCTTTATTGAACAGCCCTCGTATTTCTCTTAGGTAGAGTGGAATACCTCATTTTTCCATAATTTTTCATAGTATTTGTCTCTTAATCGTATCAAAAGCCTTAATATAATCTATAAATAAAAGATGCGTTTCTTTGTTGAATTCTCTATGTTTTTCTATCACTTGCTGTAGTGTAAATATATTCTCTATACAAGACCTTTCTACTCATAAGTCACTTTGTTCTTCTAAAACTATTACTCGCTATTTTATGAACTATACACCAGTAGGAAAGAGCATAGGAAGACCAAGAAAACGGTGAAACCAATAAAATGAATTATGTACAGTGCAACAGGCAGTAATGCCGAAAGCATGAAGGAAGATGATGATTTTTGTCTCTCTCTTATGGCTTACTACTAATTATACAACTGGCATTCTGAATGTAGAGTATTTAACAGGATATTCCCAGGAAATTCGATATATACATTATGTCTGCATGCAAATGTCTTAAACATACGAGTTATTTTAATCACAGTTGTTATATCCACATTAGATAAATTAGAAATATCGAAAAGTTTCCATACAAAGGATATATTCGTAGAATTTAATCCTTAGAGGATGCTGAATTGAAATACTAATTTTGTATCTAAGCGACGTTTCGGTTTAGAGATATTTTGCACACATACAATGTGCACGCGCACTTATACGAAAACACAAAAGCACGCATACGCGCGGAGAAGCCTTAAAACTAGTGCATGCGAGGGAATCTCGCAATCCAATTTTTGAGTTGGAAATAATACTTTCTGTACATACTATATGTAAAGAACAGAAAAATAATAAGTAACAGGGATAGAGAAATTTAGTAAACCAAACATTAGATTTTTGTCCGGAAATTAGTTACTTTTGCTCGGCAAAACAGTGCAGAATTTCATTGCTGTGGTAAATCTACGTAATTTCTTAGCAGAAGGAACTGTGAAGAAATTTGTTAAATGAGATACTCAAGTCAGATGGTTCATTGTTCCGGATTGACAGACCCAACCGGGGTCAACCAAAGGTCTAGCAGGCAACCCTATCTTACATGGAAGCAGTTCATTGTGAAATACATGCATTAGCATAACGGGTTGTATAGCTATTTACATTCGCTTCCAGAATAATGCAAGTCAATATTATAAGGTCATTTCCTCTGGCTAGTCCATGGCGGATGGCAACGACATGACCGTAGGGATGGGCAAGAACGGCTCCTGCGGCGCTCTTGCTCCCCAGTCATCTGGAATGCGCATGCGTCAACTGATAAGAGAGTCGAGACTGTATTATCGATCATGCACATGATGATGCCTTGACGTCACAACCATCAGCCGCTGCTGCCTCGTCATTCCCTCACCACTCAGGTGAACTGGTCTGTAGGAAGAATGCCAGCCCATGAAACCAATACCCAGTGTAGCTAGGCGATTGTGTTTTGTTGATACAAGTGGCCATTCTTCGGATACAAATTTGTTCTCCTCACTGTTTATGTAGTATTAGAACTCTGTTTTAATAGCAGAAGCCATAGCATTATTCCCCTTACTCTCTAACCTTCTCATAGCTCTGTCTGAATTACTAGTGCCACAACAACCACAACAATAGTGATGATAATACCAATCCCATTTCTGAAAGTAAGTTCAATGAGTTTGAGGGGGTTTTGCAGTAGATAGTGCAACACTAAACCGATTTTCGACATTCCATGTTGTAATATCTTTAGTAAAATCGACACAACTGATAAGTTACAGAAACTGTGTTTGTCCTTTAGGCTTGCAGTGTTTCCCATACTATAAAAGCGACAAAAAGATTCCGTTAACTAATTTAGTATAGGAGTTATTATTTACACAAACGACGTATACCACGAGGCAATCTTGTCTTCTTTCCGGAAGTAAAGAGAGTCATGCGGTGGTATCAAATATAACAAAAGTGGTGTGCAGTGGAGGGTTTTAACATTGCGGCCATTATTTATCAAAAGGGAGGGAGGAGGTGAGGAATTAGCTGCTCGTTTCCAATTGCAAACAGCGGTCAGTTCTCTCTTTTGCTTATAGTGCAAATGCGAATACGATAAAGCTTTGTCCTTACAGAGCACAATCCAATTGTGTACATGGTCAAAATTTCCTCTAGCCAATTTGTCTTGTTTTGGCAGTATAAAATCGATTACTGGATGTTGGTAACAAGGGTG
Source organism: Mantis religiosa (assembly GCA_030765055.1). Classification (NCBI taxonomy): domain Eukaryota; kingdom Metazoa; phylum Arthropoda; class Insecta; order Mantodea; family Mantidae; genus Mantis; species Mantis religiosa. Next base: position 70,401,402 of record CM060947.1, on the reverse strand, counting down.
CTGGTTGCTTTATGTTTCTCATAACTGACATCATTCATTATAGCCTCGAATGCTGTGTGAACTAGAAGTAACTTTAAGTAAGAAAAGGAAAAAAAACAAAAAAAAAAAAAAAAAACCACTAGATGTTGACATTTAAGGAGGACACTGTGAAGCAATGAACCTGGCCTAAAAATTGTAAATACATCAAAGCAGATTGTAGTGCGTCAGTTATTGAATGAAATGTGGAGATCAACCATCATATGGACGCAAACTGCATTTTAAATCGGCAAATTAATTCGCAACTCCTTGAAGAGAAAGATGGTAGAAGGCATTTCCAAACCACCAAGGAAGTGAACCCATAATGCAGGTTATGTTATTGATATCAATCAGTTAACTAAAGTAGACATGACATGCTCTCGAAGAGCCATACAACGTTCAAGAACCAAGGCCTAAAAGTATACAAAAGTATACAATATGCACATGAAGTTATTAATTTTATGATTTTTTCTTTCTTTGTAATTTACGTCCTCCAACGTTAAGTCATATCGGACGATGAATGGAATGGATGAAATGATGCTCAAATGAGTCCGGGGTCCATGGAGCTTAGAGTCAGCCGACAAGAGTCTTACAGGACAAGGGAAACCCCCGTAAAAACCTTATCCAGGTAACTCACCCTGACCGAGATTCGAACTCGGGAACTCTTGAACGTGAGGCAGACATGCTACCACCACGTTACCCAGGCGGACTATGAGTATTATGGCAAACGCATTCTATTTGTTAACAATAACAATGAAAATATAATTATCTTTAAAAGTGTTAAGCCAAAGTGAGGCATTATTAGTGGATACAGTGTTGGTAGAAGTTGTTTGAAGTTGGGAGAAAATGTTTTTACATTTTACTATCGACGAAGACGCTTTTCGTTTGAACCACACCACACCTCTTATCTACCTCGTATCGTTCTAATCCTGTGTTGCAATCGAATATAATTTATATATCTCCTTGTATGCAATCCGACTACCACTCTTAAACCGCTAAAACGGTACTCCTTTTTCAGGGAGGAGAACGAACTGCATGTAATATTGACCGCTGTACACAATTGAGAATTCATAAATATGTTTGTCGCATAAAATCTGAAATAAAATTGAAGTTGCATGCACAGATATGTTCAGTAGGACACAGTCCATAGCTTACCAAACAGATGTGCAAGCCGTCACCAGATCTGGCCTCCTGTACTAATTTCGGGGATTACTAGAGACGGCTAAGCTATGATGCAACAATTAAGATTGAAAATATATATAGAAAATAAAGAGCTTGATTAGGAAACAAGTGTTTAATGAAGCAGACCAAATTTTGGTTTTGTTTCAGCGAAGTCGTGTGACAGAGCTAGGTAGTGCAGCTGTCGTGAAAGATTTTAAGTTCTTGAAGGTTAAGCACGTTAAGTAAAACTTAGAGTGGGGATTTAGAGCTCAATCTATAAACGCTCTGACGGGAGGGAGGGGTAAAGTGAAACCAGACATAGGATGACCGGACCTAGGAGGCACGACAGTAGAGCGCAGGCTCCTTAATATATTCAGATTTAAACGCTCCGGTAGCTTCTCGTATAACCGGTGCGGGGTTCTACCTGGTGTTTGGGCGCCCCTTCTTGGGAGCTCATCTAGGGCAAGCGGAGGCGTCAATATGTGCTCGATGTGGAAACGTTAGTTATCCTTGTTTGCGATCTGGTCGCTCTTAACCCACTGTCCCAGGGGTCACGCTAGACGCTAAAGGACCATTATGGTCTACTTGCAGTGGTCTGTACCAGACTCTAGAAGCCCTCCGTCTATCTGTGTGTTCTACTCCGAACGTTTGTGGGTCACACAGCTGCACTAATAGTGGCCAATCCACTGCTTCCGTCCATTCAGAAAGCTTATTATTAACTGGAGGATGAACTTAAGTAAGCACTCTTGTCGTTGTAAGCAAGTTAACACAACTTTTCAAGCTCTACATTTCACTAACTTTCGAAGTATATCTAAACATTTTTCAAATCCTCATTTTATCATGAACAACTGTGCATAAGAAGCAGAATAAGCTTACTATGGACCTTCAGAAAATTGTTGACAACAGGATAAAAACATCTTACTAGTCGCCCTCGAAAATTTTAGACGTACCTACACATCGAAGTGCGTCTATTACGTAGAAAAACACACAATTAATCGGATTTATGATCAACATGATTTGATAACTGAAAATCAGAGGAAAGTCATTTAAAATAACTGTTTGTGATTGTGTCTGAAAGATATTAACAGAGAACAGCACTCAAAATAAGACGCAGAGGACGAACAGAAATGGAAGTCAAAATATTTTCGTATTTTAGAAATGTTTAATGAAATCTAGGAGGGCTGTTAAATAAAGAATGATCACAATTATTTTTTTGAGAACGTACCTTTATTCATCCTCACAATTTTTATGGCCCTTCTCAAAATAGTCTCCCCTAAATGCGATGCACTTGTCCCAGCGTTTCTGCCAGTCTTCAAAGACGAGGTGGAAACAATTTTTTGAGAGATCCTTCAAAATCTTCTCCGCAGCCTTCACCACGGCTTCTGATGATGGATAATGCCTCCCACGAAGGCATTTCTTCAAGTTAGGGAATAGAAAAATGTCACATAGGGCTAATTCCGGACCATGGGGAGGGTGAGGGATGTACTTCACGTTGATTTTTGCAAGATATTCAGCAACAACATTTGCAATAAGCAGTTGCGCATTATCGTGGTGCAGCATCCAGCCTGCTTCATGGAAATGTGGTTTTTTGCGCCTGATATGGACTTGCAATGTTTTCAGGACATCCCTGTAGTATTTTCCAGTTACTGATATGTGTGTGTAGGTACAACATGCTGATAACTCACTCCATGAATATCAAAGAGTGAGATGACCATAACTTTCCCAGCAGAAGCAACTACTTTTGCTTTTTTAGGGGTTGGTGATGAAGGAGATTTCCACACTGAGCTTTGTTATTTGCTCTCAGGATCAAAATGATGTAGCCAAGTTTCATCAAAAGTGATTACGTTTGAAACTCCGGATCTTCCTCTAACATCAACTTTAACTGCATGTTGGCTCTATTGCAGCGGTAGGCGATACTGAACATGTCTGAACTTGCCTGGTTCTGATAGGCGGGAACCAGGAGTACCAACAATGAAACTACTATGGCGTGTTTGTTTCACATTGAGCTAACAGTAAGATTGAAAATTTTAGTGCGAAAAATTATGACCGTAAAAAAATTAGGATCATTCTTTATTGAACAGCCCTCGTATAATACCAGTATCAAGCAAGGTGGCGCCGCGGTAGCGTCGCTTTGGTGAATGTTGGGAAGCTTACTTTCATATCCTACCACGATTTGCTTTCCATATTTTCCCTTCATTCCATTTCCTTATCATCTTTCAGGTGACTCGTGGAGTATGGCGGTGTCGGACAGATGTGGACGTGGACGTTTGCGATTATTAATGCTGTTCTCGGCTTTGGGCGGCTTCGTATGGTAACGTGGGGGGGGGGCACGTTTGTTGACACTGGCCCTGGAGAACTGATGACTGCGCAGCAAGTCCTGACGCTGGGATCATAAAGAATCCTCAGCGCTTATTGGGACTGTTGTGCCTCTCTGGGGCTTATCTACCTGCAACTCTATGGTCTCCTATGGTTCCTCACTTCATCCCTCCCTCCTGAGGAGATTTTAGACCTATAGATCAGTGTGGACATCGCTTTGCGAGAGGTAATCCTCTCCGTTGTCACCATATCGAGTCCTTCAGACTTATCAGGATACTTCAGATGTGTTCTTAGAATTAAAAGTTCAATTTTCAGAAATTAAACAGGTTCTTTATCTCCGCAGAAATACACTGTTCAAACCTTACAGTAGCAGAATTACGTCGCATACACAATTACAATCTACCAAGTTTGTTGACCACAACAAAGAGCTCACTTTCCAAACACACTAGTTTTAATTACAACTCTCGTTCCGTCTCTGTTTACGACTGTCAAATAACTAGGCATGACTTCTTCTTATACACAACCAATCATGATTCCAGAATGTTCTCTAACACGTCACCAGATAAAACACGAGCGTTCTAGACGTGTAACTTTATCTGTGTCGGCAAGTCTTTTACCTCCGGGCTATCTTTATCTGTTTTGGCAGGCTCTTTATCTCCACACTGTGCTATCTGTTGTTATCGCTCCGCGCCGAACACTTTTAGTACGCCGCTAGTCCTAATAATGTATTCCCGACAGTATTTTTCTATTGCTTCCCATGGACACCATGAGACTGAATGCATTACACGCCAAACTGAACTAATCCCACGGGGCAACAGCGCTTTCCGAGATAGAGCCTATTAAAGGGCATCTGCATCCCCCATCTCTACCCATCACTGAAGTCATGAGGGGTGCAATACTGGAGTGTAGGTCCTACACTGTAGGGCATGGTAAGCACTGTGATCTCTCCCGGCCGGTGTATGCGCTCTTTCTAAATAAGACATACTAAGCTTAAAAATATAAAAAGTACGAGGGTTGTTCAATAAAGAATGATCATAATCTTTTACGGTCATAATTTTTCGCACTAAAATTCAAACTTATTATATTCCGTTAGCTTAATGTGAAACAAACACGCCGTAGTAATTTCATTGTTGGTACTCCTGGTTCCGCCTGTGAGAACTCAATAGTATAACCAAGGCTGTTTGCATTCGGAAAATCTACTTATCAAGAGCGTATTTATCTATCGTTTATCTTAAAAATATTTGGATCATGCAATGTAAGTTAACCAAACCTTACAGCATTAGTTACCATATTCAGTCTTATAGACGCTACACAAACATTCAAAAGACCAACAGAGCTCATATCATCTCCATCTTTTTAATGACGCCGCCAATATCTCAGCGTTTGATAAGTCTGCTGTCGACTGCTACAGTGGTGAAATATGAGATATTTTTCTCAGGATATGCATGGCTGGGTAAGTAGACAACACCACTTAGGTTGGCTGATACATTTAACAGAGGCAATAACTGAACACAAATCGAATTGCGGACTGTTTAATGGTGAAGGATTAAACTATTTTTTAATCTTAGCACTAAAAGTTGTAATTAATGAAGTATTATTTATGCACATTTAATATTTACGCTAACTGTTCCCTTAATAACAATGAATCGCTAAAATTCTAAACGGGAAATCCTCTTGCGTCAACTACCACGTATGTATAACACCAGCGCGGTCTTTAGACGCTACGGGCTGCTGTTTAAATTATCTGTTAACAATAAAACACTTGTGTAGGACTGCAAAATCGACAGACACTAAATAAAGAAAAGATTTTAATTTTAGAAATACACGCTCTTTTATCCCGACTACTTCCTCATTACTCCACTAAAGTTCCTCTATCACATATTTCCAAACCTTCATTTCTTACTCACCATCTGAAGCCTCAGTTTACTCTGTTGACTTTTATCCTATGGATTTTTTCCACAACTTTCAGAACGTTGTGTGCATGTGTTTGTGGAATCAATTCTGACTTCTGAATATACTAAGCTCTAAGTGCGGAAAAATAGAGATTATAATTTTCTTATTGGAAATTAATTGTTGTTTCACACTGGCCGTGTGTAGCTTAAAGTGTGGAAAGATAGAACCAGACTGAAAAATTCAATACCATAGCCGGGATTTGAACCACGGATCTTCTGGTTGCCGTCCAGCCGCTCTAACACTTTAGCTACCACGGCCAACGTGCCAACATGACATTAAATTCTCCAACTAACTCGTGTTTTTCCCGGTAAACCACTAGGAGTTCTCATAAACACATGAGACAACTACCTTAATGGCGACTTACTATGGTGTAAGTACTTTAAGGCCTGGTCTTTATAGTTCGGATCACTCTTAGGTCAATTAGTGGAAATTAATTGTTCTTTCACACTGGCCGTGTGTAGTCTACGTGATTTGCCGGGAGAAACAGGAGTCAGTTGGAGAATTTAATGTCATGTAGGCGAGTTGGCCGTGGTAGCTCAAGGATTAGAGCGGCTGGACGGCAACCAGAAGATCCGTGGTCCAAATCCCGGCTATGGCATTGAATTTTTCAGTCTTGTTTTTTTTTTTTTTTTTTTTTTTTTTTTTTTTTTTTTTTTTTTTTTTTTTTTTTGTAATTTACGTCCTCCATCGTTAAGTCATATCGGACGGTGAATGAATTGGATGAAATGATGCTCAAATGAGTCCAGGGTCCATGGAGCTTACAGTTACCCGACATTCATCTTGAAGGATAAGGGAAAACCCCGGAAAAACCTTATCCAGGTAACTCACCCTGACCGAGATTCGAACTCGGGACCTCTTGAACGTGAGGCAGACATGCTACCACCACGCTACCGAGGCGGGCTTTTTCAGTCTGATTCTATCTTTCCACGCTTTAGCCTACACACGGCTAGTGTGAAAGAACAATTAATTTCCATTAATTGAACTAATAGTGGTTAACTATAAAGCCCGGGCATTAAAGTACTTACAGCATTGTAAGTCGCCATTAAGGTAGTTGTCTCATGTGTTTATGAGAACTCCGAAGTGGTTTACCGAGAGATACACGAGTCAGTTGGAGAATTGAATGTCATGTCGGTACGTTGACCATGGTAGCTTAAGGGTTAGAGCGGCTGGACGGCAACCAGAAGATCCGTGGTTCAAATCCCGGCTATGGCATTGAATTTTTCAGTCTGACTCTATCTAATTTTCTTATTGTCTGAGTTAAATAGAATGTCTAATTGACTTAACTATTTTGACTTATCACTAATGTTTTCCCTGACAAGCAATTTGGATGACTAATGATTTCTTTTCTCCTGACAAATTGCAAGTATGCATTGGTTTATGCATTGATTTTGGCATATGGAAGTAATTGCATAATTGCATTTATTTCTCTATCTCTCTTTCATCTGTTTATAAAACTATTCATGTTACCGGTCAATAATTGGGGTATCAGAGCTTAACGAAAGAACGGAAACGTTCTTTCTACCCAGTTGGAAAGCTTAGTTGTTAACAATAAGCAAAGATGGAGTAGTAACGCGAAAAATCTGTTAAATTAGAATTGTTGAAGAATTAGGGCTGAATCACTTACCAAATGAAACTAGAATGTCCTGCGTAAGCTGAAAGAATTACGTAAGAAGTAGGCATATCTCGAACAGTCATGGATAGCTACATCTTCCACGAGGCGGAACCACTCCTAGACGCTTCAGGACATACTGCGGTTACAAGACGATCGTCATTTATCAGGCTGCACAGATACTTCGACACTACTCAACTCATTGAAACTCTTCCGTCGTGGTTCTCAGATTCATAACAATGTATTGTTGAAGAGAAGAAATAATGTACATAAAGATGCAGTAGGGGAGGGGTAAAGTATTTAAGAAAACAAAAAGTAACTGTTTCCACATGAAAGAGCGACTTCTGCAGTCCTCCGTCAGGAAAGTATCTGAGCGGGCTTTCTTCTCTCTGAAGGAGTAAGGGGAATCAGTACCACAATGTCTCAGGATGATGTCATACTGTCATGATTTGTCATGATTTAATGTCTACGCTAAATATATCTTGCCAGCATTTGCACTCTCACAATCGACATCGAATTGAGGGTGCTTCGGTCTGCCTTTCATCAGTCAACACATAGTCGAGAATTGGGCTGTGAAGGAAGGACGATTCAACTACAGAAATGAGAACTGCACTAACCTTGATGAATACCACTGGTTTATATGGATCATTTTCATTATTTTTTATTACTCTCAAGTAATTTACACGCTCTGAAAATAAAGGCAGACGTTCTGTCAGGATAGCTCCTTCCTTTATCTTTCAAAATGAAATTTCATCTCTTTCAAACCTTTCCGCAAGATTTCCCTTCAAATTTGGAAATTTATCTCAGTTTTTGAAAATACAAGCAATACTGCTCACAATACTCCAAAATGTTCCTCGGATAAGAGTTTTATCGAAGTCATCTAGGAAAACCTTGGAAATTAATTGATCTTTCACACTGGCCGTGTGTAGGCTAAATTGTGGAAATGTAGAGCCAGAATGAAAAATTCAATGCCATAGCCGGGATCTGAACCACGGATCTCTGGTTTCCATCCAGTCACTCTACCATTGAGCTACTATGGCCAACGTGCCGATATGACATTAAATTCGCCAACTGACTCGTATTTTCCCAGTAAACCACTAGAAGTTCTCATAAGCACATGAGACAACTACCTTAATGGCGACTTACAGCATGCAAGTACTTTAACGCCCGGGCTTTATAGTTAACCACAATTAGGTCAATTAATGGAAATTAATTGTTCTTTCACACTGGCCGTATGTAGGCTAAATTGTGGAAACGTAGAGCCAGAATGAAAAATTCAGTGCCATAGCCGGGATTTGAACCACGGATCTCTGCACGCCTTTGTTTTCTAGGTTTTGATATTTTCCCTGGTTTCTTTCACTTTTCTAAAATTCTCTAAAAAATGTGTTTTACTTTGTTTCTGACTTACCTGCCAATTTTGCCTACCACAAGATTGATTTCTGTAGAGCTATGGTTCTCTAATACTGCTTTCTTTTTTTCATCCTGGCAACATTGTACCGTTTGAATACATTATGCAAGCTTTGTTCATCTAATGTTCATTTTCCCCAGCTTTTTTTTTCTCGGATTTTCATGAATCATGATTAGGGATACCACCACTGTGCACAAATGAATATTTCACAAGGATACGCAGAGCCACTTGATAATATACACAACTAAGTGAAAGCATTTTCATAGTGCAATGCGTTTTCCTTAGTCACCACCACTCTGTACGTATTTACTGTGACGGCACGGCATGAGGCCAAGGGCAATAATATCGTGATTGAGTTATATGTAGTAGTAATACACGTGATAAAACAGTATTGTTGCTTGGTAATAACATGAAGGCCTCTCTAGTTTGTAATAATAATAATAATAATAATAATAATAATAATAATAATAATAATAATAATAATAATAATAATAATAATAATAATAATAATAATAATAATAATAATAATAATAATAATAATAATAATAATAATAATAATAATAATAATAATAATAAAAATAAAAATAATAATAATAATAATAATAATAATAATAATAATAATAATAATAATAATAATAATAATAATAATAATAATAATAATAATAATAATAATAATAATAATAATAATAATAATAATAATAATAATAATAATAATAATAATAATAATAATAATAATAATAATAATAATAATAATAATAATAATAATAATAATAATAATAATAATAATAATAATAATAATAATAATAATAATAATAATAATAATAATAATAAACATAAGCGCACAATCAAAATATTAGCTAATATAATTTAAACAGTCCTTGATAGGGTATAAAGCTTGTGTCGTGCAAGTGTCACTTTGGACAAATGTAAATATCTTGCACACACTGAATTGCGGTAGTGCAAAATACTAATTTCAATCCCAAAGCGATAATGTTCTCGTATAGTCATGATAAATGGTCTGCTAGTGTCTTCGGTTGCATTATGAAGATGAAAAAGGGCATGTGAAGTGTTATGGTTGAAGTTTAAAAAATACTGCTAGGAACACTTCCGATGTTAAGAAGTCACTTGCTGAGACTATTGACATGACTGTGAAAACCTGTTCTGAAAATACATGAGGTCGCCTGACACAAGGACGAAAGTGTGACAGTTCAAGCAACACTGAACTGTAAATGAATACAGTGCTGGGCAAACCTGCCACTAGATACAAGTGTTCTTATCAATCAGCATATTCAGTGAATCCATGTATATTTATCGTTCCTAGTTCTTGTTCCAAATGTTCTTGATCGGGTTCCCTAACTAATCATCATCATCATCATCATCATCATCATCATCACCACCACCACCATCACTATCTTTAATTCTCAAAAGTGACATTCTCAAAATTCATCATGCTAGCGTAAGACATACCTATTATAAAGATTGGCCGAAAGTTTAAATTACACTGAAATATATGAATAAACCAAGTAAATGATTAACACTATCAAGCTAATGCTTTAAATCCGAGGCTTCGGCCTGGAGAATATTTTAAATAAAGTAAACGAATTATTCTACTCATAACAAATTATAAAAAATAGTGTTGAATTAATGCTTAAGAACAAGTCTTTTTGCTTTTGGCAGCCACTTCTCTTAATAATTTCATGAATTTTATATAAGCCCTTCTTTTCGGGTTTAAAAGTTTATCTAGTTGCTTATCAAAAGGCAACAATGTATACAGAGGAAATGGTGAAAGCTCAAGCTTATAGCACCAGGAGTAACAACAATTTTCATTTTTTATTCTTTAGCATGAAGGAAAAGTTGTTAAGAAAAGTATCTCTGGAACGTTATAAATAAAAGTAAACCCTGGCGCGACAGCCCTAAGAGAGGCAAGGCCTACCAACCCGACTGCCGGCCTCACGCTCACTTTACGCACGGTAGAGGTGGGCGATCATCCAACCGATACTGGGAGGAGATGTGGGCAGCATCTCGGCATCCCCAGTCGGAACCTAGGTTTTCGGGACTAGCGCCGCTTGCCTAGCGTAAGCTCCTCTCATTCCTCACGATGTTGAGTGGGCACCGGTCCTATACACAGGACTTAAAATGGGGGTCGGGTGGGATCGAACCCGGGCCGCTTTCCGTGGCCAGAGACCAAGACATGCTGCCTTAGTCCGCCAAGACACGGCGCAGGACCTCTGGACGTTATCCTTGCAGTAAATTATGAACCGATACAGGAAACAAGAAAAGAATTTTTTATATAAGGAAAATGTATTGAACAATTCTGTGCATTCCACAAACTACAATTAATATGGTGAAACAGTACTCTCTACTCCTAATAAGCAATCATATGTTAAAAGTTAATTGAAACATTTGTCAACTATATGTTATGTATAAACGAGATTCATATATTTCTTCAAGTTAAAATTATTTCCCTTGTAAAAACTTGTATGAGTTTGAGGCATACTTGACACGGACCTTGGATCAGATGAAGTGTTTTGTCCGTAACAAAGGCGAGAAGAGCCATAAATCTTCAGTGTCGCAAGTGGTGAATTCAAGCAAAGTTCAGACAGGAGAAATCGGGTGAGTTCTAAAAAGTTTAAGAAAAGATGCCATATACAACCTCTCGACAAATCAATATAAAAATACTTCCAGTAAAAATATAAAAAGTGATTTGGGCGGTTGTGATCGACAAATAAGAGAACAGCTACATCACTCTCCCACATAAGCTAGTGGAAGGGGTGTTTGTAGAGCCAGTTAAAATAAAGTTATATAAAGCCGAATTTTAGCCAGTCGCTGCCGCATACGTGGAGGAGAGAACACGTCCGTTAGCGCGAAAACAATTGCGCGGAATTAACAACAGTCACTGCCGCATATGTGGAGAAGAGACCACGTCTCTTAGCGCGAAAAAAAATTGCGCGGAATTAACAACAGTGGCTGCCGCATACGCGGAGGAGAGATCACGTCCGTTAGCGCGAAAACAATTGCGCGGAATTAACAACAGTCACTGCCGCATATGTGGAGAAGAGACCACGTCTCTTAGCGCGAAAAAACAATTGCGCGGAATTAACAACAATCGCTGCCGCATACGTGGAGGAGAGACCACGTCTGTCAGCACAAAAAGATCGCACGGAATTATCAACAGTCGTATACGTGGTAGAGAAGCTACATCTCGTAGCGCGAAAATTTTGCGCGGTGTCTTTCGCGGGTGTTACAAGTTACGCTAAAGTCGCGCGGGATATCGTAGATATAATAAGTTTATTTTTATAGTGCGGGTGAGAATTGCGGATATTTGTTCGATAGTATACGCTGACAAATGCATACTCAACAGAGGAGAACACTTTTGGTGACGCGAGGTCCGCATAAAGTGAGAAATTTTGCGATCAAGAAAAATATATGTGATTGCCACTAGACAAGAAAACTGTGTTTCCTTCTACGCCCAAGTGATCCACTCACACAACCCTGAACTTCAAGAGATCATTGCTTGTAGCCCAATAGTAAAACCATAAGATTTAGGAGAACATCTAGAGCAGCCGCGGGAATCATAGTTCTCGCCATCATCGTAGAGGATGACGGAGGCGATTACCGTCAGCATGTAAGGACGCGTCCCAGAGAACTAAAGGGCCCGAAGTGACGATGCCTTCAGCGCCATCGTGTGGATGACGTCAGCTATCAATCTAAGCATTATGGCGAACCGTCGTCACCCAAGGGAACGCACAACGACGGTCACCCCTTGCAATAGCTATGCCTAATGTGATTATAAGTAAGCAATAAATTGCAAATGTCACTTAAGTTGTATGTAAATTTGTTTATTTTTATTGTTATTACATTTTTTATATCTCCCTTCCTCATCAATGCCGGTGTTAGAAATAACTTGGGGTCCCTTAGAGCGAGGGATCCGAAGCATATTGAGCGGATAGAATTATCATTACTTATTTCCATTATTATATCCTTATTACTTTGTTGTTGTTTCTGTATTTTTGGCTGTTATACGAGGGCTATCCAGAAAGTAGATTACGTTTTCGTCTGTTTCCGCTAGGGGCGGGGCTAGCGCGGCCATCTTGGGGTCAGAGCGTTGCGCAGCTCAGTCGGCATCCAGCCGTGCTAGTGAGAGGTTCGTGCTGTGCTCCGTTCAGATACTGTGACGGTTTGAAATGTCTGCGTTAATTGAAAATCCCGCGAGCTGCGAGGTGCGTGCAGTAATAAGGTTTCTGACTGCAAAAAACTGTAAACCGATAGAAATCTATCGGCACCTTTGTGAAGTGTATGGGGACAACATTATCACTGAAGGTGGAGTGCGTCAGTGGGTCATCAGATTTAAAAATGGCCGAACCAATGTTCACGACGAAGATCGAAGTGGAAGACCCAGCATAGTGACTGCCGAACTTGTCGAAAAAGTCGATGCTAAAGTCCGTGAAAATCGAAGGTTCACAATAACGGAACTTTCTTTGAATTTTCCACAAATTTCGCGAAGTTTGTTGCACGAAATCATCAGCGAAAAGCTTGGTTACCACAAGTTTTGTGCAAGATGGATTCCAAAAATCTTGACAGAGGACCAGAGAGCCATTGAAAACAAGCGCAGAGGAATGTTGAGCTCTAAGATCTTGTTGATTCACGACAACGCCCGGCCCCACACGGCAAATGTCACTCGTGAAGTTCTTGAATCGTTTAAGTGGGAGTTGTTTCCTCATCCGCCGTACAGTCCCGACCTGGCACCGAGCGACTTCCACCTATTCCCAGCAATGAAGAAGTGGCTGGCTATGCAGCGTTTTGATGACGACGCACAGCTGCAAGAAGAGGTAACGAAGTGGTTGAAGGCGCAGGCGGCCGAATTTTTCGACGAAGGAATTTCCAAGCTCGTACATCGCTACGATAAATGCCTTAATTTGAATGGTGACTATGTCGAAAAGTAGTATTTGAGTGTGGCTTTCATCTGTATATAATAAAATTTGTTTCCTATACTTTGTTTACTTTTTATTCCAAAACGTAATCTACTTTCTGGATAGCCCTCGTATATGCCCTCGCACCCCTCCAGAGGGCGCGCCGAACATTTAGAACCCACAGCTTTATGACACGTTACGGCTGTTAAGCACTAAGTAATATTTAGAGCAGTGTACTTTCTTTGCAGTTTGTTTCCACGTAGTTTTAACATGGTTATTAGTCAATTAGCCGTAAACCGTTATTAATTTACGCTTCTTTGTGGAACCTTTCACAAAGCTACGTGAAGGTAAGATGAAACATCCGCACGAGAAACAGAGCCTTATGTCTTGACTAAGGTAACCAAAGTTAACTTGACTACCATATGTGTATGCAGCATGTGGATTAGCAAAATAAAATAGTGTTAAGTAAGGGTCAGGGACCCAAAAAAACTCCGGAAAAAACTGACAAATTCTAAATAACTGTGATATACAGTTTTAAAATGAGAGTTTGCCTACAACGAGACTAAAATTCATGAATATGTGTGGCATACACTATTTTTAGACATCAACATTTACAGATTTATAGTAGGGGAAAGAATTGTATTCCATTCAAAAACTCAGTTCCTATATTTCATAGGAAATGTGCTTTTGAAGCTCCTAAACCCACGAAAATCATTTTTTAAAAAGATCTGTGTGCATCGGATAGAACCAAACTTATTAATTACGTTCAATATTTGTCCAAATTGTGACACAAAACTTTTTCAAGGAAAACTCCCACCCCACACTACACTTTATATGGAATTTTTTTTTCAAAGTTTTTACTTTTTAAAAAATGAACCTAACAATTTTGATTATAATACCACACATTTAAAATATTGTCTTGAAATTGAAATGTAGTGTGCGTTGGGGTATTTTGAACACAGGAGAAAATTGGATACTTTAATCGTTTGTAAATCATTATGGGATATTTATGCCACCATCTTTGCTAATTGCAACAGTAATAGTGCTGTGTAGACTGTGCACAAAATAACTATAGGAATATCTGTGAATACAGGTGTCTGTGAAGCCATTTGCACTTACCAAGGTAGACAGTGAAATGACATTGTTTATGTTACTTATAACATTGTGTTCCGTTGGTTTGCGAAATTAGACGCATAAAAACGCATTAACAAAATCTGATGATGGTTTCTGCATGCATTAGTAAAGAGACTCATCAAGTTATGGCATGCTTTGTTGGATAGTTTTTATATAGTTAAATATTTTTTACGCACGGAGAAATTTGAAATGTACTTTTGCGGAACATTTGATTAAATACACATAATTTCAAGAAGTTAGTCTATTTCAGATAGTGAGGCATTAAAAAAGAAGGAAGAAGGAAAGAAAGAAATAAATAAATTAGGAAAAGAAAGAAACAAAAAAACAAAGAAAGAAAGGGAGAGAGGAAGAAAGAAAGAAGGAAAGAATGAAAAAGAGAGAGAAAGAAAGAAAGAAAGAAAGAAAGAAAGAAAGAAAGAAAGAAAGAAAGAAAGAAAGAAAAGGAAAAAGATCGACTAAATAGAGTAAAGCGAATATAATAACAGTTCAAAGCGGTGGCCAACAATGTAATATCCATTTCAAAAGCTGTACAGCTACCACATAGGTAAGTGTATAGAAACGTACAATCACAACAAAAGAAACTATGTAGTTAAAAGTGCATTTCATAGATATTCCATTGGGCGCCTCTCTGTGTATAATAGTAGTATAATAGTATATTCCTTTATTATTATTAAATATATTATTTGCTCGAAGGGTCAAATACCTAAAAAAGCCGGATATTTTGGTGTAACCCCAAAATAATTGTGCACATTACCTATTCAACCAAATCCATCTGTAAGTTCTGTGCAGTTACCAATCAGAAAGAAGGGGAGTAGATCCAATACAAAACCTGTTTTCAAGAGCGATGTGTTGAAGCAGAAGGACTAAAACAATTCATTTGTTTAGATAGATAGGAGTCGACATGAAAAATTCAATGCCATGGCCGGGATTTGAACCACGAATCTCCTGGTTTCCGTGCAGTCGCTCTACCCGTTGACATACCATGGCCAATTTGCCATTTTTCCGGACATTAAATTCTGCAATTGACTCATATTTTCCCGGTAAACCACTAAGGGCTCTCGTATACAAGATACACCGTATGTGGCGACTTACTATCGTTAACACTTGAATCACAAGCTTCATCATTTAACTCTTGTTTAAGTTAATTGATGGAAATTAATTATTTCTTCACACTTGTCGTATATAGGCCAAGGTTTTGGATAGATAGAGTCGACATGAAAAATTCAATGCCTGGTTTCCGACTGGACGGAAACCAGGAGTTCCGTGGTTCAAATTCCGGCTATGGCATTGAATTTTTCATGTCGACTCTATCTATCCAAAACCTTGGCCTATACGGCAAGTGTGAAGAAATTATTAATTTTAACTACTTGAGTTTTTATACACCGAATTGATTGCTTTGTTGTCATTTTGTATTGCTTTGACTGTTGTTTTTTCAAGATGACGTGACAAGGAGAATTTGACATTATAGTTAAGACAGATACCATTTTTAGTTTTGTTGCAGAAGGTCCATTAACGTTTGTTCTTGTTACTCAAATTAATATCCAATACGATATCCAATTTATCCCGCAAATATCTTGAAATTCATGACGTAAACTGGATAACAGCATGACTGGAATAAGCTGTTTTAATAATTTGAATAAATATTCCTTAACAATGAACTTTTTCTCCTACACATTAAACTTCACCAGCATTCTTCTGCAATAAGCCTTTCATTGCGGATAGTGACCGGATGCTACCTCCAAGGAAAGTGTGTTCACCGAAGGCAGCGCGGTTCGACGGGTCATTCATCGATTTCTTTGGGCAGCTTCAGTAGTGTGAAGGCTCTTTGAGCCAGGGACTGTTACGGACTTCCGTGCATCTTTGTCACCTCTCTGCCTGTGGCCATTAGCTCATTCACGTCACTCATTCATCTCTCCTGGTGCAGGGTGGCAGTCGAAATAGATATGCGAAGTGTTCCCCGATGCTGTGTATGTTCTATACCCTACCTCTTCATTGTTCATATGGGTGTGCTACACCCCAAGGATTATATTTTCGGTTGATGTAGAGAGAGAGAGAGAGAGAGAGAGAGAGAGAGAGAGAGAGAGAGAGAGAGAGAGAGAGAGAGAGAGAGAGAGAGAGAGAGCTTCAAGTTGAGCTAAGAGGAAATACTTCCTTGATGACTGAACACAGTTTTACTATAACTAGACCGCGAACAAAATGCAGTTGGAGGCGTGGCTTATCAACTCTAGCTTTCACCCTCTACTATCATTTCAAATTGTCTCTCCTCCATAGCGCGGGCTGCACTGTTCATCTGTTTCACTCGCTTTCGCATTCACTATTTGCATTTTCTGCCAAATGACTGCTTAGTTCCTCGGGGTTTAAAGAAACTATGATTCTACCTATTTTTGAACGACTGTGAGGTCATATCCGTGGAAATTATTTTCTGTTAACTTTGAAAATCAAAACAGCATTAAAATACACGCGTTTGGTGCGGTTTGCGCTCTGTCGTATGCGGGAAGGGAGGGGTACGAGTCACGTGATGCTTGGATGGCGAGAAGGGGAGAAGGCTCTCCTCGCGAATGCGCACACCGACTGCATTTTGTTTGCGGTCTACCTTATAGTACAAAGATAACCACAATATCCCGGCGAATTAACCAGGAAGCACTAGTGGCTGATAAAGAAGAAACTGATAGTTTGAGATTGAAGACACTGTTTCTAGATGATTCGGACGAAGATTTATCTTCTAGAGCGTTAAAAGTCATAACTGTGCATGGTCAGTTACTGGAGATTTAGGGATAGCATAAGAAAATGAAAGTAGTTCTCTCCTTGCTACTCTTTAATCCAATGAATGTTTGTCGTAATACCCAGTTATAATTCCAATGAGAACATAAATATTTTGCCAAGAACTGGTCAGAACAACGTCCAGACCTCATACCAAGAGTTCTGAAAGAAAAAGAGAGAAAAAAATCGAGCAATTTCAAACCTCTAAAAAAGGGAGACAAACACAGAATACCTTATACTAAAATAGAAAGCCACAAACTAATACTAAAGGCAGGAGGCCCGTGCGTTTTCCATAGGTATACTGCACATGGACTGTACAGTTATCGGTCGCGCACGTAAACAACTACAGGTAGGTATAGTGTGACCATGGCAACCTCCTCAATGTCAGAGAAAACAAAACAGTCGCGTTACACTGCATCTAGACCTTGTGTCTGCATATACTTACAAGGCAATGCTTCACAATTTTGCAGAATACTACGATACGTTGTTTTCGACGTCTTCTTATTTGATGGTCGTGCTGTACATCTGGCGTCATTCATACTCTATGTCCAGCTAACTTGGATCGCTTGAGAGCGCACATCTCTCAGGATTTTACTGAATACAAATAATACTGAGATAACCTTATGTAAGCAGCAAATCTGCTCATTTTATAAAGAAATTATGCAAATGAAAAAATAACCGATTAAGATGATTGCTCTCCAAATGTAATAATTAGTGGTACTTTTAAAAAAATTATTAGGACATCGTTCCTTATGTTAGTACATGACTCACGAGAAAGGATAAAAAAAACTTTATTTAATTCATACTTTTTTGTCAATCTACATTTTTCATCGGGTAATGTGTAGAAATAATTACATTTTCTTACATAATACTCAATCGCAGTGTAATACGAGTATGAATCGACAGACAGACGAGTAAGTACATTTAGGTAATAATGAATTATCAGTGGCCGAAAAACTTTATTATTGTTATTATTTATTATTATTATTATTATTATTATTATTATTATTATTATTATTATTATTATTATTATTATTATTATTATTATTATTATTATTATTATTATTATTATTATTATTATTATTATTATTATTATTATTATTATTATTATTATTATTATTATTATTATTATTATTATTATTATTATTATTATTATTATTATTATTATTATTATTATTATTATTATTATTATTATTATTATTATTATTATTATTATTATTATTATTATTATTATTATTATTATTATTATTATTATTATTATTATTATTATTATTATTATTATTATTATTATTATTATTATTATTATTATTATTATTATTATTATTATTATTATTATTATTATTATTATTATTATTATTATTATTATTATTATTATTATTATTATTATTATTATTATTATTATTATTATTATTATTATTATTATTATTATTATTATTATTATTATTATTATTATTATTATTATTATTATTATTATTATTATTATTATTATTATTATTATTATTATTATTATTATTATTATTATTATTATTATTATTATTATTATTATTATTATTATTATTATTATTATTATTATTATTATTATTATTATTATTATTATTATTATTATTATTATTATTATTATTATTATTATTATTATTATTATTATTATTATTATTATTATTATTATTATTATTATTATTATTATTATTATTATTATTATTATTATTATTATTATTAATGGAGTATTTCACATCCTATTACGTACGTACATATCACAGAGAGGTCCCCTAAAATGCGACAGAGGAGCACACGTAGGCCAGTGTAGCCCTTTGTGCTTCGTATGTGACCTCCGTGAGGTAGGGATGCGGGAGAAATCCGAAAAGCGACCAGATCCGGCAGACGACGTGCGCAAATGTGAACATAGTCCCTAATTTCCAGTTTGAACGTATCTGACATGGCACTGAAGCTCTCCCACAAGCCTGGACCCCTTGTGGGTCCCCTGAAGGGGAACATGCTCAATGAGCACCCAGAGGGCGGGTTAGCGAGCGTTCCTACCGACGGTAACGAGTGCCCATGAAACTTCCTGAAACCTGAGCACTGAAGGGTTAGCTTCCTTGGGAATCATTAAAAGAAAATGCCGAATAAATACGAAGGTTGGTACTGTAAGTTCAGCATCTTTCAAAGATAGACCGAATAAAATGCACTTACTCCAAAATACTCCTAATATGGAAAAACTTCCGTTGTTTTCTATTTTCTCAAATATGTTTCTATGTTTATTATAACAGAGCATGTTTTAGATATTTACAAGGCGAATAAAATGTACATAGCCATTAAAGTTTTTATGTGTAGCGTGTAAAGTTCTCTTCATTCTAATAAACGCCCTTCTAAGTAAAAACTCATTATAAAAATGTCTCCTGGAGACATACAATTTATGTCAAATCAGTTGTGGCATTTACCATTTTGATATCCCTATTGTTGATTTAAATTTCCAAATAATTTTCAATTGCTAAGTCATTAGATATTGTTCCCCTACCTCTTCCCCGCCCTATTTCTCTAAGCCATTCAACTATAGAATTTCAAAGGAATTACCTACAGAGTAACTCGCTTCTTACAAATTTTTACTATATGCAAGTCTCCTATATACCCCTGCACTTTCAACGAGATGTGTTCTGTGAAATTTATCCTGATATACAAGTAGTGCATAGAAGAGCAAGTTTTTGTCCGAATAGTTTTTAAAACAGCGGTTAGAGAAAGTCTAACACAGAGTTTTGACGTATTAAAGTTTAAATAGCAATTATATTCTAAATTTTATATGTCGAAAATATTCGCATATGTTAAAATGTTTTTGGTTCCATGTTTACGAAGGCTAAAAGCTGTCTTTTTGAAGCTATAAGGCAAGATATTTATAGAGCCCGGCGAATAATTTCTTTAAACTGCGTAGAAGGGTAAAAGCCTTTTGAGCAAATGTTATGTGTTCTTGGAACGTGAGTGGAGGAAGCGTAGACGAAATATCAAACTTAGGGAAAATCCCGTATCACGTGGAAAGGGGAGCCATGTGATTTGGTACTGAAGCCAATGAAAGAAGATAAACATGCAGAGTTAACTACATCAGAGGTTTACACTATTATTTGTTTCAATATTCCAATACTTATACTTTTTTCAACGGACTAAGCTACGGAGTGGATTCCGTACCGAGGTTCAAACTTAGTCTATTAAACCTATGCCCCTAGTGGGGCACTCCCGGTGTGCAAGATGAGGCGAGAGAAGACAGAAGGCGGTCGTCCCAAGGAGCCACGATAGTGCAAAGGGCATGGTTCCTAAACTTTACCAGTTGGAAACTTCCGGCAGACCAGAACAACCGACATCCCACCCTACTTTGTTCCGGAAATGGCCACGATAGTGCAAAGGACATGGTTCCTAAACTTTACCAGTTGGAAACTTCCGGCAGACCAGAACAACTGACATCCCACCCTACTTTGATCCGGAAATGGCCCCAGCAGACCGGGTTCGGAGACCGGATGAGGAAGTTTTATCAAGAGCATATCATCCTGCCATGCGACGCCAAGACATCCGCCGACACTTCTACCCTGAAAGCGAACACCAGATGATAGTTGTGAAATGATAATGGAGATGTTATTAACCTACCGAGCATTCGCCTAGTGACCCGGGAAACCCTCCGAAAAACATAGGTCAGGTACGTCCGCCACGGGAATCGAACCTGGGCCTCCCGAATGGGGGCTACATACGAAACCACCTGAGCCATCCCGCTCGGTTTTAAACGTAGATGGTAATTCGTTTCGTTTATCTCTTGACCAGGCAAAGAAAACGGAATTTAATAGCGACCAGCTGTTTCAAGATTTGACTATAGGTATATCAGTGAAAGCCTGCTGTAATGCCATATCCTCCCTTGTCACTATAAGAAAAGTATATTTATAAATAATTGTAAAATAATTTATTTATCTTGATTAACATGAAAGATAGAATGAGCTTTTGCAAGAAAACTTTGTTCAAGGGTAAAGGAAGTCATGGGACTGCAACACATCAGTGTTCTTTTTTGTACATATCTCTATCCTCCTATTACAAATAGACAGTTTACCGTGATATGCAAACAGTTCAATGCCGTACTTCAGTGTTAGCAATGTTTAAGCTCTGAATAACGATACTGATGCAGGATCTGATGTAGTGATTTCATGCATAGACATTACAGCTTTGTGTTGCTTTTTATGTTAGATTTTTAAGTGTTTTATTTGTACCGTAACGTTTAGATACCTATTTGGATGAGCGATTTTTCATTACTATGAACATTTCCACCGACAGAGAACGCTTCCTTCCGTTTCTGAATACCTTAATTGTTGTTTCTTTTTACATATTATTTCAAGCTCCTGTTAGAAACACCATTGCTCCATGTCGCTTATACTTTTCAGAGGTTTTGTAATGTACTTTGAACCACTTACTATATCACCAGCACAGTCGTATGAGATTGCACTCTCACTTGGGGTTGTTCTTATAATTTCTTCAGATGAAAATAGAGCACTTGGGTTGTCCTGGAGCCTCTATTGGTATATCAGCTCTGGTAAGGATAGATTGTTTGAAATTCTTATATTTTTCTGTCGTAGTATTTAACTTACAATTGTGTCCATCACCTTCTTTTGTTTAACGTTTCCATTAGATTACTCGTCATTAATTTTCCATTTATGAAATCAAGTGCTTTGATAAAATCTATGAATATGGCATAGAACTTTTCCACCTTTGAGGGCTTTCCCTTTCTTGAATCCCAGATGCATTTCTGGAATGAAGTTTCCATTATTCGTTCTATTATTATTTTTGTAAATATTTGAAGGGAATGTTTTCTAAAGCAACGTTTCTATACTTAGTGTCACTTGAGTCTCCTTTGTCTTTATACGACGGTCGTTTGATAAGTCTGGTAAACAACGAGGAATACCTAATGTTTGTTTTTTTTCGTGACCCCTCACCTTATTTCTCGACATAGTTCTCCATTGATGGCTGTACACTTGATCCAGCCATGTTCCAGTCCTTTCATAGAAAAATAGGTTCCGCCAGGGTCTGCAAAATACTCGTTGACGATGATTATCACTTCTTCATTCCAAGAAAATTTCTTACCATCAAGCCAAATTTTCAAGTCACTTCTGCCTAAGTCTGGTGAATAAGGTGGATGAGGAACCAATTCAAAGCCAAACTCATGCACTTTCGCCATTGCGATTGTTGATGTGTGCGGTGGTGCATTATGCTGGTGAAAGAGCAGTCTTTTGCGATTCAATCTGTCTCTTTTCAGTCAACTCATGTTGCAAATGACCCAACAATGAAGCATAATAGGCCCCAGTTATGGTTCTGCCGCTTTCCAAGTAGTCTATGAGGATTATTCCTTGAGGGGGAGAAGGTGGTCATCACCGTACCAGCTGACAAAATGTTCCTTCTTTGGTGCACTTTCAGCAGCCTTTATCCATTGTTTTTATTGATGTTTTGACTCTGTGTAATGGTCCCGTAGGGAAGGGGATCCGTCCCCTTCAGCTGCCGTGGTGCGGGCGCTGAGGACCCTTAGCACTTGCGGTACCTCTGACGTTACTAGAGGAACCTAGGGCCGAACATTCGAGCCCCTCCCTGATTGGGAGTTGTTCGGATTGGGTTGGACTCGAGGGGCAGTGGTTCCCGATACCCGTGGGAGATCGGGTACGTCTCCGGACGGGGTTGAGGGAAGCCGTTAATATTCCCGCGTACTAGCCATAATAGCTAGTAGAAGGAGTGCTAGATCATCAGGCGGCCCCACCGAGGTCATATCGGTAGCCTTCCCATTTTGGAGTTGGCGCGCGTAAGTGGCGTATCCACTTCCATCCCGTCTTGAGTCCACAGGACCAGTTGGGGGCGGGGGAGTTTGTTAGTCTCTAGGTCTTGCCCTATGGAAAGCCCCACGGAGGCGCCGGGGACCCTTTCGGGACATCTCGGTAACTCCCTGGTCGAAGGAGGCCCGGGTTCTTGGTCCTACGAGTCCAGGACTAATGGGAGTAGATCCTCTGGGATGAATTGTGTGTAATGGTGGATCCAAGTTTCATTCAGGTCACAAATCGGCGCAACAGGTCTTGCGGATTGTGATTAAACATCGCCAGACACTCGGTAGAAGTGTTCTTCCGGATGCGCTTTTGGTTAACTATGATAAATCGCGACACCCATGTTGCACATAGCTTTTTCATTGCCAATTTTTCACGCATTATATTGTGCAATCGCTCAGTTGAGTTGCCTACAGCCTCAGTAATCTCAGGAATTTTGATTCGGCGGTCTTGCACAACCAGATCACGGAGTTTTTCAATGATGTCCTGTGTGGTGACCTCAATGAAGTACGATTCATCTTCGGTGCTTCTACCACCACGTTTAAATTCGTTGATCCAAAAGTAAATGGTTTTCAATGTTGGTGCAGAGTCCGCGTAAACTTCAGCCAATTCAGTTATGACTTGTGTGGCAGTCCAGCCCTTCAAATGCAAATGTTTAATAACAGCACGTGACTTTTTTTTTTTTTTTTTTCATTTTCAATCGCAGCTATCACACTGACCAGTTCAGATGGCTGTCAATAATGAACTGTTTATTGCAGCACATTCAAATTTTCTGTACAATCTTTTGAATAATCAAGCTTACCACGCACAAGGTCCGAAACAAAACAAAATTCATCTCTTCATGTAAATTTAAAAGATTTATCAAACGACCCTCGTATAACAACTTTATGATTGAATGTCTCCATTGTTGGGGTTCGGAGGCCGTCTCTATACATTTATTGTAAAGTTTTATGCTAAATGATAGTATTGAGTGAACAGTATTCAAATTATTTTGTTCGTTAACGACGCAATCAATTCTAGGGTCCTATCAGCGCCCAAGAAGTACCAAACTTTTTCCCGGCAGGAGTTGTTTTACAAGCCAATATAGCGCACCTCGGTAGCGTATATGATAGCGTGTCTGCTTTACGTTCAAGAGGCCCCGAGTTCGAAACTTGGTGAGGGCGAGTTCCTGAATAAGGTTTATGGGGTTTTCCCTTATCCTTAAAGACGAATGTCGGGTAACTATGTTCCATGGGCCCTGGACGCATCACTCATTTCATTCACCGTCCGATACGACTTTACATTGAAGGACGTAAAATTAATTTAAAAAAAAAGCCAATATACCTGGGCTATCGCTTTCAAGACACTTAAAAACTTTGGTCTAGGCCGGGTTTGAACTCGCAGCCTTGCGATCAGTAGGCCGGCGCCTACTATATTTAATACATTCATTATATCAGTTATGCCCAATCTTATGCGAAAGAAGAGAAGGTGAATTTGCCTCCATCTACTTTTCGCCGATTCGATTATCAGCATTCATGAGATTGTAAAATAAACCTCTCTAATGATTGGTTACCTGCATGAGTTAAGAGGAAATGCTTCATGCACAAAACGAAGGAGGTCGGGTAGTGCAGCAAAGCGACGTCTTCAGCACATAAGAGACAAGGTTGGGTATTGCTGATAGAGAAACAGGACCTGCAGCTTTTTTATGCTTGGTACTGTCCATTATATCATTGATGTCATGTATAGTCAGTGAGTTCACTCAACATACAAAATTAAACAGAAGTTACAGTCTTATTAATTTTACTGTTCATATTAGTTTATATTATTTTTTATTTTATTTATTTTGTAATCAACGTCCTCCAACACTAAATCATATCAGACGGCGAATGAAATGGGTGATATGATTGTCAAATGAGTCCAGGGACCATAGAGCTTAGAACTACCCAACATTCATCTTTCAGGATAACGGGAAAAAAAACCGGGAACAACTTTATCCTTGACTGGATTCGAATTCGGGACCTCCTGAACGCAAGAGGCTATTTAGAGGCTATTGCCTGTTTTACTACTTCTATTTCTAGGTATGTCATATTTATCAAAAGTTTTAAACTATTATTAACATGATTCTTAAAAGCCTAATCGAATGTTTAAGATACTACATTAAGTTATTGCGTGCTTTGATTTTCCGCTTGTCGCGGGTTATTTAATGACATCATTGTTTACATCTAGTTGTGTTCTAGAGGTAAAGCGATTATAGTTATGCTAAATCCTTTTGTTGCTTGTGACGGGAATCTCCATGGCACTATTGTGTATCAATGTTGCTAACCAAACATTCGAACAAGGATGGAAACGTGAATCGTAATTGTTTCTGTTGCATATGTGTTTACATGCGCACTACAGCTGTTTACCCCCACCATCAGGCATTCTCCCCTCGATGTATGTACATCCTAGTGGCCGTAATTGGTTCATGTAGTTTTATGGTAGAGCACATGTTGTACTCAATACTATCAGCAACTTGCTTAGAGAACTGCTGTGCTGCAGTTGATTCGTAATTACCTCACTCTCAGAGGATTTGGACAAACGTTTTCAGGGTACTTGGCTTAATTCCTTTATTAGACAGTCTCAACTGAGGCTAGACATTGTAACAGAAAGTTGCACTTCATCACACTAGATGCGATATAACTTTTATACCACTTTTATGTTACTAATATTGGTTTCAAGTCCAAAAAATATGGCAATTAGTTTTTGTATTTACACATTTTAGAAAAGACTTGGTTTTATTAGCTTTTACGTTTATTATTTCTCTTTACATCATTAATTTAGCATGACTATTTACAGTCAAATTGTTCTAAGCTGTTTATAGCACTGTGTTATCCAGTTAATCTGCCCATTTTATTAGTGGCTTTGCATTTATTAGATCTAAAACGTTATTCTATTCTCTCTGACCTAAATAATGGATAAAATGGCGGTAGGTATGATGACATGATTCCAAGAGCAGGACGAAATTCTGGTGGTGCAAGGTGACAGTGTTAGCATATCATCAAAGCTTCTATATTCTCGCTAAACACATCTCTTATTTCTCTCTAGGTGTCATTTCTCTTTTCTTCAACAAACGAGAATGATGACCACAACCAGAACGACACACAGGAAGCGTTCCCGGGAAAGAAACCTCAGGTTTAACTTCCCCATTCTCAGGCACAGCATATTAGATCCATGTTGCAAATATTACGCTTTTCATTGCAGAAATTATTCAAAGTGGCCGCTCCATGCTAGCACTCTGTCTAGTAGCAAGCTGGGAAAAAGAAACTGGCTGAAATTGCAAACAAATATGCATCCTGACTGCAGATCCATTGAGAGTTGGTTCTTCTATTAAAACGGTATGCAACTCAAAATTGGCTATTGCCGCAAAAACAATAGCAAAACTAAAATAACATCAAATCTGATAGAATTTACAAATAACAACAAAAAACTTCAATGTACGCTACTAATAAAAGTAAGCCTACAGGAATCGGCAATAATATGGAAACATGCATTTAACAATATTTACTTTATTCAATGTCGACGTTGGGTAAACTGGCTGTATTAGAAAATGCTGCACAAAAGTTATTGTTCAGACACAAAGAAATGGTGCTCCAACGAAAAAAATCAATTTCCATTTTGATATGTACTTGTTTTCATTACCATTCGCGTTTCAATTGTTTTCCATTCTCGGGTTATTTTGAACCAGCCCTAATTGATGAGGTCTTGTACACTCCTGCACACAGTGGATTGCGATTTTACTTTATCATAATACAGAACTAACGAAATAATTAAATCTTCAACCTAGGGTTGAAAATGGGGATATTTGTCAAAAATTATAAATCCAAAATAGCAAGAAATAATAATAGTAATAATAATAATAATAATAATAATAATAATAATAATAATAATAATAATAATAATAATAATAATAATAATAATAATAATAATAATAATAATAATAATAATAATAATAATAATAATAATAATAATAATAATAATAATAATAATAATAATAATAATAATAATAATAATAATAATAATAATAATAATAATAATAATAATAATAATAATAATAATAATAATAATAATAATAATAATAATAATAATAATAATAATAATAATAATAATAATAATAATAATAATAATAATAATAATAATAATAATAATAATAATAATAATAATAATAATAATAATAATAATAATAATAATAATAATAATAATAATAATAATAATAATAATAATAATAATAATAATAATAATAATAATAATAATAATAATAATAATAATAATAATAATAATAATAATAATAATAATAATAATAATAATAATAATAATAATAAATAGCCTAATGTGTCCCTTGAAGGGCAAAGGTTTTCTACTAGAGCAATTACAGGGAAGAAAATAACCTGACAATTGCATTGTATTTTTTTAAGTATCTATTTCATTATGTGTTTGACACCTCTCAAATTCTTATTCTAACACGAAAATGGCGGGGAAAAGGTTTGCTAGATAAAGTTTTTGTTAATATACACATTCAAAAAGTTTTTGTTTCCTTTTCCTCTGTCGTTTTATAGATATTATAAAGAAGATATAGGTATTTATTGCTTAAGTTGCATAAAAATAAATTTAGTAATCATTTAACATTGTTTCACAACAATAGAATAAATAATTATAAGATCAACTTAACTTTATTAAAATATAAAACGAAATACAGACTCCAACAATACAAAATTAGGAACCTAATGGTGACTCGGCAATCTCCTTATACTTCTCATTTTCCTGTATTTCAAAATACTTAATGAATTTTAAGACATCCTTTTCCTTATTCTATCTGACTATATTCATGTTTTGTAAACTGCTGTGCTGTACAGTACATCAACCTCCACTATGTGTCCAATACCTTCATGTTACCCTGTTCATCTATTTTGAAAGCCACTGTAGATCTTAAGGAATTCAGATCCTTTGCTTCCCAATTTTTATTTATTATGCTAACAGTGACACGATGTCAGCACTTACTCCAAGGATTGAGAAGTACCATCTACTTTCTTTTATAAAAGCCAAGAGTCAGTAAGTAGAATAATTTCAGTTGGATAGTTAAGTTTTTTTAATTAATATTTTTATTAAAAGTTTTCCAATGTTAAGTCATATCGGACGATGAATGAAATGGGTGAAATGATGCTCTAATGAGTCCAGGGACCATAGATTTTAGTTATCCGACATTCATCTTTCAGGATAAGGGAGAACCCCGGAAAAATCTTATCCAGATAACAGACCCTGATCGAGATTCGAACTCGAGACCCCTTGAATGTGGGGCAGACACGCTACTCGCACACCACAGAAGTGGGCGGGACAGTTTTCTGGTAGGAATGCCTGAAGGTTTCTCAAAAAACTTACCAGTACAATGGACACAACTTGATTATATCCTTTCGGTCCTTTCTAGGAAAGTATAAAAGACTTTTTCCTTTATACTTGAGAATGAACCATAAACACAAAATGGAATAGCTCTGTCCTGAATAGAACCTTCAGCCATAGAATTGGTATTAGGTGCTTCTGTTGTAATATTGAAGCATACTTTTATCACGTTTGGATTTTCTCTCATCGGTTTTGGAAAGAATCTTTTCGCATGTAGTTTTTGCACCGATGGTTTAAGTCTTAAATTACGGTTAAAGCAGTGGTAGAAAATAGTTTTTAATCGGACAGTATGTTTTCCTTCCTTTCTTTTTCTTTTTTTCCTTTTTATCACAAATTCTGCCACATACTTATGCTCAGCTCACGAGGTAAATAGTCTCTTGGACTCAAATCTTGAATAGTGGCTCTTTCTGCAGTTTTAACACTCTTAACAACTTCTGTAACTTCTTTATCTTCTGCAGTACTTCAATCGATTTTCAACTAACTTCCCTGTTGCATGGCATCTACCGGCCAAATGTGCGGGTCTATCCTTGGGCACCTTTGATATTGCTTGAAATATGTCGGCACATTCAGACATGCCCAACCACCTCTATTCCTTACTAATTTACATGTAATTCACTAATAATATATCTTGGTTAATTTTGTTTTAACTAGCTACGTGTTGACAAAAATCTGTAATGTCATAGGTGAGATCAACTGCTTTATATTATTTTCTAAGTCTTTTGGATTTACTGGTGTGTCTGATAGCCCATAAAAAAGCATTAGTTGGCATTTTCTTGTTCTTGCTGGATCTTTTAGGTGCTCTATTATTATACTGCGATCTTGTCCCTGAAAAATCTAGTACAAACTGAACAATAACTAGGAGTTATTTTGTTTGAACCATTAACTTGTATTGTTGCCACGGGTGGGAAATGCTTGTCAATACTTCCCTACGATGTTATTCTCTGTTAGAAGTAGAACGGAATTTTGTTTATCGATTTTTGTTCCTGGCTGAGAGCAAATAGTTTTGCAAAATCTCCCTTCTTTTAACATCCTATACCACGACAAACATCGGATTTTGACTAAACCTATTTAACAGATCATGCATGGCTACAAGATTGATACATAACTACATACATAATCAATTTCAGAATTAGAGAATTTATCAACATTTCAAAAACATCCTCCTCAGTTGCTGGCTACTAGGCTCTGTTATTATATCACAGCATTAACATAGATTTGTCATATTGTGCTTTTACTGGTATTTTAGTCAAGAGGGTCCCTCAAAATAAGTGCATATGACATTTTCAGTATAGTAATGCTATTTTGTCAGCAAGAAACAAAAGCTAATGATTCCAGACTACATGCGCTACACAGTCCTCTACTACAGTCTTATATACTCACTCTTCTCCTGGCTAAAAGACCAGTGAACAGAAATATGCTGTCGTGTCTTGAAGTAAAAGGCCCGCACACTTCTTTTACTGGAATATTCCACACTACTTAGTGCTGTAACATCTTATATCTATCTCCGTGATCATGGAAAATTTCCATTCAAACTTTCCCTCCCATTACATGCATTATCTACGTTACATTTTTGCTAGTGATGGTTTAAAAGCAAGCAAAAAGCATTTAGTAAGAAAAGATGCTCATAACATCTAAATGTTTATTCACGGTAAGTAACTCTTGTGAATAGAAAGAAGATAATATCAAACTTTTAATTAAGTACCTTAGATGATGAACAATATAGAAAGGTGTAAATCTTGTTACCTGGCATATAATTTCAAAAACAGCAAAAGTTTGAAAACCTTACACAAATTAGACATTTGAATTAGAGGTATTAATTTTCGCCTATTTCAAATGGTTTCCAACTTAAAAAGAAACTTTACAGAATTCACTCAAAGGGGACTTGAATGTAGAGCGTTTATTTCCAATTAATTCCCTTATAGGACAACTGCCAGAGCTAGAAAATGGAAATATTAGAGAGTTCTGGAAAAATTCATTTATTACTCACATTAATATGTCAAACATATTTAAACAACGTATTTTGTGTTTCAGAAAAAAACATCTCATGAAAAGTTTGATTCGGTGTGGCAAAAGCTTCTTGAATTCTTTGTGTGGCACTCCTGGGAGACACAACTCAAACACCAAACTTGATATTAATCCCATATTTCGTTTTTTTTAATTATGCTGTACCCCAACATGCACATGTCCTGCTCCGTGGCGTAGTCTGCCAAGGCGTCATGCTTTGGTTCCCTACGACGGAGGGGCCCAAATGACCTCGTTGTCGACGGGCCCTTAAACGCCACACACTCACTCACCCTACGACGGAATGCGCCTGGGATAGATTCCACCCCTAGGGGGTGCGGATTTTAAGTCCCGAGTATAGGACCGGTGCGCACCCAGCATCGTGAGGAAAGTGCGGAGCTACGATAGGTAGCGGCTCTGGTCACGAAAGCTAACTTTCCAGCTGGTGGTGCCGAGATGCTGACCACATCTCCCCTTATCGGTTGGATGATCGCCCACCTCTGCCGTGCGTAAGTGAGCGTGAGGCTGGCAGTCGAATTGGCAGGCCTTGGCCCACTAGGGCTGTTACGCCACGGGTTATTTAGTTTTTTATCCATTTGCACATATGAGCGTTTTGGGGGGGATCTCTAAACGTTCATTTCCGAGAACTCTCATTTTGGGTTTAAATATAATATACAATGCTTATTGGTATACTACAGAGGAGGCAACTCACACATCGCCACTTCTTTATCATCACCACGAGAAGGCACTGAAATGAAGGATCAGAAAAAGCTACAGCCACATGCAGAGAGGTCCGAAGAGTCCTCGCACTGCTGGAATTGCCCAGAGAGGGCGATGAACGATCCGTCGACCAAGCAACCATGGGGTGTACCTCCTCTTTGAGCAAGTGTCCATGTCATACGTCCGACAGCGCCAAACATAATGAAACCTAAACACACTGGGCCCGCCTCGGTCGCGTAGATGGTAGCTTGTCTGCCTCACGTTCAAGAGGTCCCGAGTTCGAATCTCGGTCAGGGTGAGTTACCTGGATAAGGTTTTTTCCGGGGTTTTCGCTTATCCTTCATAACTAATGTCAGGTAACTCTAAGCTCCAGAGACCCCGGACTCATTTGAGCATCATTTCACCCAATTCATTCACCGTCCGATATCATTTAACGTTGGAGGACGTAAATTACAATAAAAAAGATAGACACACTGAAAGATGAGAATGAAATGAAATAACGAATCGTCACTCTGTAAATTCAATACCTATCCTAACTCCTGTAACGTAGATTGTTAGGGAATGTAAAAATAATAATGCCGCCCAAATAGATTTGACTAAACTGCAACTCAGTTTTGTTGTTTGTTCCTCCTGTTTTACTACCCTACCAACACCATCACTATCATCACCACTACGATAACAACAACTTTCACTTCTTCCGTTTCAAAAGAAGAGTTCAGACACTTCGATTCCAGAACGTGCCTACTCGTACAGCCAGCTACCCTTGCAATTTCAGAATCTCCAGAAAACCAACCATTGAGTTGTTTCTTTGAATCTCTTCCTTGTAGGCGGCAAACTCTTGGGGCAATAATGAGTTCGAAAACGACCCTTATTCACACTATAAATATTACTGAAATTGGTCCAGCGGCTTCTTGATAATACCCTTCCCCACTTTTTGCATTCATTCACTTCTGTTAAACGTTTCTTACAATCTTGTAATATTCATATGCAACATTCCTTTGTTCCATCTACTTCTGGGGTTGATTTTATTTAGTGGGAAACAACTATATTCTAGTGCCCATTGTAGTTGTGTACTTCCGTGACAGGAGTTCGTCGCAAGTACTCTAGTTTTACTCAATTTGAAGTATTTCGCTGTACGGATTTATATTTGCTTTGATTGATTACTGCTTTTGCAGCCCCAAGCTACAAGAACTTACCGATTTGCTCTATCGTTGAGTTGGATAGCGATAAGGTGCTGTTTCTTCGGCTCACGTTGAATGAAATATCGGCATAGGTTGGTAAAAAGGTCATATGCAGCGTCCTACCATGGTTAGGTGCGAAATGTTCCACAGCAACATAGGTACAAGAATCGCATTCAGGAGATCCTGCCTATCGGACGGTCACTCTAACCACAAATGTTCCGTGGTAACACCTGGTCGGTATGTAATGCTGACGTGGTTCCCCTTCTACTGCGAATTTTCTGTCCCAATTATTTACTTTAATCTCCTTCACCTCATCTGTTTCGAGGTTTTGGACCACGCGACGGCGGTTGATATGTTGTGCAGGACGGTGTTTTCCCCTGGCAGTTGGCGGGACTGCTAGAGCTCCCTTCCTTCCTGGGAGTATCCTCGTCTATACCAGAGATACCATAGGCTGCGGATGGCCAAGGCAAGGGTTGTTTATGTTGCAACTGACAGGGAACTCGTCCTTTGTAGCGCACATCGTTGTCCGGATCTGGTCACCCTTAAGGCCTCTTCATCTTTCTCTCCCCGAGGTCACGCTGGAAGCACAAAGAGCTCGCTATGCCTATGTGCAGTGTGTGCTCCAGTTACTGGAGGCACTCCGTCGACTTCCTTAGTTACTAAAAGGTACCTGAGAAGACAACTTTAAATCAGGATTTCACGACGATGTTCTGGTAGCTGTGCCAACAAGGTTTCGATAACGGTGAAAACCTTAAGTATAAGAGCTAGAAAAAAATCTTACTAAGAGAAAGTTGGTCACAATTTATGTCTAATACATTCTTTCTTGTGGAGTGAATTTTCAAATGTTTATACTTTTCTCAAACAGGAAATTGTTATTTATGTATTTTATCTCTTGGTCAACAAAGGGAATGAATTTCAATGTCATCACATAGTAAACAGCTTTCAAATCACTTAAAGTCTGCTGCATAAGATAATTTATGCAAATGTTTATATAGATAGAGGAATAAGAGTTTGAAAAATAACAGATTGCACAAGAGATGTGGGTGCATCACATCAGATTCTTCCATTACGGGAAAAAAAAACCAAACAAACAAACGATTCGACGACATTCTGTTGACATGTTTTGCTATACGGGATGAGTAAAAAGCATGGAGCAATGCTTGTAACTTTATTGTTATAGATTTGTGAAGAGATATTTTTAGACAAGCTGTAAGATATCAACATGTTTTCATATTACTATGATTATGAATAGGACGTGACTTTTTTTTAATGGCAACAATTTTTTGTCCATTTTCTTGGTCCTCAGGTTTCGGAACGTACAGGTAGATGCTTCTTTTTGAACTGTTATTTAAATATATTACAACGTATTACAGCACGTAACATTTAAACTAAGAAAACATATTGTGACGTTGTGGGTTCGTAGAATTAACAGACCAATTTGCAGAAATTAAAATCGTTCTTTATTTGCATAGAAATACACTCACAGTAGCAGTATTACATCACATACACAATCTACCAAGGTCGATGACCACAACAACAGCTGCTGATTACACCTGTTTACAACATCAGCTCTCGTTACAACATCTGTTCACGACTGCTGCTCTGTTTACGACTGACTGTTGGCGAGTCGTCGCATTTTTAAATACCTCATTGATAAATTCGAGAGATTTCTGGAACAAACAAGAAATCAACTGTTCTATCACCTTCCAGAAGCGTAACTTAATGTGTGCCGGCAGGTCCTTTATCTCCGGCACTATGTTTATCTGCTTATGCAACCTCTTTATCTTTGTGAAACACTATCCGTCTGTTATTTATTTGCGCCGAACCTTTTATGCCCATCGCCGCGACAATATTCATAACAAAATTTGTGGTGCTGTGTTGCAACACAGGATGAATTCACTTCAAAAGGTGCTCAAAATGGCCTTCGTTTACAGCTAAACAATTCCAAAATCTTCTTTGAAATTAGATAATATTTCCAGTAACATATTTCGCCTGATCAGGTGAATTTCTTGTCCAATTCTTCGCTTTAACTCTTCAATATCTCTTGGTCAGTCATTGTAAACCCTCCACCCAAATATACCCACAAGAAAAAGTCTAAGAGGTTCAGATCAGGAGATCCAGGCGGCCATTCAATACTTCCTCTTCTGCCCTTGGAAATTCATGATTTAGTTAATTCCTTCATTCACCTTCCTTCCATAATGTGCTGGCGAGTAGATTAAATGAAGGTTTTGTTCCACTGATAATAAAATATCAAGAGTTCTATCACCATCTGTAACTCGCTTTGGCTTTCCACTCTTTGCCTTATTTTTAACATTTAGTTTCATTGAATTTTTTCCAAATTTTGCTTACCGTAGAGTGAGTAATCCTTCTTTCTGTGCCATGACTTTACTTTCAAGAAGATTTGGCAATGAAGTAAGCATTGTAGTCTTTATTAGTTTAGCTTTTGTCTGTATTTGTTCAATCCAAAGCCACATATTGAAATAGCCTACTGTATTAATTCAAAGCCTACTCAATTTGAATGAAACGATGGGTTTTCCTTTGCTCAATACATATGCAGTAAGGTCCTAATAAATTTAAATTGCCATTTGAACAGGCATTTGTTTGCACGTTCTGAGACTTGAGGACTGGAGAAGTGCGAAAAAAGAAATGTTGCCATTAAAAAAAATCTCACACCCTTAATTCGTAATCATAATAATGTGAGGGCATGTTCACATCTTACAGATTTTCTAAAAAATATCACTTCATTGAGTTGCAACAGCGGATACAGACATTGTTCCGTACCTTTTACTCACACGGTACAACCATCCCCTGTTACTTCACTAAAGACGAGGCAGTCTGTGACCTACGTAGGCTTTTCTTACCTTCATCCTGTTTTTGCTTGTTTCTCTTCACCAATATTGCTTCTAGCATCCAGAAACCATGGCCAATGTTGTGTAGTAGCTGTTCATGGAATGTAACAATGCGTAAAAACAGTTTTACATGTGCCAATTTGTTTTTTGCTTTCTTACTCCCTTCTTCAGTACATTTGTGTCCATAAGATTTGCGTTTTAGAGCATATTTAAATATATATTCTTCACTCTGATGAAAATGAGGGTTCTAATTTAACAGGCTAGGAAGATCTCATCAATTATAGGACATTTTACCTTCTAATAAGCGATGCCATCACATATTCGCATCTGAGTTTAATTTGTTTCCGTTAAAACGAGAGAAGCTCTCTTCCACTTTAATTACTGTATTTAACGTAGCCCATCTTCAGCTAGTTTCATTAATACTCTTCGGGAAATTGCAGACAACCAATCCTAATTTAGTGATGGATCTTGTCGATCACCCATACGTGAGGCTGTTTATAAGTTTGCCTTTCTAGCCCTATATGCCACGTGACCTGCGAGTATCTTCCAACACTTCTCTGTTTTCTTTATCAGCATTTTTATATAGCTGCCCTATACAGGATTGAACGTGAGAAAAAATTCTATATTCATTTTCCTCCATTTCAGACTGCACATGTAAAGTTCTTTTTCGTAACATTCTAATCCTAGTAGAAAAGAAAACATCAGCACTTAAAGTTATAGCAGTTTCACTAATGCAATTACTGGATTCCATAATCTCTGATTCATTACGACAAACTAAAAGTGATTTATTCCTTTGAGTGACTGCAACAGTTAATGGATAACCATAGAAGTTATCTAGGCCTTAAATGTTAGAAAAGTACGACTCCAGAAAATTTTATTGAATTTGGCAGCTAATACACCAGATTATCCTTTAGATTTTGAGCCACTGTATATTTCTTGAAGACTGTAATTTGATACAAGAAATGAAATTGAAATGGTAGCATTTCAGACGTTCAGTTGTACTCATAGATTCGTACATACCATAAAGTTTATTTAAAGTTTCATCCTGATCTTGCAAATTGATCTTGCCTAATTATACTCTCCTAAGAGGTTCATTGTCGGGCAACAGGCATTCTATAGACATAATAAATCTGCTGGTTTTCTAATATATTATCCTTCTGTTCCTATAGGCCGCAACATGAGGAACGCCCCAATCCGAATGTCGTCACAAAATGGATGCCTAATGTAGGAGCAAACTCTTGTTATTCCAAAATCAAACATTAGATTTCCATTGTGTCCTCACATACACAAAACAAAAGCTCGAACTCGCACACTTCGTATTCTGTAACCTCAATTTCTTGTTGCCTGTGCAACTGCTTGATTGAAATGATAATACGAGGGTTGTTCAATAAAGAATGGTCATAACGTTTTTCACGGTCATAATTTTTCGCACTAAAATTCCAACATATTATATTATGTTAGCTTAATGTGAAACAAACACGCCGTAGTAGTTTCATTGTTGGTACTCCTGGTTCCCGCCTGTGAGAACCAGGAAAGTTCAGACATTTTCAGTGTCACCTACCACTGCAATGGAGGTAACACGCGAGGAACAATATGTGGCTTTGAAATTCTGCTTTCGTCTTAACAAATTTTCAGTTGAGGCCTATACAATGTTACAGGAGGTCTATGGAGAGTCTGTTATTCCCTACAGCACAGCTTGAAGGTGCTTTAAAATATTTAAAAAGGGGAGACAATCAATTTTAAAGGAAGGTGGACCCGGTACTCCTGTTACTACTCTTAGGGAAGAAAACATCAACACTGCTGCTGCCATTGTGAGAGAGGATCGACCAATTACATTAAGATCACTTTCTGAAATACTGAACATTTCACTGGGTACCACCCACACGTTGGTGACAGAAACATTACACATGAGGCGTGTTTGTGCGCGATGGGTTCCAAGACTGTTTATTCCCGAACAAACGGACATGCGCATGCAGATCTGCATTCAGTTAAAGTTGACGTTAGAGGAAGATCCGGAGTTTCTTTCAAACGTAATCACTGCTGATGAAACTTGGCTACATCATTTTGATCCTGAGAGCAAACAGAAAAGCTCAGTGTGGAAATCTCCATCATCACCAACCCTCAAAAAGCAAAAGTGGTTGCTTCTGCTGGGAAAGTTATGACCATCTCATTCTTTGATATTCATGGAGTGGTTTATCAGCATGTTGTACCTGCACACACATCAGTAACTGGACAATACTATAGGGATGTCCTGAAAACATTGCAAGTCTATATCAGGCGTAAAACACCACATTTCCGTGAAGCAGGCTGGATGCTGCACCACGATAATGTGTGGCTGCATATTGCCGATGTTGTTGCTGAATATCTTGAAAAATCAACGTGAAGTGCATCTCTCACGCTCCCTGTAGTCCGGGTTTAGCCCCGTGTCACTTTTTTCTACTCCCTAACTTGAAGGAACACCTTCGTGGGAGCCCGCCTCGGTAGAGTAGATGGTAGCATGTCTGCCTCACGTTCAAGAGGTCCCGAGTTCGAATCTCGGTCAGGGTGATTTACCTGGATAAGGTTTTTACCGGGGTTTTCCCTTATCTTGATAGACGAATGTCAGGTAACTCTAAGCTCCATGGACCCTGGACACATTTGAGCATCATTTCACCCATTTCATTCACCGTCCGATACGTCTTAACGTTGGAGGACGTAAAATTAAAATTAAAAAATAGAAAAAAACCTTCGTGGGAGGCATTATCCATCCTCAGAAGAAGTGGTGAAGGCTGTAGAGGCGATTTTGAAGGATCTCTCAAAAATGGTTTCCAGCATGTCTTTGAAGACTGGCAGAAACGCTGGGACAAGTGCATCGCATTCAAGGGAGACTATTTTGAGAAGGGCCATCAAAATTATGAGGAATAATAAAGATATGTTGTCAAAAAAATTGTGAGCATTCTTTATTGAGCAGCCCTCGTATATTGGCTGTTTCCAATTTCCAAGCAAACTTGGGTTACTATCATTTGTGCTATGTGGTCAACGAATTACGTCCTCTACATTGTCATAACATATATCACAGTTAACA
Source organism: Mantis religiosa (assembly GCA_030765055.1). Classification (NCBI taxonomy): domain Eukaryota; kingdom Metazoa; phylum Arthropoda; class Insecta; order Mantodea; family Mantidae; genus Mantis; species Mantis religiosa. Next base: position 70,363,090 of record CM060947.1, on the reverse strand, counting down.
TTCATCTCAAACTGGTAAATGAATACAAGATAGTTTCATAATATTTAGCCTTATCTATGAACCTGGGAGAAACAGAATACTTCCAAAGTGACTTTTAATATGATCTCGCTAGGAAGTGAATACTTCAAACATCTCTTACAAATGACAAAACTTCATGAGAAATACACCTTAATGTCACGGTCTTTGATACATCACAAATCCAAATGCTAAACTATTCTTTAAGCATTTGTTGTTGCTGGCATGAAGAAATATAAGTCTCAAATTGCCTTAACGTGAATGTTACTAAACATTTCTGAGTTTATCACACTAAGTGTTTTCATAAGGGATTAATTTTGATGCTTAATTATCTGACTCTCTTTCTTAAGGTTTTTCATTTCGTCATTATATCTACTGTGCATTTATTTCTCGCAACTGTGTTCACAGAATAGTAATATTTTGCTCATCATCACCATAGCTATTTCAGCTTCAAGATGTTAAAAGAGTTACATAGTTCCTTCATTACTTGTTTCACGTACTATTTTGTCCATATATTGAACTTGAGGACATAAGCTTGCTCAATGGTATATTAAGGTATGGCACAGCACAATATTTGATTTTCTTTTGGGTGTTAGTTTCAACAATTCGGCCCTTAGATCTTGTTCGTAATCAGTTTCATTAAAATGGACCGAGCGAACTCGTGCATTCTTAACGTAGATCGGATCAGCTCTCTGCAAGTAGGTAAACATTCCTTCTGTAACTTTTGGGCATTTGGAAATCTGTGAAATTAAGTTCCTAATACAAATGGCTAGGAGTGACTTTCAAAGGGAGGGAAGCTCCAAGTAATAACTTTCATTACAATAAGACAGAATAATGACTCAAAGAATTAAGGCTACTCTTCAGTACTCTTTTTACTGTACAGTCACTCGTAGCTCCTCCTTGCATTGTAAGACTGGTCACAGTACAAGCATACATATTGCTGCCGCCCCTCTCCACTCAGACGTTGCAATTTTTCCTAGAGCTGGCCCACACCACGTGAATTGTGTAACCCGATTCCTTATTCGTAGCAGATTGGATGCATCTTAATCAGCCCCACGTTGGGCGCCATTTTGTAACCCGATTCTCTATTCTTAGCAGATTAGGATGCACCTTGACTCTTTCGAAGACCCAGGTCGGGAAGCCAGATGTAACAGGGTTACTTCGCTGTACTTTGAATTGTTTCTTGATGATTGAGTTTGATTAAATAAGAGTCATGAGATCTCTCATTTTCAGGTGTGGTTTCTAGGGACAAAAATAAAATTTTCGTAATATATAATTTAATTGTATAATCTGGATTACATTTTACTCGAAATTTATTTCCTAGTCAATCATTGCAAGTTACCTCCAGCACATCGATAAATCCTTACTTCCTTAATTATATTTTCCTTTAATTACATAAAATTCCTCCCTCCTGCACGTCCACTCATCACTATCAAGATTACAGAATATCTCCTTTTTTCAATATTATTGATTTTCCGTTACTATTGCTACTGCTATATTACTTTTATGATTGGCCGATTTACTGCTACGTCACCACATTACGTAATACTATTATTACTACGGCCAGTCACAAAATTACACATATTTTTACACTTTTTTATAAATTTATAAATCTTCCACACGTGTTCCAAATATGAATCGAAACGACTGTTACAAATTGTTATCTTAAAATAGAGAGAGTATGCAATTTACTTTTGCTATTAACTTAAAACTTCACAAGAATTTCCTATTTGTTAACACTAAATAACAATCTACGTAAAATATTATTGCTAATGATATTGAAATATACTTAGAGTTGTATTTAACAGCACCACATAAAAAGTAAACTTTCCTTCACACCCTAGAGAGACTTCACGTGACTAAATCTGTCAGTGCTTCCTAACTATCGAAGAGTTGCGATTGCTTCCGGAAGCCCACGAAGCATTGTATTCAAGGTTACGAATGTCTAAATACAGAAATATTAAGAATTGAATGAGCTCGTGGAATTGGTCACTCGGATCTACGCAGCACCGCGAATGTTCGCGAATAAATTCTGAAAATGTATCCGAGAGCGAATAAATATTGTTTGGCGTCAATTTTGTTTTTCTTATTTTTCTCCTGAAATTCTTGGGGAAGCTTTTAGCGCCTCGTATGTTTCGCCACTGCCTAATAACATCGTTTTTATCGTGGTTGCTGCAGCCACCGATTACACCACAGGGCATTCTTGATCATGAATGTCCCAGTTAATTAAAATTTGAACTTAATAAGTGTACAAGTTTCATAATAATGCAAAGATAGCAATACTGCACGTTTTTGTTTTTTCAATGTGTGGAACCCACGTGGAGTTGGATGCTCGATGACATAACAGGAATGCAGTGGCTACTGCGCAAATATCTCGTGACCCTTAGCGTCATATACCAGTTACGGTGGTCATACACCACGAGCCTTAAAGATGCTAAGCAAGTGGAAAGAAAATTGTGACTGTGAGATAACAATGTTCTAACCTGTATGTAGTTATATAAACCAGCATCTTGATCAATATCCTCCGCGGGTGAACTTAAATGTCATGTAATATTCTAACGTACCTAAACCCTTCTTAAAGACGAGGTCCTGTTTTTGATCCAGGTGAGACAGTGCGCTGCTAAACTAATGTTCTTACTGAAAACAGCTAACCATTAAGTTCTCTACGGAGAAAGTTCCTTCACACAGTGTTACTATACTCGACATGCAAATATGCACAGCAATCAAATCTCATCATGAAGTACTGCAGAATATTTACAGCTTTCACTTTCATTCCAAGGTGATGTGAGACTACAAACATCATTCACATTCCAATATTATTCAGTACAAGGTTGAAAATTTGCCCGCCTCGTGTCTACCTCAGGTGCAAGAGGTCCCGAGTTCGAATCTCGGTCAGGGTGAGTTATCTGGATAAGGTTTTTTCCGGGTTTTCCCTTATCCTTAAAGGCGAATGTCGGTTAACTCTAAGCTCTATGGACCCTGGACTCATTTGAGCATCATTTCACCAATTTCATTCATCGTCCGATATGACTAAACGTTGGAGAACGTAAATTATATAAAAAAAAATTGAAAATTTATGTTACATTCACATGCGTTCATTTTTATTTTTTATGTTTTACAAACCCCAAATCTTCGCCACGCGAAGATTTTAAAGAAAGTTCGCATTTAAATCAACCTTTACTAGGAAAATTTTTGACAATTATGCTTTTCTCAAAAATGGCTTCAACGATTTTGATTAGAATATCATGCTTTGGGTATTTTCATGATTGAACTGGATTATGCTACCATAGGAGACTCTGGGTCTATTGTACCTATGCCAAAATGGGGCATGCCCTTGAGGACGGATGGGGGCAAGAGACAGAGGAGTCACGACAGTGTAGAGGGAAGGGTCCCTAGAGATGATCAGTTGGAAACCCCGACAGAGCAGCACAACTGGCATCCCACCCGCCGTGATTCTGAAAAAGCGCACGAGGTCGGCCTGGAGACTGTATTACCGAAGGAGGAAGTGTTTACCAGGAGCTTATCATCCAGCCATGCAACGCCGAGACTTCCGCCGGCACTTCTACCCTGAGATGAGAGATGATGTAATGGAGATGAAATGGAGGGACAAGAAATCCTGAGATGTAATTAACTTACCCAGCATTCGCCTGGCGGCCAGGGATAAAAACCCGGAAAAAGCCCATGGGTCAAGTACGTCGGCTATGAGAATCGAACCCGGGCCTCCCGAATGCGGGCCACAGACGAAACCGTCTGAGCCATCCCGCTCGGTTGTTTTCATTATACATGGAATTTTCTAGCAATAGGCTCGAAGAGCTCTTCATTCTGAATGACTTTTGCATAATTAATAAACTGTAACAGAGAAATAAAGTCTTGCCACAAACAACTGTAAATCTCGTTAAGCACATACTTTATGATAAACATATACTTTTTCTTTTGTTTAGTTAACCGTTTTCGAAGTATTCTTTGTTATTGGTGTACATTTTAATATGTAATTATACTCTTCTCAAACAGGAAATTTAAATAATTTTTTCCGGTCAAGTAAATAAAAAGGAATTGCAACGTTTCCATATAACAATCAGCTCTTAAAATATTTGCCATTGCCTAAACTTATATACTCTTGTTCCCCTTCTACCTACAAGGAAACATGTAATTAAGAAATTTATTTAAGTTTTTATCTCGATTAACATGAAGTTGAAGAACAAGCGTTTGTAAGAATAGTTTTATAAGTAGAAAAAGTCATGGGAATGTGATACAACAGAGTTTTCTATCTTGAGTTAAGTTAACCACTGGCGCGACGGCCCTTAGAGGGCCAAGGCCTACCAACCCGACTGCCGGCCTCTCGCCCACTTACGCACGGCAGAGGTGGACGATCATCCAACCGATACGGATAGGAGATGTGGTCAGCATCTCGGCATCCCCAGAAGGAATTGTTGGTTTCCGTGACCAGGACCGCTTACCTATCGTAAGCTCCTCATTTTCCTCACGATGCTGAGTTGGCACCGGTCCTATACCCGGGACCTAAAATCCCCACCACATGGGTGGGATCGAACCCGGGCCGCTTTCCGTGGTCAGGGACCAACGCATGCTGCCTTAGCCCGCTACGCCACGGCGCAGGACAGAGTTTTCTATCTACTTCGTGATAATCCAGATTATCCGTTAGAATTCTTCAACTTAATGTCATGCTGGCATGTTGCTACCATGGTAGCTTAATAGTTAAGAGCAGTCGGGCGGAGACCGGGAGATATGTGTTTCAAATTCCGGCTATGGCATTGAATTTTTCAGACTGTCTCTACCTTACCATACTTTGTCCAAAACATGGCTAGTGTGAAAGAATAAAAAAAAAAAAAAAAAAAAAAAAAAAAAAAATAAATAAAAATAAAAAAAATCTGCATTTCTTATCTCTTGGCCTCTAGATGCTATACCAAGACTCAGTATTACAATTTTATATTTACTCAAACATAATAATTATATTGATATTTACAAACATTTTGCAGAACAAATTAACCTACACTAACCTATCTAATCTAACCTAACTAATCTAATTGCTACAATTGTAGATTATAATTTTCACAATCTAAACTACTTCTACCTTCCTATCCCTAATAAATCTATCTATCCTTTTGTTCTTGTGTTGATGTTGTCTTCTTCTTCTGTCGCTTCAAATCCTTCTGTTGAGTCCAAGATTGTCCTATTCTATTAATCCTTCGACTAGGTGAAGTTCCCCTTCTTCCTTTGGTTGTTGAAGCTAGGTACCCATATTCCGTCCTCGAAGTCGTTCAGATCTTCTCGGTGTGGAAGGTGGTTCACGATATCTATGTTGAATACTCGTCGTTGCTGCTGTCTTTGTTGATTGTATTCATCCATTACTATTGTTGAGACCTTCTCTGCTACCAATTCTAGTATTTTAAAATATTCTCTCTTCCTAATGATGTTCAATATACATTTTCCTGCTAATTCTTTCCTCTTTTCTTCTAGCTGTTGTGTATACTTTGTACATTCAAATAAAGCATGTTCCGGAGTATCTTCTTCCATACAGGTTGCGCATATGGTGTCATCTGCCTTTCCTATCTTTTTAAGGTATGTCTTGTACGGTCCATGTCCTGAAATGTATTGTATTCCACTTCGTCTTGGTTGGATCTCCTTTAATTTTAACCTCTCATTTATACTAGGAAAGACTTCGTGTGTCCTTCTTCCTACATCAATTTGATTCCATTCATGTTGTCATTCTTTAATACGTTCCTAATTTCTCTCCTCGCTCTGCATGGAGTTCCCAATAAATTTTCTATCTTAGTGAATTCTCTCCGCTTCATCCAAAAGTAGGCTGCCCTTTGTTTAATCAACAAATCCAATGGCCATATTCCCACTATCACTAATAATGCCATTGTAGCAGTCGTTGATACTGCTCCTGTGCAACGAAGTAAAGCCTGTCTTTGGTATTTCCGTAGAGTATTTATATCCTTCCTCAATTTTACTCTATGTGCCCATATCGACGCTCCATACGCAGTTATACCCACCATGAAACTCATATGATATGTATGAATTGTACTAGGAGAAAGCTTAAATATTCTCGTAGCTATTTTACATAGTTTCATTAATACTCCATTAGCTTTCATTGCTACATATTGTGACTTTGTGGGTTCGTGAAATTAAAAGTCCAATTGCACAAACTCAAAATGTTCTTTATTTCCACCGAATTACAGTTGGAACACTTGCCGATTACATAGAATTACGTAGCGCACACAATTACAATTCACCAGTTCGTCTGTCACAGGTCCATTCCACACTCACAATTACGTACAACTCCTCTGTTACACGTACACAGTCTTCCAGTCCGTTCTCTAGCACGGCGCTCCTCACGGCTCCTCGCCAAGAACTGAACTCTCTCCCAGCCCGGCGCGTCGCTTATATAAGACCAACTGATCTATCTAGAAGGTTCCGCGTTAGATGAAATATCCCGACTATTCCAGACGTCAGGGAGAGGGGAAAGAGGCGGCCAGCGACCAATGACACTTCCTAACCATCCCCTCAGTTAGTGACACGAGATAAATGGGTAGGCGTGGCCTGAATACCTCCTGTCCCCAACTCAGCTGTCAGTTGGTCGTGCCTTCCGATAATTGGGTGACAATATTTAATATGGACATCAAAGTGTTGCTTCTCATTAATATACATACCAAGGTATTTAACAACATTTGCTCTTTTGATGTTGATGTTTTTAAGTTTGATTATAGGATCTCTTTTTAAACTTCCTTTAAAGAGCATAAAAAACGACTTCTGCGAAGCAATTTATAATTTGGCTTGTGTATACCAACTATCAAGAATTCCAAGAGATCTCTTAGATTTAGCTTCAATCCGACTATTAGCTGCTACCAATGTTAATAAGTCATCTGCATAAGCTGTAACTTCTAATATTTCAGGCGATTGTTGCAAACTATTTATTATCGGTGAAAGTGTGAAAGAATAATTAATGTCAATTAATTAACCTAATACGTGTAGTGGTCTGAACTATGAAGTCCGGGGCTTAAAGTACTTACAGCATAGTAAGAGGCCATTAAGGTAAATGTCTCGTGTGTTTATGAGACCTCCTAGTGTTTTACCGGGAAAACCATGAGTCAGTTGGAAAATTTAAAGTTATGCTGACACGTAGGCCATGGTAGCTCAATAGTTAAGAGCAGCCGGACGGAGACCGGAAGATCCGTGTTTCAAATCCCGTCTAGGCATTGAATTTTTCAGTCTGATTCTACCTCTCCAATAAAAGAATATTTTAGAAATTGCCAGCTCTTTCTTATCAGTTTATAAGAAATTCTTTCCAAACAATAAAACCTTCACAACCTATCTCAGGAAGTTCCTGTATAACTATGTTAAATATATGGCATCTTAATCAAAATTGCTATAGCTGTTTTGGAGAAAATCGAAAAGTTTGAAAAAACTTCCTAAAGGATAGTTTCAGGTAGGACATATTATTGAACATCATCTTGTCACACTCCTGAAAAATTCTGAACTTCTGGTTCTCGAGTAATGCTGTTCACAAATCCACACAGACACGCGAATTTTTTATACAGGGGGCCTCAAAAGATAAATTTTCAACTAAATCTTGAGATACAATGTTTGGATGGAATAGAATAGTTCTTTCTACTAAAGGTAGATGGCAGTAAGCAACAGAAAGAACGACAAAACGATATCGATTTTAAGTTTTAAAGATTTTAAGGAAAGTGGTTCTAAGATAGTGACTTTCGGTGGAGTTAATTTCTTCAACTGTAAGTGAAGCACCAACTTGACCACATTGAACTCTGGCTGAAGGAAGCAGTCACCTCTGAGTACAGAGCATGTCGACATGGCAAGTGTGTTGCCAAGACTATGAATAGGAAGTGAGTTTCGTTGCGAGGTACCAGTCAGAGCTATACATAGTAAGATGCAATTTTATTATTTGATATTTATATATTTTAAAAGATTTTTATCCTTTGTTACCCTCAACGAACAATGGCAATGTGGTAAGAAGTAAGGCCCTCATTTAATATCCCACGTGCGATTCCCGTCGATCACTCACCTTGGTTTTTCATGACTTTCCCTGATCAGTATACGAATGCTGCAGTGATTTCTCACCTGACGCGATTTCAATCCCTTCTTTTACCTTTCACTGCGTTTGCTTTTGTCTTTCAGTATGGTTCTAGGCTTCTTGGCATATGGTAGTGCCGAACAAATGGCACAAAAACTTGCTCCAAGAAAATAGTACCCACCGTACACACTATAGGTCTGCTTAGTCGACGGGTCGTTTCTAACAACTCCAGGAGTGGCTGCCTACTCAGTCGGAGAGCACCTGCCTGCCGTCTAGGGGTCCCGAGTTCGATTCCCGGCGGTGGAATTTGTCCACAACAATTTGTGGAATTTGTGTTCGATTTTTCTCCCACCAAGATAATTCCTCATCTTCCGCAGAGTGTGGAAGTATGAATGAGAGTGTGAATGTGTGCGCGATCTAATTTTTCATCCGCAGAGAGTTACAAGTTTAAACAGCCAATGATGTACACGTGGTTTTGTTTACATTACCACACAAACTAAAAACTGCGCCGGTAGATATATGTTGTAAGTAAATGCCTAACTTCACAGGTTTACATCCCTTAAGAAAGAAAAAAAAAAAAAAAAGACATGAAATATCCGAATGACCCATTTCATACCACATTTCTTTAAGTCCATTTGAACGAACCTTATGCTATAAACGTTTGGGTTTTATGTCTTTTCATAGGCCACAGAAAATATATTAGAATATCAAAATATCCTGAACAATGCGAACAGGAAATATACAATAAATATATTAATAATTGATTTAAGAGTAGTATCTAAGCCATGTTTATGCAAATTGGAGTGGCGATTGTGTTAGATGCATCATAAAATGTGTTATGATTATTTTAGTGCTTTTTAGAATTAAAAATCGTTTTAACCTTTCTTAAATTGAGGTGAATATATTTGTAATAATATTGAGGTTCGGAAGATTATTCGAACAAACTTTTATTCATTATTTCTAAGTTTCCTATTTCAAATTTGAATAAACTTGATGTAAATTGCGTGCAACACTTTAAAATGCAACAACAATGAATGTTACGCTGTCTGATATGACAGATCATATAAAATGTACTCTCTTTCAGACGCAAATTATCGAAATACAGGGTTCAACGTTTTTATAAATACTAAAACAAAAAACTTAATTAGTGAAAGTTTATGGCCAAATTTCACCTCTCTACCCCCTTAGCATTCTCCTAATTTAGCCACATTAAGCCATCACAACTTTAATGCTGCAAACACAGGGCCAAATGAACAATACATAATAATTATAAAAGTCAGTATAGGTATGTACCTGTCTTTGTTACATACACTTTTACACATTTACACCCATTTCAAACTAATTTTACGCACATATGCTTTAGAACAAAAGGAAAATATGTAGGGTGGTATCGCATATCCACCCCCAACTGAAGGAGTGGACAATGTTCAGCAGGAGGTAATTTTTAGGATTATCAGCAAAGGATTTTCTCAATACTGTTGCTAACTAAAGCCATAAATGTTGCTTCCCTTCATTCTTCAAGTGGTGCTAACGTAAAAATGACCCATAATGGAAACCTACTGAAAATCGACCGATGAGAAGTCCTATAAAAAATTCGATACATGTATTCCTTGAGACAAGAGTAAAAATTCTGGGGGGAGGGGGTGCTATACAAAAACTAGGCTTAACGGTAGGTGGTAAAAAATATTAGGTAGTAGTAACTTTGAGGTTTCTCTGCATAAAGGAGCCTGTTTGCTCAATACTTTACTGAAATATAAATATAAATTATGCTATATATAGATGCATGAGCTGTTAGAATGGAGTAAGCACTGCAGTAGCCTGTGCATGATTCGGATATTTCTGTCAATGTTTGAGCTGGGTTGATTGCGGTTGAACCACTGGAACATAATTTTTGTTGATTGTCTCCATAACATCAAAAGGGGAATGTGACGGGCATAAAATCAATGTCAAATACCTATCGGCATCAATCATTTCCAATTTCCCTCTTCATTTACAGAACTTCCTGTACTCTCATTTGAAAACGAAGAGAATATTGGTATCTCAAAGGTGTTAAAATTACCTCACACTAAGAAAAAATACATACCTACACAGAAAACAAAATACTCGTATTGCTATGCGAGGTTTGTATTCTGATTTTCTTTACTCCATTTCTATATAATAACCATTCAAAGCCATTGAGTACACTTGCATCAGGCACTACTTATTCTATATGTTCCAGTAATCATCTATTGTTTAAACACACACACACACACACTCACACACACACACACACATACACACACACACACACCCACACACACACACACACACACACACACACACACACACACATACAGGTACTGCTTCAAAAGCTTACTGAAAAACACTTAAGGAACAGAAAGAATATGCAGAAAGGAAAGTAAGTTTCGACTAGAAGCCCATGCTTCCAAACATGATGCCGAGTCAGCACCAACATATTCTGTCAAGTCGTAATAGATTACAAAAAAGTTCAAACACACATCACCACATTGAACAAAGGCTTTTATAAAAAGAAAAACCGTCGAATAAAGCTTTGGCGAACTCGCTTGAATATTCCAGGTATGGGGAAAAGTTCACCAGATGTTACAACTGTTCAACTAGTGTTTCTGGATCGTCCACTGGTCTTGGAAGAAGTAATTCCGGAGTTGTTAGAAGATGTACAATGTACCACTAGCTGTACGCCAGCAAGCATGTATGCAACTGGATGGAGCACAACCACATTTTGATATCAACGTGCGGCACTTACTATATCGCAAATAACCTGGACTTTGGATAGGAAGAGGAGGACCACTTGCATGGCACCTCATTCCCCGGACTTATCTTCTGGAGGCATATCAAAACTGTGGTGCATCAGACATCCGTAGACGATCCAGAAACACTAGTAACCAGAATAGTTGTGGCATCTGGCGAAATTTTCCACATACCTGGGTTATTCAATCGAGTGCGCCAAAGCTTTATTCGACGGTGCAATGCCTGTATCCAATGTGATGGTGTATTTGAACATCTTTTGTAACCTAATACACTGAACCTTATACATAATAACGTCTATTACAGTTTAACAGAATATCACTGGCACTGACTCGAGATCATGTTTGGGAGCATAGGTTCTAGTCGAAAGTTACTCTATTCCGTCTACTCTTTCTGTTCTTTAAATTTTTCAGTAATCTTTTGAAGCATTCTGTATATACCATTCGACCAGAATATATTTTATCATCCAATTCTTTCAATTACATTACTGAAGGAAGAAAGGTTAGAATTGATTCATATCTTTGGAAGAACGTAAAAGCTGAAGAAAGAAAACAAAAAGATCATTGGAATAGGGGGTAAACCATTGCATAGGCTTTCTCCACTGCGACAGAGGACCGAGAGTCGCCGGAAAAATTGTGCCATTGGAGGTCCAATTACCTCATAGTATATACTGGAAATGTTGACGTGCTTTAAAACAGGCAGCATTGCTTATAAAATGTCCTTGTTCACCCACCTAAGCTCAGCATCAGGAATCCTTGTTTTAACCCTCGTACACTACAAGAACTTTGTGATAACATCATGTAAAAACTCAAAAGGAGTGAGTGCTGAGAGCCCATGGAACGGTTACTGTATGTTTTAATGTCCCTATATTATTCTAATTCACAGGGAAGATAAAATAAAACGTTCAAGGTTCATCAAGATACAAGTATGCAAATATAAAGTCTGGTTTAGATACCATTCCTGTCGTAAGTTCTACTCCTTAATTAGAGGCATACACATGCCTCGTCATTGGTCCTAAAACTATTCAAGATACTCACCGCACTTTCAGTGTGGAAACTTATTTTATCATCGCGAGAAACAGTGATATTTACCTTTTTTTAAAAGGCTTTCCACTTTTCAATGGTTGCCTTTAGCATCTGTTAAATTGCTCCAAAGTTGTTCTATCCTGCCATAATCCTTCTTCAAATCCTCTTTTCTGTATTGCTGTATTAACTTCACCCATCCATGTCAAGCGTGCCCTTCCTCGTTTTCTTCTTCCAGGAGCTGTTCAGTTAATAATACTACATGGCAATCTTTCTTCATTTATTCTTTTTACATATCCGTAACATTTTGGTGTCCTTGCTTACAGCCTATTAATTAACGTTTCTTCTGCATCCATTTCCAATATTATATAATCATTCCTGATATGTTGAATTCTTGATAATCTCATACTCCTCAAACCGTCCATTTCTGTGGCCAGTATCTTTTCTTGCATCTTCTCGCTTATAGTCCAACTTTCGCCCCCATATGTTAAAATGCTTTCAATTATTGTCTTTACTATTTGTTTTTCGTGTCAGATTTCTGTTCAAGAAAAATCCATTCAACGATCTAACTGTCCCTCTTGCAAGATAAATGCTGTTTGATATATCTCTTTCATTTTTACCAGACTTGTCAATAATGGATCCAAGATGGACCTACATAAGAAGAACCATCAAATGTTTAATAAGACATAGTAATGAGACAGTTCCCGGGTGAAACAGTGAAACATCTTGCATTAACTATTAAATGCAAAATTAATATGGTATAAACATAATATATTTGATCTCATGAAGAAACTTTGACAGAAAATTCATTAATTATAATTCCTGGTATTGGATAGTTCACCTTTATCATAGTCTTCAGAAAATTTTATCTACTTCTCGATAGTGAAATCTAAGTGGATGCATGTTATATCTGGGGCTCTGCAACCAAAGTAGGATTCAACGGAATATAAACGATACAGAAGCGGGTCGTTCGTCCAATGGGGAATGCACCTTGGTACCTTCGCTGTTCAACACTTCATAAAGACGACAGTAGGTATGTACCACACGGCAGACCTGCTACACATGGCTCTTCACTTCCTTCAGTGAATATGACACAATACATGTCACAGGAATGTGTAGAAGAAGATTGAAAGAAAAACAACATAAGACCTTCTAATATGAATCTTTACAGCTTACTATGTAACTACTGATTACAATAATATTTCTCTAGGAGCAAAACTAACATTTCAATGCAGAAAACATTTCAACTAATTAAAAATCAAATACTGTCTATTATTAAAACAACACTACTGAGAAAAAAAAGAAATTGTATATTAAAACTCAGGATTCGAGACGTGATCTATTGATCTTATTGGCATAAGAAATGAACTTTGTAGCAAGAACCATGTCTCGGATCATTAAGAGAATGCATCAAGTTTTAAGAACTTCGAAGATGCATACAATAAAAAAACAACAACAGTTTTGGCCTAAAAGATACCTAGGAGTACAGAGCACCTGTTCATAAAAAAAGATGAGTCTCAAAGGTAAATTATCGTTACGGAAAAGCAAAGTAATTCAAGAATTAGGTTTACAATTACTACGAAGAGGATTCGGCACCGAAACCTTTGGTTTACTGTATCTAAGCCCTAAGTGAGGCATCCCAGGGAGGAAGGATGAGGTAGAAGAAGACAGAGGGCGGCCGCCCCAAGGAATCACAACGGCGCCGAGATACCTGCTGACACTTATATTCTGAAAGCAACGAGCTTGGACGATGGTATAAGAAGCAATCATAGGTCTAGGTTAGCAGTTTTTAGGCTAAGTGTTTCAATTGGTTGATAAAGAAGGGGAATTGGTCAGCTTTTGTAAAAAAAAAAAATTATGTAAATATAAACGGAAAGGGAACTGGCCGTTTTGTTTTGTTTTACGTCCTCCAACGATTAAGTCATATCGGACGATGAATGGAATGGGTGAAATGATTCCAGGGTCCATAGAGCTTAGAGTTACCTACATTCGTCTTTCAGGATAAGGGGAAACCCTGGAAAAAACCTTATCAAGGTAACTCACCGTGACCGAGATACGAACTCGGTACCTCCTGAACGTGAGGAAATTGCCTTTAGATGCAGACGATGGAGCTGCGGCGCCAATTGTATAGGAAATGGAACAAGGAGGAGAAGGAGAAGGAAAAGAAGATGATGAAGAAGAGTAAGAAGAGGGAGAAGAGGAGTAAAAGAGGAGGAAGAGGAAGAGATATAAATACGCAATTAACTAACATTCTTATTTCATTAAGTGTCAAGATGGTAATGAACAGTCAGAAATTCTTAAGCAGTTGGTTTCAAGCTAACATTCAAACCACATATCTATACATGGAATGTAAACAGCAGCAGCCATGACTCACTGACGGCAGGTAAACATATGAGTGCTGTCTATAAACGACAACAGACTGCGTGGTCCATTTTACAATTAGACTGACATCGCAACTAAGGTCTTCATATAAGTAAAACGGAACCAGCTCTTATCATCTGATTCACTCCACGTGAGGAAGATGCTCTTATGTCTCTGACTGGCAGTTAGATAGGAATCGGTTCCTACTGGTTGGAAGCGAGATAGCAAACTTCATTCCAGCCAATGAAGGTTGCGGTCCCAAGCTAAAGATTTTAATTGTAAAATGGACTATACGAAGGATGATCAGAAACAGTGACGTCACCACTGCGTAAAGTTCAGAAACAGTTCAACTTCATTTCCTTTCGTCTCGATGTAATCTAGAAATTTCTGATTATGAGACGCATAGGATTAGCACATATTTCTGTGCCGGTTTCGTTCATTTATCATGCCACGAAGGTTGTGTTATGAAATTGAAATCACCTCAATTTCGGAAAGTATTAATGTGTAACAGTTAACTTTCTCCAATCATTGTGAATTCACAGGTATTTCATATCTCTATTAGCATAACAAAGACCGCCTCGTAGATGGTAGCGTGTTTGCTTCACGTTCAAGAGGTCCCGAATTCGAATCTCGGTCAGGGTGAGTTATCTGGATAAGGATTTTTCGGGGATTACCTTTATCCTGAAAGATAAATTTCGGGTAACTCTAAGCTCTATGGACCCTGGGCTCATTTGAGCATCATTTCAGCCACTGCCCGCCACGGTGGCGTAATGGTAGCGCGTCTGAATCACGTTCAAGAGGTCGCGAGTTTGAATCTCGATCAGGGTGAGTTATCTGGATGAGGTTTTCCCCGGGTTTTCCCTTATCCATAAAGACTAACGTCGGGTAGCTCTAAGCTCCATGGGCCCCGGACACATTTGAGCATCATGAAGCAAAATCGTGTATGTGGAACAAAGAGTTCTACGTTGCGGCGCCAGTTTGAAGCAAAAATGATTGGCGAACGATGACAAATATGATTGGCGAGCAATGAGGTTTCTCTCAGGGTATGCGTGGATGGGTGTGAGAAGGAGATTTTCACAACACTGGAATGCCCGTCTCCAAATTATTTATTCACTGCTTCTTCTTTTCAAACATCGAAATGGAAGTTGCCGACGAGGGTTACCAATCTCGGTTTAGAGTTACTGAATGCTAATTGTTTATTACTCGATAAATTTTGATGATCCGACAAATATTCAAGACAGAACAAGTTGACCGCTCTAATAGGCTTCACGTCTCAGACTCCTCTCATCGACCTGACACCGAAGACTCTTCTGATTGGCTTCAAGCCGAAGACTGCTTATAATGGCTTCCTAGCCGCGAACTAGCCACATCGGCTTCACGCCGAAGAGTGTTCTCTGACCACAGCTGCGCGCGTGTGTATCTCTAACTTTCACTCTCAGGAAGCTCCTTTACAACCAAAATCCCTTTGTGGCTGTTTTGGTCGCCATTGTAAATGATCCAAAGAATTCCCTACTCATACACGTCAAGTGACAATTCCTTTAGAAATCTTCTAAGGACACTGCTTCTTACATGGCTTTGTTATACACTTTTCCCCCCAACTCAACTGGCCTTTCCCTGGTCGTAACAAAGAACCAACATTCCTTTGACATCTATCATGATTCTTTGCTTCTGGCAAACCATAATTTCGGTATCAATCATTTCACCCATTTCATTCACCGTCTGATATGACTTAACGTTGGAGTACGTAAAAATTTAAAAAAAAAAAAAAAAAAGGTTATAAAATATATATATATATTAACCAAATAAGCCAATGTTTTAAACCACTTATGTTCATCGTCATACATGATGATACCTATAACATAAATCACGAAATGCTTATTTTAGAAATGTATTTTTGTTTGTGTTTAGCTGATATTTTTAAAAGGAGCTGGTTTCCTAGTGTAGAAGTGTTGAAAGCCCACAACGGCAACTATTTATAAAATAATTCAATGTGCACTAATATTTTTTATATAAATTGATAAGCTGAATGTTTACACTACAGCAATATTGTTGCTCTGGAAAATCAAAAAACAATTAATATCAAATAATAGAAATATATTTTAAGAATAATTAATACTGCAGTGTAGAGAGGTTCTGTTTACAAAACGTAATCAATGAATTGAATCACTATAGATTAAACTAATAATTTTTCACTTCTTTGGGTACTATTCACAGTAACTATTCAACAGTAACAAGGGTATATGTAACAACGGGAGTTGACATTACTTAAATGAAAGGAATCTAATGAGTGCACTCACATGACTTTCGGTAGTTAATGTTGTGCAGATTATCCTTTAAAAAGACCCATTCTTCTAAGTACTGCAGATCGTGATAAGCGTTTGTAGAAATTAGGTACTATTTTATTGCACATTCACTTGTAGATACAATGGGAATAAAGAATATACCTATTTGAGAAAAGCATCAATATTTGGAAATTGAAACCAATAAGGAATATATTAAAATGATAAAAGAAAAAGTTAATCGACAAGTTGTGTCTTTAACGAGACATAGGTTTTTTTGGTGTAGTCATATTTTCCCTACCTCTTAAGGTTTGCCAATTATGCAACAGTCAACTAGAAAGGAGGAGGAAATTTAAGATATACATTTCATTGGTCATGGAAAGATCCTAAACATATGGAATTTTCATCAAACTCGCACAGTGATTTTTGAGAAAATCCTTCTTTTTTTTTAAAATACCTTACGAAAACGATTGTTTGGTGAGGGGATTATCTGGAAAACCTTCGTGTCGAACATGCTCGTTCAAGTACCAGCTTTGGTTTCTAACCGAGTTGTCCAAAAAGCTTTTCCTAACAATCCTTTTGAGGGATTTAGGAGGCATCAAAACATATATTGGGTGAAATGCAATATTCCCCCTACTTAGTGCATAACTGAGAAAGTAAAGAGATAACAAGATTCGAGTTTTGGTGAAAGACGTCACTCTATATACGTCACTGAGAAATAGTAGTTTTTGTGTATTGAATAATTTTGAAAACTTTTTAAACATTAGTACGTATAAAATTCACTTAAAATATTTCGGGATTTGAATATTTGCTTTAGAACAATTGTGTAATATAATTTCTATGGTGGGTTGTTGTATTAAATGTACGTATAAGTCTTTCACTGTGAAACATGCTGCATTTACTCTCTCACTCGTAGGAGTCGTGTAGCGTGACCATTTTTTGTCTCAGTAGGCTGCAGAAACCGAGTTACCGCCCTTGTGCCGCATTAATGTTATAAAAATAAACTAGCAATATGTAAACCTTAAAATTAAAAGCTGCCATAACTAAACTAACGTAAGTTTTCTTCTAGATGAGCTTGATTATATCTTTGCTAACGGTAAACATACCAAAGGACTTCCATAAGGAACCTGGACGTGGAAGGTTTATTTTTTTCATTAGCGGAAAGACTGGAGTCATTCGTACGTTTTAAAATTCACCAGACATGTTTCAGTTGGTTTTGGAGCACTCATATCTCTTTCACCACCGAAAGAACAGTCGATTTGTGCTTCAGTACGATGAGTTATTTCAGTTGTTATAATTTGTTGAGACGTATTTATTTATTTTCAGTTATGAGTTAGAATGTATTAAAACGCACTAAATCTTAACGTCCATTTGTAGATAATTGAACGATAATTGCATGGGTATATTGAGAAACCCCACATGTCCTTTTTTTCTTTACAAAATTGAGTTTTCTATAACATAATAATTTAAACATATAGGTCAATCATAATGTAGAGAAACCCCCTATGTTCTGGCATTTTCTGTGTTGGTATGCGGCCATTGTGTCACCGAAACATTCCACACATTCCAACTGGCTATAAGTCAGCCTTATCAAGATAATGTACCTAAAAGAAAAGAAGAAAATGTTAAACCTAGGACGATTTGTGTCATTCTTACCAAACGATGAAATCCTTCACATATACAATTATTGGTCAACATGTGTCCAAGGACGTATTTGAAGGCGGGGGATCCAGGGGAGACCGGACCCCCCGCCAAATGAATTATCATTTCAAACTTTTAATAAATATTTGACATAAAACTTAGTTTAAAATAAATGGAGAACGTTTATTCAAGTTTCTCGTCTTAACGTCTCTGTTATTTAAGAGATAAACGAAAAGTTACGGCACAGCAGCTGTATAACTCGTTAAAATACATAAATAATGTTGATTATAATTCCCAGATACTTACTTAAAGGTATGTAATTTTTAACTTCTAAGTTTCTATTCCCTTTTTCATTCAAGGAGAACTAATACTTCAAATGCATCAATCAGTGGTTCGGTTTTTAAATATCTGATTACTGCTTATATCACTTTATCCCAGGTAAAGAACAAAAAATGTGCAATGTGCAAAGCCTTTCTGCAGACTTTATCCAAAAAACAAGACAAAAACAAACTTTTCTAAGAACAATTTGTAGAAGCTTGGGTGGAGAAAGTCATGTGAATATAATATATTACATGTGTTTTTATTTCTTACTAACATGATAAAAACACATTCCTGATTAATTACTTATTAAAAGCAAATAATTCAACGTAGATTTTTTGGACCCCCCGGAAACTGACTTCTAAATACGTGCCTGCATGTGTCAAAGAATGAACCTGCTGTAGAATATAATTCCAAAGAGTTCTCTTTGGCACAGTTTGTTTCAGTTTTGACCTTAGCAATAAAATGTAAGTTAAGTAATAATTTATCCATATTTATTATTAAATATTGAGAAAGCCCACGTGTTCACTAAATAAATGTTAACATAACTTCAAGAAAACGGATCAACAATGTCTACAGTGACATGGCATACTTCCCTCTACATTCATTTCAACGAAAAATGAAGACAAAAACTGACTTTAAGCATAATTTTAAGACCTGGAATGTTTTTTGTATCTCGTGAAAAATTTAGTTTTTTGGACATATAGGCAGGATCGTAGAGGAGGGGGGACGAGGATGTACGCCGTCCCCCCCCCCCAATATTTTTTGGAGGGGACGCAGTCCCCTTACTAATAATATTATTTATACTTTTTTTTAATTCATTACCTTTCTTAATTCAACATTAGAGGTACTGCAAAAATACAAAATATATACACTCAAAATACATTGAAATAATGTTTGGCTATTAACGGACCTCCAGTACATATGTGGAGCCCAAGGAATTACATAAAAGAATGGATAAAAAGTCGTACGCATGCTGAGGACAACCAAAGCAGGAAGGCGAATCTACAAGTGCAGAATTGTGATCGGTTCTCCAGCATCTGGAAAAATTTTTAGGTGTGCGTCCCCCCACATTTCTGTTAGGAATATGCATTACGATGGCTGCGCTGACTTGTCCGTGAGTACAGCAACGAACCCTCTTCACACAATGAAGCAAGCGGTCGCGGGATCATTCAGTAGTAATCGATTTGTATCTAACTCCAGCCAATCGAAGACATCAGAATATCTTCCCCATGTGGAGTAAATCATGTGATAAGAGCTAGTTCCTCTTTACTGCTGTGAATGAACACTTCGGTTGCGATGTCAGTCTAATTATTAAATGAACTTTACGTAAGTCTAATGAAATCAGCTGCCTTCATATTCATGTACACGTGGAAGATAGAGATGGGAATCGCAACTGGGATATCTGGGTAAATAAGCCAGCAGATCGCGGAAACAATCAATAGCCATTGGATTTAGGGAAAATTCAAGATACTATTAGATTTCATAAGTCATCTAATATCCAAGGTCTAATATTTCGATTCGAAAAATATTATTAAGGAAATATAGGCTTTCCTCCCTTTTTTTTTAATTTACGTCCTCCAACGTTAAGTAATATCGGACGATGAATGGAATGGCTGAAATGATGCTCAAATGAGCCCGGGGTCCAAGGAGCTTAGAGTTACCTGACATTCGTCTTTCAGGATAAGGGAAAACCCCTGAAAAACCTTATCCAGGTAACTCACCCTGACCGAGATTAAAACTCGAGACCTCTTGAACCTGAGGCAGACACCCTACCATCTACGCTACTGAGGCGGGCTTTTCCTCCTTTGTAAAAGGATGTTTAGAGTGAGAAACATTCTTGAAAATCTCCGCTTTACATCTTTAGAAGACAAAAATGTGCGCAACTTTTGTTTCTTATTTATATGACAAGTAGATACAAACCCGCGTGCTCCATTTTTTCCAGGTGATTTCCCTTTTGGAACTAAAACCACAAAACGCGTATTTCTTGTAAATTTCCGATATAAACGTTGATGTGAAATGTAAGATACTTTCTATTTTATTTAAGAAATGCAATAAAATGTGACTTTATGATTTGTCCAATCAACTTTGTTGCAGATTAAAACGTGACAATGTTTTAGAGTGTACTGAGTCGAAGTTCACTATTTTCAATAAGTAAAAGGTCGAGTTCATAAATTTTTATGTACCAAAAATGCTTCCAACTAAAACAATAGAATCGGTGTTGTTCATGATGACGACGACGTCGCTTATATCCCACCAAAGGCAGTCGGATGTTGCTACAACCACGACTCGCCCAAGGACGTATTAGGCAAGGTGACATTGCGGTCTTGAACCCAGGTCCAAAGTTTCTTCACGACTGAAATGTCCCAGGGTATCGAAACTGGTTCTCATTGGATGTTAGTCAAGAGCGCTGGCAGACACGAAGAGTAGAAATGATGAAAATCGACTTCCTCCTATGTTGGTGGTTATTTTAGGGAAAGTATTTACTAAAGTGAATTGGATAGGTAGGTGAATGTTGTGAACCAAGGTTTATTCCGTATTTCTTTTTGTTTCCTTCATTTGCGTAGTCCGCTGTAACTTCTATGACTACGTTAGAGGCTAACTCGGTAAACTGCATTTTTAAACGCAGATTTTACGAAACAGTTACATTCATAGCCTTCAGGCTATGCAGAGGGTAAGAAACGCTTTTAATTAAAGAAAAAACCCCTGTCCGAATCAGGAATCGAAACTAGAACCTCTAGGTTGAACGCCAAGGACGCCTAAAGATACGATCTACATAGTTTTAATTTTAGTATCGTGGCATACGTAAGCTACATCTCTTAAAACATGTGAATAAGTATTGCGTTATCGGAGACTGGAATTCTTTAATGATTCGGCTTATAGTCCTGGGAAAACTCCATAGAAACACTCACTAGGCAACTATTCCAACTGAGAACCGAACCCGGGTCGCAAGTTGCTTGCAGACGGTTGAGCAGCCACTTTCATGACTCCCCTGTTTAGGGCATCGATCCGAAGCCAACTGCGAAATCGCAGAGCGTACCTACCTTCCAGTCTTGCATCAGCCAAGCTGCTCTTTTACGATCAAATGAGTTTCTCCATTAACGTTTTGGACAACTGAAGGTAATTTTAGCAGCTGTTTGTTTACTTTTAATGTTTAATATAATACAGCTGCGAATACGCACTCATATTCAAAAGTAAAGCTACAAAACAAAACTATAAAACTGCTCTCTAGGCTGGTAAAAGTCGAGTATTTGCTTCTCTTTTCACCAATGTTACTGTGATGTTCATTTTTTTTTCCTTCGCGAAGCCTGCGCCATCACCCAAGCGAGGAGGAAAATACCTCCAGTAACTGTATGGAGTTTTGGGATCTTCAACTATCCATCCTCCGAAGTCACATTCCTAATTTGAAGTTGCATGTGATGAATCCCCTGAACCGTTGGGGGAGATATATTCTTTAATATTAAGAAATATGTAATCTATAACTATAATTAAAGGATTTCTTTGACCAAACATGTACAGCTTCTGTAAAACAGCAAATGCTTCCGTTCAGTATGATCAGAGAAATGCTTTTAGCAACTATTTTCGTTTAGGCTTCCGAACATTAGTGGAAAACTAATAAAGACACAGATGTGAACAGACACAAGGAGCAATATAGAAATCTCAAACCTCACTTTAATCGAAAAATAATAATTTTCTAACAAATTAAGAAACTAGTTATCTGCAGAATTTATTTACTTGAATTTATCGCATCAGAAATTCTGTTGAGAAAAATGATATACAAAAATCGTAATCACTACGTACAATTTATTCTTACAGACGTCCTTGTATATTTACTTCATATTAATGCAGATTAACTTTTGCATAAATTATTTTATTACACATTTCCTTGTTCGTACAAGGGGATTTAGAATGCAGAAGACTTTAAGTGATAGTCTAATCTCAAGCGTGATTTGCTAGTGTTGGGCTTCAAATTCCTTCTCTTTGCCTGGCCTGAAAAAGAGATGGGGGAGGCGACGAAAAGGGATTCTCATTTCAGAAAAGTAAGCTTATTATAAAATGCAAACCAATAATAATAATAATAATAATAATAATTAATTGTTCTTTCACACTAGCCGTGTGTAGGACGCACTATGAAGGGGTAGAGCCAGACTGAAAAATTCAATGCCATAGCCGGGATTTCAACCACGGATCTTCTGGTTTCCGTCCAGGCGCTCCAACCATTTGAGCTACCATGACCAACATGCCGACATGACATTAAATTCTCCAACTGACTCGTATTTTTCCCGGTAAACCACATAGGAGTTCTCATAAACATGTGAGACAACTACCTTAACGACGACTTGCTGTAAGTACTTTAAGGCCCAGGCTTTATAGTTCAGACCACTATTAGGTACAATTACCGGGAGAAACACGAGTCAGTTGGAGAATTTAATGTCATATCAGCATGTTGGCCATGGCAGCTCAAATGGTTGGAGCGGCTGGACGGAAACCAGAAGATCCGTGGTTCAAATCCCGGCTATCGCATTGAATTTTGCAGTCTGGCTCTACCCCTTCAATAATAATAATAATAATGTTTCAAAAATGATTACGTCCAGAAAAGGATGTATTTGACATAAATTACATGCTTAAACGGGATTTAAATTGTTATTAGCAAGATATTGTTTAATCTTTCAGTTGCCAACTAAGCAAAAGTCAGTCAGAATGAAGAGTACTGAAGCTACTCCTAGAAAATTCAATAGAAAAATTTCATTTGTTATGAACACACTTTAAACATTTGGTATTTGGTATTTTAGAAACAGAAATAGAAATCATTGGTATTTTAGAGCAAAATCATTTGAGAAAATACTTTTTTTTCGAAAATGTTTCCTATTAAAGGGTAGTTTAGGATAGGCGTATTTTCTTCAAAATCTTTTCTTCTAATTTACGTCCTCCAATGTTAGGTAAGTCATGTCGGACGACGGATGAAGCGATGAAATGATGCGCAAATGAACCCAGGTTCCATAGAGCATAGAGCTACCCGACATTCATCTTTCAGCATAAAGGAACACTCCGTGGGAAGGTGTAACTTACCCTTATAACCCACCCTGATCGAAATTCGAACTCAGGATTTCTTGAACATGAGGCAGATACACTACCCCTACACTATACAGGCGGACTTTAAAATCTTCGTGTCGATCCTTGAAAGATGAAGCTGAATACCAAGTTTGGTATTTAACCGACTTTTTGTTTTTGAGTTATGCTCTTCATGGGCACACGCGCGGGCGTGTGCAGACCTTTCAAAGATTCTTTATGGGGTATTCAGGGACCTCAAAATGTATATTTCCAGTGAAATTTTGGTATAGAATTTTTGGGTGAAATGCAATACCCTCTCTACCTACTACGAACGTGGTACAGAAAGTAAAAATTGAAAATAAGATTGCACAGGTCATGTCACAAAAGTTTTTGCAGTTTGTCAATAAATTCACCTTGTTATTAGGTACAGTAAATTTACGTTTACATAACCCAAAATGAAATTTTATTTTTAATATTTATAATTTTCTTTAGTACAAATTAATTAAATCTAAATTGTTAAAGGTGGGGTTAATATACTTATGTAAATAGTCTCAAAAACATGTTGATACGATGCCTATGACATAAATAGAATGTGGAAGCCTGGTTTCGTAATGTATTTAATTCTATTTCTTTGTTACTATGTAGAAACGGCTAGCGACATTGAAACAAAAAGAAGGACGCAATAATCTTAAAAAAAAGGTGATTCTTCAAAATTATTAAGTGCGACTGTGATAACTCTAAATTCAAACTTTATTACATTTTGCAGTCGATCCTGAAATGGCAACATATGGTTGTATCAATACCCACTTAGGTTACACTTACACTTAGGAAACAAGACTACATGGCATTTTAATTACCGGCGTGGTAAATCAAGAAGCTCAAATATGTTTATTATTAAGCTTTTTGGAGAAAAAAAACTTAAAATAACAAAATTTCGTACGCACAATGTTTCTAACATTATAGGATAAATATTAAAGTTACAACAGTTGGTATTAATAATAGTTTAGACTGCATTGCAAGTATATCGAAAAACTATGTTTGTGTAATGTTAAATAGATTGTGAGTCACCCTTCATTAACGTGGTTAAAAATCAGTTTTATTGCTGATTTTCAAAACATTACGCGATATTAAGTTGCACAGAAACAAGAGGCTTGAAGGCAAGTGAGAAGCGTGAGAAAGGGTAAAAGGGGAGAGAGAGGGTTGGGGGAGAAACGGATATGTAAATACAATGAGAAAAATGAGGGAGTAACTTAGAAAATGGGAGAGGGAGAGAGAGAGAGAGAGAGAGAGAGAGAGAGAGAGAGAGAGAGAGAGAGAGAGAGAGAGAGAGAGAGAGAGAAATCTCCAATTTTAATAACCTGAGCAGAATTGTGGGTGCTGTTAGAGAAATTAATGAAAAAAATAATTTTAGATGGAAAGAATTAATTTCTGCTATTAAGTTTATGTTAATATACGAAATGCACAGGGGTTAGAAAGCTTAAGATTTTATTAATAGCATAAATGGATTCTGATTCACTACTTTTTGCAAGCGTATTTAAATTTACTTTCAACCACTTTGCTTGAAGTTTAGAACGTGGGATTGTCAAATGACCACATTACATTATCAAAATTGCCCATATTTGTGGCTGTGGAAGCTAGTACCTAATTGCCATGAAATTGGTCCAAAATTCCATACTCTCACGTAATATCAGAGATATAAAATTCCCCTTTTACATGCTCTTGACAACTACTTCGTACTGCAGAACTATCAGTTGGAAATCTAAAAATACTTGTATGTACTTACTCATTGAGTACATAAAACAAAATTTTACATCATGTTAAAAAATTGCCTCACAAAAAACTAGGAATTGATATTGAGCGGTACCCTTCTCTGTCCCGTCCTGCATCCACAGAAAACCGCTAGGAGCTATGCCAATATTCAGCCTAGCTTGCAGGCGTATCGACAAATGTAAACGGCGTAAGGAAATGATATGCCCTCTGGACTTCCACTGATATATGCCAGCTGATCTACTATACTTCCACTAATATCAGTAATTAAATTCCGAGAGGGTTTATAAAAAGATCTCAACCACTTGCAGACAAATTGACTTCTTCTTCTTTACCTTATCTCTAGCATACCACTTATCGAGGTGTTAGGGGATTCTTGCTTCTCTATCCATTAAGATTAGGTCTAAGGAACCGAAGTTTTTGATCTGATAGAGAACCAGGATGGGTAATCAGCCCGGTGCCTGATGTGAGGGTGAGAGAAGTGGATGATAGTAAGAGGGCGAGATGAATGATAGGAAAGATGATGGAGCAATTGTTGGAATGATGGCGGGGGAAACCGGAGATCCCGTGTTGTCCACCAGAAATCTCACTTTACGGTCGCCTGGGATCGAAGCCAGGTGCCTTGGTGATAGTCGAGCGGTCTAACTACTCGACTACGGCGCGGCGGACAAATGCACAATGAAATTAATTTCGAAAGGAATCGTTTATTACCAAATCTGCGTGTTAATACTAAACTTCCTTATTCATTGAACCTTTTTTTTGACCTCAATGGGGCTTCCTATTTTTTTCTGAATTGTCTAACTTTGTCTTTAAAGTCGAGGTTGTTCAAAGGTTGCGCCGGTGAATGCACAATATCAAATATACGCACATTTTTGTGCGATCCCTAAAATGTTTCGGTACCTAAAACAGGCCACAAAGTGCGGTTATAATGAACAAATCCTTTAAACTCTCCAAAGCAACATGTTAATGGGTTAATGTGTACATAAAACTGCATGAAAACAAATGCAACACATTTAAATGGAACTCAATTTTAATAAAAAAAATTTCATAAACGCGTGCTATTGAAACTAAGTATTTTGACCTCAAAGAAGAGATTTCTGTACTTTTTACTTATCAAATATATAGCTGATAATATGTTTTCATTTACAATTCTCACGCTGTTTACTTTACTCAATTTTTTAAAGTATTCCTTTTCATATTCTGCTACTCTCTGTAAAGTATTTCGTTCGCTTAGATCCTTTTTGCGAAAATCTGAAATTAATTTTGACATATTCCCAGACTTACCGATTCTTATCTACATCACAAGAAACCACAATAACAAATTTGAATGAAGTTTATTAGGGAACGGATTTTTTTGTAGACTATAAGTGCTTAAATGACTATATTGAATTAGCGAGCATTTACAGAAAAATAATGTAACAGTATCTGTCTTCTGCGGACTCATTTGACCATATACGTGCTAGCTACATAAACATCCATTCGAGTACATGCATTAAACAGCTACAGTTGCTTTATTACCATTACAACCATTATTGCCCTCAGTGTAAACGGAGGCGCCAACGATTCTACCACAACACCTTTTTCTTTCGGCTGTTGTCGCAATAAAATTATCTACTGGTGTCTACAGATAAAATTGGGTCACTATTGATATATCGGTTTAAACACCTTGTGCACAGCGTTAGTTGCTTTACGTGCTTGCTGTAAGTGTATTTGGTGACTAAAAGTATTAATTGTGGCTTTTCACGCTCCTCGTAAGCAGAAAAGATTACTCGAGTTTCTTTAGAACAGTCGAGGTCACGTGGTATATTCACGCAAACCTCTGCAGACATGTCACAACAATATGGTTGTACGTAGACATAATGGTAAAGGATGTAAGACGTAGGCCGATTAGAACCACATGATTTCGGTAACAAAATATCGCATGTGGTTTAGCAAACATCCGCCAATCACGGAAACAAGTGAATAGAGAGAATTGTCACGAAGCCATTACACTACGTTACTAAATAGGGAATGAAGCATGTCTTCAGCTGCAGCTGTTTCAGCTTTGCCTAGTCATACAACAGCCATGGCGATGTGACCATTGCTCGCTGTCGCCTCTGCGCTGCCAACCAATCCCCTCCTACTTCGCTCCCTCCCCCTCTCTTTCTAAACCATGTCTCACCTCTCATTCATTTAAAGCTATCATATATCAACCTGCAGCATTGCTACGGAATGAAGAAGAGCAAAACTCACCGAAATATACTATGGTCGAGGAAGTTCTGTGCTGCAGTCCATCTTGTATTGTATGGCTTGCGTCGTCTCCCCAAGGTCTCCTGCGAGTATTGACTGACTCACTGCCAGCCGCACGCGCTGCAGAAGGCGGTGGCTTGGTTTGGCCTGGCTGCTCGGGCGCCGGCCGATCTTCAGCTATCTCCTCCCGAGTGATGACGGCACGCGTGCTCCTCGCAACGCGAACCTCTAGAACTGCAATGCATTGTCTACAAATTCGTTATGTGAGCAATAGAAGCCTTCTAGATACCGGCAAGGGTGTTGAGTCTAGCATATGAGGGTAGTGTCGAAGGAGCAAGCAAACTTGGTGACGTAATATGATGGCGGGAGAAAACCTGACTCAGACATTTTCCTTACTAATTGCACGTGCAGTTTACTCCTCTATCTTTCATTAAACGGCATATCGATTAATGTAGATATGCGCAAAGTTGATTCCACTTATTAATGTTAATTTTATAATACAATACGTCCCGCTAATGTTACCTGCTTAATGACACGCTGTTTTCTTTTCTTCTTTCCCATATTCTTCCTTTGCTCTTTTACATCGAACGAATTGTTGTTTCTGAAACTCTAACTGTTGGCAACGATGCGCGATGCTTTCGCGGTTTGCGAGCGTTTCTTAAGAGAGCGTCATCTGAAGTACCAAAAACCAACAACGGAAAGCTTTCCAAAAACAATTTCGCAATACATCTCCTTAAAAAGTTTACGTACTTTCTCCATTGATTTTTATTTCTACATAACCTACATATTATTCTAGTTAAATGAATTATTTGAATATTTTAGTTGGGCCTTATGCGTCTTACGTACGAGACACGCAAACCTTTCCTCACACGCCACTTATAAATTGTTTTGTGTTAGCCAAGTACATATAAAAGAGTTTAGATAGACTGCTTTAGTAAGCTACTGAAAAATATTTAACAGTTATTTCCTATATTTTCTCTACCACTTACCTCTAGCAAGCAGAGGAAATATTGCTTTGCAACCAGAAATTTGATATCAGATTTCATTGAAAAAAAAACGCCTTGAGATCCCCTGAATTATATTAGATGCGCGGCTTTCGTGGAGAGCATAACATAAAAACAAAAATGCATATTTATATTTGAGTCAGCCGTTAAGGACAACAGACAAAAACTTTCAAGAAGATCTCCCAAACCTAATTAAAACCCGATAAATAATCATTTCGCTACTACTATTTTCTCAAAATGTTTCTAATGACTTTGGTTATAATATCAGATGTTTGGGAAATTAACAGAAATGCTAAAAAGGTAGATCTATTTTGATTTGTCTGCGAAACGCCTGCAAAGCTTCCTTCATTCTTACTTAATATTGTAGAAATTTATAAATCTAACTGGGAAGCTATAAGAGATAGACAAAAAGCTTGCTTTGGAAAATGTAGCGTTCGATAAAACATGGCTGTTTATGTCAAAGCTTTTTGTAAAGTCAGTTCTAGAACACTCGCCCTTATTCGTTTGAATCTCTCAGTATGTTAAACCACGCAAGTGTCGTTCCTTTGTTTCTTCTAAGCTCATACAAAGAGGACGTAATAGTCGATCAAAGCGGGCGTAGATATAAAAAAACAGTTGACTGTGATATACAAATTGTGTGCTGAAGTTGCCAGAATAGAAATACAAGGTTTTGTAGGCATAAGATGTAGAGCAAACGTTAAAATAAATTATAGCAGGAATACAAAGAAACGTATTTAAAAAGATTAGGATTATTTTTCATTCTTTTATTTGTTTACTTATTTAAATTTTTATAATTTCAAATGTAGAAAATCTTACTATATCTTTTGCTGAATGTTAAGGAGGGACGTCCGAGAAAATGTTCAAAAAATCTAAAACTTTTTTATTGTTTTGTAAAATAGTATATAGTGTTAGCTATCAAACACCTAAATGTTATGACTGTACGTGGTCTGTATGTACCTTGAAAAAATTAAATGCCCTAGTGTTGAAATGAGCCACATAACCATAGCCATAGTGTTCCATCAGCTGTATTGGAATCTATAAAGCCCACCTACCAATTCT
The DNA here is from genome assembly GCA_030765055.1 of Mantis religiosa. Taxonomy (NCBI): domain Eukaryota; kingdom Metazoa; phylum Arthropoda; class Insecta; order Mantodea; family Mantidae; genus Mantis; species Mantis religiosa. Next base: position 70,333,524 of record CM060947.1, on the reverse strand, counting down.
TAGCACACCCAGACTTGCCAAAAAAATGTCTCCATGGAGAGACACAAAACCCAAATGAAAGCCTCAACAGTCTGATAGGGAAAAGGTGTCCCAAAACATCACTTGTGTCTTCCATAGTGGTGAAAATTGCTACATTTGATGCTGCAATGGTGTTTAATGATAGGAATGTTAGTTAGTTAGTTAGTTAGTAACGCTCCCCACATGGCAACCTTGGCCTTCGGGGTAACCTCACCCCACCAAGCGATGACCGGACCCATTTCTCAGGTGGAGGCACCCAGAGGGTGGGGTCCATTACCTCCGATGATAGGGTGATAGTGAAGATGGCGGTGAGGTGAGAGGACCTACAGTTTTTACCGTGGACTCCGAACCACGTTGGGCATAGGGGATACTTCACGTGTGCTAGACAGAGGTGAAGGCGTGGATAGGGCCGACTTAAAATCGCCAACCCCAGAGCCGGGAATCGAACTCGGGACCCTTAGAACGGGAGCCGCGAACGAAACCACCGCGCTACCCCGGCGCCCATGATAGGAATGTTGGCAGAAAGAAAGTTATGCATCAGTTAGGGTATCAACCTGGTGTGTTTATGTAAACAATTTTGCAGAGTATCGACAACATTCGCATCACTGGTGCAGAAAGAGCTATGAAATTAATGCAGAAAGAAGCAAGACAGAAGAGGAATTTAAAAAGAAAGGCTGGAGAAGACCAGAATGAGAATACAGACTATGGATATGGGAAGTTCTGACTTAAAATTAAAAGGCAAACTGAATAATACTTATTGTATTTTAATTGCCTTTCCCCGTAACTTACATTTTCTACAACTTCAACCCATTTTTCTCTCAAACTACTTCATCTACAGTGATGCAATTTAGCAAACAGCTTTCTTATGCCTCAATGAACATTTTGTTGGTTCTAGAATTTTAAGTTAAGCTCCAGATGGAATGTGATGATGAAAAATGTATGAAATTATTTTAATTTTTAAAGGATGCATATGATTAGCATTTTTAAAAAAAAAAATCTATACAGGTTTTAGTGTGTTTTAAAATAACGTACAAAATTTCAGAAAGATAGCATATGTGAATATTGAAAAAAATGGGCTTAAGTTTTTAAATATCTCTGCATATAGAAAAAAATATGTAGCATTAGTTATAAACAATGGAAAATTATGAAAAAAATTTTGCATATTAACTGTATTATCTTAAATGAGTATACTATGTTTCAGTTCTCTAACTTGAAAATTTTAGCTGTTATGGCTATTTATGTAAGACCCTGAATATTTGCATACGTCCCCCCTTAAACAAATGCCTTAAACTACAGGTGCTAAGATGTTTTTAACAACTTGTTTTATTTATGTGGAACACTATCACCTAGTAAAATAATTCTTCAGTGTCTGTCATAACTACGTACATATGTCCAAACTTGAAGAAAAGTAATTGCATTTAATAGCCCACTTGCAGTTACTGAGAACCACATGAGTTTTGTTTATTTATTTATTCTTTCTCTCTTTCCATCCTTCGCCGTCTCTTCCTTTCTTTGAATGTATCATGTATTCTTTAACAACTCAATTCCACGAAGGTGAGTGAAATTGGCAAAATGAGTGGTGAAGAGAGCCTGGGATTCATAAGTTGCCTAATATTTGATTTCTAAGAACGAGGAAAATAACCCAGAAAGAGCACTTATCTAGGGAACTCATTCACAAGAGACAGTAAGTCCTCCCGTCTAGGAGGCAGACGGCTACTCAACTCGACGGAGGTGTCTACGTCATCGTTGGCTGTTATTGCAGCAAAACCCACATTTAACAAATTTCAGGAGTAGATAACATTTTTTATTTGGATATGAGTTTTCCTTAAAAGGGGTTAGTGTAAGACTGAGCATTCAATTACAGAAATAATATTCAGATCATGATTAAGTATTTTAATATAAAAATTTATTATTTTCAGACATTTTAAACCTTTATGAACTCATGTAATATTAAGAAAGGAATTTAAATTAAAAAAATGAAGTACGAGGGCTGTTCAATAAAGAATGATCACATTTTTTTATGACAACGTACCTTTACTCATTCTCATAATTTTGATGGCCCTTCTCAAAATAGTCCTCCCTGAATGCGATGCACTTGTCCCAGCGTTTCTGCCAGTCTTCAAAGACATGCTGGAAACCATTTTTGAGAGATACTTCAAAATCGCCTCCACAGTCTTCACCACTGCTTTTGATGATGGATATTGCCTCCCACGAAGGCGTTTCTTCAAGCTTCGGAATAGAAAAAAGTCATAGTGGGCTAAATTCGGACTATAAGGAGGGTGAGGGATGCACTTCACGTTGATTTTTGCAAGATATTCAGCAACAGCCTTGGCAATATGCGGCCGCACATTATCGTGGTGCAGCATCCAGCCTGCTTCATGGAAATGTGGTCTTTTGCGCCTGATATGGACTTGCAATGTTTTCAGGACATCCCTGTAGTATTGTCCAGTTACTGGTGTGTGTGCAGGTACAACATGCTGATAAACCATTCCATGAATATCAAAGAATGAGATGACCATAACTTTCCCGGCAGAAGCAACCACGTTTGCTCTTTTTGGGGTTAGTGATGAGGGAGATTTCCACACTGAGCTTTGCTGTTTGCTCTCAGGATCAAAATGATGTAGCCAAGTGTCGTCAGCAGTGATTACGTTTGAAAGAAAATCCGGATCCTCCTCTCACATCAACTTTAACTGCATGTTACTTCCATTGCAGCGGTAGGCGATACTGAACATGTCTGAATTTGCCTGGTTCTCACAGGCGAGAACCAGAAGTGCCAACAATGAAACTACTACGGCGTGTTTGTTTCACATTAAGCTAACAGAATATAATGACATTGAATTTTAGTGCGAAAAATTATGTCCGTAAAAAATTATGATCATTCTTTATTGAACATCCCTCGTAGTTTCAAAAATAGAAAACCTGATATTTACATCGCTTCATCGCCATTTGCGGTGAATCCGCAACAAGCAAAAAGAAAGTGTACATAAGATTTATATATTTGTCAGTAATAAATGTAGGCTGATTTTTCACTACTAACCGGTAAAGAAACAGATACTAAGGCTACTAATAGAGATGGGTCGATATCAGTTTTTTCTCGATACTCGATATCAATGCAGAATATTTTCCACGGCACTCGATACTTCGATACTCGACACCATCATTTCCACTTCTAGTTTCAACACAAAATACTGCGAGAGCTCTGTAATGGCAATGAAATTAAATAGATGCACATTTTTAATAAGACAAAATATAAAACCATTAGTGTATTTTTTAAACTCAGCATTAGACATTTGAAAGCCAATTTTTGAGACAGTCCACTTTTGTAAGTTTTTGCTCAAATATACTGGCTTTCTCACTCTCACTCTTTTGGGTTAAGTCTACTTTTTCTGTCACATATGAGTCCTGCTGTGCTGAGTAGCCTTTTAGTGAAAACTATTCCAGATGGAAATAATCATTTCTTCCACACTGCTGTGTGTAGGCTAAGGTTTATGTTATGTGCAGAGGACCTACCCAAAAGTCCGAAGACACTGGCCTCCTTCAACCCGGGAGCGATGGATAACTCCGGAGCTCTTTCCATAGGGCAATATCAGATTTCTTAAAAAGCTTCCCCCACCCCGTTGACAACAACGTCAAGAAGGGATGGAAGTACATACACCACTTACGCACGTCAACCCCGCAGGGAAGACTACCAAAAACCTCGGTGGGGCCGCCTGGTGATCTAGCACACCTTCTACTAGCTCTGCAGGCTAGTACCCGGGACTTCTGAGGGAACACTCTAACCCCTCCGAGCGGACGTAGCCTGGCCGGAGGTACCCAATTTCCCGTGGGTGTCGGGAACACACTGCCCCCTCGAGTCCAACCCAATCCGAACATCTCCCGACGGGAGAGGCTCGGCAGTTTGGCCCGAGGTTCCTCTAGTAACGTCAGAGGTACCACGAGTGCTAAGGGTCAGCAGCGCCCGCACCATGGCAGCTGAAGGGGACGGATCCCCTCCCCTACGGGAATAGGCTAAGGTTTGAATGAGTAGAGACAGAGTGAAAAATTCAATGCCGTAGCCGGGACTTGAAACACGGATCTCCCGCTCTCCATGCGGTTGCTCTAACCATCTGAGCTACTATGGTTAACATGCCGACATGACATTAAATTCTCCAACTTAGTCGTATATTTCCCGGTAGACCACTAGGGTTCTCGTATACTATGAGACACGCACCTTTTGTGGCGACTTACTATGCTGTAAGTACTTAAGTCCCAGGCTTTATATCGTAGTTAAACCACTATGTTATTCAGGTAAATTGTTGGAAATAATCATTTCTTCAGGTGGAATACACAAATACTAAGAGGCTATTTTTTAAATTTTAATTTGTTTTCCAATAATCCAATTCCTAGAAAGAGGAAGTGACAAATCGTCGTTGAGATATGCAGGGCTTTCTTCTTGGGAACTGTTAACTGGCAGTAAATCTGACACACGATCATTTTCTTGCATAATGTTGCTAGACCATATTCATGGCAATTTCTCGGGTTTTGCGATGTTCTACTTGCGACAATAATATTTTGTGATTTTAAAGTAAAATAAAAATTGAAAAATCGCCACCAAATTATCGAAAAACTACCGAGTCAATTTTCTGAACTATCGTTCAATATCGATACAATGCAAGTGTCGTGAGTATCGAGGTATAGCAAGTTTCGAGAATTCACCCTAGTTAATAATCTTCATTTCTTAAATAAATGCATCAGATTAGTATCGTTCCTCCTACCCCGGTATCTGGCACTTAAAATCCTGCGTTCAATGTGCTATGGTTCATCCGTAATCAGCAGCTCTATCACGAACTAGGACTGTTACCTCTTCACGACTACATTCGCAGGATCGCTCGTCATTTTTTTTTTTCCACGCTGCAAGAAGCTCCAGGAGCTGTGCATTATAACATCGGCGTCCGCACGCGCCAGACCTCACGCTTGAAGAGGAGACTACCACAGGACCTGCTTCTAAGTGATACATCTGATTCGAGTGATTCTAGTGCTTGATGTCTGTCATATCTTCAATATTGACATAATTTCTCAGAGAGTATTATTGGAATTCTAACTTAATGTAGTTAGGGGGCGGCCTGTTAGCCTACCCCTGAGTGTTATTGTTCTTATTGTACTGTTACCTTCTTTTCACTCTGATCTGTAAAGCATTGTACTGCTGATCGATCAATAAAAAATTATATAAAAAATTTAGAAACTCTTCAAATGTCGTGCTTGCTCCCTTCTGTAGTATCTCCCATTCTTCTTCTTTTTCTTCTTCTTCTTCTTCTTCTTCTTCTTCTTCTTCTTCTCATCATCATCAACCTTCAAAATAGGACTGATAGGCCTGTTTCGGCTCAGAAGGGATCTTCCCAGCCTCTCCGTAGTCTCCCAATATCTCTAATACCAACTGGTTTATACTGCAAGGCCTGTTTGTTGAGTCTTTCTTCTGGCATTCGAGAGAGATTCTGGTCATTTCAGTTTGTACTCCCTGAGTTTGTCATTTAAAGTAAATATTTTTAGTTGTTATCTTATTGTTTTACTTTTAATGTGATCTTTAAGACTACAGCCAGTTACGTACCTCAAAAATTTCATTTCAGCCGTTTCAATTATTTTTCTTTGAGTCCTGTTCAAGGTCCAGGTCTCGGCTCCATAAGATATAACAGGTACTTCTATAGTTTTATAAAACTTTAATATGGTATCTCTTGTTTTGTTTTTCAATGTTCGTTTTATAGTGGCACATATGTTTTGAAATTTATAGATGTTTTGTTTGAAATCTCTGTCACATTCATAGGACATATCACATCCTAAGTAATTAAAATATTTAACTTGTTCTAATATTTTGTTTTTGAGGAGCATTTTGGACCGTGTTGGGTATTTACCAATAAAAGCCATTACTTTCGTTTTCTCTGCTGAAATGATAAAATTATACTTTTACATTGTTTTGTCGAGTTGGTACAAAGCTATTTGTGATCTGTCTTCAGTATCTGCCAGAATGACCTGATCATCTGCAAACAGGACTGTATTTAAGATTGTACGACCTAACTTAAAATCTACTTTCCACTGAGCCTGCCATTCGGCAACTGCTGCGTCAATATAAATATTAAAAAGAGTTGACGACATTGGGCAGCCCTGTCTTACACCTAGGTTCCTCCCATTATTCCGGCATACAGATTTCTTCAGTATCTTTGTCCTCGTTGAAGACATCGAAGCAGAAACCTGATCCCGCTTTCCCAAAGCATTGCTGTATCGTACCTGGTGTAAGAAACTGCCTTACAGCCACAAACACATGCATGGCTGGAAGTATATTCTTGCTGTGTTTTAAATAAATAAATAGCTTATTATACCAGGGCCGTTTTGTACTTTTCTTTAAGAGGATTATTAATTTCCAAGTCTAAAAGCTGCAGAATCTGGTGCAGCTTTCTTGTAAAAAGATCACCTTTTATGTTCCATAAGAATGGTGGTTCTGATGGATGTACTGCACACATGACTGTCAACAGAGCAATCTTTCTTCCCTCAGATCCCATTTTGGTATTCAAGCCTCGCAGATTTTTAATAAGTATTTTCAAAGTCATTTATTAACTTTCCTGAAAATTATATTTGCACGTAAGTGTACAGATGTTTTTGAAACATCTGGGAATTTTAAAATTTTTCTTTGATTAGCGGAAGTAACATTTCTTTTTCGTCACTATTTGTGCACAGCAGAGCTGTGAAACTTTCTTCACCTTTTTCTTCCCTCTTCAAGACAATTTTCACCACGAACTGAGTTTTGATAGGTAGCAAATTAAAGTCCAATAAAAATGTATTTCGCGTTGTAGCCATGGAGGAGTTAGACAAGGTGTCTTTTTCCCAAAACTCAATGGAGTCACTTCTAACATCCGCACTTTCACCGTACTTGCTTTGGTATGAAGCATTATGCCGCTTCTTGAAACGATCAAGCCAACCATTGAAAGAGCAAACGTTGTGCACGAGTAAAGTTTGTACTATTTGGCGAGCATTTTCTTTAAGAATGTTTAGGAACATTGTCGCTTCTTTTGGCATCAAACAATTTTATTAAAATGTTTTCGACTTCCTCAAACGGAGAGCTACGAAAATACTTTCGCTTCTTCACCGTGGGTGCATACTGTACTTCCGCGGCCAAATAATCTTTCTGTTTATAAAGTACCCCGTACAACCACACTATGTGCATCTTCCAGGCTTGTAGGCCGTGGTCCAGTTTTATAAGAACCAACGTTGCGCCGAAAACTGCATCCGACATCATCTGGGTCACGAACTTGAGAGCTCCGAGTCCAAGACTCAATCATATAATGTGGTTGACGACGCCGGCCGTGAAGGCCTCTGCACTCATGTGTACTCCATACAAACCGAAAGGAGCCAAATCATATTTCTTCGCCATATTAGCGTAGTTTCTACTGTTGTTTGCCTCCCGTCCCCTTCAACTGCCGAGATGCGGGTGCTGCGGACCCTTAGCACTCGTGGTACCTCTGACGTTACTAGAGGAACCTCGGGCCGAACATTCGAGCCCCTCCCTGAATGGGAGTTGTTCGAATTGGGTTGGACTCGAGGGGGCAGTGTGTTCACGACACCCACGGGGAATTGGGTACCTCCAGCCAGGCTACGGCCACCCGGATGGGGTAGAGGGTTGCCTCATAAGTCCCGGGTACTAGCTCGCAGAGCTAGTAGAAGGTGTGCTAGATCACCAGGTGGCCCCACCGAGGTTTTCCGTAGTCTTCCCTGCGGGTTTGACGCTTATAAGTGGCGTATCCACTTCCATCCCGTCTTGACGTTGTGCTCAGCAGGGGGGGGGCTTTTAAGAAATCAGGTATTGCCCTATGGAAAGAGCCCCGGAGTATCCATCGCTCCCGGGTAGAAGGAGGCCCGGGTCCTTGGTGTAGTGTTTAACGCCCGCTTTTACTACATACGGCACCGCAGGCGATGACACTGATGATACATGAGATGAATATGGAGTACCGGTGGAATGAGATGGCGGGGGAAACCGGATATCCCGGAGAAAACACGCTCCAGCGCCGTGTTTTCCACCACAAATCTCACTTTGCGGTCGCCTGGGATCGAACCCGGGCCGACTTGCCTCCTACGGGTCCAGGACTAATGGAAGTAGAACCTCTGCACATAACTGTTGTTTTCCAGTCTTAAATTATTGTAATCTAGTCGTCAATGGTAAGCTTCTACCGTTTAGATGTAACGTTTTTGAATGAGATGTATAAATCACTATCACAAAGAGAGCATAACTTAACACGCCACCTGATGAACTTTAAAATGGAAGTGGAAACCAAACAAAACTCGGAAGTCAGAGATACCGAAGTTAATAGGTTTGAAAACGGATTACAGAGCTGTCAACTTCTACAGTTTAATGCGAACGAAAGAGGAACACGAAGCGATGCGCGGAGGCAATGGATTTGAAAGCTTCCAAACAGGCGTAACAATGCCCGTTATAGGCGAGGTGTGTTTACTGCATTCTGGAAATCTTTGCGATGACAAATCCGAGAGAAAAAAAAATTCTCTTTAAAAATGAGCTTTTCGTTAACACCAGATTAGTAAAAACATTTACGATACTTTTGACGGAGCTTCCGAAGTGATTAATGAAAAACGGAATTTTGTTAAAAGCGTGCTTATTAAAACGGGGTTCTTTTTATTTGAGATTCCAATTATATTATAATAGATCAATGCTTAGAATCGCATTACATCAGTGCTTAGAATCTCATTTTGTACGTCAAATTGTAGTAAGTTAAATAAATCATCTAAAATAACAGCAAGTATTACAGTGATCTGTGGTCGAGAAAGTCCGGGGCGTACTCTTGTGAGTTAGCGTGGGCAGCGATAACAGCCCAAAGTTACACAGAAAAAAAAATCGTAAAAAAAAGTACAATGTGTTGCACACACATGGCTTTCTCTAGTCTTGTTCAAATTATTACTACCATTACTTATTCCTCTAACTACTTCGTGTTATTCGACAAAAACCAGCAGAAATTATATTATTGCAAAGTTTCTTATTGGTGTAAGAGAATAAGGAATACAGCAGGCTTTAAAGTGAGAAGGTTGGGGTTAAAATTCACTTTTTATTTGTAAATTTTATTATAATATCATCCCTATAGATTACAAATATATAGTTAAAAACCTCATTGTATCAATATTTTATATCTAATTTGCTAATTATATTAGTGGGTGTTAAATTTCTGCCACGCCCCTTTTCGTAAGCTTTGAGAAAATCGAACATTACTTCTGTAATACTTAACAGAGACTTTTGAACTAAGTCTTGTTTTGTAAGGGATCTTTTAAGCTTTCTGCTGGTACCACTGTAACTTCAATGATGCTAGTTTTTCTTTTGTCTTTGGCTGTGTATGTGAAGTTATTTGTTCTGAATAATATTTTGTACTAGTTATTGGTGAAAATATGATTAGACCAAAAACATTTCGAAAGACAAAGTTTACAGGCAATGGTTTTACTAAATTTTTTACTAAAAATGGAAAATATAAATAGAATATACAATGAAACCACATGTAATATTGAGGTTAGTAGGTCGAGTTCAACCATACATGTGCTAATCATGATAGTAGTCAAATACAGAAATTGATGAGCTACGAGTCCTAAAAGCAGATAAAATCGTTGAAGAACTGGCCAAGTGAAGAAGAAAAATGAAGAGGAACTTGAAAAGAACAAGTGAGATTACAGAGGGTCAAGACTCTGCAGCAGGAATGTTCTGACTCCTGCTTTTCTCAGTTTCACATTTTTTCAGCTTCCGGTACACTTTTTTTAAAACCTAATCAACCAAAACATATGAATTTTTTGTGTGTATTAAGCATACTCATATGACTAATAATAACAAGGGATTTTTCTCTGAGATTCATAGTACTTGTTTATAAAAATAAAAATATCTGAAATATCAGTGCTTTTCTTTTTTGCAAAAACTAAAAGATTATAACAAATTATCAGTCCAAAATTTTCAAATAATAATAGGTATTATTAAAGATAAAGGTTGAAGCTGATATTGCATACATGGACATATTAGGTAAACATGGCCATCTGTAATTCAACTTAAGTTAATAACCAAGCAGGCCATATAGATGATGCAACAAATGCTTAGGTTTATTGAAATCCCAAATTGTGACGTAGGACCAATCAGAATTAAGTATTGCGGTGGCTTAGCAACAAAAACAGAAAAGAAAGAACCAATGATTTTATGGTTAAATTTTTCTTCTGGCTTTAACTCTCGAAGAGGGTAGACGTGTTTTTGGTAAAAGACTTCTTGTAATTACGAGAAGTTATTGGAGTTCATCATTTATGAACGTTTAGTAAACGTTTAAAATATACATCGAAGACGTGACGCTACTATAAATAATTTAAGTAAAAAGCCGTTGCATCATTTATAAATAAAAGGAGAAAATTAATATATAGTAAAGGGCTATATACATCAGTGGAAAAAGTCGCATGTAAAGAAGAAAATGATGTCGAGAAATATAATTCCAAGTAAATTGAAACGGTGTAAATTATTTTATTCCATAGTTGCCCAAAAGTGAAATCCCTTTTGTATCGATACCATTCCTGAGAAGTTTCACATCTCATCGCTCGCCGCAGCTGCCGGAGAGAGGATTTATAGAAATCTTCGAGAACTTCATCTTCACGGCTTTTAGACGAAAGGTTCATCGCTTCAACATCAAGGTAAGGTTTGGCTTCTACATGCGTCACCATACCGAGGGAGCGCGAAACTTTTGCGCGTGTGGGGCGTAGACCACACGACGGGGCGAATCCTACTTCAGATATGTCACCGCATCGTGTGATGTAAATCCAACCCAGAAGGAGGGGAACCGCTCCTAGGTTTTAAGAACATTCCTGAAAATTTTCATGTACATATCAATAATAATTTCTTAGTAATGTGCACCCAAAAATTATGGAAATAGCGTTGTGGAGAGAGACAGTACCTTCTCGCCTTGCGAGAGTCAAAAGAGCGCAGCTTGTCACTGTGTGATTGATGACTTTGAAATCCCGATCTCTTAGCATGGCCAAGATATTATAAACAAAAACAAATGACTTCCATTTCAGAAAAAGTACTGGAAAATGCATACAAATTACAAGAAATACCTCCAAATTGTTCATCATAAAAAGTATTTGACGTAAATAGTGCGTTTTTACGAGGTCTAAATTTTTTCTGTAATAATATTTTGTCTATCTCTTACGGTTTACGAGTTATAGAAACGTCATTGAGAATAAAGAGAACTTCAGAGATCATTCCCAGAAAATTCAAGATATACATGTTTTAAACTTATGGTTTCAAAACACTTAGAAACATTTTTGAAAAAAATCTAAATTTTCAAGAAGTTTTCCATGTAAAGGTTAGCATGGGGTGCAGAATGTTCTTTAAACTCTTTGTGTTGCACCCTTGAAAGATGCCAGCTTTGGTATTTAATTGACTAAATGTTTTAATTATGCTGTTATACTATTATCCGGTCCACGCTCGTGGACCCTTTTATTAAAATGCTTTTTATTTTTTTTTTTTTTTTTTTTTTTTTTAGAGTCAGGGATTCAACACGTATATTGTCCAATGAAATCTAGGTATCGAACTTTTGGACAGAATGTAGTGCAGTAGAAAAAAGGTTCAATACTTTTTTTTTTAAAACCTAGGAATACCGTTGGGATAACAGTTTTTGGTTTGGTGTATTCTTGCAATAACAATCTAGTAAAATGTTATGCATGAAGTTAAGCCTTTTTAAACGAAGCATTTTTTTCCATTTTCAAAGAAACCTCAACTTGCTTATTTTGCAGCTCTAAAACAACCAAACAAATGAAAGCGGATGCATGAAAGTGAAACTTGCACACGTAGAAGATCCCAAGGGTACTTGAGGGTTACCCTTAGACTATTTAAGTGTCAAACGAGCGAGGTGGCTCCGCATTCGAAAGTTCCCGTGTTGTATTCCCGACGGGCTGCCACTCTGACTTTAGGTTTTGGACGGTTTGCTGTGGTTTGTAGGGAATGCTGGGATTGATTATGTAACTCTGAGAATTTTCCTGTTCCCTGTTTCCTGTCATTTCATTTCCTTATCATGTTTCAGGATACGAGTGAACGGTGGGCGAGTTTGCTTTGTCGAAATGTCTCCCTGGTATTCGATGTGGTGAGAGGTCGGCGTAGGGGGTCCTGCTGGAAGCGACAGAGTGTAATTTCTGGAGACTTAGGAAACTCACCTGCAGCTAGTTGCCCGCTACGTTCTTCACTACAATCCTTCCTCTTGGAGGCTTCCAGAAGCATAATGGGACTTAAGAGCCGATATCTTCCATTCCTAATAACCATCTCCGTGTCAGATCTGAATCACCTTCGACAAGACTAATAGGAAAAAGGCGACAATTATAAGGGAAAAAGTACGATCACCATCCTTCATTGGTTGAAGTAGAGTTTGTTACTACTCCGCTTTTATAGAGAAGCAATCGATTTATATCTTAATTTAGCCGATCAGATTTCAGAATCTATTCCCACGTAGAGTGAATCAGCGATAGGAGCTGGTTTCACTTTTCTTAGTCGCCATTACTCAATACTTTTCTGCACATAGTTTTTCTGCACCCAGAATATCTACACACGTGTTATTTTTCCTCAACATACTATGAAATAATGTGTATGAATGAAGACAACAATTAAAATAGGCAAGCCTGTAGAAAACAGTAACTTTTAGAGATTCGTTTAGGAGTACGAGTAAAAAGGAGTGTTTCGTTGCACCCATAATATTTTATTTGTTTAAAATTTAGCAAGAGTATCTTCAAATTCACTTTAAACCCAATAGAAGAAATACATTACGGTTCGCAGATGACCAGAACATAACTCAGAAGAAAATGTATAAAAACAGTATGCAAAGTAATTTCAAAGGAATATAAGGTCAAAATATCACAAAAAGAGTAATATTAGCTTTCATAATCCTACATAATTTAATACAAAAGTACTCCTGGATAAAATAATCTCAAGTTGCTTTAAAAGAATTACGTCTTCCAACGCTTAGTTATATCGGACGATGAATGAAATGTGTAAAATGCTGCTCAAATGAGCCCAGAGTCCATAGAGCTTAAAGTTATCCGACATTCATCTTTCAGATTAAGGGAAAACCTCGGAAAAATCCTTATCCAAATAACTCACCCTGACCGAGATTCGAACTAGAGACCTCTTGAACGTGAGACAGACACACTACCACAGACGCTACATAGGCGGACATGTCTTAAGTTGCTAAGTGATTTTATCTTCGAATATTGTGTCAAATATTAATAATAGAGACGCACGATAAAAGAGTTAAGCATATGTGCCGTGGTGGAAATGAATTTTAAAATGTGTAACACAGCAGCACAACCAAAGCTTTGAAAAATGATGTAAACCCTTATCTTGTTGTGCGTATTAAAAATTAAGAAGAAAATCTTAAATTGCAGATTCCGAGCTATAAATTCACAGAATAAAAATAAAAATGAGGTTTTTCCAACGAACTAAAAAAGAAAACTATTAAACGCAATAATTATATAGATAGAAATGGAAGAAACACGAGAAAGAATAGAAATAAACAGGACTATAAGGCTAATATCAATTCATAGTCCTGTTGGAAGGCCTATAATGAAATGGTGGGGTCTGTTCCTGCGAGGATCAAACATTCTAAGTACTGAATGGAACAAATTACGTACATGAAGAGCACACTATAGCCTCACTGAGGAATACATATAATCTCATTCCAAAATAGACATATTTTTGCAAACTTATTTCCAATTTCATAAAAAGGAAAACGATTAAGAAGTTGAAGGAGATGCGTGAAGCTTTCAAGAAAAAAAAATATTGGGACTGCAGAGAAACTAACGGATAAAGACACTAGGAGAATGATATTGAAGGGAAAATTTAGAGAAGCAGCAAAAATTATTTATATGACCACCTCGGTTTCATAATATCACTATGCTTTTCATTTCACAGTGTCATATATTCTTTCAAATTAAACGTGTGCTTAGGACCAAAGTTGCAAGGTAGATTAGGATTAGAGCTAAGTTCATACAAATGGGGGAAATATTTCATACACAGATCCAGACAGATCCATTGTGCCAACTCTCCAGGAGGAAGGGATGAGGTGAAGAAAATACTTATGGCTACAGGCTGCGAGCACTCAGGTCACAGCTGCTAACAATGGCGGTAAATGACACACTGACCAAGCAGTCCTATCTACGGGAAATACTCTTTTCTTAGAGCAACCTCCAAATCATCTGTTCAGCACCATCATACACCATCAAACCTAGAAACATAACTTAAAAATAAAACTGGATTGAAATAAAATGATGATAGATTGGAAACCAGCCCAACATTTACCAGGAAAATGCATGAAAAACCAAAGGTAAAAACGGGCGGTCGACCACAGTTCAACCCGGGAATGCGAGACAACTGATTAAAAGGTAGAACTATATTTTAAAAAACGCAATGTCCAAACAATGTACATTGTTGAATGAAAGCTTCTACGTTCCGACTTTCATCAGAACACTATAATCGGATCTTGGCCTGACCATAAATTACTGCAACTCGTTTTTTTTTTTTTTTTTTTTTTTTTTAATTTCCGTCCTCCAATCTTAGTCATATCGGACGATGAATGAAATGGTTGAAATGATGCTCAAATGAGTCCGGGACCCATGGATCTTAGAGTTACCTGACATTCGTTTTTCAGGATAAGGGAAAACCCGGAAAAAACCTTATTCAGGTAACTCACCCTGACCGAGATTCAAACTCGGGACCTCTTGAACGTGAGGCAGACTCGCTACCATCCACGCTACCGAGGCGGGCGCTGCCACTCTAAACGTAAAAGCAACTTTTCCCTCCTCTGTGGGTCAAAAGTGATATGCGTAGTGCTCTTGATGACGTCCACAATCTCGATCTCTAGTGTACTGCTATCAGCTGCTTCAGTGATGAACTACGAGATCTTTATCTCAAAGTATGCTGGGCGGATAAACAACACCAGTTAAATTAACTAATACATTTAATGGAGGATATTAATGCTCTGTCTGAATCGAATTGATCTTACCGTGAAGAATTAAACTCTTACTGAACCTTATAACTCGAAATTGTATTATTGAATGATATTCTGACCAATGAATAATTTGAGGCTTAAGAATAACTCTTTCGTAATGATTAATAATAATAATAATAATAATAATAATAATAATAATAATAATAATAATAATAATAATAATAATAATAATAATAATAATAATAATAATAATAATAATAATAATAATAATAATAATAATAATAATAATAATAATAATAATAATAATAATAATAATAATAATAATAATAATAATAATAATAATAATAATAATAATAATAATAATAATAATAATAATAATAATAATAATAATAATAATAATAATAATAATAATAATAATAAACAATAATATAAAGCGTATTGTAAAAAATGTTTACCTGGTGCCCGCTTCGGTAGCGTGTCTGCCTCAGGTTCAAGAGATCCCGAGTTCGAATCTCGGTTAGGGTGAATTACCTGGATGAGGTTTTTTCCAGGGTTGTCCCTAATTTTGAAAGACGAATGTCGGGTAACTCTAAGCTCCCCGGACCGTGGACTCATTTGGGCATCATTTCACACATTTCATTCATCGTCCGATATGAGGACGTAAATTTAAAAAAAAGTGCTTATCTGGAACTTCCTTAGCCGGTGAACGCTATATCCTGAAAGACAAAGAAGCCAATTTTATTAGTGCATGCTGTTTTACTTCCGTAAATTCCGCCATTCTCCACTCCTATTTGTGTGTTTTAATTCTAAGTCCATTTTTATTATCAACTTAATCGTAACTTTTACTGTCACTATCCTCAAATCTAAGAATTTAATTGCCTTCCTAATTTTCAAAATTAAATCTAAGTGTACTTCTCCAAATTCTCTCCAAAAAGTAACTTTACTTCTCAAAAAAGTTCTCTTTTACTGCTCTGTTTGTGTAGGACTTACGTATCATGTTTCTAAGTCCATAAAAGCCTGCCGGAAAATGAGAATGGAGCTATCAATAATAAGCACTTCCTGATATAAAAATATGCCGATCAACAATTTAAACTAAATAGCGTTCAACAATCATGCGATAAATCCTTAAAGTGCGGTACGGCCTTGCATCATAAAAAATTATAAAGTTTGTGCTAATATTGGTAAGGAAGCCGTCTGCCGCAACGATAACATCTCCAAGAATTAATAAGTGTTATTTTAACTTAACTTTTAAACTTCTTATAATGTGTTAGAGCGGCAGTTGGATTTTTCTGGAACAGAAATCTGACAAGATAGACAAAACGGAATATAGTTTAGACAATAATTGAAAGCATTTAACGTATGGAGGCGAAAGTTATGCGAAAAAAAAATTACTGGCGACAGAAATGGACGGCTTAAAAAGGAGTATCAGAACATCAAGAATTCAACATATCAGGAAATGGATGCAGAAGAAACGGTAATTGATAGACTTGAAGCAAGGACATTAAAATGATATAGATACGTAAAAAGAATGAAGGAAGAAGGGTTACCATGTAGCGTTATTAACTGAATAGCTCCTGGAGAATAAAACGAGGAACGGCACGCTTGACATGGATGGATGAAGTTAATAAAGCAATGCAGAAAAGAGGACTGGAAGAAGGGCAATGACAGGATAGAAGAACTTGGAGGAATTTAACAGTAACTAAAGGCAACCACTGAAAATTGGAAAGCCTAATAAGTAAAATAATAATAACTAATGTGCTGCTAATCGTAATTTCTGAAGTGTGTATAGTAGAAAAGGGAATATTACAATGCCAAAGGAGAACAGTAAAGCCGATTTAGTTCCATAGTAAATTGATGGAAATCCTACTCTCAGCAGATGGATATATAGTACTGTGCAAGTGTTAGAACATTGTTTTGTTTTTGTATTTCCAGAATATTTTAAAAACCAATGTAATTTTCGAGTTAGTGCTCATAAGGTTCTTTAATGTATATAACCTTAATATACGAGTAAGCAACGAAACATATTGTACATATATATCTACACTGGGAGAGGAAAAATTGGGAGTAGAGTTGGCTCAAAAGAACGGGATATTTCGCAATGGAAATTAATGAATGAGCACGATTACTTTACACATATTTATGTAATATACAATATAGAACATGTCATTATTGGATATCACAAGCTCTTTTTTTTTTTTTTTTCTTGAACATATCCGATAGCTAAACTGGCCCTTCACGCACACTTTCCTGATGCCAGTAAAGATGACTCTCCAGTCATCAAATTAATCTCGATGGAAAAGACATGTATCTGCGGCCATCGAGAAAGGTAATTTTATCAAGTAACATAAAATACTGGTGCGCAAGCTCAACAGCCAACAGCACTTCACTCTATCAGCCAGGAGCAGCTCAGGGAGGAAGTCTAGGGTCTAGGGGAGGCCGTTCGGGTTCTCCATACGAAGTTCCTGGTCGTAACGGCCAAACTGGCCAACTTGGAGGAACTTCTAAGAGAGCTCATGACTTCATCTGCGCATCAAGCTTCAGCACACACGAATCTCAGCACAGAGCTTGCAGAATTACAAGAGGACATACAGGAGAAGCATGAATTCTCAATCAGACATCGCGACACACACGCACACACACTTATGCTCCAGAAACTCATCAAGGAGGAAGTGGCAGTCCTCCAGATGATGTTCGACGGACCTAACACCAGAGGTCGACACCAACCGCCGCAGAAACCACACACTCGTCAATAACCTTAATTCCTCATTCACTTCCAAACAAGACCGCTCACTACTCCCTGACATATTACCCAGAATCTAGTTACACCTCCACTCCTAATACGCAATGGCGTAAGCAGGGCCTTGGTCATGCTTACGTCCTGCCGCATTCCTCACCTTGGACCAGGCTTCGGCCTGGCCAATATATCCCTTCCTTGAATCCGCAGGTGCTTACAGCGGTACTGCCACAGCACCACTCCTGAATACTCACCGGTGGAGGTTTTTTTGTGAGTACGGCTGGTGGTTCGATTCTCCAGAGGAGTCCCACACTCCAATCCCAGGGTAAGTGCGTAACACGCATTTTTCTACCACCCGGAAAAAAAGCGCTGGGTTCCAGTTATAATACGTATCTCTCTTTATACAATCATTTAGCAATATATGCTAACGAACTTAATTACAATATACGTACAAAGGAAATAGAGTAAAAATTTCTTACAAGACAATTACTCGAAGATTTTTTCATCCGGAAGCTTCACTGCATACATCTACAGAACTAGAATAAAGCTTATTCAGAAGTTTTGACATATTTTAATTGCATACAAATCTTAATTTTTTGGGAGGGTGTTAATGACGCGAGCAATTGACGGAATCACATCAACGCCACCAGTATGCCGGAATTGCAGCATGGAAGAAAAAAAAAAGGTAGCTGTCACTTTTAAGCAAATTTAAAATCTATTGGTCTAGAGAGGGTTTGATCGCGCAACCTTGGAATTAGAAGGTCAATCTTAATTGAGCTATCCGACAGACACATATATTTTTTTGTTTTCAATTTACACCCTCCAACGTTAATTTGTATCGGACGATGAATGAAATGGGTGAAGCGATGATCAAATGAGTGAAGCGATGCTCAAATGAGTCCGAAGTCAATTGTGCGTACATCTATCAGGATGTGGGAAAACCCAAGAAAAATCCTTGTCCAGGTAACTCACCCTAACCGAGTTTCGAACTCTGGACCTCTTGAACGCGAGGCTGACACGCTACCGAGGCGGGCGACACATCTAGATCTACAGTATTCAATAAATGGTGACTAAAACATTAACAATATACAGGGTCGATTGTCACTTTTAAGCTATCTTCTGTTTGCATCATAGCCTATATTTATATTGCTCGGAAGAAAATCTTATCAGCTTTTGTTTTAACACCTATTTTCTGAGGAGAAGGTTTTCTGCTCGGTGGCATTCTCAGCAAAGAATTCCTTTTACTCTTTCATTATTTAGTAATCAAAATTAGAAATTATTTTGTAGCCCATGTCCGTGAGAAAGAGCGGACATTTCTATGCTAAAATAATTAACAAAATCATGTGAGTGATTTTGAGATTACATACACACAGGCACATACGATTACATATGTATCGGTATATATGTACACAATATTAAAATGAATAACTATTTATACAACACCAATGTCTTACAAATTATCTAAATTTTCCATGGCTTTATTAGCGCCTAAAATAATATTATAAATAAGTTAACATTATCCACTGACTTTGTTTAACGTAGGATGGCTCCATATATCCAAAGCTGGTTTGAAGCTCATGGTCTCTCTCACTCTATGGTCCAGAAGGACCCAGATCCCAGTCCGATCGAAAACGCCTGTGACGCAGTGCGGTGCACATAAATGAAGTCCCTGATGACAGAGGATGTAATATGCTACAGTAGATGTATAGATAGTATAAATGGTTTGGTATTATGTGCAGGATTTCATAAATATTATTATTATTATTATTATTATTATTATTATTATTATTATTATTATTATTATTATTATTATTATTATTATTATTATTATTATTATTATTATTATTATTATTATTATTATTATTATTATTATTATTATTATTATTATTATTATTATTATTATTATTATTATTATTATTATTATTATTATTATTATTATTATTATTATTATTATTATTATTATTATTATTATTATTATTATTATTATTATTATTATTATTATTATTATTATTATTATTATTATTATTATTATTATTATTATTATTATTATTATTATTATTATTATTATTATTATTATTATTATTATTATTATTATTATTATTATTATTATTATTATTATTATTATTATTATTATTATTATTATTATTATTATTATTATTATTATTATTATTATTATTATTATTATTATTATTATTATTATTATTATTATTATTATTATTATTATTATTATTATTATTATTATTATTATTATTATTATTATTATTATTATTATTATTATTATTATTATTATTATTATTATTATTATTATTATTATTATTATTATTATTATTATTATTATTATTATTATTATTATTATTATTATTATTATTATTATTATTATTATTATTATTATTATTATTATTATTATTATTATTATTATTATTATTGTTGTTGTTGTTGTTATTATTATTATCATAATCATTCCCCTCTTCTTCTGCCTTTCGGTTTATTATCTAGTAGAACTTGCAGCATCCATTCTATTAGAGAATTTCTAAATCTTGAATTTTTATTTTCTCTTTACATATAATAAGTAGGGGAAATATTGCATTGCGTTCAAAAGCACACTATCATATTTCAACAGATGTATATGATTTTTTTAATCAACTGAATCTGAAAAAAATATATTAGAAAAATGGCCATGTGCAGTGATCAACATAACTAAGTAACAAAAGGTCGGGAAAAATACCAAAATTGGAATTTAAGTTCAGCATATTTCCCTCCCCATTCCAATTTACTGAAATTTTCAAAAAATTCTTATCTCCTAATAATGATTAAGATAATATAGGTTTTATTTCTTTTTATGACAAATGAAATATTTATGCGTAATTTCTTGAGAATATTCTTTGAAGATAACCTAATTCTGATGATTTGTACAGCTGATAAATGTAAGAGATAGACAAAATCTTATTATAGGTACAAGAAATCACAATCTATGTGAATTAATTTCTTTGGTTTGTTCTTTTTATGAATATAACCCTTTTAAGATATTCTTTGTTACTGCTTTGAATTTTCCAAACCTTAGGTACATTTTTATAAATTCGTTTTTGTATCCATCTATGCAAACAGAATCTAATGTCAAAACCATCACGTAGAGACCAGCTCTTAAAAGGTTTGATTATCGCTTAGGCCTACTGCGTTAACATTTTTCCATTTTAGATATAACGAAAATGTAATAAAATCAATTTTACAAATATTTATCTTCATTAACATGAAGTAAATAGAAAATAAACCGTTTAAAGAAGAGTTTGTGCAAGAATTGCAGCGAAAGTCCTGTGAATGCAATTATTAGAGTTTTATTTACATTTTTACAAATTTTGTCACATATTGGTCTAACACAAATGCAACAAGCAGTTTTAAATTTCATTGACTTCTTTAATATTTTTATTTTGCTTTTATTATACTGGTACTGCTCGGTATAAAAAGAAATTTGATGCTTTTAAAAATATAACATACTGTTTTATTATTTATTAAATATTAACATACAAAACTAATATATGATATTTTATTTACAATTTTGGTTATTTCAGACAAATTAAGGCTTTAAATAGAATTTTTAAAAATAATTTTAGCAATATTTAAACTAAGCAAAAACCGCGTGTTAGTCTTTTAAATTAGTTTTTTTGATGAGTTTCTATTGAAAATTTGTACAATCCTGATTATAAACTACGTAGGTGTATTGTATGCCCAAAACTCTAAGAAAAATCAAAACTGTGTAAAAGCCACTGGAAATATAAGCATTAGGCCCTGTTTCTGGGGCATTTATACTGCCACATGATGAAGTCTTAAAGAGCTCTGAGACTAAACGCTTCTTTAACAAAAGCTAAATGTTTAAAGTATTTTTGGATACTTTTTTTAATTTACCAATTTCAGCTTAATATTATGATCTTCCCCTATGTATTTATTTTTTCCAATTTTCTTTTTACCACCTGTTATGGTGACTTACAAGTGAATGCCTGGGATAAGGCGAATACAGTAGGGTAACTCTAGATCCGAGGGGATATCCAAGATGATCAGCCCGATACCTGGTGTGAGAGTGAAGAAGTGGATGATTGAAATGGCGGTGCATAGATGAAAGGAAATGTGATTATGGTAGTTGGTGGAATGAATACAGGGAGAAACCGCATAGAAGCCGTTTTATCCACCACATATCCCACAAGGGACCCCCTGGGACTGAACTCGGACTATTCTCCTACGTTGGTCTTCTCTTATTGGCTAATCTAGTGTATTTTGTTATTTGTTTGACAGTTCTCAGAATATCAATTCTATCGACTGAATATGGATTTTATCTTTTTGCTTTACTTCTATAAAGTATTACTAGGGGATAAATGATTTTACCGAATTTGAGCTGCACTTCTGTATTTTTTATTTCTATTTTTCAAATTTGTTGTTATCGTTCTGTACATGTCCTGGTACTTAAGTATTTTACTATCTACGTATATAATTATCCTCAGATTCAAATTATTAAACCAATGTCAAAGAGTGCAAAATCATGTTTATTTACTATAAAAATGTAAGTGTTGAATAGTGTTTATTTGTTTTACCTGAAATTTAACACGAAATTTATATTTATTTCTTCAGTTTGTTAAGAGATATTATATGTATTTGAGTTTCAAAACTCAATAATGAAGAAACCATCTGATTTTTTTGTGCTATATAACACATATCTTTCTACTTATCAAAATTAGCAACCGCCTTAGGGCACTATTCCGATACACAAGCAGTTATGTTACGTCACCATACTATCTTCTCTCCTGGCTGGCCATGCCTGTGCTTGTCAACCTGTGTAACGTGGTGGTAGCGTGTCGGCCTCACATTCAAGAGGTCTGAGTTCGAATCTCGGTCAGGGTGAGTTATCTGGATGAGGCTTAATCCGGGGTTTTCTCTTATCCTGAAAGAGGAATGTCGGGTAACTAAGCTGTAATAGTTGTTTTAATTTGGCCCCGAAAAAACAATATTATTTATTTCATAACGTTATTTAGAGTTTAAAATATTAATATTCAAGAAAAATCAGTGAGAGTGGAAAGTGAACGTGACTAAGAAACAACTGAATAAGTAGAAACGAAGGAAAACGAATATTAATATGTTTAATGACGATAATAGTAGTCTAAAATTAAAAAATATTATAATAATTATAAATAATTTAAATATGATTTAAACAAAATATTATGTAAAGTACCTAATGCGGTAATGAAAAGTGGTTCACTGCAGATGAGGTGAACCAATGAGAAACTATTGAATTGCCATAGCAATGGTAAATTCAGCAATTTCAGATTAGCCAGAGTTAGTGTCATTCTGTGTATGGACGTATGTACGTCGTCAAATTAAGCAAAAGCCTTATCAGTGTGAGGGAACTCTATTTAAAGTTAATATTGTGTAGGAAACCGACGTTTATAACGTTATTTATTAATTTATGTTACAACGCCTTTTTGTTAATTTAATATTGAATTAACAATTGGGATATTTAAAAGAAGTTAGATTATTTCGTTTCATTTAGTAAATTAGTTACAATTCCCGTCTGAGACCAAATCCAAGATATTCATGCTTCGATTGCAGCAACCATGGACAACATCAAAGCAATTGCACATCCTGAGCAAAAGCTAAGATTGAGCCACTGCGTGACCCGAAACATCGACACCATCCCTGAGGACAGGACGCAGCTGCATCTGCTGGGGGACAACAGCATCCCAACCCAGAGAACCTGTTGCAAAAGTCGCCTGAACAGAGGACAGAATCGCATCACACCATTGAAAAACCGTACCAAAGCACTATGAAGCCTGGGCTCATTTGAGCATTATTGCACCAATTTCATTCAGCATCCGATATGACTTACGTAGTAGGATGTTAATTGAAAAAAGGAAAAGAAAAAGAAAAAACTAATCCATGCTTGCTATCATTATGAGAACAAATATTTTTATACTTTGTAGTGCAAAGAATTCAATGACCATAACAAAACATACTTTACAATATTTTGGTAAAAACTTGATATTTCTTCATATTTTATAAAATTTAGTATTTTTATCTTTTAAAATAATTTCCGTTAGCCAGAGATTTTCTGTAAATAAGAAAATTCAAGTCATTCTTTGCAACAAGTTAGCAACAGTTTAGAAAAAGAGCACGTGACATGTGCAAAATTAAACGCCTTGCTTTCTCGAGATGTTTAATTTCCCGAAATGGTGTTTTTAAGTAAAATACTATAGTTAATATTAAGCAAGAACAAGCAACCAATAACATGCATTTATTTTTTCTTAAGTTAAAGGTTTACAATAATCAAAGTGTATAAACTCTGTGTAGTTGTATTTGGTTCGATTGTTTACTAGACATTTAATATACCTTTAGATAGGGATTTTATGAATCCTGTTTGTTGTTTGTATGAAACAAGACTGCTCAAAGCCGTTAAGGAATAATATGTTTTTGCTTTAAAATATGCATTTCATAATAATTCGGGGATTGGTACTTCTAATGTTAACATATTTGCAAACTAATTTAATATTTAGGCAATTTTTCTTTATTGGTGGACTCTCTTTCTACATGTAAGAGTATAGTTGCCACATACGAAAACCGATACCCCTCATAGAAACAAAGGCTGATTAGATTCTGATAGAAACAAAAATATACCGCCATCAACTTCTTAGTTATAATCATGCATCCCATCTTTGATCGTATATGTTGTAACATATTTATTAGGAGAATCTCCATGTAAAATCTGATATTACAATCTACTGGAAGAACACGTGTTTCTAATTAGCACAATACTTCTGTCACAATATTAGGTGGGTGAAGAACGAAAATGATAGTAAATAGAGAGTGTGATTCGTACTTTTTAAGCAATAAAGAATACTGTATCTATATAATAGTGCAATTAGATGAAATTGATTATTAGTGAAGCAAGAATTACACTTTATATTTAGTACAAAACCCGGCGCCATTCATGTTACTTTGCTAATTACATTAGTCAACAAATTTCAACTGTTTGTCCGCCACATCAACAAAAAATAGGTCTCTTCAATTAAATCGAACCTTCTAAACACGAAAACGACAGCAAACGTTACGAAACAAGTAACGTTTTCGTGTGACAAAAATGAAGCGGATTCTTACAAAATCGACAAAATATTTCCGTTTGTTAGCACCTGATTCTAATAACCTGATGAATATTCATTGAACACTACTCATCCTGTGCGCCAAATGCTTTAGTTTTATACAGAAGCTAACACAAAGTAAAATAAAATAACACTTATGCCACAACTGGCACACATTTCTATTTATAAATAAAATAAAATTCTTAGTGTTTGCGTAATTTTAATAACTCGTTTTATCCAACTAAGAGACTATAAAAGGGGGCCAAAAACAAAGCAAAACAGCATCAGACTTAAAGAGAAACAAATACTATAGCGGTAAACCACTGAAAGATGCAGCTATAATAAAATATATCTTAAATACTAGATATACTTTTTACACTTAAAGCTTTATTTCCTCCTTTTGTAGCCTGTGTCGCTTTCGCTAATTACAAAACAAGCAATAGTCACCCATCATACTTGGCAATTAGTAATTAGTAATATATTTCTCATATTTCCTTTTACATCATCAAATGGAAATACAAAATCAAGTTTAAAATTATAAAATCCATACTGAAAAACGCCATATATTCCTAAATCCTGAAAATCCTACTATGTTCCTTGCCATTGAATAATAATTCGGTCCCCATACACCTAACCCTAGGTTTTTGTGTATTGGAGGCCCTCTGCTCCTTTTCACACTTTCTGCCATTTCACCAATCCTATCTACATTTATCTCTTAATTGTTCTTAGCCATATCTCTTTAGCTTTCCCTAAATAATTCCCTATATTTCTCCTGTTCTTTTTCCCCTTTTACTGACAACATTTTTCTAATTACTACTTCATCTCCCAAATTGTCCCATTTACGTAGCCAGGCCTGCTCTCCCCATATCTTTGTTTGACTACAATATAATATCTTACGATGGAAGTCTGCATTCTCTTCTCCACACAATGGACATTTAACTAGCTCCCTCTCTTGACCTATACCTTTCAAATTTCTCACTCCTGTTCTCGCCCAAGCAAAACCTTCTCGCCCTAACTTATTACATATGCCTATATATCCTTCCCTCCCCCAAGTTGTTTTTATTTTTCTATATAACCTCAGTGAACTTTTATCGCTTGTAATGGCAAAAATGTCTTGTCTGTAAATATCTTATAAGCTTAACTTCTTTCCAGAAGCCTCTGTACCCATACTCTGCATTTATCCAAGAATGACCCATACCTATCTGCTTCAACACGTCATTCATTTTATGTGCCCAAGACTCATCCCTGTTACTTCTCCTTTTAATACGAAAACATTCTTTAATAATATTGCCATCTCCCAAGTTAGCGATTCTGTATAAATATTTCATTGCCCTTGACAATATTTTAATTTTAGTACAATGCCTGCCCAGTTCCAATTGTGCTGCCCCATTAGGTAATTCTACCTTGGTATCTTGCTCCAACTTGTGTATATCCTGATGGAATCTTTCACCATGTTCGTCACTCAGAGCACTCAAGTTCTCGGGTAAAACATTCCAAACGTGTATGTAGAAAGCGAATTTTGTAAACATCCTACATCATAACTTTTTGTAACTATCCAAAAGTTTATTGAACGACCTGTCGGTAATTTTCTGCCTTATTGTTTCCAAGGAATCCTTTCACCACTTCCTGAAAGGCTTTCTATGTTGTTAGTTCCTTAGAACTTACTCTTTTCGAAGTTTTCATCTTTAAAAATTCTCCTAATGATGAAGCCAAAGAGTGTTCTCTCTTTAGCATCACTGAGTTTTGGAAACTTGCTTCTTAGGTATGCAAAGGCTTCTCCATTTTTGTCCATAACCTTAACGAAGTTATTTGTTAGGCCTAATTTTATACAAAGAGAAGGTAGTATTACTTTATTTGGGTTTACTAATAGAACATACTTGGCATTGTGCGGCTCGGATGCATGAGTTTCTCTTAGAGGCCACTCTTTTACAATGTAGTGTGAGCCAGTGTCCCTGCTATCCCACAAGCGTAGATTTTGAAAATCCCCTTGTAGTCATAATAAAATTACAATGACCTTCAAAGCTCCAAAAGTAGTGTGACTTTGTGGGTTCGTGAAATGAAAAGTCCAATTACACCACTCAAAAATGTTCTTTATTTCCATCGACTTACAGTTTAACACTTGCCAATTACACAAAATTACGTAATGCACACAATTACAATTTACCAGTTCGTCCGTTACAACTTCACTTGTACTCGCGATTACATAAACTCTGATACACATACACAGTTCGTACCGTCTTCCGTTGCACAATCTTTTCGTTCATTAACACGTCACTGACTAACTCTTACACCAAGAACTGCGACTGTCTCCTCACTCACACTCACTAACGAACTGACCAACTGACACCGACTGACTAGCTGCAGCCCTTTTTATAGGCATCTCGCCGACTTCTCGGCTTTTCTAGTTCCCAGGCGACGTTTCCAGATGATGAAAGATTCCCGTAATTTCGAGAACCAGGTGGACAGAAACAGACGGCACACTGATGTTTTTCCTCCGACCACCGCCTGTCACCACTATAAGACAAACGAGGAGGAGGTGTGGCTAACACGAACCTCCCCTGTCTTCCGCTCCCAGCTGCTTCCACAGGGTGTTCCAGCGCTCGCGTTACAGTAGCCAGCCGTACTTGCTGTAATTAATTGTATCTAATAGACAGGATATAAATTTATAAGTTTCCTACATTTCTACTGAATGTGCCACTGGTACTTTGGCCTGGTATTTTCGTTGTGGAGAAGCACTGCTTTGAAACTTAGCTTAGAAGACTCAATAAACAACATCCATTCTTCAGAGATAAGTTCAAATCCTAGCTCATTCATTAAACCATCTATGTCTATGCATGCTCAAAGGGAATTTTTAATAGCACAGCAATTGGAAAACTGTTCATGTCTCTTTCTGACAAATGAAATTCTGGTATTGGGAGCTAGCAAATTCCACTGTCGTGATCCCCAGCACCTCAGACTGCTATTTTGTGAGATTCATATCCCTCATTAGTCATTTTGTTTGATCAGGAGGGGTTTATTTTCAGATTATGGATAGTATTCTACATCGAAGAAAGTGGAAGGGATGGGTTCATATGCTTTTCAAGTCCTGAAGCAGTTTCTTCTAAATGTGAAGGTGGATTGAGAACTGGGAGTTCAGGTCCATGTGGAACAGTTCTTATTACGGATGGAACATAAAGCTATTCAATTTTGGATTCTTTAAATGTCTCCCAATTTTTGTTAGGCAGATATAACAGTTTTCTGCGTGGCTTGGTTTGCACCAGACCACTAGCACTGCAAAATGCATAGTGCGAGTTACGTCACCATTCATCCACTTAATAGGATTGGAATATCAAGTTATGCATCACACGTGAGGAGTCAATGTCTTGTCTTTCTAACATGACAGCCGAAGTAACTGAAATATGCTCGTTTCCAAGTTTCTGTCATAGATCGACGCTGACTTTTTATAGTAAACTACCCACACACATAAAAGAAAATGTTTGACGAATTTATGAAAGCAGACGAGATTTCTTCATTGCACAGAAAATTAAATTATAGATGACAAAAGTCACTTAAAACCACCACTTTTCACAAACTTGGAACTGAAGCTATAATAGGTAACTTAAACATGATGCTCCATGACAGGACTGTCTGTCATTTTCTGCTAACTGGAGCAGAGAGCAATAAATCAATCATCCCTCTCCCCCCCCCCAAAAAACGAAACATATAGAAAACTACTTTATTGATCTTAAGTATGAACCTCAAACATTGGAAACATTTGTGAAAGCTGCTTTAGAGAACATCTATGGCATTTATAGGTTCATAGTTTATTACCTGGATTTTGACAATTTTTACTGTTTTTAAACATATTTCAATGATTTACAAAACAATGGTGGGTGCAGTAACATTTTAAGCTCATATTCGTTAATTGATCATAAAACTTGACCTAAATTGCCAATTTTCACCTATGTGACAAAAGCCTTGTTACGTACTGTTATAAAATGTACCTGTTAAAATGTAGGTCAGACTACTATCATCGTTAGAATGTTGATTAGTCAGGAAAGTTAATGAGTGTTATCTTATATTTGCATACCTTGGCTGACTCAATCAAGCCTGTCATCTGCCTCACTATCCTTCTCTCTCTCATCTCTACCAGATATTTATTATGCATCAGGATTAAGGTAGTCTGGCATACATTACAGGGGGATTTGACATCCCTATTATGCACAATAACGCATCCTCAAGTTCTATGCAACCGTAAGTACTAGTCGGCCACGATATGAATGCACTCGGCGAGAAGCGTTACCAAACAGTTACGTCACAAGTGGGCAGAGTACCTCAGGTACAGTGCGGATAACGCAAACATCAACAATACCGAGATGCTTCCAATGTGACACGCAGATGTAGTGCAGTTCAACACGGTGTTTTTTGGAACATTTTCTTGTGCGGTTAAAATTCTAATAGTTTAGTGGAAGTTGCTGTGCTCGCTCTGACGTGTGCTTGTGAAGAGTTTAATTACGGAGGCATCTACAAAGTTAAAAGCAAGAAAAGTATCCCATTCTGATAAAAAGCATATATACAGTTCTGTATACAAGAAACAAAGGAGAAAAGGTTACTCCTACTCCTTGAGAAAGCAACAGTTAGGGCAACAAAATTAGTGGGAAAGTTTGGGAGAGCCATCATTAACAAAAAATGCTTCAACAACTGGGGTTAAGGTTAGAACTTCGAGGGAAAATCGAAAATCAGGCACAATCATATCTCTTGATGAGTTTGATAAGTGCGTTGTGCGTAGAAAATTTTTGAAGTACTATGAACAGAAAAAGGAAATTCCTACTTTGAGGAAACTCCTGAACTTCACTAAAGAATAAATATTCTAATGAAAAGAAATGTGTAGTGTTTAACGCCTGCTTTTACTACATACGGCACCACAGGCGGTGACGCTGATGATACATGAGATGAAGATAAGGCACCGGTGGAATGAGATGGCGGGAGAAACCGGAGGTCCCGGAGAAAACCCGCCCCAGCGCCGTGTTGTCCACAACAAATCCCACTTTGCAGTGATAAATAATCAGGGTGGCAAAGAAACATTTAGAAAAATATTAAGAAAAATGGGATTTCAATGTAAGAAATGAAAAAACCAACGATCTTTGTTAATGGAGAAACCACAAATTGTTGCAGAACTTGCAGAGTACTTAAGGGCTATTAGTGGAAATGTAAAAGGCACATGTAAACCAGTAGTTTATGCGGACGAGACGGGTCCATACTCACTAAACCGTCAAGAAGTGCTGGCACATGAGGAAGTACCAGGTGTTTTGACTAATACTAGCGCTGGTCAAAGAACAATTGTTGTGCATGCTGGGGGATCCATGGGATTTATTGAAGGAGCCGAATTGATTTCCGATTCAAAATCCAAATCAGCGAATTACCATATTGCAATGAACAGTCAAAATTATAAAAAGTGGGTGGAAGAGAAATTAATATAAAATATTCCACCTGAAATAACACTGGTCGACAAGGTTTTTTCACAAGAGATCTGAATAGTGAATTTAGTGGCATTTTCCATCCTGAATTCAGATATGTAGTCAGAATTTTCCCGTCAGGCATAGTTTTTCTGTAAAAGCTACTTTTCAAAATATGATTTTAGCGTTTTCTTTGACCTGTCATAGGAACCGTTACCTCATATGTAGCTATTTTACTCAAGCTGTATTATTGAAATTATTTGCAATGTAATGCTGAAGCGCAATAAAAAATGACTGTGCAGGTTCATTTTTGTTCATTGTTGTTGTTTAGACATGTTCAGACCTGTTTGGCATTGTGATGTGACAGTATTGAGCTGACTGTGAGATTGTTGAGTAGTGAAATATTTCCTTCCTTTCTGTTTAGAAGTGTATTGTGTATGTTGTGCATGTATTTCTGTGCTTTATTTTTTCATCATGCCAAGAAACTGTGTAAATCACGCAGATCATTTCTGCTATATTGGTGGTGAGCTGACCTTCAAGTCTCAGAGGCGAAATTTGACCCCACTTGTAAAGAAGTGTTATAAACTTTACTTTGGCTGTCAAATTGGTGATTTTGATAAGAGCTGGGCCCCAAATACATGCTGTGTTTCGTGTGTTAGACTGCTGACTAAGTGGAAAAATGGTACATATCATATGCCATTTCCAGTTCCCATGATTTGGGGGGAACCGAAGGATCATTTAACTAACTGTTATTTTAGTTTGAAAAATATTAAAGGAATCACATCTAAAACGAAATATAAAGTTAAGTATCCGAATTTGCAATCTGCAATGAGACCTGTCTTACACAGTGAAGAGTTCGCCGTACCAGTATATGCAGATACGACCTTAAGTGATAACTCTGGTTCTGACCTGACTGAAACTCCAAATGATTCAGATGAAAATAAAAATGATCTTACATATGAAGCCAGTAGCTGTTCATCAGAACCATACTTTCCCAATCAGCAAGACCTTAGTGACCTGATTCGCGATTTAAATCTGTATAAACAGCAAGCGGAAGTGTTAGCTTCCAGACTCAAAGGGTGGAATCTACTCCAAAAAGATGTAAGAATTAGTAGATATCGTAGCCGCCATAATGTTTTCAAAGTATACTTCTGTGAAGAAAATGGTATTGTGTTTTGTAATAATATTTGTACAGTTATGGAAACTCTTGAGCTTCAAGTAGCTCATAAATGGGGACTTTGGAACAATAGAATATCTAATTTGCATATAAATTGATTAGGGGTGGTGTGGGAGACATGTTGTAACATGTCTGGAATGTTACCACCCCCCTAAGCTGTCATGTGTAAAAGTGCAGGTGTGTTTCTTTGTAACATTTTTCTTATAATTAATGGGTCATAAATAATTCGATGATTGTTAAGTCCTTTGATGTAGATATGATGCCGACCAGATGTCACCGAGCGCTGGCGTCAATGAACTAAAGAATGTCTTTCTCCCCTACTTTAGGGTTTGTGCCGGTTGGTACATGTTTGAGATGAAAATGATGTTAACCTCCCCTCCCCTGTTGCCCATGTGTCCAATGGTTGGATGGAAGACCCTCCCTTCCACTCCATCTCCGGCTATGGGTATGCATCGCTCCTCGCTCCTGAAATCCCCCCCCACACTACTGAAAGAGTATATAAGACTCTCGAGCTTGGAGCATCACATTACTTCGTGAATTTTTTTCCAGTGTATTTATTTGCCGTCTCTGATATGTCAGATATCGACAGTGAGTGCGCAGCGGAGGCGTATCATTACGCGTATTACCACAAAGAGTTATGCAACGGTCTAATGCATTCAATTGTTTGCAACAGACCTTCATACCACGATCAGATGTCTTCTCGTGAAGTATGCACAGAAAACTGCCCAGTCTACAGAAAGCGATACATGTAAGTACAATAATTATTAATTTTCTTGAGAATTTAATGCCGTTTTATATTTAAGTAGAAAAAGTAATTTGAAACCTATTCGTTATTCCAGGCAAGAGCCGGTTCATGAGCAAGAACAAAGCGGAGTTGATGAGGTTGATAGATTCGCTTCAAGTCACGAGGCCATACACCACTCTGAATTTTGTAACGGTGATACGCATGCAACCCTGTGCACGCAGCCCGAGGCTCATGAACATATGTACTCTTACTTCCTCTGCAATGAGAAGTGTAGCGTGTACCAGCTCAGACAGAGACAATCAAAGTAAGTGGAAGTGAAAAAAGAAATTCGCGTCTCTTTCCTTACAGAATCGTTGAAATATATAATTCCATGTACAAAAAATACCTTTGTTACAGGCTTCGAATGACAGTTCGAGATCCTAGGCCTGTTATTGATTGCGATACCTCCAGTGATGAGGCTGAAAAGGATGCTGTTACGGAGCGATCTACACAGCTTGTAGACGACTTCCTACCAGATCAGGGCAATGAAATTACTGAGAATGTTACTCCTGAGCGTACCCCGAGCATACAATCCGAACGCCGCAAAACATCAATGTAAGTATTGCTATCATACAACTTAAAAAAAGAAACTGTTTCACCTGTCAAATGCTATTCTTTCAAGATACCATCTTTTTTCTCTTTCTAAGTAACACATGCAATGTGCTCTGTTTCAGGACAGCTATAAGGAAACCTCGAAAAAAGGTACTTAAAAATAGCTTTGCGGATCTCCAAAGGCGGCTGACACTCTTAGAAGAGCGAATGACGTCTGCTGCTGCTACCCCCAAGAGGCATGCAAGTAGTTCGCGTGTACCAAGACGCCTGAACCTCTGAAAGCATTAGAGGGAACGGACTCATTCTTCTTTATAAAAATCTGGGAAACATGTCACAAGCAACCATGCTCCGCGATGTTCACATTTCCAAAAGTTATAGTGTTAACATAGGACTAATCTATCACATTCCATCTCTGATCATTAAGAACAGAGTCAGTGACAACTTCGTGTATATGTCAGTGTATGACTGGGAAATAATTAGAAATAGTCTTCATGTATTCGAAGCATTCTTCAAAGAGAAAAACTACGTGTGTTGTGATTACAGTGAGAACATTGTATATTCGTTTAATGTCACTGTGTTTATGGAAGATGAAAGGATCAGATTTTTGAATACAGTTCTAAATAGCGGTGAAATACTTTTAAATTTTAGTGAATTTTGTCAGTTAACGAGGTTAGAAGGTTATATACAGAGACACTTAACGAATCTAACTCTCTGTAAAGAAATGACATATGTAGGAACAAGGAGCTGGAGAAGGATGGTATTCGAAATGTACAATGATATTAAATAAAAAGAAAATGATGTTCAACTTATATATCTTTTTATTCACTTGAATTCCTTTACATATTCCTAATATCCTTCATTACAAGAATCCCTGCTGGAATTAGATTAAGGACTGCATCACATGAGTCAGGGGCTTGTATGTGAAAACTCTGTCATGTATTATCAGACAATACAAAGTAGTCTGTGCGGGTATATTTGCACTAGCTTGAATTTCAAGTCTGATATTCACAGCACCATTTACAATCTCCTCAGGTTGATGTGAGCAGTCTATGATGAATAATGGCGCATATTTGAGAAAATCTTTTCTCTTCAATAGAGGGTAATTGTCTTTCCCGTAATATGAGTTTTGGAACTTTGAATACATTTCATATAAAGCTGCAAATCTTGAGTTCTCAAAGTCCAAGTTCATGTCGTGATAGGGATAACACTCACTATTGAGATAAAGCCTCAAATTTGTTATGTTACAATGATCAAACTCGGAACAGTCCATCGACGCATTATTTGTTCTGGACGTTTGGGCTCCCACAATAACAAATCTCGGCTTCTCCGGTTTCGACGTTGTTGCGACGTTCCATGTAAAGGATCTAGTTTGCGGAATAGCAGGTTGGGTATGTAGATCCATGGTTCTAAATGCAAGATGCAGTGCTCTATCAGACTTGACGATCTTGAGGATTGCTACCTTTTCAGCGTCTGAAAGGCGAATTACAGGCATCCTCCATTCGATGCGAGTTAGTTTAACAATGGCATTTCCTTCTCCCTCAGGTGTCAAAATGCAGTTCTTGGAGTCCTTAGATCGAATTAGCACCAACTCAAACTTGCTATTGAGAACGAGGTCCCTGTGGTCATCTGCAAACCCCAGAAGCATTGACAGGGGCACTATGGCATTGAACGCTCCGCTTGTTGAATGCACAATATCTACATCCTCCCCGGGGTAGCACCATCCGGCATTGAGCAAACGATTTGATTCCATAGGATTGAGAGCAGCATAGTTGCGCATAGTCGATGTAATACCTGGATTCCTTGTTCTGTCTATACAAGTTCCATTCATGTCCAGTCGAATCTCATCAAACATAAATGCCAGGGCATTGTTAGTCAGCTTCGCCAGCGTAGGTGTTCCATTAGGCTTAGAAATAGAGCCCTCAATGTAGAGATAACTCCGGTTAGGCAGAGTATATAAATCTTCAGCTTGACAAGGGATCCTAATCTCATCATTAGCATCCAGAGCCGATGTATTATATGGGAGAAACACATGTTCCTCTTCTTTAGCAATTTTATCCTCAAATGAAGGAGTTTCGGTCACATTAAAGATGTCCATTACAGAATTCTGAAGCCCAACGTTTCGAGGAACTTCTTGTTGCTTGATGTTAACTCTCTGAGCGTCAAAGGGAGAGTACGATAAATCTGTGATTGTCCTATCTTATTATATCTTTTGCGGTGGTTTCTCCTTCTAAAATCTATTCCCATTTCGACGAATATGAAGACGTATGCTTATATCCTCGTTTCTAAAGTTGATGCTATCTCCGTTCTGGTCAACCACCCGAAGAGTGATTTGATCGATGAGGTTAGTGTCTATGATGGGTAGGTAAATGGGGTTTGGAGGCTCTTGAGAGATGTGATATCCCGGTGGGACAGAAGGGAAGAATTCATAGATCGAGTGTCCTCTTTTACCATCGATGAAAGAACCTGTCGCAATACTGCACTCGATTCGAATGATGCTCACCTTAAATATGTTTACTAGGAAATCAGACTCAGTCACCTGATTAGGAGCAATAACTTTGTTTTCATTGAATCCTAAAAGAGATCCAATAGAGCGTCCCCTAGAAAAATCAATAGGAAAGGGGCACTTGATTTCAGCCTTCATTGTATTATTGTTAGGGCGAATAAAGAAGTCGTTTTCATCCAAGTTTAGCTTATCTTTGAGGTAAGTATTAATATCAGAAATTTCATATGTCCCATGCGGAATATCGATGACCTTAGTGGTGTCATTGAAAATGTAATGGAAGAGATTATTGCTCTCATCCACATTGGGAATGGAATAGAAGGTTTCAAAATTCAAAAGAGCAATTTCATAATACCCTTTAGGATCAATCCTCAGAGGAGGATTCAGGTAGGTGGTAAGATTTGAATCATTCCCGCTAACAGCAATAGTGTAACTCATTGTGATAGAAATTGCAAGCACAGGTGCCCGCAGATGACTGAGCTAAAACTCTGAACTCTTCTTGTATTATACATCAACTTAACGCCCTTGAGATAGCTTTCTACCTCTTTTGGAGGTTTCAAGTTTCCAAAGCTGTCGAAATAAAACGCGATATCACCTTCCTTCTTTATAGCCACCCAATGTGATCCTTCATTATCAGAGTAATCGAGATTGACAATAATCCTCTCTCGTCGATATGGCTTTGAAGGTAACTTATCGAGCATATATACACCTCTAAAATGGGGAATTCTTAAACGACGAGCATATAGTGCAAGATCTATGTTACTTAAGGCTTTTTCCGGGACAAGTATAGTCCCCGACCCGAGTTTTTTGAGGTCTGTCTATTCTGGGAATTTTTGCTTCTCTTCAGACCGTTTCCTTTAGTAGTCTTATTTCCTTTTAAGGCTCTGGCTATTTTGGAGGCAACTGCTAAAGATGCGGTCAGTGGTAGCATTGGAAGAAAACCGCCAGTTCTCTTTTTCTTAATCTTCTTATTACTTTTTCTCCCTCGGAGACCTTTTCCTTTCGCTTCCATCTCTCTATTATGGCGAACCATTTCTGCAAGCTGTTTGTCTGCAGCTTTTTTCTTATTCACTGCTGTAGCAATTTGAGCCGCACCTCCAGCTGCAGCACCTAAGGCTGCAATAATGGGTATGAGGGGTAGAAATCCGCCACGCTTCTTCTTCCCGGATCCTGCACCGATAGCTATCTTACCCTTCATAATTGATGTTACCAGCCGTGCAGCCAACTTTTCCCCGAGGCTAGCGTCCGATGATTGAACTCTCTTCCAGGCCTTCTCTGCTAAGATTTTATCAGCAATATTTCGTGAGACGGTGTCCTTGTGCTCTGCGTATGCTATGTCATGATTTTTACAAGCCTCATCCAAAAGATTTATTGCGGAATCTCCTCTCTTGAGGCGTTTTTCCAGTTTTGTCCCGGGTCCGCAATATCTGTAGCCGGGTAAATGTACTTCAAACGGTAGGCGGTTAATGACGGAGTTAAGTAAACCTGATCCTCTTGTGGTCTTATTGCTCCTACCTCCCATTATAAACTAATCTATTTTATGATTTACTAGCGTCTTTTATACATTTTTTCAGATATAGCCCCTCCCTTTGAGGAATTTGAGCGCTCATAATATCCCACATTTTTCCGTTTATATACTCATTAGAGATGATCCTAAA
The DNA here is from genome assembly GCA_030765055.1 of Mantis religiosa. Taxonomy (NCBI): domain Eukaryota; kingdom Metazoa; phylum Arthropoda; class Insecta; order Mantodea; family Mantidae; genus Mantis; species Mantis religiosa. Next base: position 70,296,570 of record CM060947.1, on the reverse strand, counting down.
AGTCAGTCACTAAGATGGAGCTTGTGAAGCAAGATTGCTCTCTACCTATTCAGGTGCTAGACTTTGAAAGTGATTTCAAGCACGAACGCCACGGTAAGCTATTTCCTTCTAACGTCAGAGCTCTTATTCTAGGGAGCTCCAGTGCAGGAAAAACCAATGTACTACTGAATTGGCTGCTCCATGAGAATGGTCTGCGTTTTGAAAATGTACACATATACTCAAAGTCCCTTTATCAACCAAAGTATCAATATCTCATAAAACTGCTTGAAAGCATTGATGGTATCGAAGTATATACGTATGATGATGGAGAAAACGTATTACATCCCACCGATGTTAAAGAAAACTCAATCTTTATATTTGATGATGTCATCACTGAAAAGCAGGGAAAGATTGCCTCATTTTACAGCATGGGTAGGCATCGTAACGTAGACTCAATATATTTAGCACAATCCTACGCTAAAGTCCCGAAACATTTAATTCGTGATAACACGAACATGATCATTCTCTTTAGGCAAGATAATTTGAACTTGAAGCATATATATGACGATTATGTAAACACCGACATGACATATACAGAGTTTAAAGACTTGTGCAAAAGTGTCTGGGAGAGTGGAACAGAAGGAAGACCTTTTGTAACGATAGTTCCTGAATTCTCTATGAATGACGGTCGATATAGGAATGGATTTGATGTATATATTAAAGTAGGAAATAAGGAAAATGTCATTTGAAGCTCAAAATGAGCATTGACAGGTTCGGAGCACGAGGAGCTCTCCCAACCAAAAGATCGCTTCACCACTTTATCATAAACAGAGATGGAGAAGGTAACTATCAGTTCAAGAACAAGAGACTATGCATTGTTCAGGATCCTGAAACAGATAATGATGCGAGCACAAAAAGATATGTGGATGCACTCGAAAAAAGGATGATTGTTTCCTCACAACAGAATACCGGAAGACTTGAGACTAACTTTAAAGCTATGATCCATGATTTGGTTTCAAAGTATATTTTCAAGAGAGACCAAGAAAATAACATTGTTATTGATAATGCTAGATTAAAAGTATTATTAGATCCTGTTCACGATAGTGATGTAGCAAATAGAAAGTTCATCACCGAGTATATGAACTCTCGCATGCAGCCGCAAGATAATAATGGCAACATTATATTCGGTAAGAAGCGAATCATTGATATAGCAGATCCTGTCGGAGATCTGGATGCTGTAAATAAAAGATTTCTCCGAGGCATGATTATTCAAAAAACAAGCGAAACACGGAATCAGTTAAACAAATTTGTTACTAGGGAAATTGAGACACAGGTGGACAAGAAGCTGAAAACAATTAGAGAACATTTGAACAAAACTGGCAATATGGTAGATACACTTACGCACTCCACAAAAGAAAATAGGGATTCGCTGAGAAATTCTATTACACAAGTTCAAGAAGTCCGTCAAGCACTAGAAAATAGATGTAATACGCTATCAAGTGAAATGAATAGCCAGATCAATGAGAGTAATACCAATTTTGAGCGTGCAAAAGCAATTACCGAACAGATCGCTAAAGCAGTGGATACATTGAGAACAGGGATATCATTAATGAGAGGGCATCTTATTATTCAACTTCAAGCGTTTCCAATCAGGTCTGGTAACGGTACGTACATACTTTCTACTACCGCCGGACACTATTCATTTACAATAGACGGAAATCTCTTATCGTGCGCTATTACAGCACCCGAGCAAGAATTGAGGAGCGGTGAGCGTATACTCCCTCATCACAAAACCGATATTACAATCTCAATAAATAAGAACACAATTGAAGCCTTTCCTGTAATCATTAAAAAGGGTGATCGCATATCATTCACTCCACCCACAATTCGTGTATTGGATCGATGTACTTTACACATAGAGTTAGTGCTTGAATATAAACTCTCCCCTGCACCTACACTATAAATGAATATAATATCTTAGTACGAGACCATTTGCACAATGAACAGTGAAAGCATAACATTAAAGGAATCTATAGTCAAGCATTCCAAGGCTATACGCGAAAAGTTGAGGGTATTAAAAGGCCACCAGTTCGATACCCAGAGAATAATGAGTGAGGCTCTTCAACCAGTAACAGAACCACTGCATGATATATTACAACTCCAAAAAAACAATACTGATATAACCAAGGAAGAAACCATGAAAAAGAATATTCAACCTAAAAGGGATAATGAAGAGAAGATCTCAAACTACCTACAGAAAGTTCGAAGGAAGGATAAAAATGAATTAGATGCATCATACGGTATAAGATACGAAGATGGCAGCTACATGCTTGGAAACAAGGTCATTGACTTTATTAATAATCGAATTCGAGTAGGCGAAGAAGCATATGAGGTTACCCCTGGATTAAGTGAACTCATCTTTAAGAGGATCCCTGAGATGCATGTCTATACAGAAGAGGATTTGGATACTTATAGCAAAATACTGAAAACAACTCAGGTGCATCGACGAAACTATAGCAAGCAAGGACAGCTGAGGGCGGGCAATTCCTACAAGTATAAAAGTGTTATACGACCATTAGTGAAGAAACACAAGGGCTTAGGATTGGAGTGGAAGGAGCTTCGTCCAGGTGTAGAACAAGATTACATCTATTGGAACGACCCCAACGAGTTGGTAAATCGTCTAAGACTTCTCGTTGCATCTAGGGACGCGGGGAATAACAATCATACCCAAGAAATTGAGGAGATTATTCAAGAACTGAAATCAGCTAAGATTATAGCATGAACCAAATAAAGCAAAATATAGCTAGCGAGCTTCATGCTCCTGCACGGAGAAACTTTCTACGCCGCAAGATTATCAGCAAAGGACTACATGATTTGGTGCAGATCGACTTGGTGGAGATGATACCACATGCAAGAATCAACAAGAATTTCAAATATATCCTTATTGCTGTCAACTTCTACTCTAAAATGGCGTATGCCAAGCCGTTAAAGAGCAAGACGGGACTCCGAGTTTCAAAGGCTATGGAGGATATACTACAAGACATGAAAACACCTCCCAGGAATATACAGAGTGATAACGGGAAAGAATTTTATAACAAACACTTTAAGCATTTAATGAACAAGTATAATATCAATCACTACAGTACCTATACGGATGTGAAGGCTGCAGCTGTGGAACGGTTAATAAGAACTTTAAAGAATATGATGTATCGAGAGTTTCTAGCTCAAGGATCCTACAAGTGGTTAGATCTCTTACCTAGTATCATTGCAAAATACAATGATACTTACCACACCACTATCCGGATGAAGCCTCGTGAAGTGCAGAATAATGATCTACTTTTGTCTGTTTACAACTATGATCAGCCAGCGAGTGAGAAGAGGAGTGCCAGGAAGTTTAGTGTTGGTGATTATGTGAGGATATCTAAAAATAAAGGACATTTTGAAAAGGGTTTTGAACCTAACTGGAGCGTTGAAATCTTCAAAGTTGCTAAGGTCAAGCGAACCATTCCTACCACCTACATTCTAAAGGATAAGGACGGTGAGGAAATAAAGGGAGCCTTCTACGGCCATGAACTTCACTCTACATTATTTCCTAACACTTATTTGGTTGAAAAGATTCTGAGACGTCAAGGAAACAGAATCTTAGTGAAGTGGTATGGATTCCCTAATAGCCAGTGGATTGACAGGAAGGATTTATTGTAAAAACTATTACTGAAATAAAAGAAGAGCAATAAATTTCAAAACATGTGTTTTTATTTCTTGAATATACCATCTATTTTCCTTTACATATACCGGTACATCAGTTTCCTGAAGCAACTTAAATATATACAAGAGTTAACTAGAACATTTTTTTAACATATACATCAGTTTCCTGAAGCAACTTAAATATATACATGAGTTAACTAGAACATTTTTCTTTACATACGTACATCAGCTACCTTAAGCAACTTTTAATATATATACAGGATTCAAAAGAATTGAAAAGAAAAAACCTAAGTGTTAGCCATACTCAGCGAATAGTGACCCCACGCTAATGTCTGGTCGGAACCTTCTACTAATTTTCTCTTGTCGTCACTTCCACAGAGTGCGACCTTATTCATCTCTATGGTTGAGACTTTATGTTTAAAGCTCCGAAACGTTGTTTGTTTTACAAATATTTGTTTTCTAATGTTATTTAAGCATTCGAAATAGTGTTCAAAATTTATGTTCTGCATTCCGGTTCTGTTAATGCCCTTTGCTTTCATGACAGTTTGGTTCTCGTACCTGAATGCATATAACTTGGACCTCAATCCCACATATTCTATCATCGGTCTTCCAGCAAGCTCATCCTTAAACAGTCCGATAACTTTTCTATTTTGAGGGATAATACCAAATCTATTGTTGTTATCGTAATTTGATGTGTCAAAATATTGTTGATTTTCTTTTATGAACATATAAAAGTCAGTCGAAGTTTCAAATATGAATGAGTCAGTGTCCATGTAATTTAATGTTAAGTCTCTGAGTCTGGGTTTCATAATATCATAATAGAAGCTGTACATGATATGTTTTGAAATATCAAGGATGGCTTGACCAATATATATGGGTTTGTTCATGAACACTTCCTCTCTGGTAAGTTCTATTCCTACAAGATTTTCTGTGAAGATAACACTTCGAACATATGTTGCTCGCGCAGTCAATTTCTTACACCGACCCCAGTTCGTGACTATTTTAAATTCTTTATATTTCCTAACATTTTCTATAAATTTACCATATACAGAGTTGTTCATAAGTTTCCATAAATTCTGTCCGAATTTGGAAGTTTCCCTTGCTCGTCTCTCTGTATTTAAATTAATGTAGGGCTTCAGCCAATCAGACTGTTCATATGCCACAACTCTATGTATTTTTTTCAGGATGAGACCTAGATCAATGCACTGCTGCAAGTTTCTATAGTGCAAGGTGTACTTCTCTTTGTCGTGTAATGTTGACAGCAGTTTCTTGTATTGGCCTTGTGGTGGTATCTCACTTTTTGGACAGAGAGGAAGATTATTGTGCTCATCGTGGAGATGCTCAGGGTATTCAAGGTCCACTTCAAGCACATATCCAACCTCGGATTCAGGGGAAATTGTTGTGAAATCTATTGCTTCGATCTCTTCTTGTGGCACCCATCTTAAGTTCCTAAACGGTAGGAAATTTCCCATTCCTTTACCATATAAGTTATTTAAATCTATGTAAAATAAATAGTTGTCTGGTTGTGAAATATCATAATTTTTCATGTATTTGTTATTGGCTTTACCATACCGTTTAGAAACAGAGCACATTCCACCCCTGATTCCGGATTCGAAGAATTCCAACATTTCCTGATCATGTATAAGATCTAACTTAACCTTAGTCACCTTAAGCATTGCATCAAATGCAAGACCAGGTAATGTGTAGTACCAGCATGGGTCCAAATTATACACTTCAAGCGAGAGATCCCTGAACTTCTCTATTATATCGGCCAGGAGTAACGTATCCGTCTTCAAATACAGGTCACTGTAGTCTCCTAAATTCTTAATTTGAAAAACACTCCAGACCTTGATAGCGTGATCATATTCTTTTTGGGTTATGTTATCGAATTCGTTTATTGGCGGTAACTGTGTTTCATTAAATTTTGAAATACTGTCACAATAACTATAAGGAAATACCCCCTTTTCTCTTACCAGTGCCCTTTGCTCTGAATTAGAGTACTCTGAGTTAGTTATCTTGAATTCATCCTCACTTAACATACTTGCAAGGTTAGATAGCTTATCATTCAAGAACTTATAGCTATCTAGAAACCTGAAGTATATGTTCCTGTATTTTTTGCTAAACGAAATATATCGCTCAGAGGAATTTGAAATACATGAAATCGGTTGATCATCATACGACAAGTGTTGCATCAGGAAATGACTGTCATAATTGCTGAGACAATGAAAAAATATAGGTATAAAATTAGGTGCCTGTCTATTTAAATTGCATACATTATGAGCAGCTCCAAGGAATACTCCTGTCATATGACAGTGATCACGAACCCGGACCTCTCCCATTTCAAACTCCATCTTACATATGTGACAATGGTGAGCATTATCGAAATCAGCTTTATCCTGGGTAGTCATGATCATTTCCTCATTGCGCTTATACTCTGTAATAACCATATCTGCAATGGACCTAAGCTCAATGAAGAACTCCTTGATTGCTTCAGGACCTCTAAAAAGCTTGAATCTCGACAATGATTCATCATGACGACATACTAGCTTAAGCGATATTGATACTGCTTCATGGTGTTGTTTAGCCTGAGTCCAGCTCATATTAGGAGACGGTTCACAGGACTCAACTTTGGCTAGCACACTCTCAATATCAGCATAAATAACAAATGATACAGGAACACCCTTTGAAAAGGATGAAAACTGAATAACTTCACCCTGTTTCGGCATTTTAAGGACTTGGCACTTCAGACACTTTAACTGATGTTTTCTAAATGTATCCCTGTTGCTAAAATGCTTCATGCATGGCTCACATATCCAGTGTTTGGTACGGTGCTTACTTATTTGTCTTCTTGTTAATCTTGAAATATCTTTGATTAGACAGTAGTGCGCATTGTTATTTTCTTCTATTCTAAGAAGGTTAACATTCAAGGTTTTATGCTTTCTGGTTTGATATACGGGGATAACAGAATTTTTACTGTCAAGGCCGAATACCGATACCGAAGTGTCTTCGTTTTGGTTTTCAAACTTCTGAACATCATGGAGACTAACAGGGAATTCAATACCGTCGTAATTAAAAGCTGTAAATAACTGTTCTATAGGGTATTTGTTCACTCTGTGCACATTGCTATTTACGGGATACTTTGCAGCAAGCAAACACCATGCAAAACAGTATTCATCTTTATTTTTAATATTTACGACGGCATGTTTTCTTTGTATTGAAGCAGGTAACGGAATGTAACGTGACGCATTTAATGGATCATAAAAGCTAGCTCCAAAAACAAGAGCCCGGACTGCTAACAGAGATTTTGAACTACTTCTACCTTCAAAATTTGAAATATTTTCAATGATTTCATCAACCATAGAAGTGTATAAGGTATCTAAATTAGTAGATTGAAGCGCCAACTTAGTCTTGCTATTAAAAAAGATGGATTCCCTGTGCACTTCGTCAAGCTTTTGAATTAGGAACGTTAGTTCACATGAACTGTTAATTTTAAAGCCTGACGGATTTCTGCTTAACAAGGAAACCATCTCTTTCAATACAAGATGACGACATTTATCTAGAAATTCACGTGGGTCAACTATTCCTAGAAGGTTGTCAATTCTGGTATTAAATACTCTTCCTTTAAATGCAGATTCAACAACCTTACTTTCTAACTGTGTATGGCTTACCTTTAGTTTTTTGTTGTTGTTGCTTCCGGTTTGCTGTCCAATATCCGATGGACCTGACTCCGCCTGTATGCTTGAGGATGATGGTTCCTGACAGATGATCGAATCCGAAAGCTGGCAGCATTCATCTGTCGACTCTTCTTGGTTCTCAGCAATGCACCGTAGGCTCTGCGACTGAGGTTCAGAGACTGTAACAAGAGAAATAGAACAAAATTAGGTATAAGATAATATATATTTGATTTTATCTGTGAATTAAATGTTATCAGCAAACTAAAAGGATATACTTATGTATACATTAGGAATAAATGTTATCGAATAATTAGAACACTATCGAATCGTATACAATATAAATTTTGAAAAAATAACAATAATAATAATAATAATAATAATAATAATAATAATAATAATAATAATAATAATAATAATAATAATAATAATAATAATAATAATAATAATAATAATAATAATAATAATAATAATAATAATAATAATAATAATAATAATAATAATAATAATAATAATAATAATAATAATAATAATAATAATAATAATAATAATAATAATAATAATAATAATAATAATAATAATAATAATAATAATAATAATAATAATAATAATAATAATAATAATAAAATCGTATTGTAATCAAATGTTTTCTGAGCACGATTCAGTATAGAGAAAAGGGGAATGATTGCTTCTGATATTACAAAAAAAGGGAAACTTACACTGATAGGATTGAAGCAAATCAATGAGAATTGTCTGGAAGTTGCAATTCTCACAGCAACACATTTGATCTGTAGTGCCAATGGAGGATTCTTCAACGAACGACAAAGACTCTGTGAACACAGAAACAAGTAATATAGCTATCAGAAATATATAAAATGTCATGAAATTAACTTAAAGTTTGGTAAAGCTATAATGGAAATTTCTTTCAAATAATAATTGAAATGGTGTTCTGAAATTTATTTTTTTCAAATGGTTTTGATTTCTATGTAGATACTGAAACAGTTAAGAAGGGGAATCTATTGAAAAGAATAAAGTGTTAATTACCATTCGTTCCGTTTAGCAGCTGCATAACTAGGGTTCTGTATGTGCAGTTCGTGCAAATACACAATCCCTCTAAACCATCACCTAAGTAGGCTGGCACATGATGTGTTTCAGATTCTGTAAAAGAAAAGGTATATATTAACAATATGCTTCACATAGAAAATAAATGAAAGTTGTGATCTATAAAAGAATATTTGTTTATTACATATCTGTTTATTTAATATGTATAATTTGACCAAAGTTAATTTAAAGTTATATAAAAAAAAGAAAGAAATGTATGTTGTATACATATAACGTCAAGGAAAAAATAATAAATGTACTCACTGTCCACTTCAGAAAATATCTCTTTCATCATAGCTTCGTGTGCACAATTGTCACATATGCACCCAGTATCACAAACACTCTCCTCAGCGTCCTGAAGGGGCTTGCGCACATTGGATTCTGAATTTCCTGGTACAGTTGGCTCGGACGATTTTATCAGCCGACGTCCAGTCAAACTCAGGCGTGACGCCATCCATCGTTTTAATATTCTTTCTTGTTTAAAAGATTTGGTGTTCTTCTTTCCTGTAAATTATATATACTTTTTTCAGCTTGAAATTTGTAGTATTCTATAACTTAATTGAGTATACAAGAATTATTTTTACTAATTCTTTTTTCTAAGTACATTCACAAGTCAGTTAAAGCAAGATTATCAAATTATGATAACAGAAGAAAGACGGATTGAACTTAGAGCGAATATTTCAGAATGCATGTAAACTGAACTTGAAAGAACGAGTAAACATACGGTTGTAGTTCGCTTCAGTATGTGTTTTTAAATGAAAACTACTGATATTAGGAGTTGCTCTGAAGTTTTATTATCTATATAGAAATAATCAAGATATTAATAATAAGCAAGCTCAAACTTTCTGTTCATTTAAAAACTCTAGTGATAATATTTAAAAAATATGAATGAAACGTATTTCGTGTGATATGATGTTTTCTTACACCTCTGAAAGAACATTTTCATGGACATTATATAAACTAGGTAAATATATATACATTCTTTATAAATATTTTTAATAAATGAATTCTTTGAAGAGAAAATAAATATCAAAGGACGTTAAGTAAACCTAAAAACAATATAAAAAAGTGCTATAAACATACCTTCCATTGCTTCGTGTAGAACTCAATTCGTTGTAGATAAAAACACACTCGGTGATGGCTGTTGTAAATACACACACATCTACTCACTGTGTTGAAATATGAAATTTCATGTGCATACCATTATTTTATAGAAAATGACGCGCATGCGAAGTGCAACTTTTCCTGTGCGACTCTACCACCAATGTTATTGGTTAATACTTTGTAAGGAAAAAACTCGTTTAAACCAATCACAGTAAGGCCATGGTAATGAGACGTTCTCACAAACTCCGCCCAGTTGGTCATCACTGCCCACATACGAGGTTAAACGGTTGTGTGTCACTTTTGCACAGAATTTGAAGGTCTCTTCTCCGAAAATTTTTTTGTTTCCTCCCTCACTCCCTCCCTCTCTCTTTCTTTCCCTCTCCTTGGTGCTTGTACATGTGTGCGAGTATGTGTATGTGTGTGTATGTGTATGTCTGATATATTCATTTTAAACCATTTGTTTCATGAGTACACTATTTATTTCAAATGATTTTTTAAAAATTAGCATTAATTGCTGGCGCCATGCATTGGTCATAAACATTGAAAGTAAAAGAATGGTATTGATTTCCAACTGGGATCAATTTAAATTTCGCAAAGTGGTGTACATTCGTTATTACGCTTCACCAATTACGGTTATCTTTTCATTCTTAGCGCTAAAACCCTTTTTACAAGAACTGAAGAATATTCTCCTGTAAGCAACTGTAAATGAAGAAATACATTACATATTTCCTTGAATGGGAGATTATTTGGAGTCCTTCAATGTAGTTAATTAAATATTTAGCAGCATTACCCTATAAGATACATTAACTGTTTTCTATAATAAGCCTGGAAAAGCAGTAATCCTGCGCTAGATTTTGGAAGCGTGCTGCGTCCTCAAAACTAAATAAACTATTTGCATTATTTACGTTATATCGCTGCGATTCGAACCTAGTTGCGTTGGCTATCAACCACTGAAGTTATTTATTTTTTTGTTTTCCTATCAATTTTCATGTTATTCTATAGATGGAGTACTATTTTCAATCTTAACCAGAGGACTATTTACTACAAATGATTTTTAAAAAATAGCATTAATTGCTGGCGCCCTGCCTTGAGAGAGGACACTACCTCTCGCAACAAAAAAAATCTTGGCGCGACAGGTGGTCCCCTATCACTTTGTAGGGTGGATGATGTTACAAGTTGGGGACGGATCTTCTCTTAAAAATCTCTGGAAATTCATTTCAGTGTTTTCTCCCACATAATCTTTGACCGATCTCATCTCCCCCTTCCACAGACACTAGAAATATGTCCACAAGGGTTCGCTAGCATTTGTTAGTTTTTTCAGAAGACCGTCGCACGGGATTTAATAATAAATAACTTTAAATAACCTGCATGTAACCTATGTCCATGTCAGGAACTGAGATCGCTATGCTTACCTGGAAAACAATTTATATGAAATACCGATGGAAAACACAAAGCAGAGGGTTGAAATATTTAACATTTTGAATGTAACCTGCATAAACCCTCATTCTTTTCGATGGTGCCAGGAAGTCGGCTGCAATTCGCTCTTAACGTAAAACATGAATTCCTATTTCCAAAAGGCTTTCCTTTGTCGGTAGTGTTGGCATTCACCTGTATGAAAGATAATTGATAACTCCATAAAACTCTGGGGAACGCTTTCTGGTTTTACTTCTGACAAACATAAGGGTTTGAAATAATCATTTTCATCTCAAACATGTACCAACCGGCACAAACCCTAAAGTAGGGGAGAAAGACATTCTTTAGTTCATTGACGCCAGCGCTCGGTGACATCTGGTCGGCATCATATCTACATCAAAGGACTTAACAATCATCGAATTATTTATGACCCATTAATTATAAGAAAAATGTTACAAAGAAACACACCTGCACTTTTACACATGACAGCTTAGGGGGGTGGTAACATTCCAGACATGTTACAACATGTCTCCCACACCACCCCTAATCAATTTATATGCAAATTAGATATTCTATTGTTCCAAAGTCCCCATTTATGAGCTACTTGTTTTGTAATAATATTTGTACAGTTATGGAAACTCTTGAGCTTCAACACTGGCCAGATGAGTGGCGATTGTTCATAGACTCCTCTAAAGTAAGTTTGAAGGCTGTGCTGCTACATATTGGCAATAAACTTCCATCAATACTGGTAGCGCTTGCCGCTGATATGAAAGAGACATATGAAAATATGAAACTAGTTTTAGAGAAAATACAATATGGAAAAAATGAATGGAATGTCTGTGGTGATTTAAAGGTCATTGCTTTATTGCTTGGTTTGCAACTTGGGTTCACCAAATTTTGCTGTTTCTTGTGCGAGTGGGACAGCAGAGATAAGAAGTCTCACTGCGTTAGAAAGTCATGGCCAAAACGTGAATCTCTTATCCCTGGCCAGAAAAATGTGGCATGTGTCCCTTTAGTGAAGCCTGAAAAAATATTTTTACCTCCATTGCATATTAAGTTAGGAGTTATGAAAAATTTCGTCAAAGCTGTGGATAAACTTTCTGATGGATTCTTGTACTTGAAATCGAAATTCCCCAAAGTCAGTGATGCTAAATTAAAATAAGGAGTTTTTATAGGACCACAAATTAGACCATTAATGGCTGATGAACATTTCGAGGGACTGTTAAATCCACTGGAGAAAGCAGCATGGCAGTCTTTCAAAAGTTTGTGTTGCAATTTTCTTGGAAACCATAAAGCAGAAAACTATCGTGACATAGTGGCTGATCTTCTGCATTCTTATAAAGCTATGGGATGCAACATGTCTTTAAAAATTCACTTCTTGGACTCTCACTTGGACTTCTTCCCCGAAAACCTTGGAGCTGTCAGCGAGAGGTTCCAGATGCAAAATATACCCGAAAATCACTATCTACCACTTTCTAGGTAAGTCAGAATCAGTAGTTATAATTTTGAGTTAGATAGCTAGTTACGGAATTTTTGGAATATTATAAAAAATTCAAATGAATATCACACAAAACTCCTCTCCGATGGGGAAAAACTGTAATTATATTTGAATTCAGCACGAAAAATACTTTCAGAATCTGTTATTTTAATTCTTGTGAAAGAAAAAAAGTTAAATTTTGTCGACCAGTGTAATTGTTGTGCCATGGCGTACAGGAAAATAAAGTCCCTAACTCTTCACACTAACACAGGTTATTCATTGGCTAGCACAAAAGGAAATTAAACATGATCCGCAAATGACAAAAAAATGAGCTAGAGATAGTGAAAATTAATTTTAAAAAAAGCATGTTTATTGAATTGATAGAATAATGGAACAAAGGGGCTTTACAGTCTTACACTTTCCTCCGTACCACTGTGACCTTAACCCTATAGAGTTATCTGGAACTTAATTGAACTAAAGATGTATCATCGATTACTTTAAGTAATCTGAAGGCTATGACAAAAAGCTGCATAGCTCAAATTACACAAAATGATTGGATAGAAGTATGCAGACACGTGAAAGGAACTGAGCAAGATTTTAAGCTCCGAGATGGGTTAATGGAGGAAACAATTGAAGATATAACTATAAACGTGGTACTAGAAAGCAAAGATGATGACGAAGATTGCAATCGTCTGAATGTTATTTCGAGAATATGAATATTGAAGCAACAGAACGCAGTGCCAGTGATACAGGTGATAAAGGGAACAGTAACACGGATACAGCATATGCAGGACCTGAAACAAATATTCCCTGGCTTGCTGCTTCCGAGAACTAACGCGAAGACATCAGCAGGCGTGTACTGTTTTAATTGTGCGACTGTACATTCCTAGTATCGCCTTTCCCCTCGCTTCCCTCGCTCCGCGCGGTTCCCTAATCTTCAAGTAGTAAACAGAAACAGTGGCGCGCTTCTTCAAGTGCATTCATATCTTGGCCGACTAGTATACGAGTATCGACCATAACATTTTAGCATACCTATGTAAAGGAAGTCGTCTAAATCTGTTGTAATTCATAATGGAAGCAACGGATCTTTAGCTTGGCTAAACGCTTCCTGAGGCAGTGATTTATCATTGATTTTGTTATGTAATAATAACCATCTCAAAGTTTACTGCTATAAGGTACACAATGTAAGGTAGTTCAATAGTGCAAAATGGGCAGCGTTACACTAAATTGAAGTACTGCCAATTTTACAAAAGGAATTAGCGATATTCGGCGCCGGAAAGTGGTTAAATCCAGAAGTGTTGTGATATTCACGTGCGCCTGTGTTGGCACACGGGAACCACCATTGTCAAAATTTGTATAAACAGGTATGCATCATAGGCTAGCATTTTTATAGTTTTCCCCTTTTTTCTTTTCCTTTTCTTCGCCGCTTTATGTTTCCGCGCTTTACTGTATTTCCTTTTTCTGTTGCTTTTCTTACACATATGCACAACACAAACACCCATGCCCAAGGCGGGACTCGAACACGCGAGGGCCGGTTGTTTTTGTAACCTTGAGGATTAAATAATTTGTCAAACGAAAATATGGTTGCATATTTACTGTGACATTGTGGTCTATAAAAAATTTCAAAGTATGGAGTGCTTATGTAAGCATTAACATAATTCCAAATAAACGTTCAATGTGTGTGTAGTGTTTAACGCCCGCTTTTACTACATACGGCACCGCAGGCGGTGACACTGATGATACATGAGATGAAGATGGAGCACCGGTGGAATGAGATGGCGGGGGAAACCGGAGGTCCCGGAGAAAACCCGCCCCAGCGCCATGTTGTCCACCACAAATCTCACTTTGCGGTCGCCTGGGATCGAACCCGGGCCGCCTTGGTGAGAGCCAAGTGGTCTAACCACTGGGCCACTGCGCGGCCTAAACGTTCAATGACTGTGCAACCAAAGTTGTAACGGTTGTTTTTGTTTAGGCCCCGAGAGTTGAAAAATGTTTAAATATATGGTTTAAGAATCGATATGGACATGTTAAAATGAATATGAAAGGAAATTGTTAAAATTCAGTTGGTCATGAAATGACGCAACGCGTAAGTGATATGATGTGAATGTTTTATGATTGGTAGTTTTAAAAATGAAGTTATGTAATATGTGACGTGGACCAGTAAAAATTAAGTTTGATTGGTAGTGATGGCAACGAGAGAACGAAAAATCAATAATTTTGGCAAAACAGCTAGGAAAGAAAGTGTCTTTTGATGCAAGAACTTTATGGTGAACAGACGTAAATTCAGTGTAAAAGAGCAAAAGTGCTAATATCCGTTTTCTGTTAATTGTAAACAAGGTATAAAATACTATTGTCAAATTTTATACGAAAACTTGTATAAATAATACAAATCAAATTAAACATATTGATTCTTTTAAAGTAAAAGAATTTATTGGTTTCGGAGTTTATATAGAAAATGTATCCTTTCATTCGCGACCACGCCTGAAAATTCAACAGTTCTCATAGCTCAGACTGAAGCACATCCGGAGATTGTTTTATATACATCGATACATCTGAGTGCCAGATCTGAACCAAAGATTCAGATCGGGAAGAAGTAGTAGCTCGTGGCTTCATCGTCACCACCCAGGAGGGCTGAATACAACCCACAACCCCAGTCACAACGCGGGCCGACATCAGGTGAGAATAATCCCGTTCCACATGATCGCCGCAGACTCCGAGAACACCATCTTACCATCATCATCGCCATAATTCCTGCTTCAAAGCTCATTTGCATTAGATGCAAGATAATATATTGCCAACCTAACAGCTGCAATGAAGACCAACCACGACCACATCTTTACCATACGGAGAATTTTAGTCAATGGGTACGAATAGTAAGTAATAGCAAATATTAGCATTTGGAAAGATGATATATAATCAAATATAACGGAAAAATATGCCGTCTTTGGCTTGCATACTCTATAGCTTCTCATGGAAAATTTATTCATAAATAAGGGAACTCGCATCATGATTTCCAAGCACATATATTTTAATTATCCTGGTCGCCAAACTAGAATGTGATTGATAGTAACCACATGGAATAACGGTCTAAATAAACGGGAGGGGATGAGTGCGTCATAACGGTTGTCATAGTAACCATTAGAAGGACCAATTAGAGTCGAGACGTTTCCATGACAATGTTAGACGCTAAACCTTGGTTGCCGATATTCTATCACGTGCTTAGCATGACTTGCGGGCGAGCGAGTTACGCAGACGCTACAGTAATCATAATACTTGGTGTTTGTTTCTCTTCTGATAACGCTGCGTAAACAGAATGCCCTCACGTATGCAACAGTTAGAGATCCTGTACTGGCAAGTTACTTTGCATTTTATTTGTGGCAATTTGCCTTGGTTTACGTGTGCCTGAGTCGGTCTATCTGGACGCGTGTTGTGATCATTTGCAATTGTGTTTAATGAATGTTTAATTATGTCAAAATATAGTGACAAGCGAAAACCTGAACATGCTCGGGAACCAAATAAAACTATATTTGGTAAAGGTATTCCAATTAAAGGACATACACGGGAAATAATATGCTCTGTGAGAAAATACTTCGATGAGGAGAAATTGAAAGGTAAGTCTAGTATTCCATTCTCTAAGGTGCTTGATAGAACTTCACGAGCGTAGGTTAAGATTGGGAAAGAAAAGTATTTTAAAGAAGAAAGTTAGACATTGGGGTATAAATTAGAAACTCCTGGGAAAAATTATGTAAGCGGCATTTCCCCACTTCAGTAAGCATCAAAATGTCACAGGTATGCCTCTTTTGTTACGATGATCTTTACATTGATGTGTTCTTGCATATTCTAGCGTTTGCATGTAGACCCACGACTGTACTACTGTCTTTGTGTATAGTATTATAAATAATCATTAATAATAACAATGATATTAATAAAATACCCATTGCAGTCGCAACGAATCACCTTCGCACACGTAGTGCTATTGCGCTCTCCACGTGGCAGCAATAAGCGGCAACGTCGCCTCTCTCTCCGTACGAAATGTCAATCACTTTCTAGATTGGTGACCAGTATAATGTATAGAACAGACGATGGTCGTAAACCTAAAGCAGACTTGGAAGGATGATATGATGATGGCAATGATATCAGTAAATGATGGTCATCATAACAGTAATGACAAGAACGTTGGTAGCATGTCATTTCAGACTCGAAGCCATCGAGATGGATGCAGTTACGAGAGCAAACTTTATTATAGGATTATCGAAAACTAGGAATATAACGAGGATCAAAAGAATCGGCGAAATATCGGAAAAAATTAGAAAATAACGGAGAGGAATTCTTTCACAACTTTAAAACGATAAATTTTCGTGAGTAGCTATAAATAAAAATTGGCACCATCACTACAAACTGCCGTTTGATATCCAATAAGGTAGTGGGTGAAACTGGCATAAAATACATCAACGTTATCGACGGAACTCGATAACTTGTTAAATAAATGGAAATAATAACTAATACAGTTCTGCCGGCCGTTCTCCGGCCCTGACATTTCTGGAGAGGGGGAAGTGGGCTGTTGCCGGTTCTTTAGCGGGAATTTCAAGCAGAGGAACAATGCCTATTTTAAATATTTCACGCGTTTGCATATTTCACGAACCAGTAGCCATTTTATTATAATAGCGATAATAATAGGATTTACAAACACGAAAGATCGGAATTCATGCACGCACAAAATAGCAAACAAACTTCACCAGCGCAGGCACCAAAATCAAATGTAGCCACGTGGTCCACACAAAATTAAAGTGTCAACACGGTGTTGGATTAGGAAGCCACGCCTAGTAGCGTCAATGCTGATTGGCGCTAGCAGTTTTAACTTCTTGACCACGACACAAGATGTACAGACTCCCAGTACTACCAACAGAAGCAGTTATTCTGGTGTAAAAGAAATATTCTAATAGAGTGGTGCTGTAATGAATATCTTGCAAGATAGTGAAATTGTAAGTTGGATTTCAATGTTTTAAAGCTAATATATAGTCACATGTTTTCATTCTAAGCATTTTTTGGATATGTTTTCAATTGCTCATTACTGTATGTTGATACTATTAACCTTCCCCTCCGCCTCTTGTAACCGCAAAACGTCAGAGCCGGAGATCCAGCGGCCGTACTGTAGTATATGTTACGGTCATCTTATTTTTAGGAAACATATAGTTGTAAAAGCTGAAATAATATTAATTTATTCATAACGTTTGTAGCTCATCTACATAGCAATTAAAATTACACAACTCGAGGCCCTTTGCGCACTTTCTTCATATAGTTTTACCCTCATAAGGAGGAGTTACACCTCCCAGGACTCAGAAGTGGGAACTTATGGTCAGATGACTGTTCAGGAGCAGAGAAACTCTGGACTCGAGAGAATACCTTGGATGGATGATCTGCCCGATACATGGTAGGTATAAGTAGACGATTTGAAATGGCGGTGTGATGGATGAAAGGAAATATGATTGTGGAGCATTTCGTGGAATGAATAGTGGGTGGCGGGGGGGGCGGAAAGCGCGGAGAAAACCCGCGCAGGTGCAGCTTAGCATTTACGTACTTCTATGGAATATTGTAAGGAGAGCAGATGTACGAGGTGTGTCCGTAAAATAAGGTATCCAAGGAGCTGGAGCCGTAAGGAACGCTATTACGCGAGATTCGGTAACACTGGCCTGTAGCTTGGTATCACCATTTCAAATCCCCACCACAACGAACTCGTTGCAACCATTAGTCTTGGCTGGGCAGCCGTTTGTGATGGAGCTTCCTATCACTTCCGCCGCCAAGTAGGAGTTGCGTGCAGTGATCCGTTTCTTGAGTGCCAAGGACACTATCCCCACTGAAATTCATCGTTAGTTATGCGAAGTCTATGGGTCACAGTGTCTGTAAGTCAAAATCGTGCGAAAGTGGGTCAGAGAGTTCAAAGACGGTCGTACAGACGTCCATGACGAACAGCGTTCTGGTCGGCCTTCGGTTTCAGCCGAAACAATTGCAAAAGTGGAGCAAGAAATGCTTAAAGATCGGCGTGTGGCAGTTCGCGAACTGTGCGAACGTATCCCAGAAGTCAGTAAGATTACGATTGACAAGATTTTGACCGAACATTTGCATTATGACGATGATTTGAAAAACGAGGTTGAGCGCTACCTGCGCAACTTGGCGGGAGAGTGCTATGACAAGGGTATACAAAACCTGTCATAGCGCATGCAAAAGTGCATCGATCGCAATGGTGATTACGTTGAAAAATAGCTGTAAGCTCCGCCTTTCCATCAATGTAACATTCATTGACAATAAATATGTTTCAATAAAATTGGAGACCTTATTTTACGGACACGCCTCCTATATGTATCTATGTACACATTTCTGTATGTATACCTGTACCTTTTTTAAGACAATCTAAAAGAGCACTCAACCTTTTTTTAATTATTCTTGCACCATTCCAAAGCCTTATGTTTGCTAAGTCGGCTATAAAACTCTCAAGTTTTCCAAGATCGTTCCACACTTGATATAACTCATTTTTATCAATATTTAAAGTAAGTGCAACAATGTTGCCAAAATTTCTTCGAACTCTTTCAACATCCAGAGTTTAATTCGAACTTGTCACCTAACTTACCTGGAGGAAATTTGTAGCTAAACAGTACTTCATCTTCTTTGTTTGATTTCCTAAAATCTCCTTGGGTTTACTCTGTTGCTGCGATACTTTCTCTTCTATCACAAAACTAACAAATTTCCAATTTCCTGCACGGCTTAGCGTAAACCCAAAATACACTTACTTGTTTATGTTCTCACCGCCTGGGTCGTCGTAATTTCTATCCCCACTGCCTGGAGCCCTTCTATCGTCGCTGTCTGCAGTCTTCTAATTTCTATAGTTTCTCCCTGGGTCCTCCTGGTGTTTATCGGCTCTACCTAGACCGTCTTGGCGTCTATCGTCACTGTTTCGACACTCCTGGTTTCCACATGTTCTTGATGAAGCCAGTAGAAGCTTTATGTTACCGTCAAACATAGCTTGATAATGAGGCTGCTATTCCACCATGATGAGCTGATTTGTTACGAGTTGCACAAATTTTAATTCTCAGATCAATATTCGGTTTATTCATCAATTTGATTAATATCTTGATCTCGCCTTTCGAAGCTACCCTGTTTTGGGGTTACTATGTAGCATTTTCAACTCATCCCATACAAAGTGTGATTCGTTTACCATACGACTGGGGCACTTTCTGTTATCTGACTGCAAAATTGGTAAGGCACCAAAAAGGTTAACTTGGTGGCCTGGGAGTACGGAACCTTCATATTTAATAGTACTTCATCTTTATTTCGTTCTGAGGATGTCTGTATTATTTGGAAATAGTCTACCGTTTATGATAGTAAATAACCGTAGCCAAAGAAGTTTTACATGTTGTAGCTCTCTAAAAAGTTATTGAAACATTCCGATCGACGACTCTACTACCGCCAAGGAGTACATAAGGGCTATGCAGGTACTTCTAGAACTTGAAAGACTGCAGCTTTCCACTGACGTTTCACATTATTTTGCATGTGGATTTCTGTTGACATTTTTTGTATCCACTGTTAGGAATAAAGTAACTAGGAAACTATAATAAGGTGTAACCATAAAATACCTCTATATCACTGCACAGTAATTTCATAAAGAATAAGGGTGGATAAATGAAATTAATTACTTCGTCATTGGAGTTTAAAACTCCGCAACGGGTAAGTCAGCTAGTTATTAGATATAAATAAAGAATGGTAGGGAGTTGATTGCATATTCGTATTGCAGATTAATCAAACTATTCATTCTGTGACCTAACTCTGTACTTCAAACCCAAACCCATTCTTTCACCTTGTGCCCATAAATATTCAATGGTGATAAAGATGCGTGAAGTAATGGATCATCATCTTCTTGTTGTTCTTCTTCTACATCATGTATTGGACCACACAAGTCTATTGGAACTAAAGCATGACTGGTTCAAGAACCTCCTTGGTTGACCAAAATTTCAGTCCTCCTTGGATTGTAATTTAACTTCTATTGCGTATCTATATTTATTCATTCAACAACTTATCATTCATTCATTTCTATGCGTTAATACTGTATCAGTTATACCTTCTACATTTAACTGCGTTTTTTTATTCTCATTTTGAATGAATTGTATTCCTTCTATAATAATTCCTATCCTCATTTCTATTGTTTGGAGACTGCAATCATATACACCTTTAAGGATTTAAATTTCACCTTCCTATAGAAAAATACAGAGTACAGGAGTTTGATATTAAAAATCCGTTTCTATAACATTCTATAGAAATATATCAATTTATAAAATCAATTAAAGTAGCTATAGAAGTATAGGGCAGCTAAGTTGTTCGCATTTATTACATTGAGTAATAAATGTGTGCAGTTACTTTTCTTTAACTTACAGGTTATGTAAATACACTGGATTCATAAGAAGAGAAGGTAATGCATTCCGTCCATTTCGATATTTTATCGAAAGTATATGTTTTGAGGCCCCCAGAATCCCCTAAAAGAACTTTTAGGTTCGTGTGTGTATGTGTATATGTATGTGTGTGCACATGGTTGCTTTCAATATTCAGTTGTTTCTCGCGATGATGTCATGAATGCGGAATTTAATAGTCAAAACATAATGAATGGTACATGATGTTAGACATTTGGCTATCGCTTAATCCCCTGTACCAATGACGAAAGGGGTAGTAGTGAAATTACGTCTGCAGACGAGTATTTCGTTTAAGGAGAGATTAAAAGTCTTATCGTCCGCCTCGGTAGCATGATGGTAGCGTGTCTGCCTCACGTTCAAGAGATCCCGAGTTCGAATCTCGGTCAGGATGAGGTACCTGGATAAGGTTTTGTTCCAGGGTTTTCCTTTATCCTGAAAGACAAATGTCGGGTAACTCAAAGCTCTATGGACCCTGGACTCATTTGAGCATCATTTCACCCATTCCATTCATCGTACGATATGACTTACCGTTGGAGGACATAAATTACAAAAAAAAAAAAAAAAAAAAAAAAAAAAAAAAAAAGTCTTATCACTGCGCAGTGTCGGCTAACATCATGACTCTTTACCTTAGAAACTACTTAATTTATTACGGAAAATGGACGATTTCCTTCTTGGTTTAATGGTATATTTTGATTCGTACAATAATTTAGTTTATTTAGGAAAGTAAGTTTTCGTTTAATTAGGTTTACATTGTATAATAATAATAATAATAATAATAATAATAATAATAATAATAATAATAATAATAATAATAATAATAATAATAATAATAATAATAATAATAATAATAATAATAATAATAATAATAATAATAATAATAATAATAATAATAATAATAATAATAATAATAATAATAATAATAATAATAATAATAATAATAATAATAATAATAATAATAATAATAATAATAATAATAATAATAATAATAATAATAATAATAATAATAATAATAATAATAATAATAATAATAATAATAATAATAATAATAATAATAATAATAATAATAATAATAATAATAATAATAATAATAATAATAATAATAATAATAATAATAATAATAATAATAATAATAATAATAATAATAATAATAATAATAATAATAATAATAATAATAATAATAATAATAATAATAATAATAATAATAATAATAATAATAATAATAATAATAATAATAATAATAATAATAATAATAATAATAATAATAATAATAATAATAATAATAATAATAATAATAATAATAATAATAATAATAATAATAATAATAATAATAATAATAATAATAATAATAATAATAATAATAATAATAATAATAATAATAATAATAATAATAATAATAATAATAATAATAATAATAATAATAATAATAATAATAATAATAATAATAATAATAATAATAATAATAATAATAATAATAAAACAGAGCACAACACATTTACGTAATCTAGTGAATAATCGTCATGCATTTGATCATTCATTTTATGACTAATGAACAAATTCTAGCTTCGATTTTTCATAACAAAGACTTCTGTTAATTTATGTAGGGCAAGCTGGAAAACATCCTCTTCAATTATGCAGGCCAATCTGGAATGTTCAGTAGTTTACTAGCAAACATTTCTCCCTATACATTATAATTGTGTCTGCCTCCTCAGTTCATGTAGATAATTAGAAAATTCGTCAACAAATAAAAAAATGTGTAAAGATCCACTAACTACTGAATCTGGTTACGGCAGCTTTGTCTGTACCTCTGAGTTCTCGGAAAGAACGTTCTGAATTTTTCTCTGACACTTAAATGTGCAAGCTTCTAGGGAGAAAAGAAATTATTAAGATATTTCTGAATTATTTCAGAAATAGCTTGAAACCCTATTCCTTGTGTCTGAAAAGAAGGAAATGCTTAGAACAGTATCTGAGTCAGTGCAATATGAATACAACTTTGTGAATCGATTTATGTTTACAGCATGACTGAACCATGATTTTGGCTAACACTTCTTACGAGGAAGAACTGACGTGAAGAAATAACGCAGGAGGCTACAGATCGCAGGCAGAAGTGTCATAGACACAGCCAGAAATCCCCAACAGTTCCAGGTTCGAAGATCCTCGTCCGACTGTTGGCTGTTTAAAGAGGACTATGAACGACCCGTCGACCAAAGAGTCTTCACGATGAGTAGTGTTTGTTTTGAGCAAGTATCCGCACTATGTGTCCTGCAATATCAACCACCACGAACCTAGAAACACACGTAAAAAATTAAACGGAAACGTATTATAGGGAAATTATGAAAAGTAAGTCACCCTGGTATTCATTAACTGACTAGGAAAGCCTCAAAGTCAGGGTGCGGCGTCTTACTCAGGACCTCAGGAACACCACCCTCATGAGTTAGCGCGGAGCCATCTCGTTCACAAACGTTAGTGAAAAAATTATGTTTTAGAAACATAAACTAATGATCAAAACCAAAGGACTCGATAACACCATTGAAGTGTCGTTTTCATTATATTAAAATGTCATTTGGCCATCTTTAATAGCTTCAGAAAAAAGAGAGACATTCGCATTCAGAAAATACCAGTTTAAATTAAAATGGAGAAACCCCTCCCCAGATGTATTTAAAAAGCAAGTCACAATAATTTCTATAATTTGCATTTCCTATATCCAGTGCATTAGAATCCTTAATTTACATTAAAAAATAAGCTAGACATGAAAAAAAACTCTTAACTGAATTATACAATAAACATTTTAACTGTTAAAAACTTTTTAGATTGTCACAAGATATTCCTAATCTGACAGTACATTTCTCCAAATTCCCACGGTTTCTACCTAGTTTACCTGAACCTTTACTTTGCATACATGGTATTTAGCCCACAGTTTTGTACACCGGAATCTGCAGCACTTCACTGAAGAAAAAAAAATCTGCCATTTACTTCATTCTTTGGAGTGCAGAGGCACATCTTCATGGAGTACAGAGTTCTTGTAAGGCGAGGTTTTGCCCTACAAATTGGCGCCGCTTCTAAATATGGCAACTTTCATGTGTCAAAATACTGTGCCATTTTTGGCAAATTTTGCCTTCAGGTCTCATTTTAACATGAGAGAAACAGAAAATAAGTTTTTGTAAAAATGGTTTTTAGAAGAGATGCAGAAATAGAGTGTCAGCTGATAAGTCCCTGGCCAGAGATGACGCCACTGGGCCAGTTTGGCGGATAGCATCATATAGTTAGCTCTAGACTAGCATTTACCCATAGTTACAGGTGAATAGCTTGTTTAGCGTTTGAAATGAAATGAAATGTGTAGTGTTTAACGCCCGCTTTTACTACATACGGCACCGCAGGCGGTGACACTGATGGTACATGACGTACCGGACGTTCCGGAGAAAACCCACCCCAGCGCCGTGTTGTCCACCAGAAATCTCACTTTGCGGTCACCTGGGATCGAACCCGGGCCACCTTGGTGAGAGCCAAGCGGTCTAACCACTGAGCCACGGCGCGGCCTAGCTTTTGAATGACAGAATTTAAACAAGTGTCGAGGTTTTACAAAAATGGAAAAGCGAGCAGTGATTAAATACATCCATTTCAAAGGCTTAACGCCTAAAGAAATCAAGAAGGAAATGGACGGTATTTTGAAGGACTCTGCCCCTTTATCATCATCATCATCATCATCATCATCATCATCATCATCATCATCATCATCATCATCATCATCATCCTTCATGCTTTAGGCATTACTGCTTGTTGCATTCTACATAACTTATTTTATTGGTTCCACCGTTTTCTTGGTCTTCCCATGCTCCTCTTTCCTACTCGTCTATAGTTGTAAAATAGAGAGATAATCTTTCTTTCTCATTTTTTTTTTTTTGTACATGGGTTACCCATTTACTTCTATATTCTTGTACTCTGTCATTCAGGTCGAATATCTCTAGCTCTTCGCGTATATCTTCATTTCGTTTGTGGTCGATTTTTCTATATCCCACAATGATTCTTAGAAATTTCATTTCATTTGCCTGAAGTATTCTTTTATCTTTTTCAGTTATGACCCATACTTCGCGGCCATATAGTATTTTAGGTACTGACATTACTTTGTAAAACTTTAGAATGGTATTTTTACTTGCTTTATTTTTAGACTTCTTTTTGTTGTCTCATTTATATAGCTGAAAGTTTCTGACCTTTCAATTATGTTTGTTTCTTTCTTATTTGAGATGTAATAACTCAAGTATTTGAACTCATCTACTTGTTCTATATTATTATTTTCTATTATAATTTTGGCTCTAATACTCTCTTTACCTTTAAAAGCCATCACTTTACTTTTATTTGGAGATATAGTCATGTTAAACTCATTTAAGATTTTGTTTAGGTCGTGTATTGCTTTCTGAAGATTGTTTTTGGAGTTAGAGATTTGGCCATATGCGAATATAAGGGATATTACAAAGTTCTTTGCGTTAAGATTTGTGGTATATATTCTAATCCCTTGTCTCATAATTTCGTCTAAATAAATGTTAAAACGTGGCGGAGACATAATGCATCCTTGTCTTAAGACCAGGTTTATCTTTTCTATTTTGTGGTGTTGTGCTCTTTGTGTTCTTATATATAGTTTTAATATTTTCTATTAGGTGGAGTGGAATACCTCTTTTAATTATAATTTTCTATAGTATTTGTCTGTTAATCTTATCAAAAGTCTTAATATAATATATAAATAAAAGATGCGTTTCTCTGTTGAATTCTCTATGATTTTCTATCACTTGCTGTAGTATAAATATGAACCAACTCCAAAAACATTGACTTTGCCTTTTTTGGAACCAACTCCAAAAAAGGCGAAGTCAATTTTGTCAGCTAACAAGGTCATGGAGAGTGTTTTCTGGGATGCACAGGGAATTATTTTATTTATTACTTGGAAAAATGTAAAAGTAACCCTGGTAACTACTACGCAAGCTTACTGCAGCGTTTGAGTGATGAAGTGAAAACTAAAAGACCTCATTTGGCAAAGGAAAACCTTGTTTCTTCACAACAACGCTCTGGCCCATCGTTCAGTCATTGCAATGGGAAAAATGTGCCAATTAAAGTTGAAATTGCTTGAACATCTACCCTATTCGCCAGATCTAGCACCCAGTGAGCACCACCTGCTCCCTAACCTCAAAAAATTTCTTGGAGGACGAAGATTTCACAGCAACGAGAAGGCCATTAATGTGGCAAACAGCTATTTTGAGAACCATGACAAATCTCACTGCAGATATGGTTTTAATAAATCAGAACACTTATGCCCGATTTCACCAACAGATGTTCAAAGTCGACGTTAACAAATGTAACGTAATAATTGTCACAGCGCTAACACTAATCTAAAATTTCCTGCATTTCACCAACCAGTTTTCTGAAAATGTTAACTAAACCTCTGTTAACGCCAAAAAACTTGTAAATATCACAGCTATAGAAGGCTATGGATGAGTCGTATTATTTTCTGAACGTACTGCGATGCGCTTTTGTTTTCATTTTCGTCTGCACAAGCTGAAAAATGGCGGATGAACAAAATCATAAATAAAGCCGTGAGACAAATTTCTCAGCGATGGAGAAAGAATTGTTAATTGAATTGGCGACAAAGTGTAAGGATATCGTGGAAAATAAGAGGACGGATGCAGTGAATGTGAAAGAGAAAGATGTCACGGGGAAAATATTGGAAACGAATTTAATTCAAATGCATGTGTCACTACTACAAGCACCAAACAACTTAGTATTACGTAAATTTAAAACGGGGAGCGAAGGACAAGTGACTTCAACGTTTCAAGACGGGAGGTGGACAGTGTATTATCCACATAATTCACTGAATTATAAAATCGCAAGGTTATTAATACTTGAAGCTAAGATGAGATCGGCATATTCTTTTCGATGCATATTCTCACCTCTCTTGTACTTCCGCAGTAACCTTCATAGCAACATGTTTCGACAGTCTATACCGCCGTAAAAAAATTTTCTTCGGATAACTCCTCAAAATTATTTCTCCTCATAGGCCGTACTCTATTGCGAATGCCATTTAGACGGTCTTAAATATAGCAAGTCGACATCAATTGCTGAGTTCATGCTTACCATCTTGACTGTTTACACTTGTTAAGGACTTAACATCAGAAATTTGGTTCGTTAGTTTAACAAGAGATTTAACACGAGTGTTACGCTAACACTTGTTGGTGAAATGCAATTTTTGTTTTAACTATTGCTAAACTCGTGTTAAGTCTTAACATCCGTTGGTGAAATCGGGCACTATATGACAAATGCATTAGCCTCTCTGGAGATTATGTTAAGAAGAAAGAAATTAAAATATTATTTTATATTGTGTAGCTTGGTACTAATCAGCCGAGCCTTGTAAACAATAGAGGCAGAGAAAAATTTAAGCATTTAAATAGCAAAACAATTATCTATAATTGTTAAAGAGCAATGCATTGTAACATGTATTTTGCAGCAGTAATATTTTCGCTTAAAGTAGAAACGATTAACATGGATTGTGCAGTATAGCTGATTAAATAAAACATTTGATATATTATTCCTTTGATTTTGTACAAGATATATTTATTTTATATTTCTTTTTAAATCTACCTAATTTCCCATTTTAGTACAACACAGTTCCGTATGAAGAATTAATACTTCCGTTGCTCTACTTTTGCCCTCTGGCAAATTATTGCAAAGAGGAAGAAAGTGGGCGTATGACGTTATTTGGCTTTTAACCAGTGGAAGACCGCTGACAATTACTCCATCCCAGTACATCAGCAACGAGGCAGCTTTTGTTGCAGTCTTTTGAGGAAGAAAGGAGAGAGAAAATGTGTGTGTTTTGAAATCTCGGAACCATCTCGGATTACTCGGCACGTCAACAATATATCAATTAGCAAAGCAAATGTCCCCAAAACATTATTATAACACTGGTCAAAAAAGAACCCTTTTTTAAGCAGCAGGGGAAATTATAAAAACATATAGGGAATTTTAGTATTGCGGAATACAAATCTGCCATTGGTTTTCCCGAATTGGCTCTAGTTTTTAAGCTACAATATGTTTTTTGACTTCACGTCAACGAGGTCACTGAAGCGGTAAACAGCTATTTTGATGGCCATGATAAATCGCACTACAAAGATGGTTTAATTAAATTATAACACCGATATGACAAATACATTAGCCTTTCAGGAGATTATGTTGAGAAATAAAGAACAACTTTTGTGAAGCCCGGGACTTATCAGCCGACCCTCGCAGTATACTGCAATGATATTCCAGGACTACCACTTAAAATGGATTTGCCAAAGTATCGACCAGAAGACTAACGATTTTTTATCGACAAATCTATAAGAAGTTTAAAATGCGCTTTGTTACACAAAGTGAATCAGTACCTATTATGCATCAATTCCATTTGCCCACTCCATAAAACTCCATGAAGAATATAACATGAAAATGGTTCTGTAAAAACTGTGTTACCATCAGCATGAGTGACCAATCTGTGTTGATTTGAAGATGGTCAATGTCTTACTTGGGCAACAAAGTGACTATACAAAGCTCCTGTGTTTCATCTGCATGTGGCATACTCGGGCTAGGCATCTTCATTGGTAAAACGTGGTCTTCAAGAAAACCTATAACCAGAGGCAAGAGTTTTTGTTTTAAAGATTATTTCACGAATTTTCGTAAATAATATTGTTTAGCGATAAATGAGAAAATTTCTATTATTTTTAGTCTTAATAGAAAAATTTACATTTATTACAAATTGCATAAATAAAACTTTAATTTAACATTCATATCTTCATAGCATGAAGCTAAGGCGTAAAAAAAAAAATGTTTACAAATTTAATGAAAGCAAGATAAAATTTAACATTTAACAAAGCTAATACAGTGATATCATCATGCACACTGAAATAACAGCTAAGCGGTGCAACAATAAACTAACACCACAGCAGCCGACTGGTCCATGATACTGAGAACTGTTTGTCGTATGCTAACTCGAAATGTTATTTATTGGATAGCACACCGTGCACAGCAAAAAGCTCCTAATATGCTGACTAAAGGTACTGAGAAGGTACTGAACTTCTAGTAGTCTACTCTCAGATATGACATTAACATGAAAATATTGTCCAGCAAGGCTTAAGAATGTGCTCCGAAATGTTTGAAAGTTAAAAAACGAATACAAACAATACCTCACTGAAAACCACCCAGCTAAACATTCCCACTGCTTGTGCTGACAGGCTGTCCTAGCTGGTTTAATTCAGTAGATTACACTGCCAGTTATTTTAATGCGATTGTCGATTTCTTGTCAAAAAAGAAAAGCTTTCAGTTCCTGCGCAAAATTTGTTAAATGACCTTTTTTGTGACGCCAAGTGCGAAAGTAAAGGTACAGGCAGCATTTTTTTTATGAAAATTGCAGAATGATAACAGATCCAATATTATAATTTCAATCTAACCAAAACCCTTGGCTCATCTTAGTTTATCCCGAATTAAGTCGTTGAGAGCCAAATGTGAAATATTAGAGGAGTGGTCACTTTGGTAACAGAGTAAGTGCACTTGTAGATCATATCATGGATGGCAGTGTCAGAGAAGCAGTAGAAGAGGATCTAAAAGTTTGCTGCCGTATGACTTTGAATTGAACTCCATTATGGCAAAAGAATCAGATGATGTATTAACTGTGAAAGCTTTAGGTCATTTGTTTGAGCCTTCTAGGCTAGTTACTAAATCAAGCATAGGTGATTTAAATTATGTATAAACACCTAAATGCATTTAAAACCAGTGGTATTACTTATGATTCTGATTTGCTTCATTGTTGCAAAGAGCTTTGTGACATTGTTGAACAGCAAAGCCATGGTGGCAACGATAACAGATTAGATGTACGAGGGCTGTTGAATAGAGAATGATCAATATATATATACGAGTATATATATATATATATATATATATATATATATATTTGACAACGTACCTTCATTCATCCTCATAATTTTGATGGCCCTTCTCAAAATAGTCTCCCCTGAATGCGATGCACTTGTCCCAGCGTTTCTGCCAGTCTTCAAAGACATGCTGGAAACCATTTTTATGAGAGATCCTTTAAAATCGCTTCCGCAGCCTTCACCACTGCTTCTGATGATGGATAACGTGAGGCAGACATGCTACCATCTACGCTACCGAGGCGGGCGATTTACGGTTGAGAAAGGTATAAAAGTATATGGCAATTCAAACAATAACAAATCATATCTGGGAACTCATTAACACCGAAAATATTTTTTACATAAATTGTATGATTTAACGATATCAATGCTTTTTGTAAGATTGCTTACGGTTTACCAATTACAAAGTCACTCAAAATAAACCTACACGGGTATTTGTAGAAAATTCAATATATCATTTTATTTGTCATTCAAATATCTTAAGCATATGGTATTTTAATAAAAAGTCATTAAAGCTGTTTCAGAAAATAAAAATGCAACGAAATATTTTCCTTGTATCTGGTACTAGGATGAGGGAAGTTAAAACTCTTCTTATCGGATTCTTGGAAGACGCTGAATTCAAATATCAAATTTGATATTTGACTGATATTTCATTTATGAGTTATGCGTTTGACCCCCACCTCACGAGCGCGGGATTCTAAAAAAATTATTATGGGCTCAGGGAATCTCCAGACGAGCCTATTTCCTGTAAAATCTCAGTAGTAAGTTTTTGGGTGATATGCAATACTTGTACTTACTATAAGAGAGTAACAGAGAAAATAAAAAATGGTCCTCAAAATATTTTCTGGAACACCCCGAATGGTGAAATATCACCCTAAGTTCATATGAATATCATTTAATTAATTCTATTTACCTTCTCCCCAAATCTAAATTGTTAAAGACCATATTAAAACACACACACACGCACACACACGCACACGCACAAGCACACGCACACACACCCACACACACCCCCACACCCACCCCCACAAGCACCGCCACACGCATCCCCACGCACCCCCCACGCACCCCCACGTACCCCCACACACCCCCCACCCCCACCCCCACACAACTCCACACACCCCCACACACCCCCACACACCCCCACACACCCCCACACACCGCCACTCACCCCCACACACCCCCACACACCCCCACACACCTCCGCACACCCCCACACACCCCCACACACCACACACACCCCACACTCTGGGGGCGCTGCGGTGCCCGAGGCTTCTTGGGTGGCTCCTTCGAACCGGGAGAGGAGTGTGTGTGCCTGGTTGGTGTCGCGTGGGCGTTTCTTAGGGTGAGTGCTCCAATTCGGGTTTCCCGATTTTTCTCTTAAATTTTTTTTATTTTTTTTTTTTTTTTTATATTTGGTCTTTTGGTGAGTCGTGTGTTTTTATGGGGCTCTTTCTCCCAGATTCGGGACCAGAAGTATATAGTTACCTTTATCTGTCTGGTTGGTCTATGCAAAGTGTAGCAAAAATAACAAACGAGAAAATAAATCCATGTTAAGGTTCTGATAAAGGCGTATGATTTCAATTTAATCCCATGACCCTGGGTTGGCCCGCATAAATTGGTAGCAGAGCGTGGTTCATTTGACGCTTGGCTCTCGGCTTGGTTTCCGCGCGTTCGTGTTTGTTGCTTTTGACTTTCTTTGTGCCTACTACTGTATCCTTTGGCAGTGAGGAATGGCGACTTCCTTAGCAAACGTTGACCGCTTGCGTAAAGGTGAGCTGATTTTTGAGTTGTTAATTCGTGGTGGGCAGGTCTCTCCTGCGGCCGACTGGTCGGCCATATTAGACGCATTGCGTCTTGTCAAGGACAAACCGTTCATTGCTTTACCTGATAAGCATGATTTAGTTGCCAATTCCCCTCAAGTGTGTTCTGAAGCGCTTTTAGAGTTGGGTGAGGTTATCCAAGATTTGGAGCGTGAGGGGACCCCTTCAAGAGGACAGCAGGTTCGTTTATTGGCGCGCATCCAGCATTATATCAACAGGTTAGATTATCTCATTACCTATTTTCCGCGTTCCGAGGTTTTACCTCGTGTTAAGACACTCAAACAAAATTTTGAGGCGCTCCTCGAGAAATTTAACGCCATGGCTCGTCAAGGGGGAGAAGACGCTAAGCTGTATTTTCCGGAGACCTCGTCTTCCCCGGCTGTGAGTCCCGTAGCTTCTCTTTCGACGTCATTTCGTGCCTTAAAAATCATACACCCTTTACAACAGCTGGTGGAGGCAGTGGATATGTTCGAGGTGTCGGATGTGCTGTCGGCTTTCACGTTTTTGAAATTCCTAGTAAAGCTTAACAAGGTAGCCATGGTGCACTCGGTTTCTTCCGATTTAACCATGCAGGCAGTTGCGACCAAGGTCAAAGGTGTAGTTTTGAATCTTTTGCTTAGAGCAAGGCAATCAGCTGACCCTTTAAGTACTTTTCATGCTTTGGTTTTGGAATTCTTTATCCCGCGTCGTGAATCGTTAAAATTATTGCAAGACCATTATTTACGACCTCAAGGTCTGGCCGAACCGTTTGTCCAGTATATGGAACGGGTCAGAGACGTGGGCTTGGCCTTACGTCTCCCAGATACGGAGCAGGCAGTTTGTGACGTCATCATTTCGGGTTTGAATCCCGAAGCTCGCTCCAGTCTTGTTTTCGCGACACGCCCTAATACGTTCACGGCATTGGAATCTTTAGTGCCCCTGCTTAATGAGTGTTCTTCTGTAGATCGATCTCGCTTAGGTGAAGTGTTGAATTCACCTCCCCCACCACGAGCGAATCGTGGATATGGTTTAACACCCGGCGTCCGACCTGGGTCATCAACTCACGGGCCCCGGGTAAGATGCTACCGTTGTCAGGAGGTAGGACATATGGTTAAGAACTGTAGTTTTCCTCGCCCAACGGGCATGGACCCTTCGAAATCTGGACGTGATAGTCAGTTCCGGCAGCGCCCCATTCGACGCCAGAAGTTGCCTGCCATGAGTGCGAGTTTGGCTTCATCACGGCGCATTTTGGCTCTACCCCATTCTATTAAACCTCTTGTGCAGGTTGTTGTCGGCAAGGTGAGCGTTTTAGCCCTCCTTGATTCCGGTAGCTCATTTTCTCTCATTAATCAAGTATATTTTCGCAATACATTGGCGCCTTCGTGTCCCAAGGAGGTGAGCTGTCAGGTGCAATGTTTGGCAGTTAATGGTCAGTCCTTTAACGTGTCTAGCAAGGTTAGGTGTACTATCCGCTTTCCTAAGTTCACTTGGAAACATGAGTGCTATTTGGTCCCTGATCTACCCTATTCTGTAATCTTGGGGGCCGATTTTATGTCACGCTCCCGTTTGTGTTTAGATTTTGCGAAGAAACAAGCCACTTTCGGGTTCGCGACTGGAAGTAGTGTTCCTTTTCAGGAGAAACTATACGACGTTCCACCTCGTCCTCGTCTAGGTAACGTCACGCTATTAGACGAGCGTGAGGCAGATATTTCCTTGTCTCATTTGACTCATCAACAAGCCGCAGTGGTGGAAGAGTGCTGGGCCCATAACCCAGAGGTCCGTGGATCGTAACCACGCTCTGCTACCAATTTGTGCGGGCCAACCCAGGGTCATGGGATTAAATTGAAATCATACGCCTTTATCAGAACCTTAACATGGATT
Organism: Mantis religiosa; assembly: GCA_030765055.1. Classification (NCBI taxonomy): domain Eukaryota; kingdom Metazoa; phylum Arthropoda; class Insecta; order Mantodea; family Mantidae; genus Mantis; species Mantis religiosa. The sequence continues at coordinate 70,263,048 of CM060947.1, read as the reverse complement.
TATTTTCTCGTTTGTTCTTTTTGCTACACTTTGCATAGACCAACCAGACAGATAAAGGTAACTATATACTTCTGGTCCCGAATCTGGGAGAAAGAGCCCCATAAAAACACACGACTCACCAAAAGACCAAATATATAAAAAAAAAACTTAAGAGAAAAATCGGGAAACCCGAATTGGAGCACTCACCCTAAGAAACGCCCACGCGACACCAACCAGGCACACACACTCCTCTCCCGGTTCGAAGGAGCCACCCAAGAAGCCTCGGGCACCGCAGCGCCCCCAGAGAGAAACGGCGGAAAGCCCAAAACAAGACGGCAGCGCCCTCGAACCGGAAGGGCATCAAAAATGTGCCGGGGGGAAAACAAACGGCACACCCCACACACCCCACACACACACACACACACACACACACACACACACACACACACACACACACACACACACACACACACACACACACACACACACACACACAGGTGGCTGCACATAAGGTCACGGAGGAAAACGCTCACTTATCAAAACATGAAGTTGCCCGATGTTCAAGAAACAAGTGCCTACAAGTTCAATCAAATGCAATGAGCGTCCTGGATCCTGCCATGGAAACGGCATGGGTAAAAGTGCAAGCGATATTCTTACAAAACACAACATTAAATGTGGCCTTAAGTTGTGGTATCCATGCGTTGTGCAAAGAGGTTAAGATTAAAATGTAGATTTAGAAGAAATATGCTGAGAAGTGACATGGATAAGAACCAAAAGTATTAACTTTCGACCATAGAGAGAGGGCGAGGAATATCTACGAAGAATGTGATTTTGTGCAAATACTTCAGTTGGTTCAGTGTGCACAGTTACTCCCATGAACTAGGAGTCATATTTATTCTGTGGAACACAAATGTCCGAAGGATTTTTTTTTTCTACTAGAAAAAGTAGTAAGTAGGGGAAATATTTCATTCCACCCCAAAATTGACCTCGAGATTTCACTGGGACATCCTGAATCTTATAAAAAATACATTTTTAGTAAAAAAAAAAGTCTGTGTACGAGTATGTTCGTGTCTCCATTTGTGTAAGCATCGTTACTCCAGTCCAGTCGGTTGCTGACTGGCTGTTCACAGCCCGAAGGTCTTTGCTGCGTCCCACCCAGTTTTTAGGTTTCACCTCAAGTTGTGATTAATTAAGGTAGTTGCAGGATGGTATGGGAATTTCTTATGGATGAGGGTTATGAGTTTTCTTTGAACACTCCTCTGAATGTAGTACAGGATGCAAAACCAGTTTTTATTTTCCCACCATGGTGGGAAAGGTTTAAAGTTGTTTTGGGATTAATTTTGAAGCCAAAGAACTGTTCAAAACCGAAAAGCATGACATACGCTTTATACAGTTACGACTGACCCTACCAACCACTGCGTTACAATATACTGTACTTCATTAATATACTATTTTAAATATTTTTTTATTCTGTACTATAGAGGATGACAATATACTGCTTCCTGTAATTTAATGCAAACTCTTGGGTTAACGTTTATATATAAAAAATTATACCATGCATTTGAAAATGTGAAATGTCACCGTACTATCACAATCCTTTATGTTCTAGCATTTTTACAGATACTAAAACAAAGGGGAGTTCTAAAAACAATTATTTCACGAACACATATAAGTAAACTAATGACAAAATATGTTAACAATTCTCCCACTCTGTAAACTCAATTGACTCTAACAAACTATAGTACAGAAATTAGTGAAATATACCCAAATATGTGTATTGCATAGAATTAAATCCAGTTAATTTCAAAAAGAAAGAATAATTTTAGAAAAGGAAAGGAAATTTATATAATATAGCATGTAATTATTGTTTATAATGAAGCTTGCTATAAAATAAGTAAATGATGATGATGATGATGATGATGATGATGATGATGATGATGATGATGATGATAATAATAATAATAATAATAATAATAATAATAATAATAATAATAATAATAATAATAATAATAATAATAATAATAATAATAATAATAATAATAATAATAATATATAATAATAATAATAATGATGATGATGATGATGATGATGATGATGATGATGATGATGATGATGATGATGATGATGATGATGATGATGATGATGATGATGATGATGATGATGATGATGATGATGATGATGATGATGATGATGATGATGATGATGATGATGATGATGATGATGATGATGATGATGATGATGATGATGATGATGATGATGATGATGATGATGATGATGATGATGATGATGATGATGATGATGATAATAATAATAATAATAATAATAATAATAATAATAATAATAATAATAATAATAATAAATGGATGATCTGATAATTCTGATCACAACCTCTCAGTCTGGCAATATTAATATTGATGAATTTGATATACGTTGCGTTTAGATTGGCAATCCTGAAGTTGAGGGAAATACTCATTCAAATCGTCTGCCAACATTTACCATGCTGCCTTGATAAATGGACATGCTTGTCTAATTGTGAGCAAGTTACGTTGCGTGGTAAAGCGTAAAATAGGTGGATTCCTTCTGTTGGCAAGCAACAAGGTAAAGGCCAAGGTCGCGGGTCAAACCCGGCCTACACCGATTGGCCCCATGTCAGAATACGTATTTACTAGAATGTGAAAGAAATGTGGCAATTGACAGCGTCGTTAACAAACAAAATATCTATTTATTATCATCGCAAGTACAAACCGACAAGATTGTCTCACGATACCCAGTGAGGCTCGCTTTTGGGAGTGCTTCGGTTCGACTCCCATCGACCACATATTCGACTTTTCCGGGTTTTCCTGTTTGGTAGAGGAATGGTGAGTTGGTTTCTCATCTACTATGATTTACTTTTCATGATTTCCTTCAGATGTTCTAGATTAGCGACGAATGGCGCTGCCAGATAAATGGCACGGATGCTTGCTGAAAGCAAAGAGTATTCTCCATGGACACTAAAGAGCAGCTTGATTTATGGTTTATTCATGCTCTCTCTGTGCAGCTCTTGGGATGGGTCTTCGAGCCAATTGGCAAACGTAAAGGCGATACATTAAACTTAGATATTTAACATTCCTTACGCAACTTTCGTTTCCCAATTTTCATTTCATTTCATACATCATTTGTGTCCACCGCTTGTGGTACGGTGTTTCATAAGAAATGACTTTAACAACTATTCAGGAATTAATCTGTCCACCAAAAATAATGCAAAGAAGCTGTTTACATTACATGTAGGCATGCTTGCTTATAGCTGTGCTTGTGTTCTCATATGTACATTTTGCTGCCAAAGAGAATAAGGATCCCTTATTCACGGCTTGTCAGGCTGTCGGCATATTTAGTTGTGTTGAATGAATAAAAATCACGCATCTTTTCAGTTGGAGTTGAAAATAAGGGATTTATGCCACGAAAAAGCAGAGTAGATTGACTCAATTGTTTTACATATTAAGGAAATTCCTGTTGGAAACAGCAAGAGAAGAGAAAATAACGAAAATGGAGGAAGCGAAAAGAGAAAAAGACGTTAAGATGTAATAAATCAACTTATATTATAATAAAATTTAATAATGTTAATGGGGTGAGTGCATTAATGATCACATTAGCAGAAAATCATGATATAGGTATTGTTCATAAGAATACTTTAAAGTATGGTCTTTAATCAAAACCTTTAGAGGTATTTTTCAAAAAATCAAAATATTAAAAAAATGTTCCATTTAAAGGGTGACTAGATGTGGGGGATTTTCTTGGTAATCATTGTATCACATCTTTGGAATACGCTGAAATTATATGCCAACCAAGTTTAATACTTGGTCGACTTTTTTATGTCATCTGTTCACATCCACATAGTCAGACTGACTTCGGTCTGTTTTCTTAAAATGTTATTGCTATTATTATTATTATTATTATTATTATTATTATTATTATTATTATTATTATTATTATTATTATTATTATTATTATTATTATTATTATTATTATTATTATTATTATTATTATTATTATTATTATTATTATTATTATTATTATTATTATTATTATTATTATTATTATTATTATTATTATTATTATTATTATTATTATTATTATTATTATTATTATTATTATTATTATTATTATTATTATTATTATTATTATTATTATTATTATTATTATTATTATTATTATTATTATTATTATTATTATTATTATTATTATTATTATTATTATTATTATTATTATTATTATTATTATTATTATTATTATTATTATTATTATTATTATTATTATTATTATTATTATTATTATTATTATTATTATTATTATTATTATTATTATTATTATTATTATTATTATTATTATTATTATTATTATTATTATTATTATTATTATTATTATTATTATTATTATTATTATTATTATTATTATTATTATTATTATTATTATTATTATTATTATTATTATTATTATTATTATTATTATTATTATTATTATTATTATTATTATTATTATTATTAAGTAGAAAGTTCTAAACCCTGTATTTAGGGTGAAACTGTATAGAATTTTTTGGTGAAACACAATAAATAGAAATTGAGATTTTATTTATGGGACTCTTTGACTTTTGTCATTCTGAGTGTTTTATTTCTATATTTGGCGTGAAAGATCGCTATATTTTGTTCAGAGGTCTCTTTTTCAGGCCTAAGTTTCCTTCAAGTGCAGTAGATCTGTGACACGGGATCACCGGCTTTAGTTCCCTTCCAAGGAAAACCATGCTAACGATTTTTACATCCTAAAATAAGGGTCGCGCCGTGGCTCAGTGGTTAGACTGCTTGGCTCTCACCAAGGCGGCTCGGGTTCTATCCCAGGTGACCGCAAAGTGAGATTTGTGGTGGACAACACGGCGCTGGGGCGGGTTTTCTACAGGACCTCCGGTTTCCCCCGCCATATCATTCCACCGGTGCTCCATCTTCATCTCATGTATCATCAGTGTCACCGCCTGCGGTGTCGTATGTAGTAAAAGCGGGCGTTAAACACTACACATTTCACACACATTTCATCCTAAAAGAATCCATCGACCCCCGCCGGGGTTAAAGTCGAGACCTTGGGAACTAGAGGCTAGCCAGAAAAACTAGATGTGTAGCAAAAGTCATGTAAATGAGACATCAATTTTTTCTGGAGACGACTTCTTTGTATTGCGCAGAAGATAACAGGTAAACCTCCTTTGTCGGCTTCCTCTATGAAGTAGCTTCCGAGCCTGAAGAATGCTTGGGTATACTTCAACTATTCTACGAGGGACTGGGAACCCCACTACTTGAATATGGAAAAAAAAAAAGCATTTTAATAACACTAACGAAACCAAGACAAAAATAATATCACGACTGCATTTTATTCAAACTAACTTATGTACAAACAACGATGGGATAAATTATCAGGACAGTAAGACATTCAGTTGAAACTAATTAGGGAAGAGTCAGATACATAGAACTACTTTTTTTTTTTAGTTTCTCTACACTATATTTGGTAGAGAAGGTAATGCATACCACCCAAACATTCGATACTGGAAATATATACGTAGATTAATTTTGTGACTTCCTGAATCTCCCCCTCCCAAACAATTATTATAAAGAAAAGATATTTGTGTTATGCATATTAACAGTATAATTTAAAAACAGAAATCGGTTAAAAATCAAACTAGGAACATATTTAAGTTCAGCAACTTCTCGGGGTTTGGCACGAAAGTTTTCAAGAAAATCCCTTACTTCAAAACTAGCCTTTACTTGAAACATTTTTAAAAGTAATTTGTTTTTATGAAAAGTGGTCCTAACTATTTTAATTAAAATACTGATTTTTAAGATATTTCTTACGATAAATGAATATATAATATAATTATATATTATAAAATTACTTTTTTGAAATGCCTGATTTGTAAATTAATCATTGTAAACACGTAGTTGGTGGTGTAAACTAGATTTACAATACATTTGTCAATTGCCATGAAAACAAGGATGAAACAGGTCATTAATATTTACGATTCTAGGTTTCAATACTTACGGTACCAGTAAGAAATGATGTAACACCCAACAATAATCAGGCCCTTCTAGACTACGGACCTGACACTGGCATTCAAAATGGAGGCCGATATTGGTGATAAATTGCTAAATTTTGGCCACAAATACGATTTTGACACAGTAACAGACAAATTAATGTAATAACCAGGCATCGGTTTCCATACACCTTTAAAGGGATAAAATTTAGGAGTTTCGCAGTATATACTGTCCTCCACAGGAGAGAACGTCTCCGAGGCCTGAGACGCAGGGGGTTTGGAGAAGGTTCCCACACCCTCCCTGGACAGGTTTATGACAACCCATGTCAGTACAGTTACAGACAATTTAAAAACATTCTGACGGCTTCTACTTTTGTGAATGAATCTTCTCGGTTTTAGTGTACAGAGTGAATAGGGCACATTCGCTGTTCTTGTCCCACTTTGTAAGGCAGCACATTCCTTTCAGGGACCTTCTTTACGTTGCTAGACAGTAACTCCTGACGTCAGTCCCGGGGACAACACGCAGGGATAGTCCGGTTCGCAACGCGTAGCTTTAGTTTCATTACTACCACTGCTCCTCATGCATGTAGATCTGCCTTCTAGGGAGTGCAACGTGTTTCACACATTGTGTTACTTTCACAACAATTATTGGAAATCTCCATTTTATAAATCAAAAGTTATCAACAGCCATTAAACAGCTCGAAGAACATAATTTCTAGCTGTCTAAAAGTAATCAAAGAGGTGTCTACAAAAATTAACACTATACAGAATGCACCGCCTGCCAAACGAGCAAAAAATAAATTATCCAGTATTCTACACAAAAATACTGGATTTTCATTGCTGCGTAATATAAGAAATAAACTAAGTCTTGGACAAACACATGAAAATGATCTGTACTACTCATATGCACCATTACCGTCATGTGACATTGAACGAACTTCCTCCCAATATTTTTATATTGTTTCAGCGAGAGGCTGAAAATCATATTCGACAATTTACGAATGTAAATGGTAGTTCACTGAAATTCCCGCATTGAAAGCAATGAGGAGGATGGTAGTTTGTGACGTTGGCTACATATTGTATTCGTACCGGACTGTACACACACAGCGCATCGGTATAATTTGTTGTTGTCACGTTTGACCTTGTACAGCCAGTACCTATGTGTGCACACTGATTGCTAAGGTGTATGCGATCCGATGTCTGGTAATAACAGGCTATTATGTGCATAAACACTGTGTTATACACAGAAAACTTTCTTAAAAGTAAAATAAGCACAATTTAATGTTAAATAGTATCAATGAGTAAGTAATTACGTAAACAACCTTAAACATTATTGCCGTCTACAGTTTAGCACACCATAATGTAACAGCAATTCTAAATACAGGTACAATTTAAATTCCATAGACTATTTCACACATGCGTCACTACCCTCGTATAGAGCAATCAAGTACTAGGATTCGTCAAACACCGACCAATCGCTGATCTCTAAATCGATAACTGTACACCATGCACAATTATCGCCCAGCAGTTATCAGATGTTCATTTATTATTATTATTATTATTATTATTATTATTATTATTATTATTATTATTATTATTATTATTATTATTATTATTATTATTATTATTATTATTATTATTATTATTATTATTATTATTATTTGTAATTTAAGTCCTCCAACGTTGTCATATCGGACGATGAATGGATAAGGGAAAACACGGGAATCCAGGTAACTGGCCCTGACCGAGATTCGAACTCGGGACCTCTTGAACGTGAGGCAGACATGCTACCACCAGGCTACCGAGGCGGGCAGGTTATATTACTTTATTATTTTCTCATAATCAATCAGCGCCACCTGACTGCCTGACCAAAGTTGCTTTCACCAGTGTTAACCTATAAGAACTATTAATTTTTTTCCCCCTTGTTCCATTTACACTCCGCCTTTAATTGCTATGGTCATATCGGCGGCCGTTCTCCTTTTGTTAACTCATTATCTTTGGTTTTTTTAATCATTGGATCACGCACACATTCACACTCTCATTCATACTTCCAGACTCTGGAAGTAGATGGTAGCATGGTAGCATGTCTGCCTCACGTTCACGAGGTCCCGAGTTCGAATCTCGGTCAGGGTGAGTTACCTGGGTAAGGTTTTTCCGTGGTTTTCCCTTATCCTGAAAGACGAATGTCAGGTAACTCTAAGCTCTATGGACCCTGGGCTCATTTGAGCATCATTTCATCCATTCCATTCGGGAAGATGGGGAATTATCTTGGTCGGAGAGAAATCCCCACCCCCACCGCCGGGAATCGAACCCGGGACCCCTAGCACAGCAGGGAGGTGCTCTACCGACTGAGCTAAACTATTAATCTTGTATGCCATGATTTGTGAGGTTAAATTTCCTTCATGGGCTAATGTAGGCCTATGTGATTTAGGGAATCAAATAAATTGTTTCATTGCTTTTAACAATTTGTTTTATTCGCGAAATACAGCTCGTGGTTTTGAAGTTCCTCACGACTTCGTCGCTCGTGAATATATCTGTAATTTCAAAACTACATTACTAATTCCCGTGGACTTCAATATTATCCAATTAATCAATTTATATTTTGATCAATAGTGGTGACTGTTATTTTATTAACATGGATGGGTGCTCGTCCAGTTGAAGACCCTTATATTGCATAGTATAGAGCTATAAATTATTTTAATAGTCCTTATAAAATTACAATTAAATCCACCTCTTGACAATACCGGTGACATTACCTATGATAGCAGGAACTGGAAGCAGCACACCACATGTATTATACATGAACTGCTGGCATTGACTTCACTCAAAATTATTAATCATTGTTTACACTGTACACAACGTTAAATACCTACACAAAACTCTGAATGGTTTATACACAAATTCTGCTATTTAGAGCAATTAGTTGCTGAATTTGGAGGCCACGGGGTGGAACTTAACGTTGTTTTCATAGCAAACGTTATAATTTCTCAGCAGAAATATCATGCTTAGCACCTTGCAAAACTTCTTCGATAGTTTTTGCAGAGGGAATACATACTGACAGATGCAATATAAAAAATAAATAACTATAAACCAGCAGTCTAAGTGAAACACGTTACCTTAAATCGGTACCGAAAAAGCAACTTCTATGCAGCTTGTAGTTTTGCATACCACATAACAGTATTATTACGAAACTACAATTACTTATTTAAATTAAAAATATTATGCTTTAAAAAAGTAGCATACTACTTGCATGAAACAAAATTGTTGATATTCCAGAAGTTACCAATTCAGTTCTCTCTAAATAATCAGTCACTGTGTACACTGTTCACGAAGTTATATATGTTGATAACTAACACACGGTGTGCTGCAATTTACAGTAATTAACTCGTGAACTTAGAAGCTTTACGTTATACTTTGCCCTTTGCTCAATTACTGTAATTAGATGTACAACCAGGAATAGAACCGTTACGGAGGACTGTAATGTTTTAGTTTATATTTACACATAACAGCATCATCGCTAAACTACTGCTGCATAGCCCGCCTCGGTAGCGTGGATGGTAGCGTGTCTGCCTCACGTTCAAGAAGTCCCGAGTTCGAATCTGGTCAGGGTGAGTTACCTGGATACGGTTTTTTCCGGGGTTTTCCCTTAACCTGAAAGACGAATGTTTGTAACTCTAAGCTCCATGGACCTCGAACTCGTTTGAGCATCATTTAATTCATCGTCCGCTATGACTTAACGCTGAAGGACGTAAATTAAAAAAAAAAAAAAGCTTATAGTTTATAAAATACAAGAAATATTTCACTTGCATGAAATACCACTGCCGGTATTGTAGCATTCACTAATTCAGTTCACTCATTATAATCTATCACTATAGACAGATGGATGGATGGATGGATGGATGGATGGATGGATGGATGGATGGATGGATGGATGGATGGATGGATGGATGGATGGATGGATGGATGGATGGATGGATGGATGGATGGATGGATGGATGGATGGACGGACGGACGGACGGACGGACAGACGGACGGAGGGACGGATGGATGGATGGATGGATGGACGGATGGACGGATGGATGGATGGATGGATGGACGGACGGACGGACGGAGGGACGGACGGACGGATGGATGGATGGATGGATGGATGGAGCCAACATGAAAAATTCAATGCCATGGCCGCGATTTGAACCACGGATCTCCTGGTTTCCGTCCAGTCGCTCTAACCCATTGAGCTACCATGGTCAACGTGCCGTCCTGACATTACATTCTCCATTTGACTCGTATATTTCCCCGATAGACCACTAGGGGCTCTCGCATCCGAGATACACCGTTTGTGGCGACTTACTATCGTAAGTACTTGAGTCCCAGGCTTCATCATCTAACCTTTATTATTTTAGTTAATTAACGGAAAATAATCATTTCTTCACACTAGCCGTATATAGGCTAAGGTCTTTGATAGAGCCAACATGAAAAATTCAATGCCATGGCCAGGAGATCCAGAAAGAAATTCATGAACATAACAGTTCGATAGCATGCAATGGCAGAATTATAAATTTCCGCATAGATGGACTAGTTGAGGGGGATTCATTGCATGGCCTGCTTGATATCTGATTTGAATCCAATGGATGGTCAGAGGTCCAGAGGTAGTCCTAGTCGGGCGGGGCTTCTCCCCGTCCGGGCCGCAGTACCTAGCCGCTTTGCAGCTTTACCTGCGAAATGAGTCTAGTGTGATGGTATGTTCTGCTAGAGATAAGTTGTGAATTTTAGGGAATTTGGGTTGGGATGCCCTTGAATAATCTCAGAAGGTAGCTGCTTTATAGCGTTCCCCCATTTTGGGAGAGACGGTTTGATGTTTTTGCTCCATTTTGGCTACGGGTTGCATATCGCTTGAGCCATGAGGCTTAATATGGGTCATAGAGACATCTGGGGTTTCTCTTGGGTTAACCAAGGGGCCCCAAGACATAGCTTGGTAGTTTGTACGATGGCAAGCGTCTTTGTTCCCTCTGGTCATTTTCCGTCTGGGAACATTTAAACTCCCTGGTTTATGTAACTCTTGTACCACACTCGCAGACGCGGTAGCCAAAGCAGAAGGAAGCCCTTCCAGTAATTTCTATAACCTTTAATTTTGCCTTATAGCCTCAGCAATACATGATTTTTAGACTATGTTCATATGAACTCTTTTTTGAATTGTCCAAATTACCTCATGCCAGTACATTCCTAATTTGATTGATTAAGGGCAGGATGCAATGATAAGAGTACAAAGAATGCAGCAATTCTGCACATCGCTAAACAAGCTTGCTTTCTTGAGTCTGGGTTTTTCTTCTCCCCATTTGGTGCTGCTTTAGTGCTGGTGACATCCAACTTGACATACATATTATTTCCGGATACTCATACACTTTGGAACAAATAAAGCATAAAAGCTTTAACCTCCTGAATTAAAAATTATATTTGACGAACTCTCTTAATGCTGTATTAATAAGTTGTAAAGTTAATTTAATTGTCTTATAAGTCTGTTAGAAAATAAATACGAACATTTCAGGTTTTACTTAAACTTTTACAGAATATGAACATATTAACAAAAATCCAGCTCATCATTCTTTTGTCCTGTAATTGAAAGGGAATTTGAAGATTCTAGCGCTAAAATAACATTACTTCTGCGGTTTAAATGAGCAGAGCCAGACTGAAAAATTCAATGTCATAGCCGGGATTTGAACCACGCATCTCCCGCTCTCCGTGCGGTTGGGTGTCTCAGCATATGATAACCCCTAGTGGTCTACCGGGAAATATACGAGTCATTTGGAGAATTTAATGTCATGTCGGCAGCTGGCCATAGTAGCTCAATGGTTTAGAGCAACCGCACGAAGAGCGGGAGATCCATGGTTCAAATCCCGGCTATGGCATTAAATTTTTCAGTCTGGCTCTACTTATTTAAACCTTAGCCTACACACGGCTAGTGTGGAAGAAATTATTATTTTCATCAATTATTTCTGGGGTTTTGCAGTTAAAATGTACATAGTATATATTTAGGTCTTTCTTCATCTTTTTCTGTTCCTCTGTAGGGAATACTTTATTATTTCAACATTACTTAAGTTTTCTTGGATGGATTGTTGAAAAACTTATAGCTTTTTACTGCGATTTTGTAGGAATCTAAACTTCAGACAGACATTAAATTGGTATATTGAAAGGATGTAAAGCTGTAAGTACATGGAGCTAAAGTGGGTGTAAATTATTTAATGACATTTAAGGTCTCACTTTACTTTCCGTGTAAGTGTTGTATTCCAGCCAAAACTTTGACATCAAGATTAAACACACATTTTGAGACTCCTTGAAAGCATTTTTGCAACAAAAAGTCCCTCTCTCCCTCTCTGTCTCTCCACGTACGGGTGCGAGCGCGCGCGTGTGTATTGGTTAAAATCACACTTCATATTTAAGTTCAGCATCTACAAGTGTGCGGCAAGAAGATTTTTAAGAAAATCCTCCACCCCAAACTAGCCTTTACATAGATTTTTTTTATTTTTTTTTATTTTACCGTACATTTAACTTATTTCTATAGCAATATTAACTGGTAAACCGCAAAGGACAGGCAAAATCTTACCATAAAAAATATAAAAAATGTAAAACGCAGTATTTACATTAAATAGCATATTTCTGTTCAATTAGCTATTTCCAAGATACTCCATGTTACTGATTTGCTTTTACAAAAACTTATACTTCCCCCAAATGGGAAGTCATTCCTCTCTCTCTCTCTCTCTCTCTCTCTCTCTCTCTCTCTCTCTCTCTCTCTCTCTCTCTCTCTCTCTCTCTCTCTCTCTCGGCAAGCGAAGAGAACGAAATTTCATAGGTATCACATAATAAGCCACTCTTGAAATATTTGACTCAATTAACACGATTTAGATAAAAATATAAGCGTTTTTAAGAATAATTTGTAAAAGTATAGAGAAAGATACGTAAATTCAACAAAAGAAATTGAATAAATTTGAAATGGATGCACCCAAATGTTACTAATAAAATGCTCTTATGGCCTCATAAAACTCGCACTTCTATATTACGAGAACAGCTCCACAACTGACCCTTAAGCTTCACAAATAACAAGAAATTGTCTTATTTATAAATGTAGTATAACGACAGCAAGACAAGCAGCACATTTCCACAGTCTATGTTACAATAAAGAACAATATTTCAATTTATCGCAATTCAAGAGAACCGAGTTTCACAGATAAGTTTTCCTAGATCCTATCATATTTTTCTTCTTCTCTGAGATTTCTCGTGAATTGTTTCGTGATCGTTATTTTTTATTCTAAACCCCTTAACATTTTTATAGTTCAATTTTTAGACCACTCGAATATCTCCAAGGCGGCCCGGGTTTGTTCCTAGGGGACCGCTAAGTGAGATTTGTGGTGGGCAACACGGCGCTGGGGCGGTTTTTTTTTCGGGATCTCCGGTTTCCCTCGCCATCTCATTCCACTGGTGCTCCATCTTCATCTCAGTGTCACCGCCTGCAGTGCTATTTTAAATTTATTAAGAAAATAATTCATTGGAAATTATTAAAAACTTTAGTGGAAAGTGAACGAGATAAAGAAACAATTGAAGATATACTTGTGCCTAAATAGGTAGAAACAAAGAAAAAAGAACTATTAATGTGTTTAACGACGATAATAGCAGTCTAAAATATATAAAAAAGTTATTTGAATGTTTAATTGTTTAAATATGATTTGAAAAATATTATGTAAATTACCAAATATGGCAACGAAAAGTGCGTAACTAAAGATTACGTGAACTAATGAGAAAATATTGAATTGCTATAGCAACGGCCAATTCAATAATTTCTGATTAGCCAGAGTTAGTTTCTTTATGTGTATGGACGTCGTCGAGTTAAGCAGCAGATCCTTATCAGTGTGAAGGAACTCGATTTCAAGTTAATATTGTGAAGTAAACCAGCGTTTATAAAGTTATTTATAAATTTATGTTACAACGCGTTGCTGTTAATATTGAATTAAAAATTGGAATAATTAAAATAATTTGAACGATTATTTTGTTTCATTTAGTAAATTAGTTACAATTCCCGTCTGAGACCAAACACTAGGTAAGGGTTATTCATGCTTCGATTACAGCAGCCGTGGACAACATTTAAAGGAATTGCTCATCCTGAGGCTCGGATCTGAGCAAAATCGAGACCGTATATCGTCACTATACTCCAGGACAGGACGCAGAAACAGCATCTGCTGGAGCACAGCAACAGCAGTATCCCAACCCCGAGATCTTATCGCAAAAGTTGCCACAATAGGCGGCAGAATCGCAACATCATTCTATTTGGACAATCCGTCGAAGTTTGTTCACTTCAATGTTGGCAAAATTTAGGGAAGGTCTCCTATCCAAAATAGGTTCTCCAATCTGGGAAGGTCATGTTTTACTTCAAGGTAGGTAGGTGATATCATCATATGATGGATATTTGAACTAGAGGACAATCAAATTATTTTGGAAGAACACATTTTGAAGTGCCATGGTTTAACGGTAACCCCCTCTCACGAGGGGGCTGGATGCCAGGGATTGGATTGTGTGGTGTCTGGGCGAGTCTTCTCCGGATTCTCTGACTTCCTCCCCCATTCATTCCACCAACTGCTCCATAATCAATTTTCCTTTCAATTTTTCCCTCATTTCACATCATCTCCTTCCTTACTCTCATAGCAGGCTTCGGGTAAGCACCCAACCTGGATGTTCTTTATGATCCAGAGTTTGTCTGCTCATCGAAAGGCACCTGATCACAGGCATCCTCTTCGTACTGCTTTAGGATTTAAATTTTATAAGTAGTTCTTTTGTTTATGAATTTCGAAGCACACTGTAACACGTTTTGTTAGAACATGCAAGTACATCATTCTGTGGAAGTTCTGGGATTTCTGATATGGAACTCCCCAAATTTGGAATAGAAATTATTCAGTGCATTATTAGTTCGTTATTAAAAATTAAATACCCTTAGTAACTTTCTCTGTTTCTATTACTTTTTTTCATATGCCATTCAGCATGCAAACAACGTTTCTATAAAAATATAAAAGAATTAGATCTAAATTTCATATTTCATATAAAGCAAGTATGATAAAAAATAGACTAATTGTAGAAAATAGCTTAACATTTTTAGCGCAAGAACTTTATTTTTTGAATTCATAATATAAATTATTTTTGCATAATTTGAATAAAATAAAATGATAGAATCCAACTATCATATATGACTATCTCCCACCATCTCTCACTTCTGCAGTACGGCCGCACCATGGCTGAGTGGTTAGACCACTTGAATATCACAAAGGCGGCCCGGGTTCGATCCTAGGAGACCGCTAAGTGAGATTTGTGATGGGCAACACGGCGCTGGGGCGCGTTTTTTCGGGATTTCCAGTTTCCCCCGTGCTTCACCATCTCATGTATCATCATTGTCACTGTCTGCAGTGTAGCATGTAGTAAAAACGGGCGTTACACACACACGCACGCACACACACACACACACACACTTCTGCAGTAATAAATATATCGAGTTTGGGGCATAACAGGAGTTTTTTTGGTGTAACTTTACGTCCTCCAACGTTAAGTCATATCGGGCGGTGAATGAAATAGGGGTGAAATGATGCTCAAATGTGTCCAGGGTCCATGGAGCTCAGAGCTACCCGACATTCGTCTGTAAGGATAAGGGAAAACCCCGGAGAAACCTATCCAGGCAATTCACCCTGATCGAGATTCGAACTCGGGACCTCTTGAACGTCAGGCAGACATGCTACCATCTACGCTACCGAGGCGGGCGCATAACAGGAGTATACCCACTACAGTAAATTAGCCAGAACCACTATTTACCAGTCCTGAGTGCAGTTTCTTCATGGTTCCAACAGTTCAACAAGTCTAAAAGGACTCAAACACACTATCATGGAATTACCTTCAATATAAAAGGTTACATTTTGTTATTCCTTACTTAATCTTGTTGCTTTAACAAAACAATCAGGATTTTGACTATCCAGTACATTTCTTCACTATTTTATTGATTTGGTCCTATGTGGACTATATTAAACTAATTTTCACTTACGAAAATAACACAGTCCTTACAATAATTCATCTTTCATTTGATGGCGTATTTATTAGCCGTATGATTGAATACGATTTTAATAATGAATAAAATGATAATTAAATTATAATGAGGAAGCAATGTGAATGAATTTAATATAACGGGGTGGATAAGTTCATGAAACGAAAGAATAGTGTTTAAATTCAATTACTAGGATGCGAGTAAATATTTTAACTCAGAGCTATGTAATAATGTTGCTAGTCTATATGGATAAAATTGTTACATCTAAAGGTGTTGTCACGGGATGGGTCGCTACCTGTGTCATTTGCAGCCCGGACGGGACCGGTCCAAACCTGGCTCAAACCAGTATTTCCGGGAAATGTCCAAGTGTTGGCAGTTCGCTAGCTAGAGTGGGTTTCTGAGAAACTAGCGGAGGCGAGGCTATATCTGCTTTTGGTAGGAGAGATGACGTTCTAGAGTCAGTCTTCTGGTCTGATACGTGGTGCGGTGCAGACGTGTCTAGCCGGCCCTTGACAAACGTTGAGTTGCGCCGAGAAGTAACAATCAGTAGCGCGTATCTTATAAAGTGAACAATATCTCTCAGCAGTGAAGTAAGCGCCGAAGTATATTTTAAAATAGTGCTAGTGATTTATTACACGTGATAGATTTCAGCCACTCCGTATAGTTTAACTGTGATAGCAGAACGCTATAGTCATTGGATCTGAACATGGCGGCAACTCATGGTGAACTGAGAGCACGGAACGAAGCTGAGAAGTAAAGCAATTACAAGGAACTGTGTTGTTTTCATTCGTCAACCTATCTCACGCATACCCCGCTGATAGCGTAGTCTCAGCTCTACTGACTAGCCAGGGCAAAGGAATAGACAGCTTATAGAGCTAATCTACTAGACGATCTAGGCTGCTGAGATCTCAACAGGCGACAAACACGGTGACACTTTTGTATATGTTAAATAGGAAATGTTTGGACTCCAAATAAATGAAGGTTGCTATTTTACCTATACGCTGTATAGAAATAAGTAGCTATAAAGTGTCTCGTGTCTTCGGTGTTCGTCAAAAAGCACTGAAGTGCTATGTTAAAGATAAAAGTGCCCAGATGAATCTATGGACACCAAACAAAAAGGAAACTGTTCTTCCTCGAGAACTGAAAGTGGACTTGAAGAACTACTGCAACCAAATGGAACAGATGTTCTATGGTTTGTCTCGAAAAGAGGTCCTAAGACTTGCGTATCAGCTTTAAGAAAAACGGCATTCTGATATAAAGTGGTTGCGTAACTTCCTAAAGAGGAATCCTGAGCTCCCTGTAAAGTCTCTCCAACTTCTTTCATTCACCAGAACTAAGAGTTTTACAACCGAAACTGCTACAAAATGTCTTGACGTTTATGAGCCAGCCTTAGCTTCAATCAAGAGAAGCAAACCGAATTGTTTAGTTATGATAAAACTGGTATCACGACTATGCAGCATAAGTAGGATAAAATTATTGCATTAAAGGGGTAAAAGCATATGGTTTTTCTGTAGACTACTTAAAGAGGTACACTCATTACTTTAATGAAGTGTATGAGCCCTTCGGAACATTTAATACCGTCAGTGATGAGTTCCCATGGATGTATATCAAGATGGAACCAGGGCACGATTCACTTTTAGTTTGATACATTCTCTCCTAAAAATATTTTTCGTGATGCTGGTACTATGAAAAGACATCTAATAGGGAAAAAGAAGAGAAGTTCAATGCGAGGTCATGACTGTTTTGAACATCTTGACTTCGCAAATAATAATATGCGTGTGCTACCTCAGAGATTTAGGGATACGAAAATTGAAGCTGCGAAGTTATAAGATGCTGAAAAGGTTGGATTAAAGTTAAACTTCTCTGAAACAAAACAAGTAAGAGCAAACAGTAACCATAAACATAAATTTATAGTAATAAGTACAAATAGAAATGTATAAATCCATATTTCTGGAAAGTGTGGTAACTAAAATAGGTGGAACAGAAAAGACGTGAAAAGAAGGGCATGCTTAGCAGGTTGTTTAACACCAACTAAAATTGGTCTTTCTCTACGATGATGAAACATGGAAAATTACGGATGCAATAAATAATAATATGTGGATTTTTGTTAACAGACATTTGAGGAGTATTAAGAGATGGCCGAATATAATATTCAAACGAAGAATTATGGAGAAGAAGAAACCACCTCAAATATGCTACGAAATAAAACAAAGAAACTGGAAATGTATGGACCACACTCCGAGAAAGTCAAATGGAACCATGGAAAAGACTGCACTTGACTGGAACCCTTAAGGAGAAAGGAAAGGACGACTAGGAAAACACGGGGAACAATAAAAGAGGATATGGAGGGATGCGGGAAAAGCTGGAAGGAAGTGAAATGGCTGGCTGGAAACAGAGTATGTTGAACCAGCTCCAGTGTTACCCTACGTTTAATCTAGGGATAACATGATATAACTCAAGTCAAATTAAGTCATCTCTAAGCTCCGTTTTTGCTTGCCATTCTTCAGAGTGGATTCAAAGAGTCATTTTTAAACCATAGTTTCGCCTCTTCTTGCTGCATGTGAAACGAACGAAAAATAATCCTGCAGTTCTTGTCTTGGATGTGCACATCTGTCAGAAATATTGACATGATGTTTGGGTTCGCATAAACGTTATTTCGGGCATTTCATTCCCAGAATCATAGATCTGAGATGTTTAAAGAGACGTTAAAACATGCACTAAAATTTCCTAGAAAAGTTAAAACTCTCGGTATGACTTCTGTAGTCAGACTGCTGTACAAATTAGCTACAGTGAACGAAATAGCTCAGCAGTAGCGTAAGAGAGTCGGAATCGGACCTTAGGTTTTTTCCTGTTTTCCTTGGTCATAGGCGAATATCGGGAGGTATCTCAATTTTCACGATTTTCTTTCCATCATTCCACTTTCATATCATCTTTCATTGTGCTTCTAGACTTCGTGGAACAAGGGATGACCCAGATGCTTGCTTAAAAGAAATACCACTCCTCATGGACACCAGAGGGATGGTTGGTCGATAGGCCGTTCATCGCCCTCTTTGCACAGTTTCGACTAGGATAGGTATTCGAGCTAGAACTGTTTAGAACTTTCGCGCGTCTCTGTGATCTGTTTGCCTGTAGTCTGTAGCCTTCTGTCGTTCTTGCACTTCATACTTTCCTCCTGGAGTGTTGTAGCCACAACGGATCTATATAAATTCTACCTGTCCTTCTCCGCTGTATAATGAATTACCAAAGAGCAGCTTTGCACAATAACTGGGGGAACAAACTCAAAGAAATCTTGAAAGAGATTCGTTTATGGGATATGTGGCAGAGAGGAGACGATAATTCAATTGGATCTGGAAGAAAGTAGGAACGAGGTCAGAAGATACTGAAGACAAGAGGTAGTCAAGTTTGAGGTTGTACAATAAAATAAAGAAAGATTGGAAGAGGGAGAAGTTTGTTGATAAAAATTGTAACAGTGGTTTTGGATTTAGCCTCGAAAGTAAAAATCATTATCGTTTGTTTTATAATGTTATTTTAAGCTTAAATATATTTAAAGAATGTTTCAGAGTATTATAATGTTTAAATTAAGTTTAGAAAATGAAACTATAAAAATAAATAAGACATGTATATAGATTGCTACGAGTGACTTAAATATAAAGAAACGTATGGTTGCTATAGGAAAGACAATGAATAATCTCTAGGAAGATATTATCTCAATCAGTCTGACCGTTGTAGAAGATGAGCGTGATGGGCGTGAAAGTATAAGTTTGATTTTTAAAAGAGCTGAACGCTTAGGAATTGCTACTAGTGATTTTAGAAAGTGAATATACTGAACATATTTCAATTTCATTTGTGCTATATTATTTTCTGTTAACCGATCGAGAGTTAAATTTAATCTATACAAAGGTTAACGTGTAATTTATTTTATTTTGGTAAATCATTAAGTGAGAAAGAGAAAGACATCGGTGCGAGACGACGCCTTGAGATAGCAATCTTCATGTTCCGACTGGGAAATCATCGTTTAAATCAATTTAAAAGAACAATTAATTAATTTAGATTGAAAAGTTACGAAGTAAATTTTCTTACATTTCATACTTTCGACGCTTAATAAATTTCAACATGCAATTCATAAGACTTCTTCAAAGAACGTCGCAATTTGGGGCGAAATAAGATACCATATATAATAAAATCTTCCCTTTCACAAAGCTGAGAGGGATATCCAAAGATACAAACAGGAACGTATTTGATGTACCAACTTTTCTATACATCTATTTGATTACAAAGTACATGTTAACTTATTATAAATAACAGCTTTTGTTTTTCCACTTTATCCCCTTAGTTTAAGAAGTTAAGTTTCTTTCATATCTCATTATATTATTTAAAACAGTTAGTTACTAACACTCCCCACATGGCAACCTTGGCCTTCGGGGTAACCTCACCCCACCAAGTGATGACCGGACCCATTTCTCAGGTGGAGGCACCCAGAGGGCGGTGTCCATTACCTCCGATGATAGGGTGATAGTGAAGATGGCGGTGAGGTGAGAGGACCTACAGTTTTTACCGTGGACTCCGAACCACGTTGGGCATAGGGGATACTTCACGTGTGCTAGACAGAGGTGAAGGCGTGGATAGGGCCGACTTAAAATCGCCAACCCCAGAGCCGGGAATCGAACTCGGGACCCTTAGAACGGGAGCCGCGAACGAAACCACCGCGCTACCCCGGCGCCCATTTATTTAAAACATATATGTGTATTCAATGAGACTTTAACCGCATTTTATTTCCTGTCATCGTTAGTCACAATATATCTGTCTGAAGTAATCCTTTTTGGCGTTTTTGCTATAATAATAGTTTATTAATTTGGCTAATTTTTTTATTTTTATGATCATAGGTATATATTAAAACATACCTTACATTACATTTCTAGTGAAATAAAAGTAAATGTGTAATATAAAATTTACCATTATTTCATATCACTCTCCATATAGAGGTAATTAATTATAAATTAAAACAAAATGAACTAAGATTTTCTTCAACTAATAGGAATACATGACAGTATCACTGAGAGACACTATCATAAATGTTCTTCTTCTTCTTCGACATCTTAACAATCATAGTTATCATCATACGGTGTTTCATACTCGTAATTTCATACATGAATTTTAATGTTTTATCACCATGTTTATATATTAAAACTATAACATTTATTGAATTATTTCTACGTTCTAAAATTGTGTTGCTATACAGCGTTTTTCACAGGCAATTCTCCACAGGTTCTGACCACTTCTTTCCATGTATAGTATCCCTATTCATTTTCTAAGTTAAGACTTCAAGTAATAAATAAATACCGGCTTAGTTACGGTAACATAAAATATAATACAACCTAGGGAGTTAACCCAACTATCCCTTGTTTATTATACAGCGATGGCAATGCGTCACGTTAGCTGGCGCAATATATCTGTCATCAGGTACAACGACCTGTACTGATGTCTAAGCTGAAATGTTGACGAAGTAAAACCAAAGATAAGCTAAACGATGTCCTGGAACCGTAAGTTTAGAGTTTTATTTCGGGAAAGATATTGAAGGGAAATTAAGTCACGTATCTGACAGATATACGAGGGGTGTTCAATAAAGAATGATCATAATTGTTTTAAGGTCATAATTTTTCGCACTAAAATTCAATCTTATTATATTCTGTTAGCTTAATGTGAAACAAACACGCCGTAATAGTTTCATTGTTGGTACTCCTGGTTCCTGCCTGTGAGAACCAGGTAAGTTCAGACATGTTCAGTATCGCCTACCGCTGCTATGGAGGTAACATGCAGTTAAAGTTGATGTTAGAGGGAGATCCGGAGTTTCTTTCTAACGTAATCACTGCTGATGAAACTTTACTACATCATTTTGATCCTGAGAGCAAACAGCAAAGCTCAGTGTGGAAATATCCTTCACCACCAACCCCCCAAAAAGTAAAAGTGGTTGCTTCTGCTGGGAAGTTATGGTCCAGAGGTCCAGAGGTAGTCCTAGTCGGGCGGGGCTATTTTTCTTTTTCCCCGTCCGGGTGTCTTATGCCGCAGTACCTAGCCGCTTTGCGGCTTAACCTGCGAAATGAGCAAATTGGTTTCATGTTCTGCTGGGGTGTTTGAATTTTTGGGAAATTTGGAATGTGATGCCCTTGTTTAATTTTCTCATAGGCAGCTGCACTTAGGCGTTCCCCCGTCATCTCATTCTTTGATATTCATGGAGTGATTTATCAGCATGTTGTACCTGCACACAGGTCAGTAACTGGACAATACTACAGGGATGTCCTGAAAACATTGCAAGGCCATATCAGGTGCAAAAGACACTTACGTGAAGCAGGCTGGATGCTGCACCACGATAATGCGCGGCCGCATATTGCCAATGTTGTTGCTGAACATCTTGCAAAAATCAACGTGAAGTGTATCCCTCACCCTCCCTATAGTCCGTATTTAGCCCCATGTGACACTTTTCTATTCCCTAACTTGAGAAAATGCCTTCGTGGGAGGCATTATCCATCATCAGAAGCAGTGGTGAAGGCTGCGGTGGCGATTTTGAAGGATCTCTCAAAAATGGTTTCTGGCATGTCTTTGAAGACTGGCAGAAACGCTGGGACAAGTGCATCGCATTCAGGAGAGACTATTTTGAGAAGGACCATCAAAATTATGAGGATGAGTAAAGGTAAGTTGTCAAAAAAAAATCGTGATCATTCTTTACTGAACAGCCCTCGTATGTATATGCCACCAATAAAATGTTATTAAGTTGAAACCTATCACCTAACGTTTTGATATCCTTGTATATTTCATCTAAGTTTATATAGGGTCATTGAGAAAGTTATTCAAAAAATCATAGCTCAGGAAGTAATTGAGATATTAAAACGAGTTTTTTTTTTCTATGTGCGCTCCGTTGGTTCCTCTGCAAACATTAAGGTGATAGTCGAGTTTGACCCAACAGCGCTGTATCATATAGGCATGATTATTGCAACAGCATCAGTGATCTTGTGCCTTCAATGATGCGATTTCTGATCGGATTACTGTATACAATGTTTTGACGTATCCCCATAAAAAGATTAGGGGTGTCAAGTCAGGGCTTGTAGGAGGCCACTGAATAGGGCCTGCCCTACCAATCCACCGATGAGGGAATCCAGCATGCGGAGCGTCTCGAACTGGCAGGGAAAAATGTGGGGGCACGCCGTCTTTTTGAAAGGATAACGTTAGGTTATTTTCTTCTTGAATTTGGTCTACTTTGAGGAAAACGTACCGTTCTAGCATTTCTAAGTAAACTTGTCCTGTGATAGTCTGCTTAGTAAGAAAGAAAGGGCCAATGACTTGATCGTGCATTAGACCGCACCACACGGTTACTTTTGCAGAACCTCTGTCACACTCAAAAATTTCATTGGGTGCTTCAGATACCCAAATTCTACAATTATGCCGGTCGACACAACCATTGGCATGAAATGTAGCTTCATCAGTGAAGTTCGTCATCGTCAGTTTTGTTGAGCATGTCATTTGAGAACTCAACAAACACGCTTTGATCGATCTCTAGGTTTAATGCGATGTCTAAGCTGAAGGTTTGTAAGCGTGAACACATAAACGTTTTTGTACCATATTTTGAATATATTTAGGTATTCCAAGTTTCAAACTTCGCTTCGCAGTTGATTGTTTTAGACTTCGAACACAACTGTGCCGTATACGCTCCACTGTTTCGTCACTCGTCCTAGGGCGTGCGGTGGACTTGTGCACGTCAACGCTGCCAATTTCCTGAAACTGCTCATACCACCGTCTAATGCTATTAGCACGAGGGGGATCACCGCCATCAACACGTCGGAGAGTGCGCTGATCAGTTATAACAAATTTAAATTCCCCTAAGCTCAACACGCACTGTGCTTTTTGCTGAAATGTCACCATTGCAGTCACACTCTCTCCTAAAACCATGTTTAGTACCGCACTCGTTCTGTGTTTCAGCTGAAGGCCAAGGGAGTAGAGTCAAATAAAAAAATCGATGAGTTCCCGATTACTTTCCGCTTCAAACCTCCTGCATATGGCAATAGCCAATAGAAGAGAGTTGAAACGTTGTCATGTTGTGCCCTTTTGTGTGAGAGAGACAGCGATAGTAACACGAAGTGTAGCGTAAGAATAGCGTGCATGTCATCTGTTTAAAATCCAAATAAAAAATTTGTATTTAGTAAAACCGAATAAATGGCAATAGAAATTAATGTACCTAATTATTCAAGAGAGGCTGTTTTTTCCTCAGAATTCTTAAGGTACAAGAAGTAAAACCGTTGTAAGATACTTTTCCCGTAAAGAAGTCGTTATCTCTTTGGCAGTACAAAATTTGCCGTGGTCATAAAATTCCAAAACTGTTCTACGATCTATCTGTTTTTCAAAATCATCCAAATGTTATCTTTTTGGCGTGCTGGCGTATTTTACAGGCAAGACAAATCCTTTAGCAGCATCTGACTCACATCTTTTTATCTCTGATCTGATCCAAGAAACACTTAACTGATACACCTGAGCAATTAACTACTGACACTTTTTAAAATCAAGTTTGGGCCTTTCTCCAGCATTTAAGATTATTTTTTTTTTTTAATGATACACTGAATAAACAATCTGGCATACTTGACTACGTAAAACACTTAATTTTATTTATTTTCTTTCACTAACGAAATCACTTGCTTTAATTAGTGATATGATGCATACTTCCACAACTGCACATTAACTACCTATTCTATATCAGTATTTAACGGTGTACTAGGAGAAAGGGGAAACGAAACAAGACAGTCACAAAGGTTATGCACACCTCTCTGTTGAGGTCAAAATACATGCAAAAATATAATACATGCAACATATACATATAAAATATAATTGAGTATAAATATAGAACTACTGAAGCTAAAATTACACTCGTTTTTCGTGCATGCTTGGTCGATCATTGTCTTTACATTTGGCATAAATTTTAAGCTATTTATTAATTATTTATATCCAAGCGTTGACATAATAGTTACAAAGCGAGAGCAAGCTAGTTCTGACGACGCAACGCCGCTCGCCTGTGTTTCGCTACAACCCTGTGGCCTCAGAAGGTCATATGCAGATGTTACGCAAATAATAGTTTGCAGTCAAATTATTAATTTATCTCAATTATAACGGGAGATATGATTTTGTGAAATTGCTGCAACCTTTTTCGATGACCTGTATAATGTCATCAACTTATCAACATTGTCATTATTTATATACAAATATAACAATTTGTAACTTAAAACTTCACTTATATTATAAGAAATGATGGTACTTTTCTTATAAACTGTCCGGGATCGCGATTTCAAGTAAAACTTTTACACATCCTTAGCCGGAAACAACAAAAGCTGTCGTGATCGTTACGAACGCTAGATGTTAATATGTTCTTGTTAGTACTACCACAATCTGAAAATAAAACAAATTTGAAAACAGAATCGACTGCTGGAAGACGATTATAATTTTAAAAAAATTTACTTACCATCCTTGGGTTAATAAACATTTAAAAAAAAAAAAGAGTTGGTATAACTTTAGTTCCTCAAAATATAGTATTAAAATTTATTGCATTTCTCCGAAAAAGATAAAATTCCTAATAATAAAAAAATCTGGTATTTATCAGTTTAATTGTTTTGATTCTGATAAAGTTTATATTGGAAGGACGAAACGTAATTTGGAAACCAAAACGAAGGAACATTTTCGTAACATTAAGTATAAACAGACTGATAAATCGGCCGTAGCAGATCATTTTTGGTCATTTAACCATGAAATAAATCCAGAAGTTAAATTATTAAAACAATTAAATGGTCCGATAGATTTAATGGTTTGGGAAAAGATATTTATTTTAAAAAAACAAACATCGCGTAATGAATTTTGAAATTCCGGCAGTCAATTCTGATTTTAAATTTGTTTTATTTTCAGATTTTGGTAGTACTAACAAGAACATATTAACATCTAGCGTTCGTAACTATGGTGACAGCTTTGTTGTTTCGGCTGAGAATGTGTAAAAGTTTAACATGAAATCGCGATATCGGACAATTTATTAGAAAAGTATGATCATTTCTTATAAGATAAGTGAAGTTTTAAGTTACAAATTGTTATATTTGTATATAGTTGTTTACTTCACTGTTGATAGCTTCATATTTTACATGTTTATTGTCATTATTTATGCATTTTACCGTCCATAGCCATTTTTGTCTCTATGGATAAACTTTCCAAACTTTTGTCCCTCTGACCTTAAATTAGAAAATTCTTCTACCTCTTTTTTAATTGGTAAGTTTATCATTTTTAGAAAGCATTCATCCGACCAACATTTTGTTACTTATATTCCAGAATACAATACATCCTATCTGTTTCTTTGCACATTGGACGTTTTCACTAAATATGTACATTGCATACCAACTGGCACAGTGATAAACTATGAGATTTCAAGGAATGTGTGGGTTGAACTACGTATTTTATTTAACTCTTACAACTTCCTATCAAATGAATGAAATACGCTGAAATGAGACAAGGCCCGTGCAACTTAGAGTTATCCGACATTCATATTTCAGGATAAGGAAAAGCCTCGAGTTCACCGTGACCGAGATTCGAACACAGGATCTCTTGTATATGAGGTAGACACGCTACTTCCACAGCACAGGGCAAGCGTTGGATGAGAATGGACATCACTAGTAAAGATGGCTGCTAAATTTAATGGAGGCTAATGAGCTGTGACTATTTGAGATTGAAGAATGACACTGTTTTTGAATTTTGTTACTGGAGAGGGTAACTGCTAACCCGCTGACTTAACCTGGACTATACATGTTGATATTGGATAATTGGATTTCTATTAAAATAACAATACATGCTTGAAAATAAACCGTAAACATAAAATCTAGGGACCATATAATACAAATTATTAATCCATCCATCCATAAATAGATATACAGTAAAGCTCCTATAAAATTAATTGGCTATTGCTTAGTCTTCTGTATATCCACGATAATATGTTCCATTTTGGCTATGATTAACCTAAAGTGCCTAGATAAACGAACTTGTACGACAACTGCAAAAATAATATATGAAAATAAATCGTAAAAAGTACGAGGCGTGACCTTAAAATAAGGTCTCCAATTTTATTTAATACAGAAAACATGTTTATTGTCAATGAATGTTACATTGATGCAAAGGCGGAACTTACAACTATTTTTCAACGTAATCACCCTTGCGATCGATGTACTTTTACATGCGCTGTGACAGTTTTTGTATACCCCTGTCATAGCACTCTTCCGCCAAGTTGCGCAGGTAGCGCTCAACCTCGTTTTTCAAATCATCGGCATAATGCAAATGTTCGGTCAAAATCTTGTCAATCGTAGCCTTACTGATTTCAGGGATAAGTTCACACAGCTCACGAACTGTCACACGTCGATCTTTAAGCATTTCTTGCTCCACTTTTGCAATTGTTTCGGCTGAAACCGAAGGCCGACCAGAACGCTGTTCGTCACGGACGTCTGTACGTCCGTCTTTGAACTCTCTGACCCACTTTCGCACGTTTTTGACGTCCATACACTGTGGCCCATAGACTTCGCATAACTGACGATGAATTTCAGTGGGGGTAGTGGCACCCAAGAAACGGATCACTTCACCTAACTCGCACTTGGTGGCGGAAGTGATAGGAAGTTCCATCGCAAACGGCTGCCCAGTCAAGACTAATGGTTGTAACGGGTTCGTTGTTGAGGGGATTGAAGGGGTGAAACCAAGCTACACGCCAGTGTTGCCAGACCTCGCGTAATAGCTTTCCTCACGGCTCCAGCGCCTTCGAGACCTTATTTTACGGACACACCTCGTAGTATAAGTGTACCTACAAAGCCTTTGTTTAGTAACAACAAAACACTAAGCAAAATGGTGAATGTATCTCAATTGTTTACAAGTTTTCATACTGCAAACAGTACTTATCTTTGACACATTAATTTTCGTATTGAATGGCCATGCTTTCGGAGTCTTCTTTTCTCCGCCTTCAGGTACCTATACCAACCCTGGGGTTTAACTAAAGAGAAAGCCAAAACATATACTTCTTTTGGTTTAACTAAACTTACAGTTAAATCATGTATTCCTTTTGACCCTACTGGTACAGAGGACTTACAAGGGATGAAAGAAAAGGGGATTATTGATAAAGCCAGTGGAGTGAATTGCGGTGGAAACAGAAGAATCACAGACGCAGTTTTTTCCACCACATATCCCACATGTGGTTCCCTGGAATCGAGCCCCGGGACGCCTTGGTGAGAGGTAAACGTCTAAATCACTCGGCCACGGTACCGCCACATGTTTAATATTGGAAGACTTCCGTCCATCCATCATTGCTGGCAGACTTTGGTACGCGTGAATGATTTTGCTGCGTGCCCACCCTCAATGGGGTTTAACCACACGGTAGGAAAATTATGTATGGGTAATTGTAGGGTGATTGGTTTTGGTTTAGATAGGAAGTGCATTAGAGGGAGTGGTTTGCACCTCTAAGCTAGTTTTGCAGAACGCAATGCCCATTATATCTTGGTGTAAATAAGATTTTGCATTCTGATGGGTAAATTTAGAGGCCAATACTCTCCGAATATCCATCCGTCTTTCATATTGTCTCCCGTATTTATTTTCCAACTGCCCCTGCTTTTCCATTCTGAGTAGAGCACAATCGCCTAGCACTATCAACAAACGTACAGCTAGCTTACTGTCGCTGTCAACTGACACAAGTTTTTTGAGGCAATATTCGCACGTAGCACAAACCGTAATACGCTGGCTGTTGGTATTTTCTTTTGAGTTCGGATGCCTCAATAATGATGGCGGTATATCATATTACAGAGCTCATAATTGCAAGCATGCGATTATCAGAGTCACAATATATTATTAGTATTAAGCTGCGATTGTGCAAATGTACAACGGTTCCAGTAACACTAAAAACCGAACTTATACGACATTAGAAACTGATCACACAGATATTCGTGTTTTCCGAGGCAGATGTCGCCCGAATGTGATAATCGCATTTGATTGGCGTTTTGACGTGTTTTTTTTTAAGTGAAAGTTTTACGTGCAAAATATTGTTTTGTCGATGCGTGATATGTTACTCGTTAGATAATGTGTCTTACAAAACAGTGTGTTTATTTTTATTATTTGCATAAACTCTTTGTTCTTTTCAGTTCAATAAAAGGGAGTAAGTTGTGAAGTCGACAACAAAGAGCATTTTTTACATCTGCTTTTTTTGGTTAATTGAGGTGTGAACGTAACAGAAGCTGTTCCCGAGCGCTCGATCTGAAAAGAGTAAACAGTATATAAGCATACAAAAAAGGCAGTGTTTTGTAGAGCACATATTCTCTATCGAATAATACAAAACCATTGCCACAACTTTTTATTCTGTGTGCAAAACTTTCAGTTAAAGAAAGCCAGGAGTCATGGGCCAGCCTATTAAACAGATACATAAGACTGAACTGAATTCACAGATAGCATACAGCCACCAGTTTCGGTTACGTAAACGGATCACTCAAACTAAATAAATCTGTTATGTGACGCTCAGGTGGATGCGGGCTTGTCACTTGTACGTCGGAGGGAAAGGGACAAAAGAGACTTGTTACCTGACGCTGTTATTTGAGGAAGTGAAGAAAGCAAGATCAATACAGCCACGTCTCTGTGCTTCTTTCCTTTTGCCCGTAAACGTAGTCAGGCCAAATCCATCATGTAGCCAGGGAGGAGGCAGTAACCCCTGTCCCCCAAACCACAATGCTGTTCGAGCTCTGGAGGAAATGCCTCGACAAACGCATTTTTTCCTCACAATAGTCGCGGTTGTTAGTAGGAAACTAGTTCGAGCAGGGTCTACCGATAAATGCTTCATTAGCACTCCGTTAATCGCGTAAGTATCGGTCAGATATACCTATTGATACATTTTTCCTCGTTGTTCTTCCAACAAATACATAAAGCTATGGACTTTAACGTTCCAGGACATCTTACATTCTACCTTTGACTTTGTTTCACAAAAGTTTCAACTTGACCAGTACATTAATGACGACAGATGTCAGCACACATATCATGTTGGGTCTAAAAGATTCATCGCGTAAACTTACGTAACACGTTGTTGAGGCTGTGTAACAAAGGAGTTCACTTAGGTTGTATTATATTTTCTAGTGTATGCACTAATCATGTGTTTCCTTATTATTTGAGACCTTAACTTAGAAAATAAATAGAGATACGAATAAATAGCAAAATGTAAAGATTTACCTATATTTCTTACAGACGAAAATAGAAAACTTGCCCGTTGAAAAACATTGTGTAGCAATAAATGAGTAGAGTCAGACTGAAAAATTCCATGCCATAACCGGGATTTGAACCACGGACCTCCCGCTCTCCGTGTGGTTGCTCTAACCCACTGAGCTACTGTGGTGAAAATATTAAAAGGAGCAAAGTTTTTAACTATCTAGGAGTACTTTTAGATGAAAAAAGATATTACGATACACATCTAAAAGAAGTAACAAATAAGACAAGGAAAATAATGATGAAATTATCAACATTAACCACAAGGACTTTTAAACTACCTACGGATACAGTAAAAATATATCACATGAGCTTTATAATAGGGATAATAGGCTATTTAGCAGTAATATGGGAAAATAGATTAAAATATCCTAAATATATTAAAATAATTTAGAAGTGTTCAAAGACAAGCTTTAATAAGATGCTTAGGAGTCGTAACAACAACACCAACTTTAGGTCTTTTAGTATGTTTGGCAATTTGGCCTATAGACTTAGTAATAAAACAGAGAGCAGCAAATTATTGGCTCAAAAGAAAAGATTTCTTAAAAATTGTACATGTTATAGGTGAATATTGTAGGAATAAAGCAGACATCAATAGGAAGCTTTTAAGATATTGGCAACATGAATGGGATACATCACTTCAAGGAAGAAGAACTTCTATTTTATATCCCAATATAAATGATAGATTAAAATTAAAAGATATAGTACCAACAAGATTAGGTATCCAATACTTAACGGGACATGGACCATATAACGTGTACTTTAAGAAAATAGGAAGGTATGAGACCAGTAACTGTGATCGATGTAATTTAGAAGACACTCCACTCCGCCTAACACAACAGTGGTGCCGGCGTTGGCGGATGTCCGTAAATCCGGACAAAAGCCACGCCATACTCTTTACAAAGCGCCACACCCCCGCAGACTGCCCCAATTTCAGCTACCGAGGTCGAAGGATAGAGTGGTCTAACTCTGTCCAGTACCTAGGAGTTAACTTGGACAGAGGTCTAACTTTTCGCCGACATATCAGGGACCTTTCGGCGAAGGTACAGGGAGCAATCGCTTCCCTGTACCTAATGCTGGGGTCGACCTCGATGCCAGTTGGCATGAAGCTATATCTCTTCCGAGCGCTGGTAATCCCGGTGATGCTATATGCCTGCGAGATCTGGGACATGGCAGCAGACAGCTGGATAGCATGGCTTCAACGTGTACAGAATAGAGGACTACAGTCTATCTATTCTGTGGGACGTTATTTCCTTACCAGGTTGCTCCACGAAGCATCGGGTCTTCCATGCGTGGAGGATGAAATTAGGCGCCGGGCTTCAAAATTATATGCAAGTTTACCATCACACAGAAGCGCCCTTGTTAGATCATTGGGAGATTATGACCCCACTAGACGCCGATCTAGACTGCACCGGGTCCCCCTTATGGCATGCGGGCACCCTAGATAACCCAGGAGCTAATCCTATCAGCAGCTAAAGCTGAGCTCCTCATAATTCTTCTAAGCTGTTTGGCATCTAAATTTTTCCCCAACTAAAAATTAAACAAAAATAAAGATTTGGGTACAAAGTACTGCATCCTCCCCTTCAACCTGAAGGTACTTCTGTAACCTGTAAATTAATTCCCAACCAAAAGACCTACATCACCTTCATCCTACAAACTTCAATTCTAAATCTTACCTGCCGTAAAACCCTTAACGGGTGGGCACGCAGCAAAAACCTGGCTGTATACAGCCAGTCAGCATGAGCGAGCGAGACGCATAAATATGATGAAATTTTAAGCGAGGAAAGGAAACGGCTAGAAAGTAAATATGTTTGAGACGTAGTTAGAAACACAAATGACTTCAAAATACTTGAAACGGCAGCAGAGAAGGTTTCCACTATAATTATGCAGCAATATAAACAACATATAAGGGAACATAATAACCAAGTACTACACGTCGGCGTTCGAAATCAGTCACCACAAATTAAAAGATCTGAGAGACTTAGACAACGTAATAGGATAGTAACGTGAGATTTAATAAATAAAAGTTTGTAAAAATTATTTCTACATACCCTTTCCGTTTAGTTTACCTTGCAAATGTAAAGCTACTGATAGTAGCTAATTAGGTGAATTTTTGTAATGTAATTATAACATGTATCTGCAAAAACTATTTGTCTTAATGTAAAATTGTATGGTAAATAAGAAAATAATTAATATTGTAAAAATAGGTCTCGGTGTAGCTTCTAGATGCCGAGACAAAAATAAAGCAGAATTTATTTATTTTATTTATGGTGAACATGCCGACATGACATTAAATTCTCCAACTTACTCGCATGTTTTCCGGTAGACCACTAGGGGTTCTCTTATATAATGAGACATGCACCTTTTGTGGCGACTTGCTATGCTGTAAGTACTTAAGTCCCAGGCTTCATAGTTAAACCACTGTTATTCAGGAAAATGGATGGAAACAATCACTTCTTTCACACTAGCCGTGTGTAGGCTAAGGTTTGAATGAGTAGAGACAGACTGAAAAATTCATTAATGTCATGTCGGCATGTTGGCCATAGTAGCTCAGTGGGTTAGAGCAACCGCATGGAGGGCGGGAGATCCGTCGTTCAAATCCCGGCTATGGCATTGAATTTTTCAGTATGTATGTACCTAATTCTGATTCTAGAAATAATTAAACAAAATATACTGTTTTTAAAACACAATGATGAGAGAGAGAAAAATATTACAAGTAATGTATATAATAACAAGTAGGAAACAGAGCATGATGATAATACAGATGAAGACTGATAATAGTGTCTATCCATGGAACTGCCATGTATTCTTATTACTTAAATAAAATCTTAATTCAGTCATTCTAATTTACAAACATTTTTATTTTAAGCACTAAATGAAATTCCATTTATGATCAATTTATATACGATGATACAAAATATACCTACTCAATATGGTAAAAATGAAGTAACCAAAATTATTATTAAACAAGTATAGAACAAACGCCAGTAAAGATACTACATCACGATTAAGAGAACTACAAAAGAACACGCACTCAAATGAGGACTGGAATATTTCAGTTCAACATTCCATAAATTCTCAGATGTTTAGCTTTTCATCACCCATAATTCATTTCGTCTGAAAAAACAGAAGTTCATGACTAAACCAATATATGCTTACCTCTTTTTTTCTCTGTGCTATTCTGTCGTAGTACTTCTTCATTCTTTAAAAAAAATCAGGGGCACATACAGAATTTTATTTGGTGGCCGAAAGTGTCTAACACCCTTATCAAGAATTATTATTTAAAATAACTCCACTCCTTGGGTTCTCTGGCATGTCTACATAAATGTGGCAGTGATTCTAATAACATGGATTTTATAAAATGTTTCAAGTGTTAACACGTTTTCAATGTAAAAGTTTAGATACAATTTGTAGGTACAAACTGTTTATAATGCAAAGTAAGGTCTTCTAGGAACCTAGCAAACTTATCTACATAATCACCGAGCTAGGGTGTTCCGTGGTAAAGTATGAGGCTCTTATTCGGGAGACGAAGGGTTTGATTCCCAACGACCGCAATTAAAGGATTGCAATAAGTAAAGAATCGTGATTGATTTCAAACAAACCTTGTATCTTTGTGAAACGCATGCACGTGCAGTTGAGTTGTTTTAACAAAAGAAACGTGAGAAAGAGGGTTTCTTAGCAGGGTTCTAAAGGAGTATCACTTGACTCCGTTTGAATAGATCTTCTTCAGACGCTTAATAATGGCATGACCGAGACTAATAATCACAATGGACAAAATAGTCACAAAGGGAATCTTTGTGTGAAAAGACAGGACTTCAGAAGTGAGTTACACACCCACGCGCAGCTGTGCCAAGTAAGGACACACAGTCTGTGGCGTGAAGCCGATTAAGGCAGTCCTCTTTTTCTGTCTTGGTCGAAGGCAGATCAGAACCGTAGGGAAGATCTGTCGGTTCATACGTAACTAATTAAGTGCTATCGAGTAATAAACATTCCACCTACAGTCACTCTAAACAGTGATATTGGTAACCCTTGGTCAGCAACTTCGAGTTTGATGTGATGATAAAAAGAAGCAGTCATTAAATCAGTTTGAAACGGGCATTCCAGTGGCATTAGAACCATCCTTACTCATAAATATCCACGTACACCCTGAGAGTACTTCTTATTGCTTTACCCTGCGCTAACCACTATTTGCTTCAAACTGTCGCGCCAACGTGGAACTCTTTGCTCGTCAACTTTTCGGCTACACCCCCTTATCAAGAATTATTACTTAAAATAACTCCACTCCTTGGGTTCTCTGGCATGTCTACATAAAGTGGTAATGATTCCAATAACATGGATTTTATAAAATGTTTCAAGTGTTAACACATTTTCAATGTAAAAGTTTAGATACAATTTGTAGGTACAAACTGTTTATAATGAAAAGTTAGGTATTCTTGGAACCTAGCAAACTTATCTACAAAATCACCGAGCGAGGGTGCTCCGTGGTAAAGTACGAGACGCTTATTCGGGAGACGAAAGGTTTGATTCCCAACGACCACCCATTTGATCCAAGTGATTGTTGTACTTTCCTCTGGTTTGTAGCAACGCAGGAATGGTTTCTTTTTTACCATAACTTTCCTTCCCCTCATTTCCTTCAATGTCATTTGTTTCAGAGTTGTTGGACCAGGCGACGATGATGTATGGCGTGTTGCAACAGATTGATGGAGATTTCTTCCTGGTGTCGTTCGGGATTGCTCAGTCAGAACTATCGGAGGTTAGAGGCGGGTGGTTGGGTCGGATGGAAGTGTTAGGGATCCCGTCCATACTTGCACACGTGGCCATCCATCTGATTGCCCTTCAGGCCTCTCCCCTCATGCCTCCCAGGGGTCAGGGTAGAAGCACAAAAGGCAGGA
The DNA here is from genome assembly GCA_030765055.1 of Mantis religiosa. NCBI lineage: Eukaryota > Metazoa > Arthropoda > Insecta > Mantodea > Mantidae > Mantis > Mantis religiosa. Next base: position 70,227,779 of record CM060947.1, on the reverse strand, counting down.
TGGCCTACGTATGATGCTCTGCCATGGTTGCGAGCCTCTATCTACAACTTCATCATCAGTAGTTCTTCAGTATTCTTATTTATTAATTGAGATTACAGTGAAAGTACACCACAGTTAATGATAAAATGGTTTTAGCCTGTGATTAAATGTAAATAAATATAGAATATACAGACATCATTAGCATGAAGGGTTCGTAAAATATATCATAATGAACTGGCAGCAAGATAATTGCAGATTGCTTCTCAAGTATGCGTTTTATGTGAAAAATGTGCTTTCTGCCGAAGCACTGAAATCTGGTAAGATGGTTAACGTTTTGAGAACAGATATCCATAAGCGTTCTGTACGATGAACCGGTAATAATATGTAGAAGAAAGCAGTGAAATTCTCCTTTAACCAGCGAAATTAACCCATGGCGAAACAGCCCGCAAACAGTCAGAGCCGGCCAACCCGACTGCCGGCCTCGCGCCCACATATGCAGGCCAGAAATAGGGATTCATCCACCCGATACGGGGAGGTGATATGGTCAGCAGCTCTACCCCCAACGGGAAAGTTGGCTTTCTAGACCTAGTTCCTCAATGTTCTCACCATGTTGAGGGCGCACCTATACTCAGGACTTAAAATTCGCAACTCCAAAGGTGGGATCGAACCCCGGCGCATTCCGTGGTACGGAACTAAAGTCAACGCCCTAGCGTTGCTTATACATTCTTATAATGCTTATTGCATTATACATTTAAAATAAATTAAATCCATTTAAATTCTAAAGTTTTGGGCATAGTCGAAAAAATTACAGCCGTCATTCTGAACGATAAATTGTTTTAAGCATCGAGTAAGGCTAAATTCGTGATTGGAGCCTGAGTCACAGTAAATTGATTACTCATTTGGAAGAGTATTTCTACTCACCCTTTTGCTCATTCGTGACATTAGTTGCTAACTTTAGGCACGGCACTAAAAATCAGCTGGAGGATAGTTATCCACAACCCGGCAAAGGGCGATGGATATTTTCAGTGTAAAATCCTTACCATGGCCTCCTTCAGAAGGGAAGTAATACTGATGGTCCCATTTCGTAGATTTATGGCATATAAAAGGACCTCAGGCCTGATGAAAAGGCCTTTGAGCAAAACATAGCGATTTTTCACGCTGAGTATAGATAGCATGCTAAAAACATATGGGAGCTTTACTTAACTGCTCATCGGCAACGATGTTCACTCTTTTTACAGCTTTCGAAAATGTTTAACTCCGACAATACAGTACAATTCTGTAAAATTTTAAATAATGAGGCAACTTTATTACATTCTATCAATATTTATACATTTTCCACCTTTCTTAATATGTTTTAATCTCCTGGTCTACCTACCCTCCTAGCTGGGTACACTTAATTTCAATTGCGCGTGCATAATATTTGCTTACAGAGAACACTGCAGGGTCACAAACGCCTTGAGTTTCCCTCACTACTTGATTTACTCACTAAAATTATTTTGCTTGTACATGAGAGGTGTTCTCCATCCCAGCACATAAATACATATATAACTTAAAACTTGGCCCAGTTACATTCATATGAACACAAAAAAAGTCTCTTGTGGCTATATGCTACTTGGTGACCCAAAGCACACCAGTTTTGGTCATATTAGGTCACGCCACGTTTAAATACATTTCCACGTTGGCTTTTTTTTTATCAGCTTCCTGCTTATGCTATCATGCGTGGGAAGTTGAAATTCTGTGCGTTCTGCACTTTTACCGTAGAAATAATGCGCACATCACGTACGAAACCTTCAAGTCCGTCTCACACAGTGCATTCTGCAATTATTCAACTATTAATACGTATATTTTTGTTGCAAACATTTAATATAATCAAATTTTATAGTTCAATTTTATTATCTAAATTGTACTGGCATTACTTCCCTTTATTTGTTAATATTTGCTTGCGATTAAATGTAGCATGTTAAAAGTTTTTTCGGCGCAAGCATCCATATCAACTTGGGTTGCAAACTTTGTAAGCACTATCATGGGAACCCGTCTCTGATTCGAATCTTGATCAAGTTGAGTTAATTGGATAAGGTTTATTCCGGGGTTTTCCCTTATCCTAAAATATGAATGGCGATTCACTCTAAACGCTATGGACCCTGGGCTCATTTGAGCATCATTTCACCCATTTCATTTACCGTCCGGTATGACAACGTTGGAAGACGTTATTTTTTTTTTTTTAAAAAAAAAGGACTACCAAGCGTGGTTAATCGATTATCCTTCGTAGAATCTAGCGCGGTCAACTTTGATACTGCATTTGAAACAACTAAAAGGTTTTTTTTCCCTTGCAATTTACGTCCTCCAACATTAAGTCATATCGAACGGTGAATGAAATTGGTGAAATGATGCTCAAATGAGTCCGGGGTCCATGGAGCTTAGAGTTACCTGACATTCGTCTTTCAGAATAAGGGAAAACCCCGGAAAAAACCTTATCTGGTAACTCACCCTGACCGAGATTCGAACTTGGGACCTCAAACGTGAGGCAGACATGCTACCATCTACGCTACCGAGGCGGGCTAAAAGTAATTAATTTTACTTTCAGACGAGAAAAAAAAAAAAAATAAAACAGGCCAAACATAAAGTACCGATCCATTTCTGCGAAAAACACATTTTAGACTGAAACCAATACAGCAAAAGTAGACCCTAGGGCACAGTAACATACAATTCATCAGTTTATTCTACATGTTCACTCTGAACTTCCACACATAACTCTCAACTAAATAAAATACCTCAAGAATTCAGATATAATTTTAAGCACTAAGTACCTGATGCACACCTTTAAGCAGTCAACGGAGCTGATTTTGAATTTACGCACTTGTGATTTGACGTACGCCCATGCAAAAAAGCTAGAAGGTGTCGTCAGCTCAGGAGAACGTGGAGTTCAGTTGCTGTATGAACTTCTACCAATACAATATGGAAATGTGTACTGCACATTGACGAACCAGGGCAAAATGAGGGATGCTCTATCCTGTTGGAAAACCACTTTCCAAGATACCATCCTGCTGCAAATTATGGTTGAAGGAATAGCTGAAGCATATTCAGATACGAAATGGCTGTGACTGAGGGATCAGTAAAGAAGAATGGCTCATATCTCTTACACTTTCTAATCCCCAACCACTATTGACTTCTGAGTGTTTCACTCCAGCTCAAAGATCTCCTGGGCAGTTCATTTGCCCAAATTTTCAGTAGTGTTGGTTGACCATGCCACATGTATGGACGGTGGCTTCGTCGCTACAAAACATAAACACACAGAAACCATAGCCATTCTTTAATTGATAGCATCTTTCAGATTAGCTGTAAAAGAAACCTTAATCAGCAATTTAAACAAGAATGGATCGAGACGTTATGTTCGTTCTATATAGTGCAATAAACATGCGTTAAGTGCTTTATGTAAACTCGGAAGTCAAAATATGAGAAACGATCTCTATTTTCAAGCTTCTTTCTCGTTCTGCAAGGCTGCACTTAAAACATTGGCAATGTTATACTGATCATGGTTTCCGTCTGAGTGGAATAATTATTTATGGAACTTGCAAGGTAAGTTAATGTTTATTAGTGAGTGAACAAATTTAACGCCCGAGGAGTTAGCGCCGAGGGCTTAAATCTCAAGAGCTTGATAAACATCAAACCTCGCTAATCCCATACGTAATTTTATCCATTATCTAAGAAAAAACAGCTTGAACTATAAAATATAAAAATATTAAAAATTGTTTTACAAAATATTTAAAATCGATGTTTTTACTAGGTGTAAGATGATGTTGGAAGCTTTGAATAGCGAAGAATCGTAACTATGGTGATGCAAAAATAAAAAATGATAAACTAAATGTCAAAATGAGTCATTCAGGATTCAGGCAACGTAAGTTTTATACGTGAAGAAATTCGAAAAGATGTAGGTATCTGAAGAAGCTGTAATGTTATCAACTACATTATATACATCTTCCGGGCTTGTAGGCCATGGTCCAGTTGGTTTAACATCCGACGTTTCGCCGAAAACTGCGTCCGGCATCATCAGGGTATGAACTTGTGAGCTCCTGAGTCCAAAGACTGGAGCGCTGTCTTGATCTATTGTACCTATGCCCCCAAGTGGGACATCTCTGGAAGGAAGGATGAAGCGAGAGGAGAGGGCAGCCGTTCCAAGGAGCAATGACAGTGACCGGCAGGGTCTCTATTTTACTTAGATGGAAACCTCCCCTGTAGGTCAGGATAACGGGCATTCCCCCTTACTGTGGTTCAGAATTGATCCCAGCAGCCGATTCCGAGACCAACAACTGACCTATCAGAGGAGGAAGTGGTTCACTCAGAGCATATTATCCTCACATGTAGCACCGAGACTTCCCCCAACGCTTCTACCCTGAAAGAGACCACCAGATGAGAGATGATGTGAAATGATAATGGAGATAAAATGGAGGGACAGGAAATTCGGGGAAGTAATTAACCTACTCAGCATTCATCTGGCGACCCAATAAAACTCCTGAAAAAAACCATGGGTCAGATAGGTCGACCACAGGAATTGAACCCAGGCCTCCCGAATGCAGGTCATAGATGAAATTGCCTGAGCCATCCCACTCGATATGACTTGTGGTTTAGTGGGAGAAATGTGAGTCAGTTGGAGAATTTAATGTGGTTCTGGCATCCTGATATGGTAGCTCACTTGGTTAAAGTAGTGGAATGATAAGCCAATGATCTTTAATTTATATCCCTGCTATGGTATAGTATTTTTCAGTAAGATTCTATCTTTCCAAATTTTTGGACTGCACATGACATGTATGGAAAAACAATTGCTTAAAATTGCTAGACCTAATAGAGACTTGAGACAACTAAAGATTGTAAGCTGCCATCAGTGTAAGTTACCTCAAATAAACATTTGAGAATGCCTTATTTATGGTTTAATGGAAAAAATGCAAGTCAATTGAAGAATTCATGCCAGCATTTTGCCATAAGCTCAAATGGTCAGAGCAGTGGCATGATAAGCTGAAGGTCTGTGATTTGAGTTCTGCCTTAGGCAACTAATTTTTGTGTCAGATTCTACCTCTAAATTTCTTTGGTTTTGTTTGCCCATATTTCTGGCTTAGATAACGGCCAATTATATTAAGTACTGAAGAATGTTTTCTGGCTTTGTTCAATGTTATGGTTTGGATGATAGCTCTACTTTGATTTTAATTTTTTTCCCATTTCTTTTGGGTGAATTTCGTTTTTTTTTTTTTTTTGGTTAGGTTTTGAACTTTTCACTCTGATTCCTTCTTTCCAGCTTAGAGATGTATTTAAGGTCAGAGTTTTAAGTCATTTTTTTTTTAATTTAACGTCCTCTAATGATAAACATCCTCGGATGATGAATGAAACAGATGAAATGAGGTTCAAATGAACTCAGGGTCCATAGAGCTTAGAATTACCCAACATTCATATTACAGGCTAAAGAAAAAACCCACATAAATCTTATCTAGATAACTCAACCTGAATGAGATTCAAACTTGGCACCTCCTGAATGCGAGGCACACTATCTTCACATCACAGAGGCAAGTTCATTATCCAGTGTATAGCAATAATGTCCAAAACCAAGATGGTCTTTAGGATCTAGACAGCTATTGTATAGCATGTAACGCAGGAAGGATGGGAAAAGAACTGAGAAGGAAGTGTAAGGTGACCTCTGAGGGTCAGATGTGGAACAGATGAACAATAGTTCTATTCTTGTCCTTGGGCAAGAAGTAAAGAATGACCAACCTTATTGAGTTATGATTTAGTAGTTTGCTCTGGCAATGCATGGTAATAACATTTGCCAGCCCTCTACTATACAAATATGTACCTGTCAGAATTCTAAAACAATATTAATTGCTCAATTGTTTTTGTTTAAGATTTTATAAATAAACATCAAGGTTAAAATTTGTCAGCAACAAAATGCTGAATAGTAGAAGGGAGCATCATTTTGAATATTTTTGGTTTTATAATTTAACCAACTTAAATTCAAACCACAATGAAATAATATGCCTAGTAGATAATATGCTGCTGCTTGCAACAGACTGATTTGGTAAATTATATGTAATTATGTTAATTTTTTCACTTGTCATTATTTATTAAAACGTCAGATTGTCAATTGTGGTACATTTTTAAAACATAAGGTCCTTTTTGAAAGGCATCATTCTGTCACAACAGCAGTTTCCAGCACCATATCTCAAAAATGCCAAGCACTTCTGAAATTCCAATTTGACTAGCAAGGTTCCATCCCACATTACCTGGCAACAAAATTACACAATTTATTTTAATACATCATAGAGAATGAGCATCCATTATAGGCATTGATATGCCTAATAAATCTTAAATAAAAAAAAATCATACATTTTTTAAGGTTTCAATGTGTATATTCAAAGCCTTATTTTCCAATCATATAATGTTGTATACTTTACACAGTATATCTTTTGTTTTTCTTTTCTTTCAATTCTATAGCTCCCTTTAACTTCAATGATCATCATATTACACAGAGTTAGTTTTAAACACTTGAATTCTGACTATAATAATCAAGAGTACCAAAAAATCATGGAGAACACTTTAGGTAGGACCAAGGAAGTCTAGATCACACACCACCTGCAAGCTATGAAAATTTTAAAAGAATTTCAATAAATTTAGCATCATACTAGCACTAGGTTCTCCATTCAAGACAGGCTGAACTAAAACCAAGAAAAATATTCCTCTGCAAAATACATTAGGCATCTATCAAGTGGATTGTAAAGATAGCATCACACTTTTGGAATTAAAGGCATTACATTAAAAATAGTATCACTTTGCTCAAAGTCAACCCATGAATTATATAAGAAAAGATTTTTGTTATGAATGATGTAAAGAAGATCCTAAGGAAATATGTTCTAGGTAAATACTAGCAATAAATGGAGCATTGAGTACTAGTTCAACTCAATATTATATTAATGCTTCTAGTTATTCAAGGTATACATGTAGTTGGGAAAATATGAGTAATAGTGTTTTGTGAGATCATGAGCCTCTTAAATTTGTACATAAATTTCTTTAAATCTCTTAATAGGCATTCATTTTTATCTTCAGAGCAACTTTCTATTCCTAATTTAGTGTATACGTAGCCACAAAGTTCTGTTTTTGAGACAATCTTTGAACCCAGTGCCTGAAATAGATGAAAGCTTTCATAACTGCTGTGTGTTGTTTTCTAAAATGTAAAATAACAAAGCAAGTTACATTAGTAGCAAACTATTTTATATGGAATATAAACTAGAAGATTTTGACCAACTTTATTAAAAATATTAATAAACCACTGTAAACAATTACTGAAACAAGTAAATTATTGAAAGAACACAATTTTATCTCTAGGCTCTATCTTGTAGTATTGTATGGTCAAAACACAACCTTTCCAAAATCTCATTCCCAATGATACTGCACTATAATAGGTAAAAACCACTGGTTGCAATAAACCACATTGCAGGGAAGACTATGATGATAATTTTGAACTGGGGTACATTTATATTGCAGGATGATAAGCAATGATTATATATGAGTGCAACAGAAGTAAAAATTTCTGATTTTTTAATGAGGAAGAAAAACAATTTTGTCTTCCTAGATCTGGATTTTGACACATTGTGTGATGGTACTAGAAATTGAAATCAAGTTCTTTGCACCACAGTCAGTATGGCTTCGTACAATAATTATGGCAGACAAAAAATTTAATGGCGGTTGGCAGGAGGAGCTGGTCAACACAACATCCAAATAATGCTTGCCACGCATTGCTGTGTTGTTTAGTTAAACAAGCTGTGAAGTCACGCTGTAAAGCTGGTGACTGAATATCATTTGCGCCCACAGAATTGATTTTTTCAACAGGAAAGAATATAACCTGATCGTGAAGAATATTTTATTTTGAAGCAGCCAGTCTAAAAACCAATTTCCTATGTCAACTGGCTGCAAAGATATGAACATGTATTGAACTTGTCTTTTAACAGGGGCTCTGTTAAGATGCTTTCATCATCTGCCCAAATCCTTTCGTTATCTACCTACTGTTTTGTTTTGTTTATTGTGTCAGCTTGTGACTCAACAAAGATAACAGAACTGTATGGCTAAGATAAGGAACCAAAAATCTCAAGCTATTATAGCTTCAGTTCAGATTTTTGTTTTCATATTAACGGTGGTAATTTCAGATCCGTAATTCAATTCTACTGATTCTAAGGAGTTGTTTTATTGGTTTTTAATTTAATATTCTTTGTTGGATTAGTCAAAATGTCACAGTGAACAAGGTGCGAGCAGTAAAGGTGAACCAATAATACCTAAATGGGAAGTGTTGCATCACCAAAGCAGGAGCATAATTTAGTATGTATATTGTTTCTTTAAGATGCGAAGAAATACTGCAGACAATTATCATCAACTTATAGGAACACAGTGATGATTCAGACGTGGTCAGAACGAGGATGAAGATGAATACAATGATGACGAGCTTTGCCACTGCTTTGCCAGAAGAAATTTTCTGCTTGACCTGCGGACATTTTTGTTACCATTTTAAGGTGTGATTTTCAGATTACTTGTTAAATTAGCATGCATGCCAAGTTTATGTTTACTTGACAGATTTAGTAATACCCTATTAAGTGTTTTCATTTCGTCTTGTTATTGCATATAGCTTCTTCCCACCATTTGACATATGGCTATGTCATGATTCGCTGCTAGTGGTCAACGTTCAGCCACCATTAAATTTTGCATCTATCATAATAATGATGATGATGATAATAATAATGATCATGATCATCATGATCATCATCATCATCGCCGCTATTTGAAATCTTCAGAGAACAAGATTTAGACCGTAAAACTCTTGCACTTATTAGAGAGACACAGCAGATACAAAGGCTAAAATTGAATTTATGGGGGACATTTCTGAAATCTTTCAAAGTTAAAATATGTGTAATGTACAAGGTGATTCTCCACTACGCTTTAATTGTGCTCTGAAAAATTAATAAAAGAATGGCATAAACAGAAAATAATTCTCAAAATTAATCAACCAATCCTATTAGGGAGAGGAAGATTAAAGATACATTGGTCTAGCAATCTTAACCCGTGACTTCGTAACAGCTCAAAAACAGACTGAATTATTAAAAGAAACAGCAGAGAAAGTTGGTTTTCAGATATCTTTAGAAAAAACAATATATTTTGTACAATAAACAAGCATCAAAATACATGGAAACCAAATATAAAAAAATTAAATGAGTTTCAAGATTTAAATATCTTAGGGAAATAATTCAGTAAAATGGAATTGAAACTAAAGCAAACAAAAGCAAATGGCAAAAAATGGAAACAGCATATGCCTACTCACAACATATATAATAAAAAAAATGCATGTCTAAATATACAAAATTAAGCCATCATCACAGAGTGCCCCTGTGGAGCAGAAACTTTAATTTTGAACAGGAAAGCAGATATCGAATGTAGAAGAATGTAGAATTATTAGAAAAAATTTAGGTCCACAAGTTGTATGTTAAGAATACAGAATTACAAGTAAAAAGGGGAAGAAAAAAAAGCCCACACACACCCAAAAATATACAGACATCCATAGTGATAGTAGGAAATGAAGATGAAAATGTTATTAAATGGTTATTTTCAAATAGGCGCACAAAAAAAAATTATGGAATATTATGAAAACAAGAGTAAAACACAAGTAGACAATATGAAATGGATTGGCGAACTAAAAAGTTATTTAAAATTGGCACGAATAACTCAAGATGATATCCTAGATAGGGACATCTTTAGAATGAAGGTGCATAAATGGCAAACTGCCCAAGGAGATAAACCAAAGAAAAAGACTGGAAGAATATGGACAGACGGGAGAGAGAACACCCACAACCAAAGAATGAGAGAAATTTGGATTCACAAAAGAGCTAAGAAACCTCTCTAAGTATCGAGATTTAACTGTATTGGAACACCACAGTAAAGCGAAAAATTATTAAATTTTAGATGAATCGTATTTTTTACACATCTGCTTCACTTTCGTACCTATTTTGAGGACATGTTTCGCAAATCTTCGTTTGCATCTACGGCTCTTGTGCGACTGAAGCTAGATCCAGCGGTGTGGGTAATAAACATAGGCACTAGAAAGAAAGAACACTTCAGGCACTTAAGATACAAAAATATTGATAAGTCCGCAATAGCAGCTCATTTCTGGTCTGAAAATCATGAAATTGAAGATAGCACAGAATTACTAAAATACATACAAAAACATAGTGAACTCGTCATATGGGAGAGGATATACATAGAAAAACATAAAAACCAACTAATGAACTTTGAAATCCCGCTAGAAGAGAATCCCACATTTCAGTTCATCACTAAATCAACAGATGGCAGCAACAACCGCAGAATTACCCACACCGCTGGATCTAGCTTCAGTCGCACAAGAGCCGTAGATGCAAACGAAGATTTGCGAAACATGTCCTCAAAATAGGTACGAAAGTGAAGCAGATGTGTAAAAAATACGACTCATCTAAAATTTAATAATCTCTAAGTATATCGAGATTTAACTGTATTGGAACACCACAGTGAAGCGAAAAATTATTAAATTATAGATGAGTCGTATTTTTTACACATCTGCTTCACTTTCGTAAAAAATACGACTCATCTATAATTTAATAATCTCTAAGTACTTTGCAAGACAATCAGCCTCAGGCCAATTCACACTTAATAATTTCGTCCAATACAGCCATAAATTTTGAGCTACCTAATAATCCTTTATAATTTCATTATTTTCAGCTTATATTTATCTTTAATCCGCATTTTAGGGTTCATTTTTTCATGTTCATGCTGTTAATCACAACTTATCATATTTCTTTATCATGTTATGAAGGAATATAACTGTTGTCCCTATTCTTATTGTCAATTATTACAAGTTCATCTTCTTCACATAAATTGATGGCTCAAAATTTAATTGCATTAGGTTGGAGTAAGCCAGAATGTTTTCAGAGACTGCGTGAAGCTTGTGGTGATGCAGCGATGCAGTACAGCACAGTCGCACAATGGTTAAAGTGTTCAGAGCAGGCAGAGAAGCTGTGAAGGATAACCCCACAGAAAACCACACATTGAAAACAATACAGTTCCTTGCTTCTTTGTTGGATGTTGAACACCTGTGGACTGCACACAAGTTGGCAGCAGAGGTCAGAGTATACCATAAAACTGTGCTCCACATTTTGATTGACATTCTGGGTTACTGCAAAATTGCAGCACATTGGATATTCCATGAACTCTCCAAGATGCAACAATGGCATTGCTTTGCAGTTGCACAAGATTTGTTAGACTGGTACCAAAGGGAAGGTAACAAGTTTCTTTGACATACCATCGCCATGGATGAAACCTGGGCTTGCTCACACAAACTACAGTTAAAATGCCAATTCTATGAATGGAGGCATCTCAGTTCCCCTTGTCCAAAGAAAATGCATGCTACACAAAGTGCTGAGAAAGTGATGTTCATTTGGCTTATGACAATAATGGAGTAATATTGCATCATGCTATACCACCAAGGTAGACGGTAGATGCTGCCTACTACTGCATGCTCCTGCAAACCCACTTTCGTCCAGCACTCAGGCGAAAGCAATAACATTTCATGGAATAGTAACCCATCATTTTTCATGACAATGCAAGATGCTGCTGCTGTTGTCCAGGACCTCTTGCAAAGCTGACAATGGGAGATTTCAGAACCACCACCATAGTACATCCAATGTGAGTACCTGTGATTATGATTCTTTGCCAAAATGAAAGAACCACTGTGAGGGATCTGATTCCCTCCCGTTTGGAGGAGGTGGTTTTGTGCAGACTGCGAATCGGGCACTGCTCCTTTAGCCACCAGCATTTATTGCGCAGCGAACCAGCTCCACTTTATCCACACTGTGGCGCGCTGTTGACTGTCCGGCATGTTCTGGCACATTGCCCCATTTTAACTCCGGTTCGTGTTTCCTTGTGCATGGCTGCTGACTTGCCCAGCATTTTAGCGGATGACTCAGGAGCCATGGCACGTGTTTTAGTTTTTACCCAGTGCGTTGGTGTCATCTCCCAGATATGACCTCATTCTTAACTTCATTTGTTGGATTTTATCGTTTTTTAACACTTTTTTTACCCGTTTTGACACATTTTAACTCCTTCGTTTTTATCTCTTGATTTTGCCTGTTCACGCACCGGGCGCTAATGACCTTACTGGTTGTGCGCCCTTAAAACCCACTCCGCTCCCTGATTCAACATCACAGATGAAACTATCCAGGCAATAGGATGGTCACTATGGGACATCAAGAGAAATAAATGTGCAGATGGTATACAATGCCTTCCACATATTTGGCAAAAGGTTAAAAATAACAGGATTATAAATAACAAATAAAATAAAGGTTATAAATAACAAATAAATAATAATATAATAAATAATTATACTGAAGGTGAGTACTATAAGTACCCCTGTCAATAAAGGCATTTCAGAGAAAAAAAATAGTTATTACTTTTTATCTAACCCTTGTAATTACATACACAAGAGAATTCATAGTTTCACTACAATGGGTTTAATAATATATGGCATACAACAATTTAAATGTTAAAGGTCAAACTGAATAGTTGGTCCCTCCAGCTTAAAAGATGTCTGACATAAATAAAGATATTTAAAGGGTATCTCTCTCATATATATTCTATATCCAAAACATCTTTACTAGTAATGCTTCTCACATTCATGCGCTCCTTGAAGATCCATGGTATTGAGGTTTTGGTCAATCTCATGCTAAAATAAAAGAGCCCAGCATATAATTATAAATACAAAGGTACTACACCATTGCAGTTTCAATTAAAATGCAACAAATCAAATGTTAGATATCGAGATTTAACTGTATTGGAACACCACAGTGAAGCGAAATAATTATTAATTTTTACATGAGTCGTATTTATTACACATCTGCTTCACTTTCGTACCTATTTTGAGGACATGTTTCGCAAATCATCGTTTGCATCTTCGGCTCTTATGCGACTAAAGCTTGATCCAGTGGTGTGGGTAATTCTGGGGTTGCTGCTGCCATCTGTTGATTTAGTGATGAACTTAAATGTGGGATTCTCTTCTGGCGGGATTTCAAAGTTCATTAGTTGGTTTTTATGTTTTTCTATGTATATTCTCTCCCATATGACGAGTTCACTATGTTTTTGTACCTATTTTAGTAATTCTGTGCTATCTTCAATTTCATGATTTTCAGACCAGAAATGAGCTGCTATTGCGGACTTATCAATATTTTTGTATCTTAAGTGCCTGAAGTGTTCTTTCTTTCTAGTGCCTATGTTTCTTTTTGTCCTCCCTATGTAAATTTTTTCACAGTCTTTACACTTAATCTTGTAAATGCCTGACTTTTCCTCTGGTTTTATCTTATCAGTATTATTACTGTGAAGTAGGTTTTTAATGTTGTAATTGTTTTTTGGTGCCAATGTTTTTGTTTACATAGGGAGGACAAAAAGAAACATAGGCACTAGAAAGAAAGAACACTTCAGGCACTTAAGATACAAAAATATTGATAAGTCCGCAATAGAAGCTCATTTCTGGTCTGAAAATCATGAAATTGAAGATAGCACAGAATTACTAAAATACGTAAAAAAACATAGTGAACTCGTTATATGGGAGAGAATATACATAGAAAAACATAAAAACCAACTAATGAACTTTGAAATCCCGCCAGAAGAGAATCCCACATTTAAGTTCATCACTAAATCAACAGATGGCAGCAGCAACCCCAGAATTACCCACACCACTGGATCAAGCTTTAGTCGTATAAGAGCCTAAGATGCAAACAATGATTTGCGAAACATGTCCTCAAAATAGGTACGAAAGTGAAGCAGATGTGTAATAAATATGACTCATTTAAAAATTAATAACAAATGTTAGATGTTCATTTACATTCATATTGGTTGGCATATCATATAGGCACTGGAATTTACCATAATTACTTATAGCAAAACAGTTAATTCAGAAGATCTCAAAATATGGTAATATTCTAATTTGTATACAACATTTATTTTTAGTTAGGACATGGCAGAAAAAGTAAAAATGTATATTATATGTGTTTAGAGGAATTTAGTAGCAGTGACGTCCAAATTACATGAAAAATATGGAAAATAAGGACCGAATAATGAGCTTTGAAAGCTTAACAGTCGATAATTTTATAACCAAATTCTTAATTCCACCACCAGAGAGAAGACAGCAGATGACAACAGCAACAACAACAACAACAACAACAACAACAACAGACAATAGTCGGACCTTCAAGGTTGAAAATGGAAGCAGCAGCTTCCAAGACTAGCCCCTCAATAATATAAAAATGTACAGAGTGTTAAAAACCAACTACAAATAGTTTTTTAAAAAATGTATATGTTTATGTTTATATCTATTTTGACATTAGAGTTATCATTGAACTTAAGTTTCTTTAATCTTTGTACTTTTTTTTTAAATTGGCCTTTGAGGAAGAACTCATTTGGCCATCGAAGGGATATGTTTTTCTCTAGTGAAACACATATACACAAGACACAGACACATATAAAGAACACCCATGCCCGAGGCGGGACTCAAACCCATGACCCTCTACGTGGCAGAGTGCTAGAGACGTATTGTCTTTGTAGTGTCTAACAGCTTTTGATTTTGTCAATAAATTAGGTTAACGATTAGTCTATAATACGAATGCAACCTTATTGAGAATTATCAGTTCATAAATACAGTTGTTAATACAAAAGTGAATCGAGAAGATATTGACACACTGCTTCACTCACACTGTTTTTTCACAGGACATGTTTCAAGAGCTTTTGCTCTTATCATCAGCTGGAACTCGACTAGTGCAAATTGTAGTGGTTTCCTCTTTATCCGTATCGTCGATAAATGGCATGATGTACTTGTCAAAGATGTCCGGTGGAGGAGTTTCAAAATTCATGACTCTATGACGATTTTTATTAATGAAGATCTTTTCCCATCCGGAAAGGTCTATGGGGTCTATGTATTTTATTAAAGATGTTTCTAAGTTGAAGTCATGTCTAGCATTCAAAGAATGAAAAGCCACTGCTGATTTTTCTGTTTCACCATTTTTAATGTTTCTTATATGTTCTTTAGTTCTGATGTCAATATTTCTTTTTGTTTTTCCTATATAAATTCTAGGGCAAGTTTCAAATGTACATGTGTATCATCATGCCATCTATCGACAATACAGAAAAAGAGGAAACCACTACAATTTACACTAGTCGAGTTCCAGCTGATGATAAGAGCAAAACCTCTCGAAACATGTCCTGTGAAAAAACAGTGTGAGTGAAGCAGTGTGTCAATATCTTCTCGATTCACTTTTGTGCTAAGTTGTGCATCACTGTCTATGCTTTTTTCAAGTTTATACTTTGACAGTTTTTAATGTCTATTTCTTTGATGAGCATTTCAGTCTCCATTTTATGATTTACCATTTTAGATTTAATGTTTCATGTAAAGTTATGTCCTATAGTAAGGTCTGAATATTTTTTCATAGAACTGGTACTGAAATAAACATTTGACCTACGTGTTATGGCTTATCATTTTTAGAGTGGAGATAGCACATTGTTTGCAATTATACCTGCACATGAATAGATTCTTTCATACTAAAGATATACACATATTAAAATTATTTAGTAATAGCCCAAAGGCATAACTTCTTGAGAGAGAAATGGCACCATTATTTACCTTATATCAGTTATTCCTTATCAGCTGCATAGTGACTAAGAAATCGGGCAGAAGGATCTTTAACATCTATCCACTTAGGCATCCAGAAATGTGGGATTAAATGTCCTTGATTTGGAAAAGTTCGCTCAAATACATTTCTGTTTAAAAGAATATGAAAACAAGATTAAATCACTTAATGAAATGCTAAATAGTGATCACTAAGACACAGTATATGATACAAACCACAAGGAGAAGGGGTTCAAGAAAATCTTGGCTGTTATATTTAGTTCATATTTTTTACTTGCTTTCAACTGCTCTAGAACCAGATAAGAAATATAAATAAAAATAAATAATTAACTAATTCCTTGGCAAAAAAAGGCCTAGCAAGCCAAGGTCTACATATGAATCCTACATCATATGCCTCAGTATATTCATCATCCTGCCTCCTCCAGCCACTTAAGCTTAGTTTACAGAAAAGCTACTACTTTTCCATTAATTACTCTTCAATCGTTTACAAGTAGCTAACAAGGCTGAGGGCAACCCATACCAGGCCTTTCAGCAGTAGAAAAAATTGCTATCCCGGTTAGTAATGAGAATGTAATCTAGGTCCATTCTCACAGTAGGAAACATTAGGTACTACAGGAATAGGATATAAAGAAATATGAATGCTAAATAAAAGAGAAAATTGTTTATACTTACCTATAATACACTGACTCTTTTGTATAAGGTGTACAGTGTGGATATTTATTTTTTGCACCTTCTAATGCATCTACATTCACTCTTTCATCAATTATTTCCTGTAATATTTGGAACAATGACCTCTTTGTTGACGTAACACCATCACTGCAGAAAAAATTAGAGATGATTATTTCTGTAGCCTTAGCTGCATTAAATGTCTTCAAAAGCAATAACTGGAGATAAAAGAAAAAGTCAATTTCAGTGATGGATATGTATACTTGTTACTGAATTTGAAACTGCTTAAATAAGCAGTGTTATATGCAATTTTGTAGATTCTGGAAGCATCTTGCAATACATTTTGTGCAGCAGCTTTGTGAAATAAAATTGGGTATTAATAAAATAGTTAGTGCAAACATTAAAAGCTAATTAATCCAATAAAACACAGATGCTTTCAATAGCCTGAACATCAAATAAAATAGTTCATTAATTTAAAGTTTGAAGAAAATTAATGCTAAACCTTAACTGTGTTTGGAGGAATTTACTAACAGTGACATATAAATTAATTATAAACATTTTTTCGTTTTTTATTAATGCTAATCTGTTGAATCTTTCCTTACTCTTTTCTAACAAAAGAGTTATGTTTCAGTTAATTTCTACAGACACAGGTAACTGAAATCATTAAGACAGAGTTTTGAACAGAAGGCTCTGGTTTAACTCCGGCCAGGACCATATTCTCTGACTTACTTTTTCTTTGTTTGTAGTTTTACGTCCTTCAACGTTAAGTCATATCGGACGGTGAATAAAGTGGGTGAAATGATGCTCAAATGTCTCCAGGGTCCATTGAGATTAAAGCTAACTGACATTCGTCTTTAAGGATAAGGGAAAACCTCAGAAAAAACCTTACCCACGTATTACACAAATATAAATATTTGCTACTAAGGCTCCACTTATCTTAAGAAATTGATGTTAATAGTTTTCTTATTTTTAAATGGAAATCGATTTCACACAAGCAAATCGTTCAATAACAACAGAGTTTGCTTTTGATGGACTGAGGATGCGAGCGATTTGCTTGTGAAATTGATTTCCTTTTAAAAAGAAGAAAGAAGTATTAACATCAATTTCTTAAGATAAGTGGAGCCTTAGTAGCAAATATTTATATTTGTGTAATATTTATTGCTTAACTGTAACTAGCTTCATTTTTTACCTTATCCAGGTAGCCCACCCTGACCGAGATTCGAACTCGGGACATCTTGAATGTTAGGCAGACATGCTACCATCTACACTACCGAGGCAGGCAACTTACTGTTTTGTTAAACTTCATAAATGGCAAATGCCAGTGTGACATCCTTCCCAAATTACCTTCTCTAATCATCATTCAATTTATCATTTATCACCAGTAACCACAGTCTGCAATGCCATAAGCAGCAAGAATGGGCATTAAACACTAGTTAAAACAAAAAGTTCATTCCGGTATATAAACTCAAATGTAAGGGCAAAGCATGAACTTCTTATAAATGTAAAGTTAACAATCTTAGTCATTAATATAATCTTAAGTCGAACTAGTACTCTATGCTCCATATATTGCTAGTGTTTACCTAGAATGCTTTTTGTTAGGATCTTACTAATATCCTCAGGTAATGTCAACTGTTAAATTTTGATTGGGTAAACTCCTTGAAGGCAACTGTTGGTATCCTGATGAACTTGAATTTCAGGTTCTCTTCAAAGGTGGTATCAAAATTGAAGAGTTTTCCTTTATATATGCACTGCATGACAGGTGGTAATCAGAAGGGGCTATGTCAGAAGAATATGGTGGGTGTGGCATTACCTAGAACCCCAATTCAGCAATTCCAGCTGTGGTTTTTCAATTCATATCGGAATAAGCCTTGTCAGGTTGTACGAGCACTCCTTCCATTTTCCTGACTTTTTTTTTTCAGTTGCATACCAACCTACAGATGTATTATTATATTTTGACAGAAATCCGGCACGGTAGGGATGAGTAGTAACTATGGTGGGGACAATGCACCTCTCACCAGAACACATCACAATTGTAAGATTACAAGACGGGAGTATGCTGCACAAGCTGTCTAAAAACAAATCACACTCTCGAAGCCAGTATTGCACCTGTTATAAATTAAGTTGTAATTCTTACTATCATAGTAATCTCCACGCTTTTGTTGGCTCTTAAATCATACATAGGCTGATTACGTAGAAAATGAAGCTAGTTACAGTGAAGCAATGAATGTTACACAAATATAAATATTTGTAACAAAAAATCTTCACTTATCTTAAGAAAATGGTGTTAATTCTTCTTTCTAATGGAGATAGATTTCACAAAGAGATTGCTTGCATCATCAGTCCATCAATAAACTTCGTAGTCAAGGATTCCGGTTACCATGTTATGTTTTTTCAGTATTACCAAAATCTAAAAACAAAACAAACCTAAAAACAGAATCAACTACTGGTATTTCAAAATTCATTACATGATGTTTATTTTTTAAAATAAATATCCTTTCCAAAACCATTAAATCTATCGGACCATTTAATTGTTTTAATAATTTAACTTCAGGATTTACTTCATAGTTAAATGACCAAAAATTATCTGCTTCGACCGATTTATAGTTTGTTTATACTTAATGTTACGAAAATGTTCTTTCGTTCTGGTTTACAAATTGTGTTTTGTCTTTCTAATATCCATTAGAAAGAAGAATTAACACCATTTTCTTAAGATAAGTGAAGTTTTTTGTTACAAATATATTTGTGTAATCGTACACAGGCATTTCGAACAAAACCCTGTTCTCCTCCAGAATGCACAATTACCAACTGCCGGCCATTCGACATTGGTGCAAAGAGTCCCTCTAGTGAGTTTAACTCTAAGCATATGGCCTTGTATGTACTGCATTGATATGTTTCATCCATATAAACTATGTGAACTTCATTGTGATATCCCTGAATATTTCATAAATACTTAAGCCTTTTTGTCCGTATGGTATGATGTTCCATTAAAATTTGTCTGTACTCTTGGTTTTCTTCCATATAAATTCTAGCTTCAAAAGAACTCTTCTTAATGTTAAGACATGTCTTGGAAGTCAATAGAATTTTCAAGCTTCATAAACACCTTCTTCAGAGTCGGTCTTTGTTTTTCTGTGTTGTAAACATTATGCACAGTTTGGCTAACAGCTTTGAATTAAAACCATCCAAATGTTCTTGTTCTTTGTTTACCAGGCATAAAGAACAACATTGTTGAATTAGCATCAATGGTTTTTCTTTCCTTAATAATTCTCGTAACAGTGCTTTAAGACACAAATATTGCTTCTGATACCATTTCCCAGATTTTCATAGCAGATCCCAACTGTTGTTCCTTTTCATAAATTTATACATTGCTTATTACTTCTCATGTTTGTATATGTAGCACCTTATTTCCTAATTTGTTGCTAAGAGGCACCATTTCTAAATGCTCTGTTGGAACCAGGAAACACACACATTTTGAAACAAGCTTTATTATCACCCAGCAGCTCTGCACTTGTTTACTTGCTCACAACTGATATGCAACTGACCTGCCCTCCCCTCCAGTTTCAACCGTTCTGAAGTGGACCCGTCCAGATACCACTGCACATCACTTTCTATCTGTCAAGATATAGTAATACATCTGTACAAAGAATCTCCACATTTTCTTTGCTATTAATGGTGGTTCCTGATTCCAATCAGTTAATGGGAGGATTCCAATCTTGTGCGAAAAGACTGTAGCCATGTGTTTTTCTATTGAAGTTCTGTACAGAACATCTTTGCCGGGGGCTGCCTTTATGCTTACACTGCAATGATTGGGCATTGGTCTCTAGTTCATGGTAGTAGAACCAGTCACAAGTTTAAACATCGATCCTTCTGGATCCCAGCAGTAGTGTTTAAGCAGGTCACTTCATACATCCTTGCATTGTTGTATTTGTGTTACATTCGAGGATTTGGAAATTTAACTGATGGATATCTTCGCAAGATTTAGATATTCAAGCAGTATGTGTTATAGATGATTCTGGCAACTCCTGTGGCCACCTCCAGCTCCATGAATGACGTGCACCTATTTTCCTGAATATTCTTTCCCACTTTGAAATGTTGCTGGTGTTACCACAATCACTTTCCTTCCAGAAGTGGTTATTTTCTCTGTTGATGAACAGCCGCTTTTTTAGCCATTCACCCAGTATTTTGTGATTGTGCACACTCTCCATAACTACCACCAACCACCTCAGAATATCTGCAGTGCTTACAGCTTTCTTCAGAAACCACATCGTCCAGCACTGTCATTAACAATCACAATACAATTATTTCATCATGTAACAACAGTTAGGATGATGGGCTGCACAATTCTTAGTGATTGTCTGGCCACCCACTATTAGACCAAAGTACTATATGTTTACAGTTGTAATGATGAGTCAAATGATATAACATGAATGACGGTACTAAATAGAGAGTACATCAATAATGCAAAGCTCCATACTAGTATCAATTTGTCCTACAAGAAAACATGCCTGTAGTTTGAGTGGTATTTTTAAAACAACGCCATTATAAATAATGTCCAAATGCTCCAAGTAGGTAATTAAGTACTGCATTGAATTTAATGAATCCATTAGCCTTATTTTAATAGAAGATTTACTATAGTCGTACCTGAATGCTTCTTTATGACGCCACAGTATTGATTTTGGCAGAAGATCTGTAGAATCAAATGCTGTTCGCAATAAATGCTTTTCAACTCCTCCTTGTGGCTGCCTTGTGGATGGAGGTAATCCCAAATAGTAGTTAGTAAACTGAAGATCCAAAAATGGTACACGAAGCTCTAAGCTGGAAGAAAATATTACACAAACATGCACATTGGAATTACACTGCCAAATCCTGGAAAAGCATTAAAGTAATTATTTCAAAACAAAACATTTTTTAAAGAGAGTGTTTATTCATTAAATGTTTGAAGCTTAGTAACAGTAAATATAAGTTCAAATGCATGAATAGTATGAGTAGGTTTGAGACGTATTTTCTTTGATTATATTGTAATTTAACAGAACATTTTTCAGAACTTTTGCTTATATTTTCAGCTGTATGTTGACTGGAAGTGTTGGTGCTTCTCTCTGTTCCTTAGTAGACAGCATGTGAATTTGGTGTAGATGTCTGAAGGCTAGACTTCAAAATTCATAATTCATACTTGTGTTTTTTGATGAAAGACTTCTACTATATGCAAGTTCTAGTGGGTAGTTAACTTTTCTTAGTAGTTCAGTGTTTGTATCTATTTTATAATCAGTTTCCTAAGAGTGTGCTGCAATAGCTGATATGTCTATTTATATTTTTTGTTCCAGATGTGCTCTTTCATATGGATGTTTATGTTACATTTAAACTTACTGATGTATTTAGGTTAATTAATGGAAATTAATCATTTCTTTATACTAGCCGTATATAGCCTCAGATTTTAGATAGATAGAGTAAACATGAACAATTCAATGTCATGGCTGGGATTTGAACCATGGATCTCCTGGTTTCCGTCCAGTCGCTCTTACCCATTGAGCTACCATGGCCAACGTGCCATCCTGACACTTACTCATGTATATTCTCTTGCACCCTTAGCACTTAATCCAGAGGTTTTAGGTAATTGGGCTCTGGAAGGTACTCTCAAAAGGTTTTTCAAGTTCAGTGGAGCTAGGTTTACATTATCTTGGAGAAAATCTTTTGACTTATAACACGAAAATGGATGGAATGTAAATTTTATCATTTTCTTTTCGTTTTCCAAAGGGTTAGGGTTGTGAATTGTTAATTTCTTTTATCCTTTTGAATTTTAGTATTTTCCTGTTTAACAAATTTATATTAAACCCATTTATAACTGTTATCTTGGTGATTACCTGGCATTCTTTGTTTTATTCATCTTTGCTTAGAAGAAAATTAATGAATCTGTTTACCAGAATATTAAAAATTGTATGTTGGTGTAGTTTCAGATTAAAATTATGCCATCTAACAAGGAGCGAGGGAAGAAGACACTAATGAAACCAGTCACCATACAGTATATGATGGAAGCAAAGGCTTCCAAAATATGTTCTGCTAAATCAAAGATCATCCACCAGTGAGCACAGGAAAAAGACATCCACCCTACCAATCAACATACAACTGATGAAGGAAGCAAAGGCTTTTAAAACATGTTCTGTTAAATTACAGGTAAGTGAACAAAAGGTTTTCCAAAATCTACACAATATTTACTACCTCAAATGCACTAAATTAAGGACAGTCGCTGCTAATGTCATGAACTGCAAAATACAGTCATATAGTTCTATCATTATTGGCTGAGAATTTTTTATTCAGGCAATTCCAGATACTTCGATTTCCGTAAGTTTCTAAGCACAATTCTTTGTGAACCAGAAATCATATAAGGGAACTCTATAGCCAGTCAGAGTCAGCCAGCAGTTAGTTACAAAGTTCATTTGACCACTGGCGAGTTTAGTGAGAGAAAATCAGTCTGTGAGAATCCAGAAGCTAAGAGAAGTGCAAGTTGTTATATATAACAGAGGCATAAAAAATTTAGCTTTACAGAAATCTGTTTTTGCTCTGTGCATTTAGTCACAATACAGTTCTTTATGAAACTGATTAAACACATAATTAGACACCCAACTGCCAAGCCAGACAGACATCCTATTCTTCTCTTTTTGTGTATTCGTACAATGCCTTATTTGTTGTTGTAATTTACGTCCTCCAAAGTTAACTCATATCGGACGATGAATGGAATGGGTGAAATTATACTCAAATGAGCCTAGGGTCCATAGAGCTTAGAGTTACCCAACATTCGTCTTTCAGGATAAGGGAAAACCCTGGGAAAAACCCGATTCAGGTAACTCACCGTAACCGAGATTCGAACTTAGGACCTTTGAACGTGCGGCAGACATGCTACCACCACACTAACGAGGCAGGCTACAATGACTTTGTATAGTCAATGAGAGGAGATTTGTAACTCTCAAAACAAACAAACATATATTAACATATACATATTAAAAGTCAAGTTTGCAGAAATTCAAAATGCTCTTTACTTCCATAGAAAAACACTTTTGTACAGCCCTGAGCAGCAGAATGATGTAACATGCACAAACAAAACCTTGAAGGTCGTCTGCCAATTCACTTTCAAATCACTACACATGCATGATTATCAGTTCTCGACTCTGCAACTCGGTACAGTTCAAATAGACAGCTCCCTGCCAACTCACTGGCAAGAGCTCACATTGCCGCATTTATACACGAGACACTGTTTTTTGAAAGTTGCCAAAGCCACACGATCTTTCGTGATGTAGCGAGAACACCATGGAACTGTCTCTGTTTCTTTCTCCTTCTGTTGCTCTCTCTCTCTCGGCAAGTAATTAGCACTGCACTCATGCACTGGCCATTCTATCTGTCTCTTTTGCACGCACCGGCCATGGCTAAACAGTGCCTGGCAACAATATACATATTTAATTTTCTCCTAGAAACGAAATCCTTTTTTAAATGAAATATGTACCATTTACATCTTATAAAACTCAAGCAATGCTGTTCAGTTACGTGGTAAGTGGAGAGTTACCAAGGTCTAAGGTAATAAAAATTTTGGATGTGGTTGTTATACATAGAAGCACTGAAAGGAACTGTCTGACTGGTTACCTTTAATAGTTATAAAACGAGAAATGAAATGCCCAGCTTCTATAAATTTTTGTAACAAATTTGAATACAGAATATGATTCTGGACAGTTAGTGAGAGAATTTAAGACTTATCCATGCTAATAACTGTGCACAAGTAAGATTTAGTAGCATTTCAACACAAAGTTTTGATCTATGTTACATTCTTATGGTTTAAGTGTTTATAACATTTACAGTTAAAACTTAACTAATGGAGCATAAGAGATTTAAATAGAATACTGCATAAGTTATATATTATAGTTAAAATTGTAGCATTTCCACTTATATACCTGTGAGCTGCTGTGGTACGATCTGCACGGAGCCCATCATATAGATAAATCTCTCTTAAAAGCCGTAAACTGTCGTCATGAGCATCACCTGCTGAAGGTGCATTTCTGAAGTATATATAACCCTGAGCAAGTTCATCTGCACCTTCTCCACTAAAGACCACTGTTGTATCTGTATTTTGCTGAATATAACGTGATATCAAATACATTCCTGTGTAACAGAACATTATTTATTTAGAGATCTGCTTAGATGCTAAAATGTTATTTCTATGTTTGCTCACATATTCTGTCAGTTACCTTTATTGCTATCTTAACCCTAGATTAATAAACAAAGCTATGCAAAGGCATCACTATTCTTAAATAATAATTTTAAAAGTTACAGATTTGTTAATTTTATGTCTGATAACTAATATTCTGAGCAGCAAAAGCTGTAAAGCAAGTTTATTTCAAAGTTTAAATGAATACTTTTGCTATAAATCTTCAAACACATACCTATTTAGAGTTGAAGAATTTCAACTTGCCTCATCTATCTTCTATGATTAAGACTTTATATTTATTCTGAATATTTTAATTAACATAAAAATGTAGTGATTTACTGCTGAATCTACATGTTAGTATGCTTTAGTGTGTTCATTATGGAAATTCTTCTCCCCCTTTTTCTCTTTCATTCCCATTTCTCTACCTTTTTCTTTTTCATTATCCCATGGACAGAAGAAAAAATATCAACACTGCTCATAAGGAACAACAGATCAAATATAAATCATGTTATCTTGTGAACATCCATTTATAGTGATGGTAGCCTTCCATTTGCATTTGAGTTAAACCTTGCAACTGATATATCTATCACTATTCTGATCTCACTACAAACTACTTTGAACATTCCTCTTATTTGAGTAAGCAACACAGGAAGCCATTTCACAGGAGATTTATCTGACAGTACTATAAATACATGCTGCATTATGCTAACCTCTCCACTCACTACCAGTGCCTATCAGCCATCTGTTCTAGCCAAAGGAAGTTATTTGCCACTGTGCTTGTTTCAGCTGAAAAAAGCATTGGCAGGTATAAGAGGACTACTGCCACAACTGCACAAGAGACCATTTAGTAAAACTTCCAATATTCTGAAATGAACCAGCCCCTAAAACTAGTATAAGAAAGAGCTGTACTAAAGAAATTCAAAAGCAAGCAGCATTACTCAACTGACGAGAGAATATCACAGTAATATTTAACACTAAAGATAATTTTCAGAAAATCATAGACTTACTGGAGCTAAAACATTCAGAAAGCTTACTCAAAACAACACTTCATAGATATTAGGCAAAACTAACAAACTCATAGAGCAATCTACGAATTGCTCTGCTACCAAGACTTTAAGGGTTGTCAAAATTGCACAAGAGAAGTATTCTTTCGAAACCTATAGTCAGCACCAGGGTTCTCCCACTGAGGTACTTGCTAGATAACTTACTGACAACCTTTACTGACAATTTTCCGGCTCATGCTCCTTATACCTTACTATGCCTAATTTTGATTTTAGAAACACGTCTATGATCAAACAACCCCTTCTGTCTTCCTGGTAATAATTATCTCAGGACAGATTGTGCGGTTTACTGAGAAGGTGGCACAGCAATCTTCTTGACAAGTGTATCTCTCAAGTGTAATCTGCTCTATCAGCGACACTACATGTCACATAACTGAGCATTTCTAGGGTTTCTTATGTGAGTTGTCAATATGTTTCTCACTTATGCCACTTTCCATGAGAGTAGAGGTAGGCCAAAATGATCTGCATCTTGAAGCCAGGGAAAGACTTAGTTCATCCTGCAAACTAGCTCAGCCTCCTATATGAGCCTCCTACTGGTCCTCTCGAATCGAGAGGCTCCTGCTAGCCCACTTGTCCCTTGTTTTAGGTGACATTCAAGCCATTCTTGCCCAGCAGATTTGTTTTATTGTCCTGGCTCAACACAGCTGCTGAAAATTTTGGAGGTTGTTGCCCAAGGATACCAAGACAATGCCTTGGTATGGCAGTCTCTGGAGGTTTGAAAAGGCCTGTTCTACAATCTGGCACACGTATCTCCTATTTAAGCTCATTCACCTGGAGCCCCCTACACATAATATACATACACTCATATCTCAGACACAGATCGTTTACAGTCTCAGTATCAGGAAACAAAAATACACAACGGCCAATAAGAGGGGAGTCCCTGAAGGTTCTGTCCTATCCTCCATGTTCTTTAGCATCTATATGGTCCATCTTCCATTAGAGCCGTACGACAGCATGCTGCAGTACTCAACAGACATCTCTGTAGAACCTTCTATCCCATTCAGAGACACTTTTGCCTCCTCCAGTAGCAGTGCAGGCGAGGAGACTATCCATAACTGGGAGAAAAGTCTCACCACTTTCTTTATCAAGTGCTGCTTTACCGTAAACTTCCCCACAATAGGATAGAATGGACGAATACCATTGCCTCTCTAGGATGGAAGATAGATAAATGCGTAACTTTCCGAAAATGCATTAAAAACCTGTCTAATCGAGCACAATAGGTGCAGAATAGAGGTGTTTGGACCATCTATTCTGTATTATGCTCCTTTCCCGCGAAACTAGTACAGAAAGCCTCATATCTTTCATATATGGAGGATGAAATTAGGAGTCTGGCCGCAAAATGTTATGACTCTTCATCACTACATCGGAGCGCCCTTATTCTTCTTGGGGATTATACACCCAGAACACACCGCTTAACATTGGAGCAACTCCAAGAGCAGTGAAAGCTGAGCTCCTTTATAATCCTGCCAAGAGGTTTAGATTTTCACAATTTAAATCAATCCCCAAAAAACTGGTTAACAGTTTCCACCAACTAAGTACAAGAGCCATTGCACCCTGACAATATTTGAGGAACAATCTTGCTACCACCCTCTACATCCCGTCATTGAATAGTTAAGCTCTAAGAAGGCACACCTATAACACACCTTGGGCTGTCATCAGTCTGCTATAACATTGCTTAGTTAATTGGTTGGCAGGAGTTTGTTCACAATTGCCACACAGATAATATGGCAGGAAAGAAAAAGAAGAAATCTATTGCAGGAGTCGAGATCCTTTACAACAAATTGAAAATGTCAGCATCATTTCTGCCTCACAGCCAAGAGAAGAACAGCTCACCTACATCAATGCCAATGCTGAAATAACATTTCACCACAGCCATAGCTACACTACCAATTTGGAACATCACACTTCCTAGTAGCTGCACTCAATCTCATCACACTGTCATGGTTCAGAGCAGTTGTCCTTGAGTTTATTGGCAGGTTCTGGATGCTCTCCTCTTCAGCACCATTCAACACTGCTGACATTTTGTAAAGAAAAGACACATCATTATCTGCAGAAAACGTTGCCGTTTGCATGTCTGAGTTCTGGAATGGG
Organism: Mantis religiosa; assembly: GCA_030765055.1. Taxonomy (NCBI): domain Eukaryota; kingdom Metazoa; phylum Arthropoda; class Insecta; order Mantodea; family Mantidae; genus Mantis; species Mantis religiosa. Next base: position 70,200,073 of record CM060947.1, on the reverse strand, counting down.
GTGGACTACTGCATTCTCCACTGGTGGGCTTGCTACCATTGGGCAAGTACTCCCAGTTGAGGCCATTCCATTCCCTGCTGTTGCTGCTGACAGTTCAGTTGCTCTGCCAACACCTGCACCACTGCTGCATGGTACCATGATGCTGAGGACTTTATCACCACCTGTGCCAGTCATTACTTGACATACTGCCCTGTACTACCTGTGACAGCACAGGTCACTTCATAGATTAGAACAGCCTGACCAAGAAACCTATGCAGAATGCCCATTGTAGAACAATAAAATTGTGGTTCCACCATGTTCTCTCAATGGCACACAGTTATCGCCACAGATCATCACCGCCATCCAGCCACAACAAACACATACCCACAACACTAACAACTACAACACAAAACTGTACAACCAGTGAATCCAAATCATGGAACAAATTGCTGCTTTCCAGGCTCTCAAGACAACAATCCAGAGCTTCATGGGCAATGCTGCAATGTGGGAGGAAGCCATGAACCACACTCTTGAGGACATCAGTGACACTGTCTGCAACTTGCAGAGCATACCTCAAAAATAAAACTTTGCATTACTTGATCACTTCAACAAACAGCTATGAACATTACCACAGTAATAACTCAAGATTCTACAAGGCCACAAACAGGTAGACAAAATGCTTCATGACCACTCCACGACTTCATGATGAGACTCAACAAATTGAAAGAAACACTCTCCATTCTCTAAAGCTCTCAGTAATATGGAAGAACTGTTAAATCTTCCTGGTATAACTTAAGCTACAAATTGGCAGAAATGCAATTCATACTGCAGGTCTATGTCAGGACCCTGGCAATGACATCTGCCAGCCTCCACATGTATCTTTAGAAACAATAGCATGGCTGTCCGCAAAGTGGAACCAACTTTTAATTCAGACTGACAACCACCAAGTTTGCCTTGGTAGTACCAGATAAAACACTTAACCAATTAACAAGTCAGTACAGCACAAGTTCCCTTCTCTCACTCATCTCCTTTCTCCTCTCTGAATGTCCAACACTTGCTTTTGCATTAATCCTATTTCCCTGCTGCCTAAAAAGAGGTTAACAAGAAGCTCACATTGAGAATATCACTGAAAATGTCCGCTGTGCTTGCAGACTAAACATGGAAAATAAAGGGGTGTATCTCAATGAACTACAACCTTATTCCTGGAAAATGATTTTTATTTAATTGACAGCCCTGTAAGTCTAATATCCTTAAGGGAGATTAAAGTGAAATATTGGCATACAAATCACATGTTTTCTCTTCTTATATCACATTATTTAGTTTACCCTGATTAGTTTGTATATAGTTGATAAATTTGGTTGATTAAAAGTAAATTTAATATGAATTTTAGTTATTTTGATGGAGAAACAATTCAGTAACCTACTAGGAGAGACTGACAAAGCTTCAAACCAATTTGCACCAGCAACAACACCCTTGCAAGAAATGGACCTTATCACTACGATGATCACCTTAAAAGAAACGGCAAAAGCAACAAAGCACCTGGACGAGACAGAATCTACATGGAGCACCTAAAGGTTACTCTCCAAGACATAACAGCGCCATTAACTACTCTATTCAACAGATGTCTCACAATGAACTCAATCATTGGAGAACATCAACTATAATAGTACTCTAAAAAGGCAAAGCCAGGAAAGACAACCTAAACTCCTACCGGGAAATTTCTCTAGAGGACATAATATTCAAACTGTTCTCCAAAATTCTATTAAGGCGCATCGAACAAAGACTCTACAGAAGCATATCTATGACCCAATGCGGACTCACTCCAAGCAGATCAACATTGCACATGGTACAAGAAATTGTATGCTCCGGTTCCAAATTTTACAACAGATTACCAGGAAAAATAAAAAGTATAAAGAAAGTACAAGAGCGGAACAAATATAAATGGGAATTATTTTTTAAAATTTATTGTATCAACAAACAAAAATGCTCATATACAGATTACTTTTACACATAGTCTCCTGCCTTTGATACACATTTTCTCCATTGGATTGGCAAGCTTTTGATGCCATCCTTATAGAAAGAAGAAGGATGTGTGTGAGGGCAGTTGTGCATAACTCTTCTACACTTGCATCATCATCAAGCCGCTGTCCTCCTAGGTCTTGTTTTAGTGGTCCAAACAAATGGTAGTTGCAGGGCGATAAATTTGGACTGTAAGGAGGGTGTTCTAGAGGTGTCCAATTCATTTTCTCCAGGTTTCCCCTGTTAAAGTGGCAGTATGTGGCCTTGCACTGTCATGGAGAAGAATGGCATTTTGGATCGGTTGTTGACGTCACTTATTGCAATATGCAACTTTTGCTGAATCAAAAATGTGACAGTAATAGGTAGCATTGATTGTCCTTTGTTTATGAAGAAAATCTACCATCAAAACGCCTGCGGAGTCCCAAAAAACAGTTGCAAGCATCTTTCCAGCAGATGGGCATGTTTTGACCTTGACTGGACCTGCTTTGTCTCCTCGCTGCCACTCCAGCCTGCTTGCTTTGACTCTGGGGTGTAATGTTCCCATGTTTCATCACAAATCACAATGCGATTCACAAAATATTCTCCCTCCTCCTCGTAGTGATGCAGGTGTCTCTGACAAACATTCTGGTGCAATGTTTTTTGTTCCTGATTGAGAAATGAGAAACCTACCTGGCGGACAATTTCCGTAGTAGAGTTCATCTCAGATTATTGATTGAACACTTCCGTAACTTATTCCTAGGGAAAAAACAATTTCTGATAATTTTATGTGCGATCTTCTTCAATAATGTCACAAATGGCAAAAATGTTGTATGCGGTAATGCTTGTCCGCGGTCTCCTCATAAGAGGTTCATTTTCTACTGCTTCTCTTCCCGCCACAAAATTTTTAGCCCACTCATACACTTCAGTATTCGAAAATGTTCCTTTCCCAAACTGTGCACGGAGCTGTCTAAAATTTTCTGAAGGTTTGGTGCTCACTCATAGCGTACTAACACAGCACCATTCTTCGCAATACGCACGCGCGCGCGCATTACCCCCTCTCGAGATACCCCCACCAACATACTGACAAAGTCTCTCCTCAAAATTATTACCAACAGCAGCTTATATTAAAATTCCCGTTTGTATTTGAACTGCCCTCGTAGCATCTTTCGGATCAAAACTACTGTCCCATTTGATTGTTTACTGCTGTTACTCCAATGTAGAATTTTTTAATCAACGAGTATAGTTTCATCTCTACACAGTATGTAATAATAAAAACATGTGTAAGCATTATATAAAGTTATATATAATTAAAATGTATGATTATGAAAACAATTGCATCATTTAGTTAGTAAGTTAATTTTAACTGACTTGTCCAACATCATTTGTATTACGATTTACTGGATCAATAAATTACTTTACTTTACAATTCCTTTCTTGGAAGTGTTGAAAACAGTATTGTTATAAAAGTGTTATTTAGTGTCATTAATTGACTCCCTTTAAATTTACTTTATTTTACAATATCACTCAAACATGAGGAGTCCTACAAAGGGGACCCTATGAGTCCGGTCTTACTTAACGTAATGGCAGCAGATGTAGCCAATGCTATCAGCACAAATGTAAAACTACTCATGTATGCAGATGACATAGCTATTCTCTGCAGAAGCCCTGAGCATCTACAAATAGCAATGGACAACATCAGAAAACGGGCAACAAACAACTCAATGAAAATAAACAGCTCAAAAACCAAAGTAATGAAGTTCAGGAGAGGAGGCAGAATTGCAAAGAGAGACCATTTCATCTCTGGCCAATCTCCACTGAGTTTGTAGCAAGCTTCAAATACCTGGGAGTCATCTTCTAGACCCGGCTCTGCCAACTGACATGCGCAGTGTGCCTATACAGTTCGCACAGTGCTGGCATGCCTGGTCGTTGCGGGTGAGTACTAGGGAGATATACCAATCACTACCTCACTTAGTGGTGTTCTGTAATCTGCACTTTTGTTACCATTTTACCATTAAATAACTAAGGACAGGGTAGTAGTGAAGGAACAATTCAGAAACTGTAATACGTGGTTTAATATCTCTCTGGTACTTGTTATTAAATTATAAATAAAACAACCCAATACCAGTAAGATTATTATAGCCTTCAATCCTATACAACCAAATGACTGCATATAAAAGCACTATGTTTAACTATAAGAACGAAACAGTACTTTGTGGAAATTAGCACAATTATGATCCTGAAACAATTGAAAAATATAAAATAACAAAATAATATTTACTATACCATGATAATATTAAACAGAATACTTCATATTAAACAAATATACACATTTCAATTAAGAATTTTATACATTCAATTTTCGGTACACTCTTGTCTTCTGACATCTTTTGGTTTTCACAATATTCGCCACATTTGCAGACAATGAAACACAACTCTTGATCCTTAAAGCACACTTCACGTTATGATTAATGATGTTAGCTCTCGGAGGGTTTTTAATGCGTTTCATAGCTGAATATAAGGAATCACATACATAGGTCAAACCAAACATTGCAATCATAGATGCCGCACGCCTGTGTAATCAAGGGAATCTTGATTTAGGAAAACTCCTGTAGAAATCTAGCAAATTCCTCTGTTCCTCTGTAACTGTCTAACTCAATGTCACATTTCATTAATATTCATGCTACATGGTGTAGTGAGTAAATTAAAATTCATTTTTAAGCCCGTGAGGTCGTGAAATCTTTCATCAAATGCATGGGAAAGCATGTGCAGATTTTCAACATAATATCCCACTTCTAAGGAATCACAATCACAGATCACACTTTCCAACCTGGGAAAAGGACAAGGATCATCATTTCACAGTTGATGTTCCCATAATGAGAGCATATTTTTAACCGCTTCACCGATGGCCATTTAAACCCTTCAGGGGCCGGAAACGGATACCCAATAAACAGAACAGGACATTTAAATTGTTAAATGCTGTAAAAATACATCATAAATACAATTCCATATCTTCCGTATTTATTAAGCTATTTAAACGAAACAAAAACTGGTTTAAAACCCATTAAAGGCAGTATACATGTACAGTAACAAAAAAGTGGAGACTACAGTAATAAATCGTTCAAATTTCACTTCTTTGTTTCACTGTAGCAAAAGCCATTCTTTATGCTGAACGTGCCTAATATTTGAATCATTTTGTTTTGTGTGTATACGAACGAATGTATGTATAGCTACGCAAGCGACTTCTCCGGTTCAAGGTTTTAGCTTTTAGTTTATTCATGCTATACCAAGTGATAATCATATGAGTATATGTAGCATTACACTGGAAAGAAAACTCCCTGTCAGCATCTGTTATTACAGTGTTTCTCAACCAAGGTTTCTGGTAGCCTTATGCAGCTGTTTTGGCTCAGTATTTTAGTTATTTTTACTCTCTCTCTCTGTGTTCAGAGTGATTTCTTATAGCTATCAAGAGCTAAATGAATGGCACATTTGAAATTGTTAAATTTCAATGTTAACCATGGCTTATTCCCGTAATGTAGCAAATAAATTACCTTGCGTATGATGTATACAGGCTTCTGATTTTACTGTAGAAAATCTGGAATATTTGTTGTGCGATTATGAAGGAGATGTTTAGGATATAGGTAGTAGTGACGTGTACTGGTCTACAGATGGCATGCTAGCTACTCCATTGTTTGGGGGAAGTGGCGGGTCAAATATGGGTGTTGTGGATCAGCTATTACTAGCTATCCCTCTTTACAAAAAACAGTTAAATGGTGAAAAAAGTATTTTTATACCACTGGATGTAACCATGCACAAATGTTTAGTAATTTTCAGAGCTGTAAATTCATGCAAGACATTCATCTACCTGTACTTGCACGTATAAATAGCTCATAACCTGATTGAGTATTATAATACTCAGAGGTAAGGGGTAAGAAATTCACCATGACATCACCCCTTATAATTGAGAGAAAACACTTTCCTAAAAGCATACCACCCACAACCAAAAAGTCGCAACCATTTCGAAAATGTCAAGTGTGTTGCGAAAAAGATTTTCGCTAGGAAACCAATATTATTTGGTGTGAATCTGCAGATGTGCCCTTGGATGTTTGTCAAGGTTTGGAGGTGTACAATTCAAAAAGAAACCGTGAAGGGTACGTTTACATCCCTTATAGAACTAATTTAAATTTATTGTAAAATAGGAAGATTAAAATAATTGGCGTTAAATGCTCATTAAATGCATGTATGCGCAGGACGTCTATACACGTCCATATCGGTTTGAGGCATTTTAACTTGGATGTCATCTGACGTCCATATCGGTGAAAGGGTTAAAAGCTTCAATGCTACAGAACATATCTGTGATTAATTTGTTTTTCCCTTGAAGTGAAACATTCAAAGTATTCAAATGTTCACTTACATCGGCCATAAATGCAAGATCACACTACCACTTAACATTCATGAGATCTTCAATAGGTTCTCTGCACATTTCCATGAACAAACGTTTCTCATCCAATAATTCAAAGAATCAGCTTAAAGCCTTGCCTCGACTGAGCCACCTAGCTCAAGTGTATGATACGGTATATCACCATACTCATGCTCCAAATCTTCTAAGCAGCTTTTAAATGTCTGTGTTTTAAACCATGGGACCTCAATTTGTTTACAATCTTCACAGCCAGACTCATTACATTGCTTACATTCAGTGTTTTGGCACGTAAGTTTTCCTGATGAACTATGCAATGAACTGCTGTTATTTCTTTGGATAGTTTATTTTTCAGGAGGGTCACAAATCTTTTGTGCAAACCAACCGTAGTTGGGGCACCATTGGTGGCTACCGATATGAGTGTATCCCATGGAATCCCTGCATTCTCCACAACTTCTATTACACAATTCAGAATGGCTGATGCTGTTGTGCCATTTATTGGCACCAGATCTAGCATTTCTTCCACAACTTCCAAATTTTCATTTACTCCAGGAATAAAAATACATAATTGAGCCATACTTGATAAGTCAGTGCTCTCATCAATGGTAATAGAGAATGCAACGAATTCTCTTGATGTGTGATCTTGGCTTCCGGTGAAGGCCGCGTCATCTTGGTCGAAATTGCCGACGTTTCGCTCATCTTGTCGTGAGCTTCTTCTGGGCTCTTGTCCGCATCCAAACGAATTCTCTTGCTCTTTCAATAAGTTGTGTGTAAATGTTGTCTGCCAGATCTTGAATTCTGCGTGAAATAGTATGAGGTGACAGGCTGACACTCTCGAACTGGTGAACACTGACAGGGGTGAATTTACTTGCAGCTATAAGCATATATCATTTAATAAGTGGACCATCAGAAAAACTACTAAAAAAACTCGCAATTTCTATTGCAATTTCATAACTCACATAAACTGAGGTTTCTGCCATTCTGCCATCCCCTTCTTCCTGTTCCTCTTCCTGCAATGTGATCTTTTCTCTGAGCTTTTGTATCTCTGCAGTTTTGTTCTTCTTTTTCTAGGGCCAAATAATCATTAGCATGCAAAGTATTAAAATGTCACTGAATATTAAATCGTTTTCAGTGCTAATCTTTTCTGGAAAATTAAACAAATAGCACTACCGCTACATTCCATGAAGAAGTACTCGCTTCCCATTCAGGATTGAAATAATGTGTCGGCATGGGTGACCTTCACTTTAATGAGTGCCCTTCCATATCAAACTGACAATGAAGTACGGACTGCCACTGCTACGGAAGACAAACCAACTCTTACCACTGCGAAGCATGAACTGAGGCAACATGATGCTTGTAGCCCAGCACATGCACTGCAGCAAGTGAGTTGGCAGTGGCTGTTCTAGACTATGGGAACCACATTCTCACTACACATCAAGAATGGATGGCAGCTGCAACAAAAGCTATCTATGATAAACTCAAATTATATCACTCCCAACGGTAAGGGCACTGTTTAAGCTCAAAATCAATGCCAGTGGCCATTTAAGACATTCAACTAATCCAGAACAACCTGACGGCCAGAAAGTTAAAGAAATTGGAAAGCATCAAAGCAAGATTCCTTAAAATGACACTATCAATCTCAAAATTCTCGAGAAACAGTTATGCCTGCATCCTAGGACAAGAATCTCTCTTCATAGATGACATAAAACACAGCTTTGATCTTCCAGAAAGTCAGGCATACACAACCTTAACAGAAGAGCGAGGTAAAGTAAGACAGATCCTGACGGAGATCACGGAAATGGAGGCAATGAGAACAGACTCCTGAAAAGGACCAAACTTCCAGCTAAGTCACTTGTACATACATTCTGCAAATATGGTTTCCACAGAAAAATCTGCATAAAAGCATCAATCCTCTCACTGATGACTGAGGTATACCACTTATTTACAGGTGTCTTTTACAGGGAGAACAAGCAAGTATAAGGTTTCGTCTACTCTATCAAGTCACAGCATGTTTTGGGACTTAAACAATCAAAAAGAATCAAGACAATGTAAATCTTTATATCTATTTATTCTAAAAGTGACCAAAGAATATAGGATTTGAAGTAATTATCCTTAACTAATTCAAAAAATTGTTTAAAATATACTCACCAACTGATGCTCTCACTGTGGTGATATCTGGAGATTCCAAGTGATAAATCACTTTATCAAGTACCTCTATAATATCTTTATCAGTGAACCTCACTTCATGATGTTCTGTTCCAATGTGCTCTGCAACTTGTCGAGCAGCTATTATATCTGGACTATCTCCCATTCCAATGGCAAATGACTACATAATAAAAAATACATTTACACTTAATTGAACATTAGTTATGTTTACACTATGTCAGTCAGCTGTTAGCTGAGGGTGAGTCCAATGTAAGGATTGTGAAAAATGCTACATAAGTCAAACTAAAAGAAACCTATAATCCAGAGTCAAAGAATATCTTAGAAACATCAAATTGAAACAGGACTGTACTTGAAAAAACATGTTTTTCTCAACAATTCTTTAAACTGGTACATTACTTTAATAAAATGTATTAAGCTGTGTAACTTTCACATTAATCTCTTATAAGTCATTACAGGTAGAGTTGCTTATATTAAAATGTCTATAATGCTTTCTGGTACATTTTAATCACAATTAAAGAAAATGGAAGATTCCTAAGAAGGCTAATGGTGTTCTGAGGTGCAAATGTCAAGGATTTTGGAAAAACTATTTTAGTTTATTAATTGAATATTGGTAATGTTTACACCACCTACTTTTAGCCTTGCACTTAAAAAAAACATTAGTCTAGGCTGTATTTGAACTTGCAATCTTGGGATCAGTAGGCCAGCGCTTAACCATCTGAGTCACCTGGAATGAGTTTGCAATGGCATTAGAATATATTAATTATAATAATATTAATCTACATAGGTATTTCATCTGTATTAGATGAATAAATATTAGGGTTCTCATTTTTTAATCTTGTAAACATTTTATATTTCATTTTGATGTGTCCAACATTGATTGTACTTCTTTGTTTCGGGCTGGCCCCGCAGCTCAGTCGGTAGAGCACCTGCCTGCTGTGCTAAGGGTGCCAGGTTTGATTCCTGGCAGTGGGAGTGGGGATTTGTATCCAACCAAGATAATTCCTCATCTTCTCCAAGTCTGAATGTATGAAAGAGAATGTGAATGTGTACGTGATCTAGTGATTAAAACCCAACGAATACGAGTTAACACCTTTGATATGTTACAAAGGAGAACGGCTGCTGATATGACCATCAGAGTGAAAGGTAGGATATAAGTGAACAAAAAAAGTTTAAAGGATCAATCAAATACCCTAATACCTACCTAAATTTTTAATATTTTAGTTTACTGAACTGCACTACTGAAAACAGATATTATTTCAAATAACTCTCTCAGACAGATGAATGGACAGTTAGATCAATAGACAGAAAACACAAAACCAAAAACAGTGTGACAGTTAGTGGAAATCCTGGAATTTTGTGGCATAAGAAACTATGCTATTCTGGACTGCTGTATTATGGTTATAGGTTGGATACTATGAGTGCAAAACTTCTGGAATTGAAATCCTGATTACCAACCAAGCCTAGAATTGCTTAATGTTTAGCTTACACTTTATGCTTGGATGCACAGCATGTAAAACATGAAGTCTGCATCAAAATTGTTCTGCAGCTTAATTAGTGGACCTAGGTCCTCCAATAAATGATTTAAAGAAGTGAAAGAGGATGCTTTATTAATATACTATGGAGATGATAAAGTTACTTAAAAAGTATAATACAATCTCTCAACATTTTCAGGATGTCTTCTTTAACAGGACATAATAATATAAGGACAACAAAGATGGTTATCATGCTGCTGCTAATTATACATGATGACGGCCAAACTAAATAGAAAGCCAGATTTACTGGATTGGCAATGTTTTGAATTGTTTTTATCATTTGGGATTAGCTACACAGATCTTATGGCTATGACCTGTCACTAACTTGCAGTTGCAGCCTCCCTGCTCCATTACTCTTTTTATAAAATGCACCCTTAATTAACTGACTGTGCTAAATCAGTTAGTGGTGTTTCATTACTCATATGCTGGTAGCTGCAAATGCAGATTTGCAAGAGGGATAAAGAAGGGCAGGATGATATCTGTTGCAAAAGTTAGAAAATGAGTCAAGGACTAAATACGAGGGCTGTTCAATAAAGAATGATCATAATTTTTTATAGTCATAATTTTTTGCACTAAAATTCAATTTTATTATATTCTGTTAGCTTAATGTGAAACAAACATGCTGTAGTAGTTTCATTGTTGGTACTTCTGGTTCACGCCTGTGAGAACCAGGCAAGTTCAGACATGTTAAGTATCGCCTACCGCTGCAATGGAGGTAACATGCTGTTAAAGTTGATGTTAGAAGAAGATCTGGAGTTTCTTTCAAACGTAATCACTGCTGCTGAAACTTGGCTTCATCATTTTGATTCTGAGAGCAAACAGCAAAGCTCAATGTGGAAATCTCCTTCATCAGCAACCCCCAAAAAAGCAAAAGTGGTTGCTTCTGCTGGGAAAGTTCTCATTCTTTGATATTCATGGAATAGTTTATCAGCATGTTGTACCTGCACACACATCAGTAACTGGACAAATACTACAGGGATGTCCTGAAGACATTGCAAGTCCATATCAGGTGCAAAAGCCACATTTCCATGAAGCAGGCTGGATTTGCACCACAATAATGCGCGGCCGCATATTGCCAGTGTTGTTGCTGAATATCTCGCAAAAATCAACGTTAATGCATCCCTCACCCTCCCTATAGTCCGGATTTAGCCCCATGTGACTTTTTTCTATTTCCTAACTTGAAGAAACGGCTTCGTGGGAGGCATTATCCATCATCAGAAGCAGTGGTGAAGGCTCCGGAGGCGATTTTGAAGGATCTCTTAAAAAAGGTTTCCAGCATGTCTTTGAAGACTGGCAGAAATGCTAGGACAAGTGCATTGCATTCAGGGGAGTCTATTTTGAGAAGAACCATCAAAATTATAAGAATGAGTAAAGCTACGTTGTTTAAAAAAAAAAAAAAAAAAAAAAGTGATCATTCTTTATTGAAAAGCCCTCGTATTAAGTTTATTTGGGTTTTGCATTTGGCTGTATCTTCAAAGAGAGGGTAGAAATAATGCTTATTTTATGTTTACAGTACTGATAAATAGCTCCTATGTTTTCAAAGTTAGTTGGCCAGGTATTGCAATCAGAGCAGGGCAATATTTTCACATATCTTCTTGGACTTCACTAGAAGATACAGCAGTTCTGGAAGCAAAACCTAGGGGAAGGATACTGGTAGGGATACTTAGGATCATGTGAAAAGACAGAATTAGGCAGATCACAGACAGTATAGAAAAGACATGGGACCAGTTATGCAGAATGCTAGAGAATAGAGTAGAACTCAAGAGATGAATCTTAGACAGTCCCCAAACACCACAATATTGATATTATAGGAAAGTTAAAGAAGAAAGAAGAGTCTTTGACTTCATGAACTTAAAAGAGATAAAGAATGGTGTCCTGCATAAATGGTACATACGAGGGCCGTTCAGAAAGTAACCTCCGGTTGATTGCAAAAAATTCACCAAGTTAAATAAAAATATTTTAATATATACATCTTACAACTACATCTTTGCACTATTTTTCTACATAGTCTCCATAACGATTGAGGCACTTATTGTATCTGTTCACAAGCTTTGAAATTCCTTCTGCATAAAAATCACCCGCTTGTGCCTGGAGCCAGCCTATGACCGCATCTTTGAGCTCTTCGTCGTCATCAAACCGCTGGGACCCGAGCCATGTCTTCATATGCATGAAGAGGTGATCATCGCTTGGCGCCAGATCTGGGCTGTAAGGTGGATGGTTGACAACGTCCCACTTGAAGGACTCAAGAAGGGCTGTTGTTCTGCGAGCAGAGTGAGGACGGGTGTTATCGTGTAAAAAAAACCGATACCGGAAGTCACGATGAATAGCTGCTGCAGAATATCCTTTGGCTGTAAAAAACCTTATAACAGCACGCACTTCACATTTGGCGGGGTTTTCTATTGTAGCACACATTTCAAACGGCCACAAACACTAAACTAGCGCAGATACGACGTTCACTCGACCACGGCTTGATGCCGACTGACCTGCTGAGTGCGTGAATGCATAGATGGCATCGCTACTGCCCCCACTACCCGCACTGTGACCGATTGGAGGTTACTTTCTGAACGGCCCTCGTAAATATTTGCTTTGATTACTCCATACACTCTCCAGCATGCATTTGACCGGTCACCTCTATCTGAAACTAATTTGCTTTGCAGCTGTCAAGATTTTCACAAGTATAGATCTGTTGTACTATTTACACATTTTACTTACTCCTACGATGAACATTTTCAGTGACAGGCCCATGGGAATAAAGAAGAGATGTTTCACAGAGCATTTATTGATGAATTACTGTTACCAATTAAGGCAGAAGAAAGAGAAAGAATCATGTCTTGTTTATTTACTAAAACTGGTTTCCATATTTTATATAATCCATATACCACTATCTTGATATTAATCAGATGTATTTTACTTTTACTGCCCCTTTCTGGATTAAATTATAAATAAGCCAAAATGTTTGGTTTAGTTAAAGATCCAAAAGACCTATGTAATACAACTGGGAATTACAAAACACCCTATTAGTGAAAAGATATATATCAGCATGACTGGAAAGAAATTAAAAAGCATCCAAATGAACATTCATCTTATCAAGATCAGATGTTAATCATCATGCCTTTACAGATGGTCACATGATAAAACTTCACTAAAAAGGTGCTGGCAGCTGTGACAGGATATTAAATGCATTTAAGTATAATTTAAAACTTTTGTACTTCAAAATAGTTAAATTAACACCTATTGCACTTAATATGCTAAATAGTACAATTATGAATTGAAAATCTAACCTGTATTTTGTAAGGAAGATTGGCTTCTTTAGCAAGCTTCACTAGTAATGCTGCTATTAGACTTGAATCAAGGCCACCAGACAACATGCATCCAATTCGCCTGTCTGCCATTAACCTTTTCTTCACTGCTGCAGTTAATAAAGTCCTAATATTTTCATGCACATTACTGGATAATGCTGAAACCAAAAATAATTATAAATTTGTGCATATTAAAAAGATACTAGCTGTTAAGTCTGCAAGAACTCACTTTTTAGTTGCCTAGAAATGCACCAAAAATAGTAAAAGCAAGTAGAAAATATCTTATGTGTTACACTCACATGACTTTCTCTACTCTTGTAACAACTATGCTTACTAATGCTTATTTCTCAAACTTCATGTTAAATAAGATAAACATTAATTTAATGCTGATTTTCTTGTAGGTTCAAAGAACTATGGGAATACAATGGACTTTAAGAATAGTCTAATATTTTAAGAGCTGGTTGGTATGTGATGGTTATGTAATTCTGTTTTCTCTATGCATGGCCAAGAGATAAAAGAAATGTGTATGAATGAATGAATGAATGAATGAATGAATGAATGAATGAATGAATGAATAAATGAATTTATTAACTACCTTTGGTTACAATTACAAATTATAAATATTATACTTTTCTTAGATTTGGAGCACTTTAACTTATCTTACGACGCCATACAACCAAACAATGTGGTTATATTATTGTATGGTAACCCTTTTCCATCCCCAGTTTCCATTTGGGCATGTTTATTTCTAATTGTTTCCCTAATCTATCCTGCTCTCAGTTTTTTTCTTTAATTTCTCTTTTATTTTAAAATCCTCTTTATTCACTTTCCCTCTTCTCAGCTATCTCCTCTACTTAGCTCTTATTCACGATGAAGTTCTAGCACACAGGCAGCACTTTTATCATTCTTGCAACTGAAAGTATCATTAACAAATGGCATATTCATTTACCATTGCAAATGCAATAGTAAATCTACTTACTTGAAGCTGTTGCTTTCAAGCTACTTAAAAAACCATTAGTCTAGGCTGTACTTGAACTTGCAATCTTGGGATCAGTAGGCCAGCGCTTAACCGCCTGAGTCAGCCGGAATGAGTTTGCAATGGCATAGGAATATATTAATCTACATAGGTATTTCATCTATATTAGAACTAATGTAATATACTTCACAGAAATAAAGGAATGTCAATAAATATTTGATTTATACATTATAGTAACAGTTTAATTCCCAAACAAAAGCTAAAATAAGTAAGCATTTATTGTGATAAATACCTTAAAATAAAAAACGGTGCAACAATTGCACACACCAATGAAGGTTGTGGCTACAATTTGTATTGATCAAGACAATAACCCGAAAGTACAAGCTACCAGATGCTACTCAAATTGATAAATTGAGGTACAGCATATAGATACTACATTTTATAATACTCTCTTAGATATGTCATGCAGAAAAAAAAAAGATGTCAAATTTATATGAGATCAGACTATTAAATTGTGTATATTATTTCATAAATTTGTATATTATTTCCCAAATACAAACCAGTAAGAAATATGCAGGAGCAAATAACAACCTGAAGTAAAAATTATAATATAAAAATTATTATGAATTAACAGAAATGATCATAACAATCATTTTATTTTCCAAGCATAACAAATAGAAAATTTTTCTTCTGTTTTCATCATAGTTCTCTACTGCTTTTCGCAAATGACAGTTTAATACTCAACTTGGTTTATGGAAATTAATTTTTCTTTCACACTGGCCGTGTGTAAGCTAAAGTATGGAAAAATAGAGTCAGATTGGAAAATTCAAAGCCATAGCCGAGATTTGAACCACGGATCTTTTGGTGGCCATCCAGCCGCTCTAACCCTTGAGTTACTATGGCCAACGTGCCGACATGACATTAAATTCTCCAGCTGACTCCTGGCTATGGTATTGAATTTCACAGTCTAACTCTATCTTTCCATACTCAACTTGGTTTATTATAAATTCGAACTGTTAGTATTAAATGTTCTGCGTGATTGGAGGAATTTAGTAACAGTGGCATCAAAATTAATCGATAAACTATTTATAGTCGATTTATTGACACTTCATCACTTACATTCTTATATTATCTCTACAAGTTGGAAAGAGGTTGAAAATGGAAGCTATGGCTTCCGAAACTGTCCCTCGATAATATAAAATGTAAGTGGCGAAGTGTCAATAAATCCACTACAAATAGTTTTTCTGATTAAATGTTATATAATGGATATCTCTGCAATAGCTGCTTACGTATAATGAGGAATGTACAGTAATAATTAATTTAGCAGTATGAGTAACTGAAGACACATCATTTGTGATTACTTGTTAGGTTGATATCACATTTGGGCATAAATTCTTTAGGTGTGTTGCTGTAACATTATAAACTTGTGCTCCAAATTGTGAGTGGCTATCTTAAAATACAAATTATGAAACAACACCAGTGAAGCACATTGGTGCAATCTTCCCTTCGTTTCTTCTAAAACTTTTCCTAACAAAAATTACTACTATTAATTTAAGCTAATTGATGGAAATTAATCATTCCTTCACACTAGCCATGTATAGGCTAAGATTTGGATACAGTGAGTGAAACTGAAAAGTTCAATGCCATGGCCAGGATTTGAACCGAAGATCTCCTCGTTTCAGTTCAGTTGCTCTTACCCATTGAGCTACCATTGTCAAAGTGCCACATGACACTAAATTCTCCAACTGACTCATATATTTTCCTGGTAAACCACTAGGGGTTCTCGTATTCGAGATACACCATTTGTGGCGACTTACTATTGTAAGTACTTGAGTCCCAGACTTCATCGTTAAACTCTTAATATATACGTTAATTGATGGAAATTAATCATTCCTTCACACTAGCTGTGTGTAGGCTAAAGTTTTGGATAGATATAGTCAAACTAAAAAATTCAATGCAATGGCTGGCATTTGAACCACGGATCTCCTGGTTTCCATCCAGTTGCTCTTACTTTAAGAAATAGAAAATTTAAGAAAACGAAATTAGGTAATCTGTACCTAAGAGAATCATCTGTTTTTGATGTCATTCCTTTGGTGTCCATGTCAGTGAAGCAGGCACTGTAGGCAACTCAAATTCATTAATTTATTCATTCATTTTATTGCATCAGTTTGTTTATGAATACATAATATGGAATTGTCAAGGATACATATGTATTTTACATATGATTAATTAAATTACAATAAATTAATTAAATTACAATAAATTACTTATATAAACTAGATTTACATTAATAATATACATATTTCAATTTTATTTACTTCTTTTTAATGCAAAAATTCATCGACTGTATAAAAACAATTACTCAGTAGAAATTTATGAAGTTGCTTTTTGAAACTTGCTATCGTCTTTTTATTTCTGATGGTAAGCTATTGTAGAATTTAATGCCTTGATGGTAGTAGCTGTTCTCAAATTCAGGATTTCAATCATGCTTCCATATCTACTTCTCTTTCATCCCCTATAATGTTTCTTTTATCTAAAATTTACTATTAAGAAAAGTTTACTTACATTCATAAGGTACAAAAGGTTTGAAATAAGGCTTCTCTCCAATTTTATAATATTGTTTCTTCATTAACAGTTTAGTCTTTCCATTCTCAGCAATCTCATACTCTTCCATATAGCCTGGAGGAAATGGTTCCAATTTCCACTTTGCTCCATTTAGTTCACATTGCAGATCAATAAGTCCTGTAAAGTAGTCATTTTCATAAACAATAAAGACTTGTCAGCATTTTGGGAATACAGAAGTAAATCACGCTATGGGAAGGAGAACATCTCTTATTCAAGGAAAGTACTCTAAAATGAATGGTTTATTTCAAGGAGAACAATATGTTTAATTTGATCAGTCCTCGTTTTGCAAGTGAGTCAGTCAAAACAACATGTTGTAGGTCTTTGAAAATATGCTGTGATTTAATAGCATTATATCTAACGGTTAAATTTATAGTTTTTCAGAAACAACTAACAATATTGCAGTACTATTAGTATTCCAGATTTATATCTGAACTAGTTCTCAAAGTCATCCATTCATTTATTTCTTTTACTGCATTAGAACTTTAAAGATATTATTTCAACTTCTCAAAGAGAGGATTATGCCAAAATTCATAGTATATGTGCAGGAACCTACTCTGATTATATTCAAACTATTGACATATCTTGCAGAATCATTTCTAAAAATGTTTGCAAAATACTAATCCATTCATATCATAGGTCGAGCTGTACTTGCATAAGTTAACAATGAATGTTTAAATTGCATAATGAGTAAAGCTTTCAAAAGTATGACTGATAAAACTAATGTATTTGCGCTTTTAGCTAACATGCAGCATTTATGGTCTTGCAATGACTGTGTTGTGTGTAAGAAAAATGGATAACAAATATTGAAAAAACTATTTGTAATTGGACTTTTGACACTTCGTCACTTGCATTTTTATTATTATTGAGGGACTAGTTTCGCAAGTCGTTGCATCTATTTTCAATCCTTATCCAACTAATGAGAGGTTGAAAGTGGATATGACAGCTTTCGAAACTTTTCCCTCAGTAATAAAAAGATGTAAGTGATGAAGTGTCAAAAAACTAACTATAAATAATTTTTTCAAATAATTCTCCAATCATGCATAAGATAACATACATGTTTATTTCCTGTTGATAAATTATAATGCTACTGACAGCAATAACCAAACTGAGAAAGAAATACTGTATTTTTGTTTTTGACAATTTTTTCACACAGACACACAGTTTTTCTTTAAATCTTTTTTATTCAGAGGACCTCAAAATATGTATTTTCACTGAAAAATCGGTATAGAATTATTTTGTCAAATGCAGAACCTTCTCCACCCACTATGTGCATGATTGGATAAAACAAGACGTTTATATTACAAGTATCATAAACAATTACGTAGAAAATGAAAATTGTTTAGATTGTCATTGGGTTTATATTGGAAAGATGAATTGTAATTTGGAAACCAGAAAGAAAGAAATTTTCATAACATTAAGTATAAACAAATTGATCAATCGGCTGTAGCAGATCATTTTTTGTTATTTAACCATGAAATAAATCCTGAAGTTAAATTATTAAAACAATTAAATTGTCCAATAGATTTGATGGTTTGGGAAAAGATATTTATTTTAAGAAATAAACATTGTGTAATGAATTTTGAAATACCAGCAGTTGATTCTGTTTTTAGGTTTGTTTCGTTTTCAGATTTTGTTAATACTGAAAAAAAAATAATAACATAGTAACCAGTTTGAATTTATGAGTCACTATGTTTACACTCAATCTTCACTTACTTTTGTATAATTTTTAGATTTTGGAATATACAGGAAGCCCACACACATAGATAATTACATAAAGAAAAATGAATACAACCCAGTTTCACATCAACTAGCTGCCTTTAGAAGTCTAATTCACCGGCTATACAATGTCCCACTGAGTAAGGATGAATTTTTGAAAGAACAACAACACATAAAAGACATAGCGGTATTAAATGGATTCAACCCAGCCATCATAAGGAACATGATGAAGAGGAAAGAAAAACTGAAGATAAGATCAAAAAATACCACTCTCACACCACTTAATAACACAAATTGGCAATATAGAAAATTCACCTACCATCCATGGGCTTTTAGAAAATTTGAACGAATCTTCAAAAGACTAAACCTAAAACTAGCACCCCAAAACAAATTCAGTCTGAGGAACCTGCTAAATAAACCACTGAAAAATACAATCCCCAACAATTTGAAATCAGGAATTTATCACATTAATTGTGAAACCTGTGAAAAAAGCTACATAGGAAAAACTAAGAGAAACTTGTTAACCAGGCAAAAAGAATACCAGAGGAACATTAAGTTAAAACAAACAGAAAAATCTGCAGTTTCACACCATTTTTGGACAGAAAACCACAACATTGGCCACAACATTAAACTGTTAAAATCTTTAAGTACACCTATAGAATTGGATATTTGGGAAAAAATATTCATAAACAAAAACAGTGATAAAGTTATAAATTTTGAAATCCCGGCATTAAATGAAGTATTAAAACTTAGTGCCCCTAACACCAGATGGCAGAGTGATCGGAGCTCCGTAGTAGTGGAAGAAGAGGGAGGTTCATTTAGTTACCAAACAGCTGAGGATGAGATCGAATGATCTTGAAAACGTTTCAATTATACAACAAGTAAGTGAAGACTGAGTGTAAACATAGTTACTCATAAATTCAAACTTAAATATGAAGAATACTTCACTGTTAATAATGCTTCTGCTTTTAATATTTATAGTAACCAGTATCCTTGATGACGAAGTGTTTTGGACTGATGATACAAGCAATTTGTTTGTGAAATCGATCTCCAATAATAAGAACAATTTGACATTATTTTTCTTAAGATAAGTGAAGTTTTTGTTACAAATAGTTATATTTGTGTAATCATAAACAATATTTTGTTTTGCAAGAAGAAATGCTTTCATTTATAAATAAGTGGAATTGAATTCAATTAACAACATGAAAACATGATCCAACATAGAAGAATCCAACTACAAGAGCAGAAAATGACAGGCTGTCATGCTATCCATTGTGCTATAGTAATTCACATCAAATATGCTGTTTATATCATATAATAGCATAAAGCACACAACTAATGCTCTTTATTTAGATTATTAATACATTAGACATAATCCAATGCTATTTGAGCAAAGTAAATCTTCCATCAACAGGAAAAATGATATTGTGCCTACATCTAATATTTTCCCAATGTAATTAGAAATGATTCTGAAAGATATACGCAAAGTTTGAATCAAATCAGAGAATTTCACTTGATGATGTCTATTGGTGGTGATGCTTATTTCAAAATTGAATGCAAATGAATTACTGGAAGAATTTCAGTTTTTTCATTTCAAAGATAATTTGGCTCCAATTTTCAAAAGGTTGGTGAGCTCTAAAGTAAATAGATATAAAGATTTACATTATTCTATTCTATAATATATATCTATTTATTCTAAAAGTGACCAAAGAATATAGGATTTGAAGTAAATATAAATACAAGTAAATGTTGATAAATAAGGCCTTTTTAAAGTTTGAAAAGATATACAATTTTATATATAGCGTGATCACAAAATAAAAAAATAAAAATATTTGGTTAACAGCACAGCAAATAAAAAAGCGACATTCTAGATTAATGTTGGTCCATCTTCAAACAAATAAGTGGATTGATGAAAAGCATATGAGGAGTTAATCAGATTAATACTCTTTAAGAAAAAAGAAAGACAAAGACCATATTTATTTACAAACATGTATCACTAACCTTTAGCTTCAGAACATATGCCCAGTACACCATTATCTGCATATAAGCGAAACATAGGACGAACACCATAAGGATCACGAGCTAAATAAACTCTTTTTTTCTCTGTGTCCAACAGACAAAATGCAAACACTCCATCCAGGTTTTGTACACAATGTTCAATGCCTCCTGTCTTATAAAGATGGGTAATACACTCAACATCACAGTTTGTTTCATATTTGAAGCCAAATTCTTCTTTCAACTATAAAGAAAAAGAGCAATGAAACCAGGATATATTTTACTGAATTATACATAGGAGAAAGTAAAAATGTTGCTGTTCTAAACACAAACATTTTTCAGGCTACAATGGAAATTATAATTCAACTATCTTTCTAATTCACTTTTGTAACTGCTCATTAATTCTTATAAGAATACTCACTCTTTGACAATTGTACAGCTCCCCATTGCAGAGAAGAGCTACAAAAGGATATTTGTGAAGCTTCATTGGCTGCATTCCATATAATGAATCTACTATTGTTAAACGATGAAATCCCACAACACCATCCTGGAAATAAGGAATGGTAAAATACCTAATTGATGAAGAAACAATCAAAACATAAATTATAAGTTCTATTCCAGTGGCAACAATAATTATGAATACAAAACTAAATTTTAACACATATATTTTGATTTATTTATATTTATCAATTGGTAACATGTAATTTGTAATAAACCTTTCATAATTTTATCACCTGGTTTTTGTATGTTTACCTGATGAACTTAATACTTACCTTTACTTTTTGATCAAATTCTATTCTCCATGCATCTGGACCACGGTGTGAAATATTTGTGAAGGAACTGTTTGAATGAACTGATGTATGGGTCTCCAGACCAAATAATGCCCAAATGCCACACATTTTTCTGCAAATTAAGAAATGTTATTTTCTAAAATCTCAAGTAGCATATTATGCTCATGCCTCGCTGCTGAAAAGAAAAAAAAAAAAAAATATATATATATATATATATATATACACATACAATTTATGTTAACTGACATTGAGTATTTGTATGTTAATAGTTCTCTTGTGCTTTTTATTTGAATTAATCAGTACTATGTTTGCAAAGATAGAATCTGACTGAAATTGTATTTGCGGTAAAATTTCTGTATCAATTCTTTGGATGGAATATGCTAATTATATTTTAAAAAAGGAACTAAAAGGTTTGGAACTACAAAAGTCAAGCTAAAACAGGGTGTTTGGTATAAAGGAATTTTTCATTATTAAAGTGACAAATAAAATTAGTAGTGGGGCAAGAATAAAAACAAAAACAATAAATACATTTATGGGTTGGAGATATTTCTCTCTCTGCGGATTTCAAAGCTACACAGTTGACAACAACCTCCTAAGCTATGTCATGGTGTGGTCATGGCCTATTCTAGTAGTTGACGTAGGAACTGTAGCTCCTCTGGTCCGATAACCATAAATGAATACCATGTGCAAATATCTGTTAGGCTCCATAGCAGTAATTATGTCCCACAACAGTTTGAAATCATCACGGTGGAAAGTGGGCGTTTCCGCTCCAGTGCGTCGAACTGTGGTTAATTTCGCCCACATTTCGCCACTGTAGTTTGATGTGATAAAGATAGTGCCAATCTCGAAAAATATACGCTAACTTTTAGCGATTCGCGAAATTATGGAAGTACTTAAAAACGTAATCTGAGAGTGTTATCTGCACGGGAGGTGCCGAAATATTATTCAGAACGGACTATACAGGTATCGGTAATGATTTTTATGCAATATAATTACTTTTGGGAAGGTCATTGGATATAAAATAATGCCATTTGTTTAAAGTCCAGCATAGTACAATTCTGTACACGTATTTCACGTCATTAATGCGGGCAATGAGATGAGCTGTCCTGCTTAGCTTTGTTCTCAAGTTGTGTAAAAAGAATTGTCACATTAATGTATGACTATTAGTTGATGCTTAGCCTGCTTACATTTGTAACTTAATATGAAGATAATAATACTTTACTTATAACAGACCTATATATTTTCTGCTGCTATAAAGTGATATTAAAAGTTGTCTGTTTTAAACACAATGTTTAAAACTTTTCTCTCTTTTAAATCGTCCAAAATGAGCCTAGTTGTAGGACATTTTTCTTACAAAAGTACTTCTGGCTACTTGCATGGTTGTGGAATAAAGCAAAAGTACTATATTTAATTGCACATATTACTGATTTTAAAAAGTAGGCCATATATAAAATGTTTATGTTCAGATTTAATTTTATTAGGGATTCTGATCTTTATTTTAAAAATTTCAAATATCAAACTGAAACTGTTCACTAAGATGGATCATGGCAATCATTATTTACAACCTGTTAATATTCCTGAAGTAGATATAGAACACTTCGATAAATAAAAAGGCAGTTATTTAATCTAAAATTTCTCTCCAATGTTTCTCTTATTTTCTCGTTGAAAGTTGGCAACTCCACATGCAATTGGTGGGCTTTTGAAATTTGAAAGACCTTCTGATGAACCACCTGTTGTTTACATTTTCTTTCAGTTTGTTCTTCATAGTCGTGTAATTTTCAGCATCTTCTGTATCGCTGCAATTGGTAATGGTACCACTTTTTATTATTAAATGACTATAAGAATTTTAATGTATTAAGCAACTAAATTATTTTAAGAGTAGTCCCAGAATTTCAGAGATGTTCCCATGTTATGGTCTATATTTCTTGAAGTTGATTATAAACCTAGACCTTGGACATTCAACGTTTCTCAAGAAATGTAAGAGCCAGCTGGCCTGCCTTAAGCTTTGACTCTCTTTTGCTCAAAAGTCAAAATAATTGAAAATTGAAATATATATTTATTGCTAATATACATGTGGTAAACACCAATACGCAATATTATTGGCAATAACAAGTGAACGTTAGCGTTAACATGTAAGGTATGAACATACTCGGTAGCTTTGTTTCCATACTAAGTTTCTGAAATAGTTGTTTACTCATTTTTTATTTACTCATACAACCTTAATTTGTACCTCCATCTGTTGTCAACATTTCGCTAGTATATCCAAACTTAAAATTTATAAAAAAAAAAATCATTCGGTTCAAGCTTACAAATGCTTGAAACTATATTTAGAACGATTGTAGTTACATTTGTATCTATCAAATCAGGTTATGCTGTACAAAAAGTTATGGTAGAAGGATAATTATATCAAAGCTTCAGTGAGGTGCAGGTATATTCAGATACAATTAGTTTTATCACTGTAGCATGGGACATTAAATTAAAATATAAAAATTAATTGCAAAATTAAGAAATTCTCCTCCGGAATTAGACACCAAATTTGTAACCATGAATTTTGTTTGAAAGTTTGTCTAACTTCTCTAACCTGTTTCTTTATGCTGTGAGCGTAGTCCTTCCAAAGCACTCGACTTACAAGAATTGAAAGTATAAATTCAGCAATAACGAAATTTCTACTCGTGGCAGTTTACACGTTACCGGCAAGGGGTTTGAGCACGACAACAGAGCGCGACCCTGCCACAGATCTAAATTTGACGTACAGTTTAAAAGCGTGCTCTAAGACTGACAACCTTACATACTTCTCTGTGTAATTTGCTTTCTATACTACTTTTAATATATCAGTGTTTGTACCAAGAAATATATCTCCAATAAAAACTATTCTCGTGATTACTCTTCACTGTCATATATAACGTTTTTGTTATATAAAACATGATAGGTAATAATAGTAATTCTAGTTACATCAAGTTGGCAACAGGATTACTTGTTCAAACTTCAACAGCTGATGGGCTGACGCAATATGTCCTTAATGTTGGGTTATGGGATAAGTGGCTGGCAGATATTTAATAAAGTCGAAATCGCCTTTTGCCCTTGAGTAACAGGCAAGAATGAAGTTTCTAGTCCTTATTAAGTGAAACATGTGTCAATGTAATTTATAATACAACTTGCAATTTCATGGGAGAGTGGCACACGACGCGTCAAACGGAGAACAATATTTTCATCTGTGTTTTTCATACCGGAACACTGCGTACCTAGCGTTAATAAACCGCAATAACCACATTTCAGTGGTTTATTTTCAAAATCAATAAATCTGGAAGGTGTTCTGCTGGAAGACACTGCAGAGATCTGCATAGGCCAGGTCATTCCCATTAGAATGAATTAAATGATATGCTGGTAATCTCCACTTACCATTGTTGACGAGCTGCTTTTATAACTCTTTTTCCCTAACCTTCCTTAATCACCAGTTCAGTTGACGTTATACATTGATAGTGCAGTGTTTCTGTGGTTTTGTTGCAACAAGGGGTTTTGGTACCAACAGTTTTGCTCAACCAAATTTTCTTGAAAAATAGTGGGATTACGCCTTTATTAATCATAATTTTCTATTAGGGTGAGGTGCTTTGTGAAATGTTAGCCATTTTTTTTGTCAAAGATGTGACAAAAGGTTTTAAAAAAACTCTCCTTCCCAAATACTCTTTACGTGGTAATATTTTTGTTATATTTTATTTTCTCATAAATGGCTCTAACAATTTTGCTTAAAATGGAATTATGTATTTAATACATTTATTGACAAATAAAACGTATACCTTTAATATTACGGGAAAATTAAGTCCTTATTCCAAGGATTTCATTTTTATGATTTGATACGACGAATGAACTACAAGAATTCAAAATTTGGAGCACAAAAAAATGTAGATCTCTTTAAAGCATTAACTTTTTTTCTCCTGCATCAGCCATTTTCAAGACATCGGTTGTTATTGGCTTGAATTTTGTAACACCACTCTTTATATATGTGCATAAGTATTATAGCTATTGATTTTTCTTACGACTTCATAGAAAGAGATCTGTGAAAATTAAAACCCATGTACATATACAGAAATGTGCACTGTTTAAACGTTAATTTCAATTAACATGAAGCAACTAGAAAATGACAATTTTGTAAGAATAGTTTACAGAAGTTGTATAAAAATAAACGGTTGTGAATAATGAAGCGCCATGAATGTAATGCACCAGCTTGTTTAAAATTATATTTAGATTTCATTCTCTAAAGGCTTGTTTTATGATAGTAATTGTATTTTATTTACGTTCACTTATTGGGATGACAGTTTTTATTTAGAACTGTGTGCACAAAGGCAACATATTTGCTCTGCTTATCAAGACTACTTCACCGCGCCTCTCTGTAAATGAATAACAGCTCCTCGAGATGGCACATATAAAGTCATATAGTTCGAAAATTTAACAATTTTAGTATAGTACACAAGTTAAATTTAATAATGCCACTTAAACAGTAGGATTTGTGAAGGAGGAGAAGGAAAGTCCTTTATCCCTTTTCATTTCCAATAATGGGCATTGTTGTCTTGGTTCCTCCACTTTTAAAGCATCTGCTACATTATTTTCATCCAATATAGCGTTACCTGTGGAAATTCTCGTCTCACTTATTTCATTTATATGAAAGGTGTAGGTAGCTATTTCTTGTTTTGTGTTTTTCATAACCAAACTTCCATGTTTTCCCCCTTACTTAAAGTTAAATATTTAGAGAAAATTTTAATTTGCTGAGAAATAATTTATTATATTTCAAAGTTCAATTTCGAAGATTTATATGAACAGTTTTTGAAAAATGTACCAATCTTTGACATTTGTCTGGATTAAAATTGAAATATCAAGTTATGTAAAAGAACATTAAATGACCGCAGTTTTAAATTCTTAACATTAAAAATATTATTTCTAATTGTTAAAATATTCGTTTTTCGGAAATAATTGATTTCGTAGAATGTTGACGCCCTTCAATTATAAACAGTTTGAGTCGAGTCTCTAATCAGGCAGACTGTTGGCCTTGAATGGGCGAGCAGTGCCATCTGTCAGGAACATCGCGGGGAAGGTCATAGGCTAAGGTGAGAATGAACTTTAATTTAAGAGTTCTTTTGTCATTATTGTCATCGTCACGATCATCATCATTTTACTAGGACTTTCTAAACCAAGACGGAAGGAAATAAAAGTTACTGTTACTGGACTATGATAAGGATATCACAGGTGACCAAATATCCCATCATCGGTATAACCTGAAGGGAAAAAATATTAGAGAAAGCCCTTTCGCACGCGTGTATGTCTTATTTTTATTTATCTAATTTTACGACGCTGCCAGTTCAGCGCCACCAGTGTAGCGAAATTTTGTCCCGCAGTTCTTTCACATACCAGAAAATCTATGACGAGCTATTTGCTTTAACACACTTAAAAACAAATTGGTTTCGAATCCGCGACTTTGGGATAGGCAGGTTAACAACTAACCAACTGAGCCACCTAGAACGACGTGACTATCTGTGAACAACATAATTAAAAACGTAATCTGAATAAATTCAAACTTGATACTGAAGTTTAGTATCTTCAAAAGATGCATCATGAAGATTTTCAAGAAAATTTCCCATTCTAAACTACTCTTTAGCTCTTCTTCTTCTTCTTCTTCTTCTTCTTCTTCTTCTTCTTCTTCTTCTTCTTCTTCTTCTTCTTCTTCTTCTTCTTCTTCTTCTTCTTCTTCTTCTTCTTCTTCTTCTTCTTCTTCTTCTTCTTCTTCTTCTTCTTCTTCTTCTTCTTCTTCTTCTTCTTCTTCTTCTTCTTCTTCTTCTTCTTCTTCTTCTTCTTCTTCTTCTTCTTCTTCTTCTTCTTCTTCTTCTTCTTCTTCTTCTTCTTCTTCTTCTTCTTCTTCTTCTTCTTCTTCTTCTTCTTCTTCTTCTTCTTCTTCTTCTTCTTCTTCTTCTTCTTCTTCTTCTTCTTCTTCTTCTTCTTCTTCTTCTTCTTCTTCTTCTTCTTCTTCTTCTTCTTCTTCTTCTTCTTCTTCTTCTTCTTCTTCTTCTTCTTCTTCTTCTTCTTCTTCTTCTTCTTCTTCTTCTTCTTCTTCTTCTTCTTCTTCTTCTTCTTCTTCTTCTTCTTCTTCTTCTTCTTCTTCTTCTTCTTCTTCTTCTTCTTCTTCTTCTTCTTCTTCTTCTTCACCTTTCTTTTCTGCCTTTCAGCGTTGGATTTAAACATTTTTAAACTCTTCTTGGTCCTGTACTATACTTCTTAAACCTTACAATTATTTCTCTTTTCTTCGCAGTTTCACTGATGTATCACTTCCATTCTTTCTTTGATCTGCCTCGTCGTCTTCATCATCCGTGCTGCAAGAGTTTGTTTTGTTGTATGTTTATTCATTATGATTTATGACCATATGCCCATTCCATTTCGAGATTCTTTACTTTTCCAAGTAAAGGCTAGTAAAATTGTTTATTTTTTCAGATATATTTCTTAAATTGATTAAAATTTTATATATTTAAGATATTTGCGCAAGTAAATATACATCTTAAATTTTCTAAGAATGGTCTTATTCAGAAGGAATTTTATATAATTTTGTGTAATTGGTAAATGGTAAAAGATGGACAAAATAACTCTCCACACAACAAATACAGGTTTCTTAAAAACATAGAACTTATCTAAAAACGCATCTTTTTCTTGTGGCATCTAGCCATTTCCTAGATATCGGTTAAATATATTTCAATCAAGTGCTCTGCCCGCCTCGGTGTGTGTCTGACTCACGTTCAAGAGGTCCCGAGTTCGAATCTCGATCAGAGCGTGTTCCAGGATAAGGTTTGTTTTCCAAGGTTCTCCCTTATCCCGAAAAACGAATGTCTGGTAACTCCAACCTCTATGTACCCTGGACTCATTTGAGCACTATTCCCATTTAATTCCTCGTCCAATCTGACTTAACGTTGGAGGACCTAAATAAAAATAAAGTGCTGTCGCTATTTACTTGTTTCTCGCGATGTTATGGACAGAGTATAGAATTTTAAAACCACAGCGAACCGTTTTGAAGCTATCAATTCGGTTCTCCCCATCCTTCCTCTGCGTACAGCGAAATGTGTAATGAAATCATATCTGAAAATGTTTATTTTTATAAAACGAAGCAGATAAAAAATAAGCTTCCGTAGGGATAATTTTAAAAGCTATATAAATATAAATAACTTTGGATAGAGAAAGTCACATGAATGCAATGTATCTGCAATTTTATTATTCATTTTTTCACAGAATCGTCTTTTAGCTACCTTTTAACAGTTACAATTTTGCTTGCATCATATTTATTTTTAACAACTGCAGTAGTTGTACTTATTAACATTTATAAAGGCAGTTTAGTATGGTAAAAGAATTTTTCAATATATTTTACAAAGTTAGCGTTTCTCGTGTTCCTATTCATAAGTAGTACAAAAGAATGAATTTACCTCAAATTGTTATTAAGGAAGGAATTTTTTATTTGTTGGCATAGTTTTATAAATATCGTGTATTGTCAGTAGCTCACGCTGGCTTTTCGGTTTAAGTTCACTAAAATACATTGCTACGTACACTCCGCACCACTTTCAAACTTTTTAAATGATAAGGAATTATGCCAATTGTGGAAAAATCCTGGTCCAATTAGGATTTGAAACATATGTCTTTGGATTTAGAAGTCAAGTTGCTCGGCTACTATGCCAGATGCCAATTATTGCGACGGAGGTTTATTTGAAAGCTTTTGTGGTTGTGGATCACATATATTGTATAAACTCTATTTTTTTTTTTAACTAAGGGCTTTCTACAGTGCTTACCGCAACCAAACCAATAGCCAACTATATAGAAAGTTGTGTCAACATAAAACTTAGAGAGCAATCCTTTTCCTCCATTTCTCCCTATCTAATGCATCTACATCAAGCAGTCCTTTCTGTCTCATACACTTTTTCACTTTGTCCATCCACTGATCATTAGGTCTTCCCTTCCTATTTCTTCCTTCTGGCGTCCATCTGAGCACTTCCTTTGGTAATCTGCCATCACCCATTCTTAATATGTGTCATACCATTGTAGTCTTTTCTCATTTAAGACTTCTATGACATCTCTTTCCACATTTAACAACTCTCTTATTATTTCACTCCTTATCCTATCCCTTCTTGACTTTCTGGAGACCTTCTCCAGAAGGCAATTTCCGTTGCTCTTAATTTATCCTCTTGTATTCTACTGATTGTCCAAGTTTCTGCTTCAAAGAGCATCGCACTTTCCACCAATGCTTTATAATTCGTTTTGGCCAAAATATTACTACTCCATAAGATTGCATCTAAGATCTATATCTAAGTATAAATTCTAATTCATTTTTAAACAGTCTCAAATAATCACAAATTTATCAAATATAAATATTAATTATCTAATTTCTTAAAAACTTGGTGATGTGTAAAATATGCGTTTCTTATGTGAAGATAATGATTTTATTCCAGCATGGAATAAGAAATGTTCTGGTGGGGAGGGGGGCATCAGTCTGCATGAAGTGGTATAGCATCCCAACTTATTCTTTTTCTTGTTCCATTTATACCCCGCCTTTAACTCCGTTCTCCTTTGGAACACATTGAAGGGTATGTTGGGTTTTAATCATTAGACCACGCACCCCCACGAACCCGGGACCCCTAGCACAGCAGGCAGGTGCTCTACCGACTGAGCTACGGGACCAGCCACCCTAATCCTTGTTTCACATAAGCTTGCCCCGTATCTCTTAACGGTCACGTGACCTTATCACCTCTCATTGGCTGCTATTGCAGTATAGACTGTTATGCGGTAAAAATTAGTTCGTTATTTAACATGGTGATATATCTTTATGTATCGGAAGAGAATTGTCAAATTTATATTTTCGTAACTCTTTTAATTAAATATATTACGCAACAGAGTTGATTTATCTGAAATGCATGTTAATTCATAAACGAAGTAAAGAGGAGGTTCCTTTGCCCTCAACCCCGTGTTTCATATGACACGATAGCACGTGATTTAGCGGTAGTGGTGACATATTTGTTTATATGACTTTTATCACTGACCTTGTTTTGAACTGTATTAGTCATATGTTGCCATTCGAAGGTGTATTGTGCCGAGTGCGAGAGCTAAATTATTTTATTGATCGTTTATTGCGCGTGTACTTATATGTATAATGGCAGAGTCTACCGCCAGTTTTTCGCTGAAGCATCGCAAGGGAAAACCTTTACAAAGCGGCCAAACAATAATTGTGTTGCATGTGTTAAATGCACTCACAGAGAAGATTCCGTCTTTGTCAGTGAGAGAACTCGAACAGCTGTGCTCTGAACTTACAGGTGTGTTAGATGCGTAGGAACATCGCGACATGAAATTGAGACAACAGGACAACTTACCACTCCAGGGGCGATTTTGTTGTGTGGCGAAGACTTATTTAAGGACAATAAGACTGTATCAAGATACAAATAAAAAAATATACGACCTTGACGAGACTTGGATGAATGAAGGACA
This sequence comes from Mantis religiosa, assembly GCA_030765055.1. NCBI lineage: Eukaryota > Metazoa > Arthropoda > Insecta > Mantodea > Mantidae > Mantis > Mantis religiosa. The sequence goes on along the minus strand of CM060947.1, from coordinate 70,169,084 downwards.
CACAAGTATCGCGTGACACGACTTTTAAGGTTGAAAGACAAGCATTTTTGCAAGGTATGTGTGCTGGTTTAAAAAGTTTCATTGGAAAAGGCCGAAGGCCTTTCATTATAAACTTGTTTCAGTTTCATTGCTCATTCATCCAGTTTCGACTTGCTCAGTTTCATTACAAACTTCATTATTTTTGCATGCCTTCATATTCTTATTTGTATGATTTTATCTATCTTCCTGGCAATTATTATGACGTTTACTGCAGTTTAAAATGTCACGGGAAGGCACCGCCTATGGCCTATGGCGCGAAAGCATTAGCCAATTTGGATGAGGGGGAAGGTAGTTGCACGCGGAGTGATATATGTCAGCGGGGCAACGTTATATGAAACAGATATTAGCTTATTGATTTTATATATGTGCACTTATTTAATGACAATACTGAATCTATAGTAAATCGTAAACTTACTCTACGTCATAGTGAGTGCTAGGGACAAACCCGTAAGGCGTATCAGTATATCGCGTACTCTCGGAGGTTCAGAATATGAAGGCTGTTCATTTGCAATCATGTCTTCTGGACGTGTCGTGCATTGGCAGGTTCGAGAAGTCATATAATAACCTGGTAGTATATCGCGACAAGAAGAAAGATAAAGGGATCCAGAATTACATTTATATTTTAATTTTTCATAATTATTAAACTAACATGATAATTAGTAATTACATTTATAGTAACTAACATTATATACGCAAAGTTTCGTAAATGTTATCATTCCAATGCATTTACAGTATGTTTACCTATATCACGGAAGTGAGCCATACGTACAGATTAAACACTGAAGTGTAGTGTAGTGATAATAAGAAAAGTTTTCATTAATGTCAGAGCGTTTTGCAACTAAGAAAACTAAGTGAATCATGATTATTGGTAAAACACGCAAAAAAAAAAAAAAAAAAAAAAAAAAAAAAAACAAGAAGCACAGAATCTGATTTGTGTATGATAACGACAGTGACAATGAGACATCGTTTAGTGACAAAACATTGTTGATGATATACCCTTCTGCCAGTTGAGTAAATAACCTTTTCAGAAATTATTCCTGCTGTACAGTTTGTACAGATTTGTGACTTAATAAGAAAAGTGTAGTGACTAATTTAATTGGTTTTCTCTCATTCTTTTTATTCCGTTATGGAGGTTACAGAAGATGGGCTGTTTAACTTCAGTTTCATTCTTTGAAAATTATTGCAATAAGTATTACTAGGTACATATTTAATGTATTTACCATCATTAAGGTTATTTCTTGGTTTTGTGTACTACTGTTGCGTATAATGACCTAACCTGTCATATTTGTCAGGGCGACTTACCTGGATAAGGTTATTTTCGGGATTTTCCCTAATCTTGAAAGACGAATGTCGGGTAACTCAAAGCTCCATGGACCCCGGACTCATTTGAGCATTATTTCACCCATTTCATTTATCTTCCGGTATAACTTAACTTTGTAGCACGTAAATTTAAATTAAAAAAAAAAACACCTTTCATATCAGCCACACGCAGCTCCCGCATTGCTTACTGTACACCAAGTTACCAATATTTCGAACATAAAACAAATGAATACAGCATTGTCAGTGAAGGTCAGTGCGTCTGTCCGCGTTCTTAGTTATGTGTTAACCTTATTTCACATTACATTAGAAACGCTTTCATTATTTTGCATCCGTAGTAGGTATCTTGTGGATGGCATTTTCTATTTGTAATTTAAAAGTTTGTATTGCTCAAAATTCATAAGACGTATTTTCTAAAATATATTTTTCTTAGTTAACTCCAAGCAAGAGAGGATTGATAGCTCATTGTTGGTTATACATATTTATTTATTCGTAACAACGGAAAGCTGAGTCCAGAATTTACAGGTCGCCAACACGACAAGGTAAGCATAACAATTAAAATGCTTACAAGTAGTTAAAAAACTATATGTTAGTTGGACAAGGAAACAATATCAAACAAAAATGTGTAGTACGTGCTAATACATGATAGAACATATCAACGTATAATGATCAAATGAACTATTATTTTCAAATGGATTTCTTGAGTGGATTATAATTTTAAAAAACAACATCAATATTTAATTCTTTTTTTTTATGTTCACTCTCTTACTTGTGTAAATTTGGGTTTGTTTGCATTGAATTTTTCTGGTTGTATGTACTTATATAAGCCATTCGTTCTCCGAATTTCGAGAATATGTATTTTTGAAAGTTGTCTGTCCAAATATATTTGTGTAATGGATAATTACATAAACATCTGGTGTGTTAAACTCGCATATATTTATATATCTATCGTTTATCTATTCTACAAGCAATTCATACAAAAACTATGTTTGTATCATCATGTCAATTCAGGTAAGCATTTGCAGAAATGGTTTCATTACACATTATTGCAGGTATAAAGGGACTACGGGAAGTTGAAGTGTTGATCTTAAATGTTTTATATGCTAACATCAAAGTTCCAACTCTGGACATTCGTGAGATGGTGAGGAACAAATTGGTGACAACACTTACAAATAACCAATTACTGAAGAACTTAACGCCCCCCCCCCCAAAAAAAAAACCTTGCTGATACCACAAAACGTACGTTTTCAGTGTAGCACTCAATAAATGTGACAAGAAATCGTATTTCTTATTTTGGAAAAATCTTAATATTTTATGAAAATCTCCACATTTCTTTGTATTTTGCAAGATTTGGGATGTCTCGGTTTTAAACTAATTTACATTAGCACGGAGCCAGATCTGCCCTGTGGAGGGAGAACGTTTCTCCCAATACTATTTCTAAACAAGAGAAAAGTTGTGACAAGTTTATCAGCTACACAGTTCCGGAAAATAAAAGAGTGTATTACGATAGAGCAGTATATATTTAGCAGAAAAAAGATATATTCATACCTGCATTGACATTTGATGCAGGTAGGTTACTTATACTTTTAATTCAGACTCTGCGAACTGCACAAAACTTGCCCAGAAATCATTTACAAATGAGCACTTTAAGGTATAACTAGCCTGCATACATATAGATATATTTTATCAAATGCTGGAAGCTAAAATGTTACCATTATAAAATAAGCACATCACTCCAATTCTTATGATTGAGAGAAGTTTTTTAAGACTGGAAGTGAGTCTAGCATATTCTACTCCTGCCAAGCTAGTAAGATTTTATTGTAAGATCACGCACATAGTGCCAAAAGTGGAGCTAGCAAATGTAGCGCCTTAAAAGTAAGCTGTCGTGACTTGGAGCCATCATCGCAGAAAACAGCAGGTATTGAAGATAGACAATATAACCTTTTATCCGATAAGTAATATTTAAAAGCTTTTAGTGACATTCCTTATTTAATATTAAGCAAGGACAAAGCACCAGTAACTTATTATTTTTTCTTCTGTGTTTAAAAATTTTACAGCAATTAAAACCTCTAAACGCTATGTAATTCTTTGCATTTCAGTGGTATTTTATTATTAAATTTGGACAAAAATCTACAACGCTTATCTTTTCAAATACGAACAATTTTAGATGTTTTGGTTTTAATATATCTATTCGAGGTACATTCAAGTTATAAAACTAGGGACGTATTTAAGGAGGAAGTACAGGAGGTCCGGACCCCCCAAACGAAAAAGTTTATTCAAGCTTCTCATCTTAGCGTCTCTATTCACTGTCAGGCAGGCATGAAGTTATTTAAGAGATAATCGAAAAGTTAGTGCACAGCAGCTCTAGAACTCGTTAAAATTCACAAATAATGTCAATTACTATAATGTATTGCAAAGGCAACCAATTCCGATGTATTATAATTTGTTGATTAGAATTCCCAGATACTTAAAGGTGTGTAATTTTTAACTTCTAAGTTCCTATTCTCTTTTTCATTCAAGGAGAACTAACACTTCAAATGCATCAATCAGTAGTTCGCTTTTTAAATATCTGATTACTGCTTATATCACTTTATCCCAGGTATAAGAAAGAACAAAAAATGTGCAATGTGCAAGGGCTTTCTACAGTTTTTATCCAAAGAAACAAGACAAAAACAAACTTTTCTAAGAACAATTTGTAGAAGCTTGGGTGGAGAAAGTCATGTAAATATAATATATTACTTGTGTTTTTATTTTTTACTAACATGATAAAACCACATCCCTGATTATTTATTTATTAAAAGCAAATAATTCAACATAGATTTTTTTTACCCCTCCCCCCGGAAATTGACTTCTAAATACGTGCCTAATAACACCTAAATGACGACGTTTTCATTGCAAGAACAGTGTGTAATCATTCGTTTTCTCCATTTTCGTGGTATGACACCTATAGAAATTCATCGCCATTTGAGTGAGGCATGTGGTGATGGTACCATGGATGTTTCTAATGTGTAACAGTTCAATGAAGGCAGAACATGGTGTGAAAACAAACCAAGACAGTCACGGCCTCGCACCAGCCGGTCTGACGACATGATCCAGCGAGTGGAGAGCGTTGTTTTGGAGAATAGCCGATTGAGCGTTGCAGACATCGCCTCCAAAATTGGCATCTCCGTGGGATCTGTGCACACAATCCTGCATGAAGATATGAAAATGCGCAATGTGTCTGTGTCTTCCAGGTGGGTGCCACGAATGGTGACGGATGATCACAAGACTGTGCGCGTGGCAAATTGTCAGGCGATGTTGACGCGTAATCATGACATGAATGGAACATTGATTACAAGCTGTTCTTGCAATGAAAACGTCGCCATTTTAAGTATCAATGCCACTAGAGTTCTATGCACTGTTCAGTGCTACCATCTCTGTCATGCATTCACAAAGAGTCCACGTGTATTTAAAAAAAGGGGAAGTTCCTATCTGGTCCCAGTCCTGAAAAAAAAATAGGTGTTATAACTTAAACACACCTCGTATATTTCATAATATTTTGTGCTTTTTTTCTTTCACATTTTGGAAAATATGTTCCATATTTTTTGCAATTTTTCTTATTATTTTGCCTGTAATTTCTTGTACTTCTTCGCCTCCATTCATGAATAATGCTAAGTTTGCTGCAACACTCGGATTTCGCAGGAAATAAAGCACAATGGTGGGAATTATTCTAGAATGCCGATATATTGTTTCGTAAATAAGTTAAAAGAATTCAATTGCATCCCTTTAATAAGTACTCCTAGTATTTATCTGTGTGCTAAATAGCTGGAAGTAATGACATCGAGTCCCAAGGTTTTATCCCTACATAAAATGATCTATCGGTTCCAGCAGGGGCGGCCGGTGAGTCGTTGTATTGGCGGTGCCATAAATAAATACATAAATAATAAATAAATAAAAAATAAATAAGGGTTGTTAAAATATAAATATGTGTACCAATTTCGAACGATTTGGGTAATCTTATCAATAATCCATCCTATTTTATAATATACTGTACCAAACAGAACGTACAGGGAAACGGAAATAGATATTTATTACATGCGTACTCTTGTTACGCACAGGTGTAACGAGCACAGTAAAATTTTGATAATACAGTTCATGGAGAATGTGATATGAAGCGTTCGTGTACGATTTCGCGACAGAGAGACAGGTATCTTAAGTGCCGTGCTTTACTGCACTTACGGATAAAGCGTGAGCCAGAGAAATCTCGGCACTACCTTCTCCCATAAGAAGCCGTGTATAAGCAGACATCCTAGCCCGTAACACAGGCGCTTATGAGCGTAGATGGTGCCGTTCTGGAATCGGCACCAAGCCACGGGAAATAACCAGCGCAGAGCTCTTGCGTTTAGCGCGCTTTTTCACACGAGCGAGCAGATTACTCAGAAACAACCTTTTTTGCGCAATTCCTATACACTTCTCTTCCTTTCGTTTTCATAAAGATGATGCCATGGCACAGCGGCACTACCTTAGAAGCCGCCCCCGGGGTTCCAATATAAATGTGTTAGAGAATAAAAGTCAATGTTCTACATTTTTGTTGACTCATGTTATAGAAATTGTCTATACTTTCAACAGATTCTGGCTTAACTTCGCTATTTTTATATTCTTTAGGATAAAAGCACTTCAGGCTATTTCATGGAACTCAGTCGATTTTCTGATGTAAGTTATGGCTCATGTCCAATTATGGAAGTACTTAAGTGGTACCAAGAGGATCCTTATGAAGATAAAATAAAGCTGGTTACTGGAGGTAAGTATTTATTGTTTTAGATCTATAGCACATAGCAAATGGTTTTGAAAATGTTTGACTATTGCTTTAACTTTCGGTATTCATAACACATGTTTTCGAAATTATTATAATACTATTATATTACTATTCTACGGATCTGTGCCACTTTTAGCTCGGCACTTAATATCAGCATTAATTTCTTCATGACATACATTTAACGTAGGCTCTGGTAAACCATTTTGTTTAGGTATCCTGGAAAATATCGTTAAATACTGCAGCATTGTTCATGTGCTACTTTCCAACTGCAGCTAAAGCTGAAGTAAAGTTTATTAGCTGTCCAATTATTCCAAGATTGCTAGATTCTGCTGTTGCATCAAGGCAAGTCCAGACTGACCGTAGAGTTTAATAAAATCATTCATTATTTTGAAAAGTACATGTCAACTCTTCTTACGTAGTCATTTTGTCTTTTTATATTCTGCCTGAAAAGCTCAGATAAGGTGTTACCAAATTTGTATTTGTCCAAGGACTGATAAATCTAGATAAGCGTTCTTATGTCCAATAGATACATGGTGTTTTTTTTTTAACTTTCCGTTTTAGATGACAGATCTGACATACTAGTATTGTATCTTTACCCTTAACAAACACTAAGCACTGAAAACAGAATGGCTTGTTTGTAGAAATGCAGTCACAAATCCAATCATTTCTGTTATACATATTTAAAGTTTAAAAGACCTGCAAAATGTATTATCTCGGCTGGTTTGGCTTGCTTGAATTCCAGCTGATTGCGGCATCGGCATACCAAGCTTCTTTACTTATCTTCCAAGCATAAAGCCGAGAAATTTGATGGATAGAGTCAACATGAAAAATTCAATGCCATGGCCGGGATTTGAACCACGGATCTACTGGTTTCCGTCCAGTCGCTCTTAACCTTTGAGCTACCATGGCCAACGTGCCTTCCTGACATTAAATTCTCCAGTTGACTTTTTCATGTTGACTCTATCCATCAAATATCTTAGCCTATATACGGCTAGTGTGGAGAAATGATTAATTTCCATCAATTAACTAAAATAATAAGAGTTAAATGATGAAGCCTGGAACTTAAGTACTTACAACAGTAAGTCGCCACGAACGGTGTATCTCGGATGTGAGAGCCCCTAGTGGTCTACCGGGGAAATATATGAGTCAACTGGAGAATTTAATGTCAGGAAGGCACGTTGGCCATGGTAGCTCAAAGGTTAAGAGCGACTGGACGGAAACCAGTAGATCCGTGGTTCAAATCCCGGCCATGGCATTGAATTTTTCATGTTGACTCTATCCATCAAATATCTTAGCCTATATACGGCTAGTGTGGAGAAATGATTAATTTCCATCAATTAACTAAAATAATAAGAGTTAAATGATGAAGCCTGGAACTTAAGTACTTACAACAGTAAGTCGCCACGAACGGTGTATCTCGGATGTGAGAGCCCCTAGTGGTCTACCGGGGAAATATATGAGTCAACTGGAGAATTTAATGTCAGGAAGGCACGTTGGCCATGGTAGCTCAAAGGTTAAGAGCGACTGGACGGAAACCAGTAGATCCGTGGTTCAAATCCCGGCCATGGCATTGAATTTTTCATGTTGACTCTATCCATCAAATACCTTAGCCTATATACGGCTAGTGTGGAGAAATGATTAATTTCCATCAATTAACTAAAATAATAAGAGTTAAATGATGAAGCCTGGAACTTAAGTACTTACAACAGTAAGTCGCCACGAACGGTGTATCTCGGATGTGAGAGCCCCTAGTGGTCTACCGGGGAAATATATGAGTCAACTGGAGAATTTAATGTCAGGAAGGCACGTTGGCCATGGTAGCTCAAAGGTTAAGAGCGACTGGACGGAAACCAGTAGATCCGTGGTTCAAATCCCGGCCATGGCATTGAATTTTTCATGTTGACTCTATCCATCAAATACCTTAGCCTATATACGGCTAGTGTGGAGAAATGATTAATTTCCATCAATTAACTAAAATAATAAGAGTTAAATGATGAAGCCTGGAACTTAAGTACTTACAACAGTAAGTCGCCACGAACGGTGTATCTCGGATGTGAGAGCCCCTAGTGGTCTACCGGGGAAATATATGAGTCAACTGGAGAATTTAATGTCAGGAAGGCACGTTGGCCATGGTAGCTCAAAGGTTAAGAGCGACTGGACGGAAACCAGTAGATCCGTGGTTCAAATCCCGGCCATGGCATTGAATTTTTCATGTTGACTCTATCCATCAAATATCTTAGCCTATATACGGCTAGTGTGGAGAAATGATTAATTTCCATCAATTAACTAAAATAATAAGAGTTAAATGATGAAGCCTGGAACTTAAGTACTTACAACAGTAAGTCGCCACGAACGGTGTATCTCGGATGTGAGAGCCCCTAGTGGTCTACCGGGGAAATATATGAGTCAACTGGAGAATTTAATGTCAGGAAGGCACGTTGGCCATGGTAGCTCAAAGGTTAAGAGCGACTGGACGGAAACCAGTAGATCCGTGGTTCAAATCCCGGCCATGGCATTGAATTTTTCATGTTGACTCTATCCATCAAATATCTTAGCCTATATACGGCTAGTGTGGAGAAATGATTAATTTCCATCAATTAACTAAAATAATAAGAGTTAAATGATGAAGCCTGGAACTTAAGTACTTACAACAGTAAGTCGCCACGAACGGTGTATCTCGGATGTGAGAGCCCCTAGTGGTCTACCGGGGAAATATATGAGTCAACTGGAGAATTTAATGTCAGGAAGGCACGTTGGCCATGGTAGCTCAAAGGTTAAGAGCGACTGGACGGAAACCAGTAGATCCGTGGTTCAAATCCCGGCCATGGCATTGAATTTTTCATGTTGACTCTATCCATCAAATATCTTAGCCTATATACGGCTAGTGTGGAGAAATGATTAATTTCCATCAATTAACTAAAATAAGCCGAGAAATTTGTTTCTGAAAGATGAATGCGGTTCATTCCTCTTTCAAATCAAACTCTAAGAATAGAGAGTATGCATATGAACAGTATAGCATAAGTAAATAAATGTATACCTACAAAGTCAAACGAATCTAAGATAACCAGTTCATCATAATGAAAATACACTGCCAACTCCGGTTATGGTTGCCGCTTTCAGTTCGGATCAGTTCCTGCGTGTTTACAAAGTCCAAATAGTCGTTGAGCTGGTTCTTCCACCAGTTCTAATTCATATATTCCTTTCTGTCGAAGGAACACAGTCAATCTTCCTATTCTCGGAGGTTTAGAAGTGAAATTTATCCTCGGCAATATCTGGGTAACGTTTCGGCACGTGCGCGTGCTATCTCGACAACTTACAAGTTTTGCAAACTTTAAACATACTTGTAAAATGCAGTTAAAGTGCTCTAATACGAGAAAGAAATGAAGATTATTGTGTAGATTATGCATATATTTAAAGAACTTTTTTTTTCCCTCCATGAATACACTGAATCTCTGAAGGCATAGGATGCGACGTCTCTTGTAAAATTGTTTATCAAAATTAAGTCTAATTATATGCATTTCTTTAATGCACACTAAAAGGCAATTGTATAAAAACAACAAAATGCTAAAAAGCACCGCAGATTATTTATTTCATTAGTGCGACGGGAGAGAGAACTTCAAAAACTGAAATGAGAGGTTCAAACATATTTTAAACTGAACTAGGATTAATGACCTAGTTTCCTGTTATATGACGTTGGAATCAATAGGTTGATTATTCTTTTGACTTTCTTAAACTAATACCTAACCTAACTAATCTTTTGGAGTTCGAGCGGTCCTTCAAAGTCTAGAGCAGGCCGTTAAACAACCTTGAACTTTGATGATACCGACCTTCAGAAATATCTCTTGTATCACTATAAGAGACGTTGATTACTTATCTAACTGGACCGGAGAAGCTAAACATGTAAAACAAGTCCATTGTCAACAATATAAAGTGAAACATGCGCGCTGTTCACTTATGCAGACGTTTGTTATCTGCAAGTGAAACACAGTACACCTCGAGACACAGCTGCAGCATGTTCGCTTGTGTGAAACAAGCTCAACTTATGCCGATAGTGCTGGCAAAGCAGGCCATCAACGCCGACCAATGTAAAGACAAGGTTGATATGATTGTCGGAGGTAAGTCTACAGCTGTTTACTTTTCTTTGTCTAGATAATATGTCTTCAAGCACGTGAGGGAAACGTGCCAGCTGTTACGTAAGACCTTGTCGCAGAATTGGAAGAGCACTTGCTTGAACTTAGAGGCCACGGAAGCCATGAAAACCCGATCGTGGAGCGCGATGAAATGTGTGTTGCTGAGTTACACTGTGCCGTTAAATATTTTTTAACATTACAGTTATGCAAAAACAGATGGGACAGAATATAATATCTACATAATGTAATAAAGCATGCACGAAAAATATCAATGGTACACTCTTCTTTTTGCAGTGTCGCGTTATCGAAGGTCCGGGCTTCGAAGCGACGATCTATTTATTGACTTCTTTATACACATTACTGTTGTGGCCGAGTAGGCGCTATTTTCTCAGGGTTCGTCTCGACGAGTATATGTATCACTACTAAACTATAGAGTAGCTGATGTGGTTGGCTTAGGGATTGGGGTTTTTCTCAGGATTCTTGAACAGAAAGTCTTGTAATACTTTTGTATCGGTGTCAAGTTACTCAGATGTCTGCAGGTTTTTAGTGATATAGGCGACACTCGCGGACCGTACTCATAACTATATATGCTTGAAGCTCTAAAATATTTATCTTAATCTGAGAATACTCTATATAACGTCGGATGAACCTCGCACTTCACGTCGCTTGATGCTGCTACGGCGTAACACTTCTCCCTACCTGACACTTCGCCAGACTGCCCCGATCCTACTCCAACACTGACCTTTTCTATACTTTCAGAAACGGTAAATTCCTTTCTTTCGCTATACAAAAGGGAAGGCCAATAATCCTTATGGCCAACGCTAAGAGGGTAGCAACAACGGAAGCTGTGCCCTTAGTTGCCCCGAAACCTAGCAGACAATCGGAGAAACTACGCCTGTGCATTTTCTTGGTTATAATTTTCGAGGTTTACACCATTTTATACATATTTTGTATATGTGATACGTTCATACAAATATTATTATTATTATAAAATCATAGATATTGCTATTGATATAATTGTTTACATAATTGCTAATAAGTCCTGAATTAATAAAATATAATTATTTATTTTATACTAGAATAACAGGCAGGCGGAGATATCGCTACAGCAGATATTGCTTGTTGGGATTTTAGATTATTCTTACACTTTGATTTTGCAATCTTTTTCTTTAGATATCTCTTTAGCACGGCGTCTTCGTAGCATTTCGTGCGAGAGAATACGCTTTCGACCCTACGAAAATCTTTTCTTTCTGCAAGATCAAAAACCAGGTGCTCTCAGCCAGGTCTTAAAGTTTTAATTGAGAGAACTGTCTTTAAATGCACTCGATTTTCTTACATCCTTCAAAGTGAGGTCATATCGGACAATGAATGGAATGAAGTTGAAATGAGCCCCGAGTCCACAGTTAGAGTTACCTGATATTCATCTTTCAGGATAAAGGAAAATCCCGGAAAACCCCTTAGCCAGATAACACACCCTAACCGAGTTTCAAACTCGGAAGCCCTTGAACGTGAGGCACACACATTACCATCTACGCTACCGACGCGGGCAAATGCATTCGATACTGTAATTTCTGTTAAGTTTTAACCGCAAAGTTGAAATATTTATCACAATTAATTTGTTCAAACTATTTCTACGAAAAACTTAATTACTCAAAGGCCCAAGAAAATAATTTTCGAAAAGGAGCATCGAATCCCATGTGAAAGGCCTGATATGATGAAAATGTTCAATTTTTAATAAGTGCGTGCAAAAAGGGGCTAAGCACAATTTTATCGCAACAGAGACTAGTTAACCTATGAAAAAGCGAACAAAACAATTCATCCATAGTTTCTAGTACACAAACCGAGCAGGATGACTCAGGCGGTTTCGTCTGTAACCCACATTTGGGAGGCCCGGATTCGATTCCCGAGGCCGACTACCTGACCGATGAGTTTTCTGTGAGTCTTGCCGGTCGCCAGGCGTACGCTGGGTAAGTTAATTACTTATACATCCCCCGAATTTCCTGTCCCTCCATTTTATCTCCATTATCATTTCACGTCCTCTCTCATCTGGTGGTCTCTTTCAGGGTAGAAGTGTTGGCGGGAGTTTTGGCGGTGCATAGTAGGGTGATATGCTCTTGGTAAAAACACTTCCTCCTTCGGTATGTCGATTTCTGGTCTTTGGGTCAGCCTGGTGGGCCGTTTCCGGTTCAAGGCCGCTGGAATGCCGGTTGTACTGGCGTGCCGGAAAAGTTCCCAAATGGTAAATAAAAGGTCCCTGCCCCCTGTACTTTCGTGACTACATAGATCGGTTGCCTTCTGTCTCCTCTCGCCTCATCTTGCACACCTTGCACACTTAGGCCATCTGCTTGATATTCTGGTTAAAGTGTCCATTGAGAATTGTGCTATAACAATACAAAATGGTGTGCTTTCAATAAACTTTCACAAAATTACAAACTTATTACCTATACACATTTTCTTATGGATAGCCAAATATGGAGATTTGGCATTGCAGTTTCTGCAGTCAATTAAAACAAACATATTTATTACCATCCCAATACCTGTATGAAATAAATAAATACATCCACTCAAATTTTGATGCAATTTATAATTCACAAATGCAACATAATCATGGAATGAGAAATAAAAATAATCAGTAAATTGTAAGCAAGCACCTCAATAATCCCAAATACATGCCTTCTCGACTCGTATATGAGCTAGCCAGAGAACCTTTCTTCATAGAAGACCTGCAACTGAAGCTCTTACTGCCAACGACTCCAGCCTATCAGGACCTGCTGCGTGAACTATACTAGAAAAAATGCAAAATGTGAGACGAATTCTATGCTACTGATGCCATGACAAGCCATGAATGGACACAGGGAGAATACAAACTACGCCATACAGTGACCAGACTTTCTGTGCATGGATTTCACCACAAGCCCTGCAGTACCCAGATATTCCACGAACCTGGTCCAGATTGTGTGTGTATAAGATGCGACGACCAGTGTGAGAGATATCATGTGTTGCACTGTAAGATGAGAACAGAGTCATTAGTGAAATTTTGTACAGACTAAGAACAATCTTGTTTGCACGTTGTGTGCGATTCAAATTATTATTAAATAAAAATAATCTAAAACCACCCATGCACAGATTAACACTGTATAAAAAAAGCCCACAATATGCAGGAATAAAAATATATATTAAATTACCTGTAAGAATCCGTGAAATGAAAAACCTCAAGTGCTTTAATAAAGCAATAAAAAACCTACTAATGGACAAAGCATATTACTCGATTACTGAATATATGGATGATAAAATTGAATTATAATAAAAAATTTTGTAATTCTGTAATTCTAATATTCTGACAAGGGCATGTCATAATTATAACAATACTTGTATATACTTGTATTTATATCATTAGTAATTATATTATTAGTATTTATATTATTAGTGTTATTGTTATTTTGTGTAATTGCTATTTTAACTTTTCTACTGTTGACCAGTCACCTGTTTACAGAGTTTTTACTCACTATTTGTAAGCATATGTGACAATAAAGCATCTATCTATCTATCTTATTAATTGTTAGCCTACTTCTTTGTGACCACTCATGCAGTTGTGCCTTGTATTTGCCAAATATAATGTTAACAGTCATGCATTAAATTTTGTTTAACATTAAATCGTTCCCTACAAAAAATAAAATATGTAACAATTTTGAAGTTCTAAAAATAAATTAGTTTATTATTAACATTAAATACAAAACTGTACTTGATATTAAGCAATTGTTCTTTGTACACTACTGTTTCTGAAAATTGCAACCTATATGGAAATACATAATTGCAATTAATTTAATACTATAGAATATATACAGGACAATAAAAAGATGATTATCTTTTAAAATCTGTACATGACCTCTGAGGTTAAATATTTAGCATTTGGTCTGGCCTTCATGCATTGCAATTAAGGTTGCTGTACCTTATTCTTGGATGGGCATGCTGCAAAAATCTTTGGGCTGAGTACAACCTGTTAGTACAATGATGGATGGCTTGGCATTTAAAAAGCTCTGAATATATTCCTGGGGGATCTCCCTCCACGTACTCTATACGCAAGCCCACAAATCCATGATACTGGTTACTGGAAGATTGTGACAAACAAGTTGCCGACCAACCATATCCCAGATATGTTCAATGTGTGACATATCAGGTTAATGTGCAGGTCAGGGAAGCAATGGTACCCATCATTCTTTGAAAAGGCCTGTATATTCTTTGCAATATGTAGGTGGGTATTGTCCTGCTGAAATATGACCAATGGAGATGCCTGAAGTGAGGGTCAGCTACCGGTTGCTGTCTAAAGTACCCTCAATTAGTAGGAGGTGAGAGAGGTTGTTAAAACCAATGGCTCACCAAAACATCACACCTGGCATTAATCCACTATGCCACTTAAAATGCAGGCCTCCAGATTGCGGTAACATCGAACACGTGTTTGGCCTTTGCTGTAGGACGGTTGAAACAGGACTCATCCAAAAAGACCACATTTCGCCACTCAGCACAACAATGATGGCATTCATATGCCAGTTGCACTCAAAGGCTTGTGGTTTCTACACAATGGAAGCCGATGTAATGGCATGTGTGCAGCCAATCCAAACCACAGCAGATGGCAATGACTCGTGTCTGTGACACACAAGGAAACAAGCAGGGCATGAAGAGGTAGAGCGGTTTGAACTGTTTATTTGCTCTGCTAGTGGATCTCTTTACTATGAAATGTATGTATGAGAGTGAATATGAATCACCCATACTGCCAGATCTAATGCTCATTTTAGTAACTGCAGTGATAGGTATTATGCATTGGTGAGTTATGTGACAATACTATTATTTTACATGCACCTAGCATCCTTATCATATCTGGAAGGTGATCATAAACACAGCAAAAGTGTGGTGTTACGCATGAATGTTATACATTCCTCTGCTTTACCTTCTTGTGTTGGGTGGACAGTGCAGATGAAGTTTTGCAGTGCATTATGGCCATGCAGACAAGATGGTAATCATCTTACATAGTCCAGTAACTGTTCTTTGCTGCATACAACCTTCTATCCATTGCTACCCCACATACTCACTGTCGTAGCAACAAGACCTGCATGAGCCAAAATGTCATTGTATAATAAATTCGCTTCCCAGAGACCAATAATTCTATCCTGTTGGAACTCACTCATATACTGAGACTGACCCCTTTAACATCAATGAGGCTTACTGGCATTCACTTTAACGTTTCCACTTTGTTTGAAAGTTCTGCACTGACTACGCTTGGCGCAACACTGACCTTGTTGAACAAACAGTATAGGGATCTGTTCAGCCTACATATACTCCATCTCTCTGCAATCCTAATTACATATTGCTTGCACACTCTTTTACTCATTCACAAAGTTTAGACTCATTCGGAAAATTCTTTCATAGTATAGCAATTTTCACAAACAGGAATTTATTTTTCATCCACCCTCAAAGACCGGTTACTGAGAACTTGAAGAAAAACATCATTG
>CM060947.1:69890796-70150796 GCA_030765055.1 Mantis religiosa | reverse complement strand
TTATAATGCATAATGCACTCAGTTTAAAACAGCAGAAATAAAGCACAAGTAAATTAAATAATCATTCAATTGGAAGATCATAGACACGATAATACAGCATAGTAGAGAGTATATTAGAGTTTCACATGAGTCATAATATGTGCAGTTTTTACGTTGTATACTTCTTAAGTATACAATCTGGTTTTAAAGACCAATAATTATAACTGGCCATTGTATATAATACAGGAAACAATCTTCTACTGTTTGTTAAAATTTATTGCTAAGAAATTCATGCTGCCAACTCATTTCACTTCATTAAGGCATCATTGCCATAGTTCAGTACAGTGACATATTTAAAGTTGCTGCTTCGAGATTAAGTCAGAACTTATTACAGAAATTAAATTTTGAATACTGCATTCAGATTTTATGAATTACAGCATATGAACTAAGTAATTCCCTGTGCAAATTTACAGCAGTCACCTCGAAAATCTCTTAGGCGCCATGCATAAGAAACTAACATTTTGAAAGTTTAAGCATGGAAAGCAACAAAACCTGTAAAACTCAAGCCATAAAGGGTTACTGTTGCACAGGACTTGCTACTATATGATCACCAGAGACTGGTAAATTTTCTGTAACTGGATTTTCAAAATGCTAGTGATGGATTAATCAATCCAGGATTAATATTGTTTGTGATGAAGCAGGTTTCATTTACATGAATTAAAGTAACGTGTCACATTAACCAGTATTATGTTACAAACAAACCCACTTTAGTTCATGAATATCCCTCTAATGGATGTTATTTCAAAAAGTTGTAGACTTAGGAAACTATTGGCTTAAAATTATGGAGTGTCATTACTTGGATTTGGATGTCAGCTTATTGAATTCTGTATGACTGCTTAATTGTTCTGGAAGTTGCTTACTTGTTCTGGGAAGGTGCTAATCAGTGCTGACTTACACATACCATGAGATATAAGTAGAGGTAGGCTTTTAAAGGATCACTCTCTCTGTTCACATGCCATGCCAACCAGACTCTTTAAAATTTTGCACTTTAATTCACAATTTTATTAGTGTATTGCTTATTATCTTAGACCACACAAAACAGTAGATACTGGACCTCCTCACTGCAACGGTAACATAAGCTGCCGTTTATTCAAAGTTTCTAACATGTATTTTATTGTAGCATACGACTCAAGATTATTAACATAGGTTTGAAACCAGAGTTACAGGTAATTGTTGCACCCAATGCTATCTTTAGTGAACTTTGATCCTTACAAAACTTAGCTTTCACCCTGTTTAGAATCCAGTTCAATCCAACTCAATTTTAATGCATCTGTAGATGATATACATTATATACAACAAGCTCTATCAGAAGTTCATAAATCTGAGGATGCCCCTCCATTTCAAAGCTAGTAATGTGTAGGTGTTGCCCTTCATTTAAGACTCTGAGGTTAGGTTGTGGTGATGGCATCACTTAGTTGAGGGTGAGACTCTGATATAAAATAATGTGGCATCATTGTATTGAATTTGTTGTGACGTCTTTGAAAGAATTTGCCTATCATTTCAGATGGGCAGATGTAGTATAATATACCTGAATAGAATTTTCTCTTTGTTAGTAGCATTTTCTATAAATGAAGCATATTTTCTTACAGCTTACAGGACAGAGGAAGGAAAACCTTGGGTACTACCATTTGTGAGAAAAATAGAAGATCAGATAGTCAACGATCCAGAAAATGATCATGAATATGTGTGGTTTTTGGGAATGGAAAAATTCACCAAAGCTGCCCCAAGGCTAATACTGGGTGAAGAAAATGCAGCAATAAAACAAGGAAGGGTAATAATAGTAATACTAGCTTTATGTCTTGTGATGTTTCCTTTTCATTTTGAAATTAGAAGTATTTTTTAAGGCTGATTAACAAGGTCACCCATTTTCTTACGCTCTGGCAGTAGGTTTTTTGTATTAAAATTTTATTTTGGAGTTAGTAAGTGTACTTTGCACTAAAGAATGATAAGAAAAATAAAAAGAATTTTAGTTTATATCTATGCAGCCACAAAGCTTATCATAAATTCATTGCTAAATTTCCTTACATATGCACTTCTTTGTCTGGAAAGATCTTGAATAAGTAAGGCTTGTGAGGTAGAGGCATCTTTTAACTTTAATTCAGTCTTCCCTATAAAGATAAATCAGCTATGTCGTATATTCATATAACTTTCACAATCAATTCTTCTATAAACTATTCATATTTTTTCTTTTAACTGCTTAATGTTAATTGAGTTGCTTGTACTGTACAAGGGCCTTGAAGTTTTATTTTTACACAGCGGCAAGAAAAAAACAAATAGGGAACTCTGAACTTGCCACTTAAAGAAATTATAAGCATATGAAAATGCAAAGCTTTGATGATTTCAGGAATGGTTAATCCAAAAAAAAGTTTATTTGACGCAAATCATAAGTTTTAACTAGACTATTTTTGATGCAGTAACATTTTGTCTATCTCTTACAGTCAGTCATTTAATTTTGAACATTTTATTTTTCATACAAATATGTTAAACATGATATGGTATAAGTCAATTGATGGAAATTATTCATTTCTTCACACTAGCCGTACACAGGCTAAGGTTTTGGATTGATAGCGTCACATGAAAAATTCAATGCCATGGCCGGGATTTGAGCCACGGATGTAATGGTTCACATGAATTTTTCATGTTGACTCTATCAATCCAATACCTTAGCCTGTGTACAGCTAGTATGAAGAAATGAATAATTTCCATCAATTGACTTAAATAATAAGAGTTAAATGATGAAGTCTGGGACTCAAGTACTTACAATAGTAAGTTGCTACAAACAATGTCTCTCAGATGTGAGAGCCCCTAGTGGTTTACCGGGGAAATATATGAGTCGATTGGAGAATTTAATGTCATGACAGCAAATTGGCCATGGTAGCTCAATGGGTAAGAGCGACTGGATGGAAACCAGTAGATCTGTGGTTCAAATTCCGGCCGTGGCATTGAATTTTTCATGTCGACTTTATCAATCCAATGATATGGTATGTTTATCAGAATGGCAAAAGTATTTTTGATTAAAAAAATAACAGAAATGTTCCTTGTAAATGTCAGTTTGTAATGAGATCTGTGTGAAGATCCCAGTCCTCAAAGTGTCTACCTCTATGGTCTAACCTTTATCCTTTTTTAGGATAAAAAATAGAAATAAAACTTATGGACATACCAGTTGGACAGATGCTAGTTCCCAATGATAGATTCAAACATATAAATGTTGACATCATGGGAACCTTACCTGTATGCCAAAGATTCAGATATCTCCTAACACTTATGGACAGATATACTAGATGGATAGGTGTAATATCAACAGTAAATCAAACAGCTGATACTGTTGCACAGATTTTAATAACCAATTGGTTTTCTTGATTTGATATACCTAGAAAAGTAGCCACTGATGAAGGCCAACAATTCAAAAATCAAATGTTCAAGTCTCCAAGCAAATACTTGAGATTTCAGGACACCAGAACAACTACATATCATCCCCAAAGTAATGACCTCATCAAGCACCAATGCACACCATGAAAGCAGCCCTCAAATGATCTTCTACGATCTACATCGTGGGTAGACTCAGTTTTACTAGTCAAGCGATCTCTGGTTAAAGAAGATTTAGTTCATTCAGCCACTGAACTGGTATATGGCACACCATATACCCAAGCAATCCCAGGAGAAATGTTCACCAGCCAACCTACAGTAACACAGTCAGATTTTGTGAAATACCTTCAGGAGACAAACTAAAAGCGACACAAACATCAGCACATGGCAAGAAAACTGTTTTCATGTCCAAATATCTTACTGAGTGCTCACATATTTTAATACAGCTTGGACTTCCATTATCACCACTACAACCTACGTACAATGGCCCATACCAAATAAAACACAGGACCAAGCAGTTCTTTGACATAAATATCAGAGGGTTGATAAAACGCATCTCGATAGACCATCCAAAACCAGCATTTTGTGTTGAAGGAAGATCTTCTTATAGTTATCAACAATTCAGTTGCTAATACCCAACAGGAAAACCATACTGGTACAACTGCACAAACGTTCACCAGGTCAGGGTGCAAGGTTTACTTTCCTTCATATTTTTTAGAGACCTTTGCTGCCACTAGGGGGGAGTGTGTAGAATTATTTGGCAAACAGAATGCACATCAATGGTGTTCTGTTTAATTTTGTTAATAAAATTTGTATTTCTAAATAGATAGCTTTTGTTTCTCTTGATTCCTTTTTCTTGAAGGCTGTAGAAGAGATATAATAAAGCAACTACACAGTTTATAGTTTATTTTACTCTTCAAAGGTTACAAACTTCCTCTTTAAAAATACACAGCACTATGCATACATGAAAACATGTTAATTATATTTTATTTTTATCTCATAAGTATTGAACTTTGAAGGCATGCTAAAGAAACACTTTGAAAAATTAAATGTGGAAACAGAAAAATTATTTGAAAAATGATCTTAAGCCTTCTTAAATGTCAACCCAGAAAAAATAATTTATATCATATACTTAATTAATGCATTTTATTTTCATGTGGGTATTTATTTTTAAAAAAGATTGCATTTTTAGGTATTCAGGGGTATTAATTTTTAAGTTTATTTTTTTGGGGGGGGGGGGGCATTTGAGGGAGTTAACTCTTAAACTTTATGTTCCTCTTTTCAGGCATTTGGAATCCAAACTCTAAGTGGTTGTGGAGCACTGCGTGTTGGTGGAGAGTTTCTGGTCAGACACTTAAAATACAAGACCATTTATTTTCCAGATCCTACTTGGGGTAAGATGAATAGAAATAATTAATAAAGTTCACTGTGTTAGTAGATAAGTTCCATACATTCTTTTCTTTTCATTTTATTTGTACTTGTCTAAGAAGTACCACTACTTTGTAGCATAACAAACACACTCTACTAGAAGAGGCGCACAACTTGACATTTTGTCTGATTCCGAATGAATACCTGAATTGTTAATGCTTTCTGTATGGCAACAATAATTGAGTATAAAAAGGCAGGTTATCAGATGGTGGGTGCATTGTTAACTGCACGACTTGCTGGACTGCTTTATTGTAGAAAAGCCAAACTGTTTGACTCTGTGCCAAAACAGAGAATGTGACATAAGTACTAATAAAATTTTAGGTAGATTATTGTTACTCATTTGTTTGAGCTGTGTTTCTAAGATTAATATTGTCAATAAGTTTTCATTATAAAAATGTGATTAAAGTGTTGAGTAACTTGATGTTGGCATAATAAAGTAGGTATGAAAAACAGAAATACACAACTTACCTGCTACACTTACTTCAATAGGTAGAGAAGAATACCGATAGTAACGGGTAAATTAACTTATTTGGTTTTTCACTCAACCAAAATGAAGGAGCAAGGAGGCAATATAGAAGTAACTGGACTGAAATGTCATTTTCCCATTCACCACTTAGTTGGTGAAAATTAAGTAAAGTAGAACCTTTTTTAATGTAAATTTATATTGAGGAATTAATCCTTAAAGAATTAATCCTTTTAAATACATTACTCCGGTATATGGGTGATTTTTGATTAATTAGAGCCAACTGAAAAATTCAATGCCATGGCCGGGATTTGAACCACGGATCTACTGGAATTTAATGTCAGGAAGGCACATTGACCATGGTAGCTCAAGGGTCAGAGCGACTGGACGGAAACCAGTAGGTCCGTGGTTCAAATCCCGGCCATGGCATTGAATTTTTCAGTTGGCTCTAATTAATCAAAGTAGAACCTTGTTTACCTGGATCAACTGGGACCAGGGCCGATTCGAGTTAATGAAAATTTGGATTATCCAGAGAATGATAGAAAAACTATAAAAAACAAACATGTACATCACTGAAATATTTGTAAAAAAATTAAGCTACTGACAGTGAAGCAATCCTCCTGTAGGGGAGGGGATCCGTCCCCTTCAGCTGCTGTGGTGCGAACACTGCAGACCTCACTGGTGTTACTTCTGACGTTACTGGAAGTGCACTGGATTGAGCATCTGATCCCATCCCATTGGGGAGTTGTTCATTTAGTTAGGCTTCAGTATGGTAGTGGCTCCCAATATCCATGGGAGATCAGGGACGTCTTTACAGCTGTATCATTAGACGGGGTTAAGGGGCACCTTTATGTTCCTGGGTGCTAACCTGCAAAGCTAGTAGTAGGTATGCTGGATCATTGGCGGCCCGACTTCCCAGTTTGGTTGATGCGCATAAGTAGCATATCCACTTCCACCTTGTAGTGGGGGGGGGGGGACTTGCTAGTCTCTAGGATTTGCCCCAAGGAAAGAGCCCCAGAGTGCATCATATGCTCCCTTGGGGACAGCTTTGAGAGCTCCCAGTTAAGGAGAGAGGACGTTTGATGTCCAACGTAGGTACTCTCACGTGAATTGATTGATTGATTGATTGATTCAGTGAAGCAATCCATTATCACTGAAATATTTTTGATGGAGCTAAATTGCTATCTTAAGATAAGTGAATGTGCTACTAAGTGCTGCAGTTTATTCATGATCACTGAAGTATTTTTAATGTAGTTAAATTATTATCGGCACACTTTCACCTAAAAAAACATACCTGGGTGTATTGTAGTTGCCTGTGTATTTGCAATGTACACAATATAGCTACAAACTAGTTAGAGGTAAAAAATGCAGTGAGCTTCTGTGCTGTCTCAATTTAGTGTATCACTTACAAGCAGTGTCATCTTGCATTTGCATTAACATTAGAATTTCATTTGGCAATGTTCAGTTTGACTCTTGAAATAAACCATCAATTTCTCTACTTTTGCTAGTGCTTGTGCATGGTTCATAACAACAGCTGGTTCATCAACACTCTTTGGATCTGAATATTCTTCATTTTCCGTAACATTGTATGATGCAATGATGTCTTCCTCTGTAATTGGTTTATGATCTTGGTCATTGTTGATTTGCAACCAATTGTGAACATGTTCTTCATCAACCTGGTAACAGCCATCAATATTTTTAAAATTGTGTATAAAATCTCCTCCTCCTCCTCCTCCTCCTCCTCCTCCTCCTCCTCCTCCTCCTCCTCCTCCTCCTCCTCCTCCTCCTCCTCCTCCTCCTCCTCCTCCTCCTCCTCCTCCTCCTCCTCCTCCTCCTCCTCCTCCTCCTCCTCCTCCTCCTCCTCCTCCTCCTCCTCCTCCTCCTCCTCCTCCTCCTCCTCCTCCTCCTCCTCCTCCTCCTCCTCCTCCTCCTCCTCCTCCTCCTCCTCCTCCTCCTCCTCCTCCTCCTCCTCCTCCTCCTCCTCCTCCTCCTCCTCCTCCTCCTCCTCCTCCTCCTCCTCCTCCTCCTCCTCCTCCTCCTCCTCCTCCTCCTCCTCCTCCTCCTCCTCCTCCTCCTCCTCCTCCTCCTCCTCCTCCTCCTCCTCCTCCTCCTCCTCCTCCTCCTCCTCCTCCTCCTCCTCCTCCTCCTCCTCCTCCTCCTCCTCCTCCTCCTCCTCCTCCTCCTCCTCCTCCTCCTCCTCCTCCTCCTCCTCCTCCTCCTCCTCCTCCTCCTCCTCTCCTCCTCTTCCTTCTCCTCCTCTTCCTTCTCCTTCTCCTCCTTCTCCTCCTTCTCCTTCTCTTCCTCCTCCTCCTTCTCCTCCTTCTCCTTCTCCTCCTTCTCCTTCTCCTTCTGCTTCTCCTTCTCCTTCTTCTCCTCCTTCTCCAATCTTGATTTTGTTGCAAGTCACACACACCAGGCCACAACTATTTTCATGACTTTATCAAAGTTTTCCTGCAAACCTTGTCACAAACAGGTGAGGTGAGTGCAATTTACTGTCTGTAAAGCAAGTCATCATTTACTACCCTAAACAGCATCCTTTTTTTAAACTGGTAGTTAACGAGTTTTACTTTATAGTCAATTTACCTAGTGTTTTCACAAACTATATTCTACATAAATACGTAAAATATGAAACTATTAACAGTGAAGCAAACAAACATATACAGATATAACAATTTGTAACTTAAAACTTCACATATCTTATAAGAAATGATGATATTTTTCTTTTAAATTGTCCGTAATCACGATTTCATGTAAAACTTTTACTAATCCTCAGCCGGCTGAGGATATGTAAATGAAAAATATCATCATTTCTTATTAGATAAGTGAAGTTTTAAGTTACAAATTGTTATGTTTGTATATATAATCTACATATTTTTCACAGTTTAGTATCTGCGCAACTAATCAGAATTAGACATGTCCTCTTGTTCATGATGTAAAATACTTGACAGAGCACTGCCAGTAGCTCATTTGCAACAAAATGGAGTTCCCAGTTTTTCACAGTCTCTATAGTTATTTGAATATTAGTTTGTATAGTATAAAAATACACTCAGTTAAACTGTTTTTTGGGGTTGAAGTAACAGTTCTTATATGCAGCAGTCAAAATCTCTTTTAATATAAATGTGGCCTTAAGTAGCAAAAGTTTACAATCATTATTTAGAATCTTAGTAACAGATAAATTATTAAATTAAATTTAGTTTAGATGAGACAAAGAGCTCTTTAAATATATATAAAATCAAATGAAAAACCAAACAATTTTATTTTGTTTCAGAGAATCATAAACTGACATTTCCATATGGTGGATTCACTGATATCAGAAGTTACAGGTATTGGCATGCCGAAAAGAAAGGTTTAGACTTTGAGGGTCTTATTGAGGATTTGCGTGCAGCACCTGAAAATGCTGTTATTGTACTGCATGTATGTGCTCATAACCCTACTGGTTGTGATCCCACCCAAGAACAGTGGATGGAGATTGCTAAGGTTATGAAGGTTGGTCAAAGAGAAAATGCATCTTAATATCAGCAAACCTTATCTTTAACATTTGACTAATTTGACCTCTTGAACGTGAGGCAGACTCGCTACCACCACGCTACTCAGGCGGGCATAATAACGTTGTAGATCATTAATGGGGAAAAAAGTAATTCTTTTAAGCTACTGTGATGTTCACTTGTTTCTTTGTATTGCATGGAAAGAGTATGAATATTCAAGGTCAGCATGTAGTGTCCCATTCTTAAACATTTGACTATTATTATTCCCTTTATATCTGTAATAAAATGTATAATTCAGCTATTTTTTCCAAGCTTTATCTCCAATAAAATTAAGAAGATGGAAAAATAAAGCATTATAAAATATTCGAATGAGTAGAGCCAGACTGAAAAATTCATTGCCATAGCCGGGATTTGAATAGCATGGTTCTCCTGCTCTCTGTGTGGTTGCTCTAAACCACTGAGCTGTTATGGCTAACATGCTGACATGACATTAAATTCTCCAATTGACTCATATGTTCCCCGATAGATCACAAGGGGTTCTCATATGCTATGAGACATGCACCTTTTGTGGTGACTTACTATGTTGTAAGTACTTAAGACCTAGGCTTCATAGTTAAACCACTATGTTTCATTTTAAGTAAATTGATGGAAATAATCATTTCTTTCACACTAGCTGTGTGTAGGCTAAGGTTTGAATGAGTAGAGCCAGACTGAAAAATTCAATGCCATGGCTGGGATTTGAACCATGCAGTCTCCGTCCGGCTGCTCTTAGCCATTGAGCTATGGCCATGTCAGCATGAGATGGTTTACACTGGGAAAAAAGTTGGAGAATTTAACATTAAGAGCAGCTGGACAGAGACCAGAAGAACCGTGGTTCAAATCCCAGCCATGGCATTGAATTTCTCAGTCGTCTCTACCTTTCCATACTTTTGCCTACATAAGGGTAGTTTGAAAGAATGGTTAATTTTCATTAATTGATCTAATAGTTGTCCAAACTATAAAGCCTGGGCCTTAGAGTACTTACAGCATGGTAAGTCACCATTAAGGTAGTTGTCTCATGTGTTTATGAGAACTCCTAGTGGTTTACTGGGAAAAAACATGAGTCAGTTGGAAAATTAAATATCATGCTGGCATGTTGGCCATGGCAGCTCAATGGTTTAGAGCAGCTTGACAGAGACCAGAAGATCCATGGTTCATATCCTGGCTATTGCATCGAATTTTTTAGTCTGACTCTAACTTTCCAAACTTAAGCCACACATGGCTAGTGTGAAAGAACAATTAATTTCCTCTTTAAATATCCTGTTATTTTTTTGCCAGCATTGTGACAATGACCTCAACCAGAGTCTAAGAATGAGTAGGTTGGTTTTATAATTTGTGAAAGAAATCCTGGCCACAAAATGCCAAAAACTAAACCTAGTAAAACATCTTTACACCCTTTATTCCGATCTTTAGGTCATTTTTCTGATATTTTTAGGTCTTTTTAAAGGTCCTTTTTACACAATTTATAGTTCCTCAACTTCCTAGGCCTATTAATAGAATTGCATTTTGTATGAGCATTCCTAAAGGATAGATTCAGACACTAGCTTTATGTTATTTAACAGAATAATATAAATGTGGCACATTGAAAATATTACAGCTTTCTGGTATATTTATATCTTCAGAAATACTGTTATTAAAAACTTTTAAATTTATGTTGCAGGAGAAACATTTATTTCCATTTTTTGATGCTGCTTACCAAGGATTTGCTTCAGGAGATCTAGACAAAGATGCCTGGCCAGTTCGACACTTTGTGGAACAAGGATTTGAACTTTTTGTTGCACAATCATTCTCAAAAAACTTGGGCTTGTATGGTAAGCATATTTTATTTTTTTAAATAATCAAAGTTCATATTACTACAGCCTTCCCATACATCTTTAAAATATGGCCCAGGTATGTGAATGTTATATGAGCAGTAGTCAACAAAAAACACAACACTGATGCCCAAAACTGTTAAATTTACAGGAAATAGAATCCAACAACGTGCTTCCTTTTCTGGCCCTAAAATAATCAAAGATAATGACAAGTAAAAATTGGTATTTGCAGGACACACATACAGAACAACTACATCAAAGCCAATAGTTTTAACCCTAGACGTTACAAATATGCAGTCATCAATAACACACATACACTGATTAACATATCAATGGATGAAAAGGAATACATGACCCAATAAATCAAAGTAATAAAAACAGCGACAACAAAAGGTTTCAGCAAAAAGTTGGTAGACAAAAAAACGAAAAGGTTCAGTAGATAAAAATATTTGAAAGAGATCACCAACCTAACAGCTTTTAGGGACAAAAATCATACAAGAAGTTCACATATCACCCATGGCAACCAGAAAATTTCAAAAAAATGTCTGTGAATTTAACATCACCCTGGCACTAGTTTACAAATTCAATATCAGAAACTTCATCAAAAAACCAAACACAGATAAAATTTCTCTGTAAAAGCAGTCCAGCATTTGGAGAATTAATTGCCAGACTGCAATAAGATATACATTGGAAAGACGAAAAGTAACATTGGAACCAGATTAAAATAAAACTTTAATAGCATCAAGCAAAAAGAAGCAGATAAATCTGCTGTAACAGTACATTTTGTGGAATCATAAGCACAACATAGAACAGAAAACCCAACTACTAAACCCAGTTTACTTGAATCACAAGTTAAACATCTGGGAAAACTTCCATTGTGTAAGGACTATGATACAATGAAGCACAAAATTAATATAATTTTGAGTCAAACTAATACTCAATGCTCCACTCATTGCTAGTATTTACCTAGAATGCGTTTTGTTAGGATCTTCCTAACATCATCAGCTGTTGTCGACTAATGGACGTTGGTTTGGTGAACTAATTGGAGGCGACAGGTGCGTCTCTGTTAGTATCTTGATGAACTTGAAGTTTGGGTTTTCATCAAAGGCAGTGTCGAAATCAAACAATTTTCTTTCATATTTCTTTATGAAGATTTTTTCCCACGTGGTTAAAGCAGCTGGACCTCCGACACTTTTTAATAAGTGAATTTTTCATTCTACATCATGATTTTCCTTCCAAAAATGGTACGCTACCGCCAATTTGTCTATTTCTTTGTTCCTAATATTCCTAAAATGCACTTTAAGCCTAATGTTCAAGTTCCTTTCCGTTTTTTCCAATGTAAAAGTTGTCACAGCCCTTGCAATTTATCCGGTACACACCTGATTTTTTGTCTGTGGGTATCTCCTTTTTATTATGTGATTTCAAAAAGTGTGGTACACTAAATTTGTTCTGTGGGGTCAAAGTAATATTATGTTCTTTGAAGACTTTTTGGAAAAGGTGTGTAGCTTTGGGATGATATGTAAATTTTCTGTATGAAGTTTCATTGCTGATTGGGGAAAGAGTAGCTACTTGTTTGCATCTTTGTTGTCTTTTGAATTTATCAATTTTCTTGTTGACCAATTCAGCACTGAATCCATTGTATTCTGCAATGTGAATGATATTATTGTACTCTTTGATATATTCTATCTTGTTTAAAGGTACATTAACCAGCCTTTAAGTTAAACTTTTGATAACAGCATGCTTGTGTTGTCTTGGGTTATATCCATCTGATTTTATGAAATTTTCTGTGTGTGTTTCCTCTCTATGTATGCCAAATTCAAGTTTATTATGTTTTCTGGTAAGTTTCAAATCTAAGAAAGGGATTTCATTGTTAGTCTCTTTTTCTGTAGAAAATTTTATTGCAGCATTTTGTAAATTAAGTAGTTTTAATGCATCATCCACTTGTTTCTCATTTACTATTGCCCAAATGTCAACCACATACCTATACCAATGTTTGAAAATTAGTGGGAATGCCTTTGTGATATGGGTTTCCAAAAAGTTCATGAAGAGGTCTGCCAAAAATGGAATAGATTCAATTGGAAAGCATTAATAAATATGGAAACATATACACTTTAAGCTAGGAATAGGTCAACATGTGTGCACATGGTTAATGTACTTAAAAGCCATCAAAAGCAAAATTCAATTAAGTACACCACAGCATGCGGGGAGAATACAAATGTTGAAATCTACTCTACTCTATGATTTCTTAGGTCATATCATTCTGTGATTACTTATTTTTAAATTAACAAATATATTAATATAATTTTGAGTCGAACTAATACTCAATGCTCCATTTATTGCTAGTATTTACCTAGAACATGTTTCGTTAGGATCTTCCTAACGTCATCAGCTGTTGTCGACGTTGGTTTGGTGAACTAATTGGAGGCGACAGGTGCGTCTCTGTTGGTATCTTGATGAACTTGAAGTTTGGGTTTTCATCAAAGGCAGTGTCGAAATTAAACAATTTTCTTTCATATTTCTTTATGAAGATTTTTTCCCACATGGTTAATGAAGCTGGACCTTGGACACATTTTAATAAGTGGATTTCTCGTTTTATATCATGATTCTCCTTCCAAAAATGGTACGCTACCGCCGATTTATCTATTTCTTTGTTCCTGATGTTCCTAAAATGCTCTTTAAGCCTAATGTTCAAGTTACTTTTTGTTTTTCCAGTGTAAAAGTTGTCACAGCCTTTCCAGTTTATCTGGTACACACCTGATTTTTTTGTCTGTGGGTATCTCCTTTGTATTATATGCTTTCAAAGGTGTTGTATACTAAATTTGTGCTGTGGGGCCAAAGTAATATTGTGCTCTTTGAAGACTTTTTGGAAAAGATATGTAGCTCTGGGATGATATGTAAATTTTCTGTATGAAGTTTCATTGCTGATTGAGCAAAGAGTATATATATTCCAAAGAGTGATATATTGCAAAGAGTACAATAATATCATTCACATTGCAGAATACAATGGATTCAGAAAATTGATAAATTCAAAAGGCAAGAAAGATGCAAGCAAGTAACTACTCTTTCCCCAATCAGCAATGAAACTTCATACAGAAAATTTACATATCATCCCAGAGCTACACACCTTTTCCAAACAGTCTTCAAAGAGTACAATATTACTTTGGCCCCACAGAACAAATTTAGTGTACAACACCTTTTGAAATCACATAATACGAAGGAGATACCCACAGACAAACAATCAGGTGTGTACCGGATAAACTGCAAAGGCTGTGACAACTTTAACACTGGAAAATAAGAAATAGCGCACAGCAGTAGCGTACCATTTTTGGAAGGAGAATCATGATATAAAACGAGAAATCTATTTATTAAAATGTGTCCAAGGTCCAGCTGCATTAACCACGTGGGAAAACATCTTCATAAAGAAATATGAAAGAAAATTTTTTAATTTCAACACTACCTTTGATGAAAACCCAAACTTCAAATTCATCAAGATACTGACAGAGACGCACCTGTCACCTTCAATGAGTTCACCGAACCAACGTCCATTAATCGACAACAGCTGATGATGTTAGGAAGATCCTAACGAAATGCATTCTAGGTAAATACTAGCAATAAATGGAACATTGATTATTAGTTCGATCCAAAATTATATTAATTTTGTGCTTCATTGTATCATAGTCCTTACATATTGGAATAACAAATATATTTTATAAATCCTTATTGTCATCAGGCAATTCTCAGCAAGTTAAGTATGAATTTCATAAAAGCATGTCTTAATATAAACGCAAAACATGACAGTGTAAATAACATGATATTTGAACTTCTCTCTCCTTTTTTTATACTGTATAATGTTTAGCAAAATTGTGACTAAAGTAAAATATGTTAATGTGGATGGCTCAGTTTGTTAGGTGGTGGTCTACTGATCTTGAAATTGTAGTTCTGGTCAAGATTAATCATTTTTAAATGTGCATAAAAAGGACAACTCCATATCTATAGATTTACTGGCGTGTAAAAGAATTTCTCCAACTGACCCGTAGTTTCCCAGTTAACTACTAGGAGATCTCATATACAATGAGATACATGCCTTTTGTGGCAACTTACTATATTGTAAGTCTCGGGTTCATAATGTAAGACTTGAAGCTTTCGCGGCGAGCAGTATTGATTAAGGCTTCACGGGTGATCAGCCGCATCAAATTTAAGAAGATGGAGCTTTTGGCCATTTTACACTCCATGCCTTCATCAGGAACTGAGCAATTGCCAAATTGCCAATTACTCAGTTCCTAATGAAGACCATAGAGTGTAAATTTGATGTGGCTGATCACCCATGATGCCTTAATCGATCTCAGGTTCATACTTTAGTATTAGAATGGTGACTGGGATGGTGAAATGGTTCAAATCTCGCTATGACATTGAATTTTTCAATCTGACTCTACTCTTTGAAAACCTTGTCCTACACATGGCTTATGTAGAAAAAAATTAAATTTCATCAAATTATTAACCTAAAAAAAGGTGTATTTGTTCTCACAAGAAGTTATTCCAAATAGCTTAGCAGCTTACTTTAATTTTGCTTCTAGGTGAGCGAATAGGATGCTTGACCATTGTTCTGGGGGAAGGCCAACAAGAACATGCTGAAAAGATTAGATCACAGCTAATTCTAATTGTTAGGGCTATGTATATCAGTCCACCAAAACATGGAGGTGAAGTAGTATCTGCAGTTCTTAACAGTGAAGAAAATATGAAGGAATGGTAAGTCCAGTTCTAAGTACCACCCTCTTTATTTATTCTGATCCAGTGAATTCATACAAGTTAATATTATTTTATGAATGTTGAACTTTTTGTTTATTGCATTTATTTTACAACACATGAATTGTGTTCACTCTCTTTCCGGATAATACAGACTTGTTTAGCAACACTAAAATTTAATTAATTTTTACCTTTAAAATAATCATTGCCCATGGCATTAAAAGAATTGATCACTTACAGACTAATAATGTCCATTTATTTTAAGTTTTTTCAGTCAACATGCTATAGCACTTATGATTTTATCTGTGCAGGCATTTATTATAATTTCTTTTCATAAAATATATTTCTGGAAAAAAAGGTATATAAAACATCTATATAAACTTATTCTTATGTTTCAAACATTATAGTTATAAAATGCAGAATAAGTAATTAATGTCATCAGAACCTTTGTAATGTTATTTCACTATATTGTGGCCGAGGCATTGTTGGTTGGTGGCGCAGAGCTTTGCATGCTTGCCGAGTGAGAGACAGAAGCGGGGGAGAAAGAGACAGTGATGTCTGGACAATTCCTTCCTTCTCTTGCCGCCATGAAAGACTTTGAAACTTCGGCAGCTTTCGAGAACAATTAGTGGAGGTATGAAAGCTTTGCAGCTGTCAGAACGAGTCAGTTGCGAGTTGCAAGTGAGGTGTTAATTGTGTGTGTGCAGCTATTTGAAGTATACCGCAGCAAATTATTTTGTTTGTTACATGTGGCAGATAGAAATAGTAATAGTGGACCTTGAGGACTGCATTATTGTATGTTACATCACTTCACTGCTGTAAGTAGTGTACAATGCACGTTTTTACTTGAAATAGACATTTTAAATTTCTGCCAGCAAGACTTTTAATTTTACAAACCCACAAAGTCACAATATGGTGCATTTAGTATATTAATGCTAATGGGAGTTTCTAAATTCCTGATATTTTATATGGCTTTGAAATCAGCAGTTTCTAGACTTAACAACACAAATAGCTCCAAAGTTACATAAATGATACGCCACAGACAAATTAGAGTTGGAAATGTTAATTCTCTATTCATGTCAAATCATATTAACATTCTATAATCTATTACCGCTAATGTCATATCAGTATTTTTCTATTGTTATTAACTGCTGATGGAGAACTGGTAACAGTGACAGAACTAATTAAAAGCTCACAACCATAGCTTTGTGGTATCTTTTTAGCCTCAATTAAGCAGCCTTGAGTTTAAATTCCAGTTAGAGTGAATTACCTAGATAGGGTTTTAGCCAGGATTTTTTCTTGTAATGATTTTTCAGGTTAAGTTGTGGCAGTGTTTTGGTAATGCAGTTCTTATCTCCCATTGTGCTGAAGAGCTGGGAGTAGGAGGTTTGATTGACAGGGCTGGCGTTGGCCTGTGTATGTTTGTGTGTGACTATGGATAACAAAACATACGGGAAGTACACATAACCAGGGTGAGCAGAGGTCTTCGTGGCTGCTCCTGCTGTAGGGAGCTCCTCCAAATGGTTGCTACCTGCTGTAATGAGAAAGGTTTACGGGAAGTACACATATCCAGGGTAAGCAGAGGTCTTCGTGGCTGCTCCTGCTGTAGGGAGCTTCTCCAAATGGTTGCTACCTGCTGTAATGAGAAAGGTTTACGGGAAGTACACATATCCAGGGTAAGCAGAGGTCTTCGTGGCTGCTCCTGCTGTAGGGAGCTCCTCCAAATGGTTGCTACCTGCTGTAATGAGAAAGGTTTACGGGAAGTACACATAACCAGGGTGAGCAGAGGTCTTCGTGGCTGCTCCTGCTGTAGGGAGCTCCTCCAAATGGTTGCTACCTGCTGTAATGAGAAAGGTTTACGGGAAGTACACATATCCAGGGTAAGCAGAGGTCTTCGTGGCTGCTCCTACTGTAGGGAGCTCCTCCAAATGGTGGGTGAGCAGAAGTCTTTGTAGCTGCTCCTGCTGTAGGGAGCTCCTCCAAATGGTTGCTACCTGCTATAGAAATGAGAAAAGTTGATGGTAAGTACACATATCCAGGGTAAGCAGAGGTCTTCGTGGCTGCTCCTGCTGTAGGGAGCTTCTCCAAATGGTTGCTACCTGCTATAGGGATTAGAAAGGTTGGGTCATTCCTGTACTTTACTGGTGAAAGGACACTTCTGGTAGCTCCTGGTTGGCTGTGAACCCTTTTCCACCCTCTGGAGTAGCTGTAGACATCTGAAGTGATGATGGCATTCTTGATTGGGGACTCACAATAGGAGGCCACCTACTCAGGGTTACAGTTAATGCATTCTTGATGTGGTATTGATGAAGGCAGTGAAGTTGCATTGATAAACGTGACTGGAATTGTTAAACTCTAGACAAAGTTGGCATTGAGGAGGATCAACAGAGCTCCTTGATGCCTCAGTCTTTTTCTAGAGACAATAGATGATTTTATAACAGATGCATATATGAAAATCTTAAAAATGTAATTGAGATTTAATGCCGTTGTTCTGTAAGTTACTGATACTGTACCAATGATTATGGAACACCCAATAGGTGGCAGAATACTACAGATAAATGAATGCAGTCACAATTTAAGTTCAAAATGACTGTGTTGTTATACATTTTCTGAGCTGTGAAGGTGTGAAGCCTATTGAAATCCATTGGTAAATGAAGGTCCAGTGTAGTGATCATGTCTATCAAGTGTGTGAGTGGAGTAGAAAGTTTGGAAATGGAGTGACTTCTGTGAAAGACCCTTTGGGCCAGGTCAGGCACATCCTATTGTGACACCAGAGTGTACAGCAGTAGTTGAAGCTATTGTGATGAAAAATCCCATGAGATGGTGGATAAATATTCACATATCAAATCTGAACATTAGACATGGTTGGGCACACCACATCATTCATGACATACTTAAGTTTCATAAAGTGTCTGCAAGATGGACACCAAGAACTCAAGAGCTGAAAGAACTACATGCACATTGTGAAGAACTTTTGCAGTGCTTTGAAGCAGAAGGGGACAACTTCTTTACAAGAATCATTACAGGTGGCGATGAAGGAAAGACATTTCATTCTGATGAAGAGGTGCACCAGGTGGTGTACGAGTGGCTGCACACACGAGCAAAAGAGTTTTTCTTTTCAGAGAAGTCCATCATTTCCTACATGCTGGAAGTGAGCTGAACAACAGGGAGACTTTATCAAAAAATGGTACACTTATATTCCAGTATTGTTTAATAAAAGAATTATAAAAATTTATACTCTAGATGTTCTCTGGCTTGAAGCCAGGTGTATAGATGATTAGCCATCAATATTTTGGGTGCATACATTTCTTCCATCATCAGGATGATGAATGAATAAAGCTGTGAGATCCAGAACTGGCTTGAAGCCTGAGAACATCTATAATATATTCTTTCCTAGGAAAGTTTCAGGTCTTATTTTATATTAAAAAATGTATCTAAGGTTTTCATTTGACACCTCTTTATATAGCTCATCCTATAAAATATTTTATTTGGAAGTATGTAATGAATACAGACCTTAATTAATATCTATATATTTTCCATTCACAGGCAGAAATGTCTGAAAGTTATGGTTCATCGCTGCAAATCTGTTAGACAAGGACTAAAAGAACGTCTACAAAATTTAGGCACTCCTGGGACCTGGGATCACATCACAAGCCAGATAGGCATGTTCTCATATCTGGGCTTAACACGTATGTATACAATCTTATTCGTCAATAAAAGTAGAGGTAGTTAAGTTAACAAAGGGGGCACCTGCCACCTCAACTTACAATTGGGCCTTGTACATACATCCTGGGGAGGAAAGCTCAGATGCAGGAACCGCAGGAGACATATGGGCTGCAGGAATAGACAATGCAAGTGACAGAGATGAGCAGAGTTCCCTTAACATTTACTGGCTTGGCTATCTAGCTCAGAGTTGCTCATTGCGACTTGCCCAAGGTGCCTGAAGTAGACTCAGAATCTTCCATACAACAGGAATCAGAAAAAGTTCGACTCTGCAGTGCAGGCTTAAGTGGCTACCATCTGGTTGAACCGGGAAGAAGTTCCAATGTGCAAACCTGTGTACCATCTACCTGCCATTGTTTGACATATGCTCTGGAGTTATCCTGCAACATGAAAAGGAGAGACCAAATAAGAGGGAATGGATGTTCAGAAGAGCAGTGGTAGAAGACACCACTCCAGCATTGGTCTTGCTAACCAGGAAAAAATCACAGTAAAACTCATGGCTATAGTGGGTCGACACTTAGATTTCCCAAATGTGAGCCCTTTACTTCGTCATAGAGCCATCTTGGTCAGTTTATCATCAGTAAATGAAAACGAAGAATGAGTATTCCCTGTGCTTCTGAAATATTTTAAGATTGCAGATTACATTTATCTTATTTTTAATTTATTTTCATCTTAATTGTAATTTATTTATTAAATAAAATAGGGGAGCAACAGAATTATAGGTAGCATAGCCTCTTCTCAGTTGTACAACAAATAATAACAACCCTGCATACTGTTGCGAACCCAATCGCGATAACGCAGCTTGTGCACACAAAGGAACTGATAGGCTGCACGGAGATAAAGAGTATGCCGGAACAATTAAAAATAGCATGAGATAAAGGAGTTGCTGGCACAGATAGTTTCCTGTCTGGAAGGTTCGGGTTTCGTCTAGTGACAGAACAATCAAGTTCTTGTTTATTCCAGAAATATCTAGTGATATCATTGAGGTATTTAAGGAAGCAATGACTCGCCAAGAGTCAGTCATAAACAGGAGTAGTAAACAGCAGTAAACAGCTGTAAAGTGTTGTAACAAGAGCAGGAGTCATAAACAGATGTAACAGGAGTGTTGTAAACAGTGGAAGTTGAGTAAGCTCTTTGTTGTGGTCATCGACTTTGGTAGATTGTGATTGTGTATGTGAAGTAATTATGTTACGTAAGGGTTGAACAGAGTGTATTTCTACGGCAATAAAGAACATTTTGAATTTCTGCAAATTGGACTTTTAATTTTACGAACCCACAAAGTCACAATACTTTGAATATTTCTATTTCTGTTGGTGTACATCAACATTCTAAGTGCATCCTCAAAACTCAAGCATTCCTTGAAACATAAAATGAATATGACATCCTGCTTTATTGCTGTCAAAAAGCTTTATGGATGTGTTGTTTACATAAATTGCTCTTTAAGCTTATTTTATGAATTGCTGTTTGTGAATATATGACGGCCATGCTGAAAGTATTTAGCAGCTCTAAGATGGAAAAGCTGACAACCATGAGATTATTATAATTTGAAAGAGCAATGCTCTTTGACCTCGGAGCATATGTGTGGCAGTGTCCCCCACATAGGGACATGTGTGGACAGTGAGTAAAGACACAGCAGTGAATCAGACACAGTGCAAGATGGATCTGTCACGCTGTGATTTCTGAGCAATGATTTCTTACAATTACAAAGAGAAGTTAAATGCAGAAGATTGCCACTCTTCACTAGTACATGTTTTTGGTGAGTGTCCCCATCTAGGTCCACTGTTGGAAATTGGTTTCATGAATTTTCAAGGGGCTGGGAATCTCTCAAAGATGTACCTCATCCTGGTCACCCCACAACGGCAGTGATCCAAGAAAACGATGTTGTGAGGAAAATGATTGAAGATGATCCTCATCTCACATTTTTGGTATTGAAGGGACTATAAATATTGGGTTGACTGCGGCACAGACCATTGTTCATGATTATTTAGGCCTAACCAAGAGATGTGCATGACAGAAGCCCAAAGGAAACAAAAGTGGATTGGCGTCATTTTATACTTGAAAAATTTGATGAAGTACAGTTCCAAAGACACTTACAATATTGTCACAGGTGATGAAACATGAATGTACCATAATGACCCCGAAACCAAGATGCCAAAACCTGATGCTTTCCAGGTCACCACCCAAGAAAACTAGGAGCTCTGGAAAGAAGATGGTCATTTTCTTCACCAAGATGGGCCATATCACCCCTGGACACACTTCGTACAGTCACTGCAGAGTGGTATGTGACTGAACGTCTGCCACAAATCATTGCCATATGGAGGTCAAAGATCCCAAGATGAAGAGTGGGCATCCTCTTCTGCATCACAACAATGCCTCAGCACACACGGCTGCCAGAACAATGAACTTCTTGGAGAAAGAAAAGGTGGAGTCCTACCTCACCCACCCTATCCACCAGACCTGGTGCCATGTGAACCTTTTCCTGTTCCAAAGACAAAGGAAAAAAATACTTGGAAAGTTTTCTTCATCTGATTAAGAGGCTATTGCAGCATACAACAGTGCTCTAAGTGAGACATTTTCTAAGTGGTTTCAAAGAATGAAAAGGTGTATAAGTTCTCATAGAGAGTATTTTGAAAAATTGTAATAGTTTATAAATAAAACGTATTTCTGAATCTCTGCTATAAACTTCTGGCATAATCCTTGTATAACATGAATGATACAATATATTTAAAACGCTTTATATTGAACTACTGACGAATAGGGGCTCTCTGAGGTTCATTCTAAAAATTCTTTGCTTGATGAGGAAAATGCAAAGTTTAAGATAACTATTTTTTTCCTTCTTTTCAACATAGACATCTTATAAATCAAGATATTTAGTAAGGTATTCCAAATTGTTAATAATATTAGAAAAATAAAATATGTCTAGCTATACAATTTAAGTGTTTCAATCTCGATTTTAACCTCATCATATGATGTGGATTTCTGCTCTCCCACCCATT
The DNA here is from genome assembly GCA_030765055.1 of Mantis religiosa. NCBI lineage: Eukaryota > Metazoa > Arthropoda > Insecta > Mantodea > Mantidae > Mantis > Mantis religiosa. Next base: position 70,128,703 of record CM060947.1, on the reverse strand, counting down.
TCTTCACTTTGGGAACAAAAATAACAACAACAATTTGATGCATATGATGAGTGTGGTTGTACTTAAAAGCAAAGATTTTGTAGTTTTGAAGTAACAATCCCAGACATGTAAAAGCATATTGTCATGCTGAAAGAGAGTCCTTTTATATGGAAATATATAGATTGATTAATAAAACTTTGAACTCCCACCAGTCGACAATTTGATAAAGAAGTTCATTGTTCTACCACTAGAGAGAGAACTGCAGGCAACAACAGATGACAGTAGGACCTTTGAGGTTGAAAATGGAAGCAAAAACTCCTGAACATAATCCCTCAAAAATTAAAATGTAAATGATGTAGTTTAACAAAACTGACTCACACAGTTTTATGAATCAAAATGTTCATTAGAATGCACTTTTATTTGATTGTTAATAAACCTGTCATCCATTGAGCAGAAAGCTTTTTGATACCCAAAACTTGATATAAAATGTAATGAAGACGGCCTATCAATTGCTGTATGAGCCAACTTTATACCCTCAAATGGCAATTAACTATGGCATTATAGCTTTTTCTTACAATCTCAGTGAGTGGTATTACTTTGGGATGCTATAAGTCCTTCTTGTCTTGGAGTTCTCCAGTCCGCTTTTTAACCACCAAAAATTGAGGAAAAATACTTTACTATCAAATTTAAATTGTCTTACATTTCTTTTGATGTTGTTGTTGTTGTTGTTGTTGTTGTTGTTGACTAATGGCACTGGGGATTAGTTGATTTGCATCATATTTCCCCTAGCTTCCCAATATAAAGCCTGTAGGTTCCCACTTTTGAGACCATTACATTTGTCCAAATGGTGTTTCTTCATGATGACATCCTCTTTACAGATTGTACATTTGGGTGTAGGTATGCAGTGTATTTTATAAAGGTGTTCTGCAAGACAATCATGACCAGTTTCCATTCTAAATAGGGCCACTGCAGTTTTTCTTGGTAGTTTTTGTATGTCAGTTTTGTCTCCAATGTTCTTATAATCCTTGTCTTTTAGTTTATCTTCATCAAGTCTCTGCTGTCTTTTAAAATTAATGTTGTTTAATTGTTTATTAATTTCAGTTTGTCTTACAGGTTTTATATTTTGAATTGCACCTTTTTTTGCTAGTTGGTCAGCATGTTCATTACCTAAAAGTCCAACGTGGGCTGGAATCCATTGCAGGGTGACATGGTTTCTTGATCCGACAGCTTTAATTAAACTTCTTATTGCTTTTGATGTTAAAGCCTTCAAAATGAAGCACTGTATAACAGCTTATATTTCAGTACTATCTATTTTTAACAAAATGTTAACATCAGTTTTTTTTTTGTCCTTTTTTTTTTCAATCACCAAAATCAAATCACGACACATTCCTGAGACTTTACAGTGAAATTACTTAAAACTGTGCTGTAATTACTTAAAACTGTATAGTAATTTGGCCAATTTCACAACATCTCTTAGTCAGGTCAAAAAGTTTTCATATTCTCAAATGTTACAATATAATCTGTTGGCAAAGCTATTGCTATTTACACATTTCTTTGTTGATAGTTTATACAGGGTGTATTTTATTTGTGTCAGATAATTCAGAGATCCCTCTCAACATCAAACAGTAAATACATATTCATATAAACATGGATCTGAAAACGTTTTGTTGGAGGGTTCTTAAACAATTTGCCCCATCATTGAAACCAATAATCGTTAATTGAATTAAATTGCTGTCTGTTGATTTTTTGGTAGTGTTTTGTATGGTTGTATGTTGTAGAGCACAGAACACAGAAGAAAATGTATTCTGTGATTTTAACAGATTTGTATGACCTTGTAGATGGGAATGCATCATGTGCACATGAGCTTTTGTTTATGAACATTTAAAAAAATGTACCACTACTTAAGAAAATAGCTTCTTTAAAGGAATATTTGGATGCTGAGAGACCAAAACAAGCATGAAGTTTGACTGTGAAGAACAAAGTTTTTGTGATGTAAATGCAAACCCATGAGATAACACAAAATGCATTGCAGTAAGGGAATAATTCTTCACATAATTACCTGGAAAATTTTACATGTAATTCATCTGTATCCATATTCCCTTAAGTGGGTGCATGGCTTAAATATGGCTGCTTTGACGCAAGAGCAGCTTTCAGCTATCGCACATTGCAGAATTGTGTTTCCCATGCATTTTTTTAGCATGCATCTTCTTTACTGATGGTTTACTTGCATCAGTATTCTCAATTTTCATAATATTCATAATTGGGCCTACAAAAACCCTCATGAAGTACAGTAGGTCAGATATCAACAGAGGTTCTGCCTAAACATGTGGGTGGAATCATTTGTGGTCACCTTATTGGTCCCTCTTTTTTTCCTACACATTTAAATGCAGAGGCTTGTCTACAGTTTCTCAGAAATGTATCACATTATATAATTCCTGATGTGCTTCTGGATATCATCCAATGAATGTAGTTTTTACATGACAATGCAGCAGCTCAGTTTGGTTAATGAGTAAATAGTTTCTGGAATGATAAATTTCTGCCTAGATGGATTGGTCAACAGATTCATTAAATGATCTGTTCGATCTCCTGATTTGAATCCAATGGATTTCTTTGTCTGGGCATATTTAAGGTCCCTGGTTGATGTGTCTCCTGTACCAGATAAGTATTGATACTCAGAGAGTATACTCCCATTGGATTTGATCAATTACAAAACACTCCAGGAATTTGCAATGAGTATGCATCAGCATGTACCACAGGCTTAGAGCATGTATCAAAACAGGAGGAAACCACTTTGAGTTTCAGTAACCTCCAGTTTTCGTCTGTAATTCAGAAATAAATTATTTTCAGAAATATGTTATATGAACTTTCTGCTGCTTTTGAGGGGATATCTACAAAATATTTGACACCAACAATAATACACTCTGTATAGTTTATATGCTGGTAGTGATGTAAGGAGAAAAATTTGCTATTTATGTATCAAGTATACAAAATAAGACTTTAGCTTTATCTGAAATATTGGATAAGTCCTTTGAAGCTTTTCATATAAGTGAATGCAATAGTCTTCATTAAACACTCTCTAATTTTTGTTGTTGTAATTTACGTCCTTTAACTTTTTAAGTCATATCAGAAGATGAATGGAATGGGTGAAATTATGCTCAAATGGGTCCAGGGTCCATGGAGCTTAGAGTTACCCGACATTCGTCTTTTAGGATAAGGGAAAACCCCGGAAAAAACCTTATCCAGGTAACTCACCCTGACCGAGATTCGAACTCGGGACCTCTTGAACTCTACACTTGTACCCTGAAAGAAACCTCCAGATGACAGATGACATGACATGATAATAGAGGTGAAAGGTAGACAGGAAATTTGGGGGATGTAGTTAACCTACCCAGCATTCAGCTAACAACTGGGAAAACCCCCAAAAAACCATGGGTCAGGTAGGTCTTCCATGGGAATCAAACCTGAGCCTCCCGAATGCGCGTCACAGGTGAAACTGCCTGAGCCATCCTGCTCGGTAGCCACTAAATGTTTTGCCCACCTTGGTAGCGTAGATGGTAGCATGTCTGCCTAATGTTCTAGAGGTCCCGAGTTCAAATCTCGGTCGGAGTGAGTTACCTGGATAAGGTATTTTCTGGGGTTTTCCCTTATCCTTAGAAATGAATGTCGGGTAACTCTAAGCTCCATGAACCCTGGACACATTTGAGTATCATTTCACCCATTTCATTCACCATCCAATATAACTTAACGTTGGAGGACATAAAATTACAACAACGACAACAACACTAAATGTTTCCATTAAAGTACTATTTTTCAACATGTTACAGTCTGGGTGCTAATAACCTTGTAGTTGAGTGCCCTTAAACCCAATCATCATCATCATGTTACAGTCTGATAAGCAGCTCACCAAGAGAGTGTGTATTAAATCTTACCATTACAGAATAGAAAACTTGGTTTATTGATACTCATCACTTACTTTTTTATATTAATGAGAGATTAGTTTTAAAGGCAATCGCCTCCATTTTCAATCTCTTTCCAACCGGCATCTGTTGTTGTCTGCTCTCTCTGTGATGGTGGAACAGATGCCAGTTGGAAAGATATTGAAAATGGAGGTGATTGCCTTTGAAACTAGTCTCTCATTAATATAAAAAAGTAAGTGATGAGTATCAATAAATCAACTACAAATAGTTTAGAGATTAATTTTGACATTATTGTTACTAAATTCCTTGAAACACATATAGAAAACTTATCTTGTTTCTTCCTGCAGTTAGCAGAATATAATTGATAGGATCATATCATCATTCTATTGTTTTATTTTATTTTTGCAGCTCAGCAGGTTGAACATCTTGCAAAAGAACACCATATCTATATGCTGTCAAATGGACGTGCAAATATGTATGGGCTGAACAAAACTAATATAGACAGAGTGGCCGAAGCAATTCACAAAACAATTATGAAGATACCTGGTTGACAGCAAAATAAGCATGTGATAATCCTGCAGGAGCTTCATGGAATTCGCTGTATTTGAAAAAAGAACCTTTACATAAATGATATATGTAAATAAATGTTAAAACAGAAATAAAAATATCCTTGTGAAGTCAGTAGATCATAGTTATCACAATTATTATATAACTACAAAGAACATATTTAAAAAAGAAATCTACCAATTGCTCTTTCCACATTTATTTATTTGTATCTTATCTGGGTTTCAAAACTGTATGTTTGCATTTAAGAAGTCAAAAGAAAAAAGTGGCAAACTGCAATTTCATAAAGCTCATGCAATATTTATAATAATGGACAGAACCTATCATAATGGGAAGATATTCAGTGAATATTTTATTTTGCAACTGCTTATCTTTCCCAACTCAGCAACCCCCCCAGAATTCTTAAGTAGCTTAAGGTACACTTGTGCCATGGTACATGTTCAATAAAAGATACATCTTAACATTAATAATTTTTGTTTAATATTATATTTTGTATAAAAAAAGATTCTAACAATGATTCTCAGTAAGAAAAGTAATAATATGCTAGTCAATAGCTATCCAGAGAAAATAATGAAGTTGCAACTTAATATTGTTTTACACCAATGTAGCCAAAGTGTCATGACTCAGAAAAGAACCCTTTGACCTCGAGCACCTGAAACCACATAAAAACATTCTTAGAATAACAAACGAGCATTAAAACAATGGTCTGTATCATTTCCAAGCAAAACTCCGCACTTGTCTACTGGCACCATAATAAGCTCAATAAGCAGTATAAGCTCTATATCAGAAGGGTCGCTAATTTTGTAAGACGGCACTGTGCTGAACCACAAGTGAAATTATATGATCGTTATTTCATCATAAAATTTCACTCTGTAATTTATAATAATTTGCTGCATCAAAGTATAAGCCTATGTTGTAATATGCTTGGCGAAATGCAGCTTATGACTTTGACATACCTGTATCATCATTTGCAAATGTAATTAGTGTGGCTTTTCATATTGGACTGTGTGAATGCGAAAGTGATTTGGAATGTAATTATGTGACTTTAGTGAGGTGTTAAAATTATTCTTTTACTCTTTGTTTTAACCACTTCATCAAAATCCTGCATTTGCACTTTGAGGACTAATTTTTGTTGTTGTAATTTACGTCCTCCAACATTAAGTCATATCGGACGATGAATGGAATGGGTGAGATGATGCTCAAATGAGTCCGGGGTCCATAGAGCTTAGAGTTACCCGACATTCTTCTATCAGGATAAGGGAAAACCCCGGAAAAAATCTTATCCAGGTAACTCACCCTGACTGAGATTCCAACTCGGGACCTCTTGAACGTGAGGCAGACATGCTACCACCACGCTACCGAGGCGGGCAAATGAGGACTAATATAATCACTCTCAGGTATATGGTATATGTGTGTTTTGTGTTATTACAAGTACCTTAAGCAGAAGCTTTTAGTACTGTTGATTGAGAATGTAAGTACGCCCTGATGTCATTGAATGATGTATAATTTCCCTCCTGTGTAATTGATATCTTTTATTTCATTTCTCTCTGTTAAATATCATTAAGCAAAATGAAGTGTTTTGCATGGAAATGACGCAGACTACCATTTTGTTCATGATCAACTGTTATTCTAAGCATGTCTTGAGTAATTCCAAGCATTCAAGGTCAGAGGTGTTGCTTGTCAGAAAGGCGCAGAAAAATGCAAGGCTTTCACTCCTGGACTTCTGTGTATATCGAAAGAAAATATCCAGACCAATTATTATCTGAAAGAGTTGCATTTATATTAAATTTACAGAAAGTTATGTGTTATATTCACATTACTTTCTATACCCATATAATTTCTTTTTATATAAGTTCTTCATACCATTCTTATGAAAGCTTATTTTTTCTATCTCCTTCATGTTAATCAAGATAAGCCTTAAATTAAATTTAAAGGGAGTCGATTAATGACACAGAACACCACTTACTTTTAAATTTTTCCGGAACGTGTTTCAGAGATTACACAGAAAATGAAGCTATTTACAGTGCAGTAACAAACACTACACAAATAAAAATATTTAGTAAATACTCTCCACTTATCTTAAGAAGCCGATGACAATACTTCTATTATGTTTTTGCAAAATTAATTTCATGAGCATTTGCCCACATCTTCAGTCAACACTCTTCCTTGACAACGAAGTGTGTTGACTGAAGATGTGGGCAAATGCTCATGAAAGTAATTTTACAAAAACATAATAGAAGTATTGTCATCGGCTTCTTAAGATAAGTGGAGAATATTTACTAAATATTTTTATTTGTGTAATGTTTCAGAGACTTTGCCTCCATCCTCAACCGGCCATCGACTGGTTCTCATTGGTGTAGTTGAAGATATTTTGTCATAGATCTCCTCTTGTGGTGGTTCAAGGAACTTGCTGAACAAACTTTCTGAGGGATGTCGAAATTGAATGCTTTGTTCCTATTTTTTGAAATGAAGATTTTTTCCAATGTGGATAGTTCTTTTTTTCCTGGTGTATGTTTTAGTAGTTTTGGTTCTGGATTTATGTTATGGTTTTTTCCCCAAAAATGCGTGGCAACTGCTGATTTTTCTAATTGTTTAAATTTTATGTTTCTAAAGTGTTCCTTTGCTCTTGTTTCTAAGTTTCTTTTGGTTTTTCCAATATAAATTTGACTACTGTCACTGCATTCAATTTGATATAAACCAGATTTTTTGTTAGATGGAATGGCATCTTTGATGTTTGAGCAAATTAGGTTTTTTAAGGAGAAATGGTTGACTGGTGCTTGTTGAATGTTTTGTTTTTTGAAGACTTTTTTGAATTTATCAAAGGCCTATGACAAAATATCGTCAACTACACCAATGAGAACCAGTCGATGGCCGGTTGAGGATGGAGGCAAAGTCTCTGAAACATGTTCCGGAAAAATTTAAAAGTAAGTGTTGTTTAGTGTCATTAATCCACTCCCTTTAAATTTTATTTATTATAACAACACTGTTTTCAATACTTCCAAGAAAGGAATTGTAAGATAAACTTTTTTAGAAATAAATTCATTATACCTACATTTCCTTATAGGGTAGGGATATTCCCAATCTTTTTGAGTCTTATCTTTGAAAAATGCTTAACTTAAATACCAAGTTGGTTATTCAATCAAGTTTCTGTTTTTAAAGTAATACTGTTAAAGGTGCATATACCCAAACGCATTGATCTTTTCTTCAAAGAATGCTGTTTTATTTGGTGACCTCAAAACATGTATTTATGGTAAAATTTTAATTAAGAGATTTTCTTAAGCACTAGTTGCTCACATGATAAAGTTAAAACAAGTTCGTGGAATGCTAATTACTCATTGCTATCCTGCATTCTAAAAGTTAATACAAAATTATATTTATTTCATATTTTGACTAGTGCATTTCTCTCTCTTTAATTATATATAAAATTAACCGAAATTTTTTTCCAATAATACTGCCTGCCAACAATGCTTATCAAAGGTAGAAGTGGTGATAAACCAAGAATGTTTATAATCCTAAGAATTTTTGCATGACTTTATAAAAATATAGTGAAGAAACAGACAAAAGCTAAAAGGTGTATGTTAATTGTTAATAATCATGTGTAATTTCCAGTAAGCACCTGACTGGTACTACCAGTGCATTTTGCACTTTTCATATGTCTACTTTAGTGCTATAAAGAGGGAAAATTGAGTATATCTATGTAGAAGAATAATTATTTTACTATTGAAAAGCCTAATTCATTCTGATGGATATGGGGTTGATATAACTTCATTTAAAAAATTACTGAAAGTTTAAAACAGATTTTCAAAGTGCTAAAATTTATAAATGGGTGAAATAGAACACAGTTAAAACAGGCCTGGCAGACCCACGCAAATATTAATTGTTGTTACTAGATACTGTATAATTGGGCTTGTGGTCTACTGGGCTCATTATTCCCAGACATTTCGTCTGCAACTGCAGCAGACACCTTCAGAGCAGTAGCAAGGTTGAAATATTCTGGTGGAGGTTTCAACGACTGTTCACACCAGAGTACAACCTCACTGCTACCGCTGAAGATGTCTGCCGCAATTGCAGACGAAACGTCTGGGAATAAGGAGCCCAGTAGATCATGGCCTGCAAGCCTGGATTATACTGTATCTAGTATTGACACTGGCCGTGAAAGCCTTAAAACTTTGATTAATTCTTGTTGCAATGTGTATCAAATACTTCCTGGAAAAATTTTAACTATCTCTGGTGCCTCATATTTGGAAATTGTGAAACATTAGGCTAAGCTTCATATTCTATGCATTTTTTTTTCTTGTCATACTAGAGGAATAGTTGTATTCCACCAAATTCCGTACGCATATTTCCAGAAGAACCCATGCTTTAAGGTTACATAGATACTTAAAGGCCTTGCTGGTGTGCGTATATATCTGCAGTATGCACACACATGCAAATATTCTGTTTACTAATGAGTAACAGGAAAGAGGAAATCTGGTCATCACATGTTAATCAAGAAGAACCTTTTCAGAAATAGTATTCTTACACATTTTGTCAAAGATATAAGAGGGATGCAGAAAAATGAAGCATCAGTAAGTTGCTTAGAAAGTTTCATCTGTTGTGCTCATATGACTTTTTGTTCTTGATTTTTTAGTACTACTGAGCCTGATTTTTAACACATAACTGGTTATGTTATGGAAAACATGTTTCAAGTGCATTTACTCCCACCTTCAGGTTCTGTTCAACTGCCTGATTTACTTCTCATGGTCTTGTCCTTGGTGGAGGCTGGAGGAACTTCTGCAAAAGGAGCTCACTATGTGTGGTTTCAAAATTAAAACCATATTTTATAATTTTCAGTTTTTCATTTTGAACTGCAATCTAGTGACCTACTTTGCAAAAGTTCATCCAAACTGATTTCAGTCATAAAAGATCAACAGAAACAGCTGTTTATACCTTATTAGAAAAAATAGTTGACACAATTTAGCAGAAAGAAAAATCATTAGCATTATTTATGGATCTCACAAAAGCATATGATGTAATAAACCATAAAATATTACTGGAAAAACTAAATTTCTATGGCATAAGGGGATTAGCAAATATATGTTCCGAGTTCATGCTTATCACACACAACTCAAATAGTACTAATTAGTTAAATAAAACACTGCATAAAAGAAAGGAATATAAGTCAACCCTCAGAGCAGTAGCACATGGTGTGCCACAGCGATCAATACTAGGCCCACTTCTTTTTGTGCTATACATAAATGATATGACACTGAATGTTCAACAGGCAGAGATAGTACTGTTTGCAGATGAGACAAATGTCCTTATAAAAGCAAAAGGTGACACAGAACTAAAGGATAAAATAGGACGCAATATAATGGAACTCGGATCATGGTTTAAATCCAACAGGCTGTTAATAAATACAAATAAAATAGTTGCTATGAGGTTTCATAGTAGCCAAAATAGGAATTATATAACAAATCCACAAATAGAATTAGATGGGGAAATTATAAAGTATCAAGGGGAAACACAATTTTTGGGAGTACAGATAAGTGAAGATTTAAAATGAGGATCACACATAAATATGTTAACCAAAATACTCAGTACGGGATGCTATATGCTAAATACATTAAAAATGGTCACCAGAAATGCATAGTTTGCTCAAGTCCACAGTCATATTTGGTATGGAATAATATTTTGGGTTGTAGCAACTGGCTGGGAAGAGGTACTTAAAATGCAGAAGCGAGCAATAAAAATAATGATGGGTAAGACCAATAGAACGTCATGTAGGAAGTTGTTTAAAACCTTAAAGATTATGCCTGTGGCCTTATATACATGCTAGAAGTAATATACTATATTTGATCATACAAATATAAACTTTCCAAAAATTCACAGATACATGACTATTGTACACGGCAGAGAGATGATTTACATATTCAACACTGCAGGACTAACCTAACCTAACCAAAAAAAAGTGCATACCCCTTCGGAATAATTCTGTTTAACAAACTGCCTACCTTGATTAAAAACATAAATGATTTAAATGTATTAAAAAAAAACTTAGGTTATTTCTATTAGTTCATTCATTTTATACAGTTGCAGAGTTCCTGGAAATGTAATTATGTAAAACATGATAGTTAATATAATTAATTTATGGTCTCTAACCATGAAAATAATTGTATATTGTATACTTTTAGTTAGGAATAGAATTTTACTGTATGTTTTCCTGTAATTTTTATTTGTTTTTTTCTTGACGAAGCCATAAAAATGTAAATTTTTTAAGTGCTGAATAAATACTACTACTACTACAATCACAACCAGAACAAGCTCAACCATAATTTGGAGTGAGACAGGCTGTTGAGCAAAAACTAAGGATGGGAAAGAAAGTTCCTGAAATGTTCTCCACCACAATACACAAGTAAGTGATGTAGTGTTAAAAAATAGGTTCAATAGTACTAAATTTAATGCACATCACTGTTACGTAGTCCAACAGTTCTAAATATACTTTCTCTAATTTTGTACAAGCTCTTCTTTCAAATGATTATTACTTATCTACTTCATGTTAATTAAGATAAAAATTTCCAGAAGTTGTTTTATTATGTATTTCTTTGTGACTCTAGTGGGATTATAGTAAGGCTTAAGCAGCAATCAAACCTTTAAAAACTTGATAGCTATGTGGTGGCTTAAAAATTACATTCTACTTGGATATATTTTTTTCTAATCCAGATTTATTGAACCCTATTTTACACAGTGGTATATTAGGGTTAGAGTTGATACATAAAAATATACAATTTTAACAAAAATATTTTAAATACTAGAAGGAATAAATGATGTTTTAATCTGATGCATATTTATTTAAACTATTTCAGATGTTTAAACACTGAGTTTATAAACATCATGAAGTACTTATACTGTTGTGGCTTCATTAGCAAAGATGTGAGCGGAGCAGAAAACTCAGTTCCTAGAGAGTCTAGCTTGAATATTAATTCTTGTCTTTCTCTCCAGAAAATGGGACAACAGAAAAGGAGATGAACCACAGTTTGAAATTCTTCACCACACATGCACTCGGGGTTGGAGGTTAAGTGAAAGCGTGATAAGTATTCACCAAATTTACCATGTCCACTTAAAAATTGTGTCACAACAAAATTTGGTACAAGAGTTTCACATTTTCCTCTGTCATATACACTAGGGAAAAATTGGATATTCAGGATATATTAAAAAACGAATAATGCCTTTTCAAGTGAGAAAAGTACATATATTGGAAAATTCAAATAAAAACAAGGAATATCTTGGAAATGTATTTAACATAAATTGTAATTTAAATCTCTATGTAGTAAGATTTGATCTGACTCTTACTGTTTAGGAGTTATGCAAAAGTACATCTAGAATGAAGAGGACCACTGTGGATATTCCTAAAAAGTTCATGATATTTAATTTGTTATGAAAATAAAATAAATAAAAACTGTTAAATGTGAGGGATAGTTTTGTGTAGGGGGGATATTCATGTTCAGATATGTATAGCTTTATTAAAGAACTTCAGAGGACTTCAAAACTAATAATGTTATAAAAAGTTAACATTACTAACCTTAGAAATCAGTGAATCGTTATTTGTTAATTAAGAACAGAGAGTAGCTTATATTTTCTTATGGTTAAGATTGTCTCTTCTTTAATGTCCTTAGAGTGTAAAATTTCATATTCACCAGCTTCACCTCTATTTTGATGTATAAGTTAAGAGTATAAATTTACGCAAAAACTCTGTTTTTAAATAATTATAGGCTCGAAAAGGTTTTAAAACTTCATCTACTGTGATTAATAAGCTACTTGACCATTCCAATCTGTGATTGTTCTACAGTCAAAGAAAGTTATAGGCAATGCAGAATTTTAAAGACTTCTGAGACAGTTAAACAGGGGAAGTCTAGTGTGATATTTATGGAAGCGCTAACTGTACACAGGCAACAAGTTTCAAACCCAAGTCCACAAGTTGCAGATATACAGGAGTTGCTGCCCTAAATGTCATGCCACAATTTGCCCCTGTGTATAATTATTTTGATGTTAATACCTTGATGCATGTTCTAAGTGCATTAATATTTCACTTCTTACGCTGGCCTGTCACGGCGTACAAATGTTCCACAATTGGTGCTTGTGAGAAAAGCCGATGGACTTTAAAACTCCTCCCAGCCAGGTCCGATGGACCCATTAACCAAAGACAGGTGTGGCCCCCCAGACATACTGGGGGTTAAAGTGAGTGGATGATGTAACCACCATTACAAGCAAAAAAATTGGTGTCCACTTAAAAAACGGTTACATTTATGCTGTTAAGCTAATGGCTTCATTGCCAAAGCCTGGTATTTGAAAACAACAACATATTTTTTCTCTTTGTCTAACATTTTTTCTCACAAACACATCACATAATTTCAATCTGATATTTTCTGCAGGGCTGTAACTAAGGCACAAAATGAACACCTATTAGTATAGCGCTTATGCTTTGCCTCCACATGTTCACACTTCAATACCTGAACTCCTTAGGAGTCTGGAAGGTCATTGACTTATTTCCTGTTATTCATGGATGGAACTTAGGGAAGAAATGAATTTTCTTCCAACATACTCTATTTCCAACCAGACATTTCATTTCTTTTTGCATTGTGGTAAACCGTAAAAGATAGACAAAATCTTAACTACAGTAAAAGTGCAATCTTATTAAAACACACAGCTTATGTCAAATACTAGGGTCATCCAATAAATAAGTTTTCCTATTTTTTTTCTCTGCAAACCACATGTTTTAAAGTTAAGTTAATACTGCAGAAACTTTCAATGGGGTAAGGTGGCTGCACTTGACCTTCAACAGCTATGGTGCTGACTACCATGGCTCTACCACTTGAAAGCGTGTCTACATTTTAACTCCATTCTGTTATTCACTTTTTCATGCCGAAAAATGAAATGGCTATAAATATTCATTGCAATTTAGTGTGTATTTATGGTGAAGGATACATGAGTATTCAGTGTTTCACCTCTGATGTTCTGATTCTGGAAAGATGGCAAAATGTGCATGATGAAGAATGCAGCTGCAGGCCTGTTACATCATTGGGCAATATACAGGATATATTGTAACAGTAACCACTGTTGCAATTTGGAATGTGGTGGATAAAGGTCAATGCATCAACATTGATAAGACAATGAATTAACTGCCTCCTGATATGGAAACTGGACACTCCTCTGTTGCAAGAATTCTGTGAGATGTCTTGCAACATCGAAAAGTCTATTCAGGATGGGTCCCATGTTTGCTTACTGGTGCTCACAAAGAACAACGGATTGAGGCAGAACTTCAAATGTGACCTTTTCTCCCATCCACCTTATTCCCCAGATCTTGCTCCGAGTGATTTCCATCTGTTTCCACAAGTGGCACCTTGGAGGCAAACTTTTGTGACTGATGAAGAGGTGGAAATGAAGGTGAACTGCTGGCTATCGAGACAGGACCCACAGGACCCCTGCCAAGTTACCAGAAATATTTGGACAGAAATGCTGACTATGTAGAGAAGTAGTGTACGAGTCATAGCATAAAATTAAAATATTTGACAACCCGCTTGTATTTTTCATAAAATGGGTAAACTTATTTATTGGATGACCCTCGTACATCTTTTTTGTGGAGTGAACCATCTGCAAATATTCCTTGTTATTTGTTTGAATTTTCCATTACTATTCTCAAAAGGGGAGTTACCATTTTAAGTCCTGGACAATAAAGAGAACGGAATATCAAAGCCATAACACAATGACCAGCTCTTAAAAGATTTTACTGTTGCTTAAGCCTACTGTATTTTCATATTCCATTGTACCTATAAGTAAATATGTAAAAAGACCATTTCTTTGCATATACAGAAACATGATTAACATGAAATAGACAGAATAAGTGTTTTTAAGAATATTTTGTAGAAGAGTCAATAGAAAAAGTCATATGAGTGGCAACATAAGATTTTTTAAAAGCATCTGCTCTTATGGTGTAAATATTTAAAAAATCGTGATCTGTAGTTTGGGTCTAATTTGGTGAAAATATTCTCTGTTATTCTCTCACTGCTAATAGCGCACCATACTTCTATTTGGTCATGCAGAGGTTTCTTATGTATTACGTTAGGCCTTTCAGTATGCCAACAATAGTTCTTTTGTGAATGTTGTGAAGACAGTTCCAACATCTCCTTGCTTAATATATGGGAGCAATTTACCTTTCTTTTTAAGTGTTTATTTATGTGCATTAGAAATAACTTATGTGGAAAACTGTGCTACACTTACTGAAGACTTCCTGTCACCCACAACGCAACTTGCACGTGGTAATCAGCCTTTTTGTCTTACTTTCCACCCCTATTACTGCATGCTCTAGGAGTTCCTGCATGGGGGTGGGCGAACTTTGTAATTGCCAGTTATTGTTTGCATTTATCTAGTGTTACTAGCATTGCTATGTAGTGCTATGAATGTGTAAATTCTGTGATAATTGAGTGATTCTGGGCATGTTAATATGTAGCCTAAAAAAATGTGGTAAATTAATAGTTCTACTTCTACTATGTAGGCACTTGCAATAAGTAGGGAAAGTATTGCATTCTATCCAAAAACAAAATACCAAGATTTCTTCAGATATACATGACTGGGGAAATACCTTCTGAATCAGATCATTTTTAGAAAAAGATATCTCCCTCTCTCTGTGTCTGTCTGTGAACAGTAAAACTAAAAAATGAACAGTCTGAAGAGAACTTCAGAGGTAATTCATAAAAAATTCAAGATATAAAGTTAATGTCTTGAAAACATCTTAAACATAAGGTTGAGACATTTTTTGAGAAAATCAAAATGTTCAAAAACTGTTATGTTTAGAGGGTTGTCTGGAGAGTAGGATATACGTGAGAAATACTAGTGTGAGAACCTTGGAAGGTGCTGAACATAAATTCCTAGTAGATGGTAACTTTTACTTGTAAGTTACGCACGCATGCACGCACACACACACACGCACACAGGCATTCATGAACGTTTTTCTAAAAATTATTTGTTGGGGTTCAAGAGGCCTCAGGACCTTTGTTTCCTGTGAAAATTCAAGAAATTTTTGGATTGTATACAATATTTTCCTTACATTTTAGAGAAAGTAAAAATAATGGCATATTCCTGTACTATTTTATTTGCCTTTCTGAAACCAGTAGTTGTCAGAATAAAATTTACTGCCTTTTAAGCGATTAAAGAGGCTAATTATGGAGGTCTTACACAAATTGTGAAAAACTTATGCAGCAGATACAAATAGGTTTAGATACAAAAGTAGTTTAGCATCACTACCTACCTAGGTATCCCTGCATAATATGCATTATTAATGTTACTGGTTCTGTTTGTTTAGGCTTGCATTTGGCTGATAACTAATAGCATAAATAATATTTATCAATTAATTTTAAATTAGGTTTTGCCAATTCGTTATTAATGCTAGCATAAGATCATCATACTAAGCATTGTACCCCCGCAGACTGCCCCACATTCCAATTCTGGGGATCACCTACCTGAGTGTGAAGTTGGACATCACAAAACCTCATCCCTTCCATATGTGGAGGATGAAATTAGGTGCCAGGCAGCAAAATTCTACGCCACTTAATCTGTACTCCAGAGTGTCCTGATTATTTCCCTTGCCAATCACAATGCCAGAAGAAGCCGCTTCAGGTGACATCAAGTTTTCCGCATGGCTTGCAGGCATACCAAATAATATCGGAGCAACATCACCAGCAGCTAAAGCAAAGCTCTGTTCTAATTTTTTTAAAGAACTGATTGGCTTTTAAATTCTTCTAACAACTAATTGCAATTCAGTTTTACAAACTGCTCCCATCAGGGTGCAGGGGACACTGGATATCTTTAAAGGCAGCTGCTGATGAGTCACATGCTTCCTATCCTCTTTCAGCTTCCTAAATAAACAAACCACAGTATAATCTACCCTGTCTATAATAATCCCATATGCAGTAAAACCCTATTGGGGGTAGGCATGCAGCAGCAACACTCAGGCTGGTACTGCCTGTCAGCAGTGATAAGATGAGATGAGATTATTATATGTTCCCTTTAAAGCTTCTCTGGGACAGTGAAACAAATTCTTTTCCTTAAAATGTCATGTTAAATGAAAACATAATACAGATTTCTGTATGGTTAATAACTGTGTAACCTGTGTATGCAAAAAAGCCTCATAAAACACACATCGACATACAATGCTGTTTATGTCATTAAAATGCAATTATTTGCCCAGAGATATACTTCAATATCTCTTGTTAATATTACTACTGCTACATGCAGGTATTCATTAAGATTACTACGGCAATATAACTAAAAATTGGTTTTATGTTATAGTAGAATAAATGACTACATAAAAAGGAAGCAACTCTTGTGAAACTATGCATCATGTTATACAAGCTTTCAATGCACTTATGTTATGACATTTACCTTAATTAAATTATCCATAAAGGGCACAAACTTGTAATTATCTGAGGCAAACTTATTGAATTAAGTGAATTCGTATTATTTCTTTTACAGGTAGTGTTCATAAAAATAAGTAATTCAAAATACCAAAGAAATTGGTAGCTATCACTTTGTTATTGTTAGTAGTATCGGAAGCCACTGATAGTATAACTATTCTACTACTTAATCACTACTTCTATGAAATGCAATTACAATTTTAGCTAAACAAACATTGTCTGAGTAATCCTAATGCCGAACTTTAGTGTGATTTAACTTAAGCACATTTTCTACTCCGGGCTCAAGTAAAATGTCAAGGGCAAAATTAAATCAATAAATACGCATTATTTATCCATGGTTGAAGTTAATGGCCAGAGGACTATTAGATTAAGTAATGCAGTGAATACAATTTGCTTGTATATTCATTATATTTCCATTTATTATGCAATTTTTAACATCTAAGGTCATATCGATGGCATTTTATGTTTTGCAATAATTGCTCATCAGCAATGGTGCTAGTTTACAGTGGTATTTATCAGAGGGCTCTGAGAAAAATGAACCCTTCAATGCAAGAATTATTTTGCTAGTTATCCCAGTCTTGCTGTAACTCATAAACCAGTTTTCACATCGCCTTCTGCGGTGTCTTGATTTGAATAACCATGGTCATTAAAGCGATACTGGCCATCCATTCAGAGCCAAATGTCATGTGTTCGAATCTCGGTAACTGCAGTAAAAATTTGCCCATGGTAAAGAACAGGGAGAACCAAGTAAAAAATCGATGTGATGGCACACGTGGATGTTACAGGATATCACTTGACTGCAGTTGCCTGGATTTTGCCTTTTTATACTAAAAAAACACTACAATGTAATTATATATGAGGGCTGTTAATAAAGAATACTCACAATTTTTTTTGACAACATACCTTTACTCATCCTCATAATTTTGATGGTCCTTCTCAAAATAGTCTCCCCTCAATGCGATGCACTTGTCCCAGCATTTCTGCCAGTCTTCAAAGACATGCTGGAAACCATTTTTTGAGAGATCTTCAAAATCGCCTCTGCAGCCTTCACCACTGTTTCTGATGAAGGGTAATGCCTCCCACGAAGGTGTTTCTTCAAGTTAGGGAATAGAAAAAAGTCACAGGCGCTAAATCCGGACTATAGGGAGAATGAGGGATGCACTTCACATTGATTTTTGCAAGATATTCACCAACAACATTAGCAATATGCGGCCGCGCATTATCGTGGTGCAGCATCCAGCCTGCTTCAGGGAAATGTGGTCTTTTGCGCCTGATATGGACCTGCAATGTTTTCTGGACAAACCTGTAGTACTGTCCAGTTACTGATGTGTGTGCAGGTACAACATGCTGATAAACCATTCCATGAATATCAAAGAATGAGATGACCAGTTTCCCAGCAGAAGCAATCACTTTTGCTTTTTGGGAGGTTGATGATCAGGGAGATTTCACACTGAGCTTTGCTGTTTGCTCTCAGGATCAAAATGATGTAGCCAAGTTTCATCAGCAGTGATTACGTTTGAAATAAACTCCGGATCTTCCTCTAACATCAACTTTAACTGCATGTTACCTCCATTGCAGCGGTAGGCGATTCTGAACATGTCTGAACTTGCCTGGTTCTCACAGGCGGCAACCAGGAGTACTAACAATAAAATTACTACGGCATGTTTGTTTCACATTAAGCTACCAGAATATAATAAGATTGAATTTTAGTCCGAAAAATTCTGACCGTAAAAAAGTTATGATCATTCTTTATTGAACAGCCCTCGTATATGTATAATATTTACAAATCAAAATGCTCAAAATTTTTTGTGTAACTGATAGAATTACAGTAGAGACCAGTACAATATTATTATAATAATAATAATAATAATAATAATAATAATAATAATAATAATAATAATAATAATAATAATAATAATAATAATAATAATAATAATAATAATAATAATAATAATAATAATAATAATAATAATAATAATAATAATAATAATAATAATAATAATAATAATAATAATAATAATAATAATAATAATAATAATAATAATAATAATAATAATAATAATAATAATAATAATAATAATAATAATAATAATAATAATAATAATAATAAAAATAAAAAAAAGAGAGATATCGGCTACACCATGCGTTAAAGTGTTAAGCGGTCTTTCACGCCAATATAGAATGGGGCGCTGAGAACCACAGCAGTTGAGGCACAGAATGTCTACAAATAAAAACTTACTTTCTATTTTTTGAGTTTCTATTACTTCTGATTGTGACATTAAATTCAGACACATATTCACGCTCTCATTCGTCCTTCTGGACTCCAGGGATGATGGGAAATAAATAAAGAAAATTGCTCATTTTATCGGGTAACTAAGCTGTATGGTCTCTGAACTCACTTAAGCTCATTTCATCCATTTCCTCCGGTATGACCTAATGGGTTAAAGGACGTCAATTAAAAACCAAATAACCCTCCAGTCAGAAATCGAACCCGGTACTTAAAGGTTAGCACGTTAAACCCCAGATTCAAAGTATCAAGGCGGTTTCAAACAAAATTTTTTTATTAAATGAACTTGTTAACAGTTAATTGTTACACAATAAAGCACATACTTATTCCATAATTGTTGCTGTAGGTGTCTCTTCTCATATGCTTTAGAAATATTAAGAATTTACACAATTGCCATTTTCCAAGGATTGTTTTTGAATAAGTCTTCTTTTCCACTTGTAGTAACTAATTATTTGGAAACATAAAGGGAAAGCTGTTATATTTCTGTAGAAACCAATGTTTTGAAACAATTTGAAGCCTCTTTTGAGTTATTTCGTCAATAAAACGAAATATAATTTGAAATTCCAACGCATAAAAGTTTAATAACAGTGAGGAATGCAAGTGTGTTTCCTTCTGCCTTGGTGCAAAAGCGTGAAAGCAGCACATCTCCAACTTCACTGATCCATTTGTGGTGAGGTCCTATTTCATCATATGATTGAAATTCGAAGGATTTATTTTGATACGTGCCGGCAGAAACACCAACGAGAATATCTCCTTCACATATCAGTGGCATGCCAGTATTGTTTTGCATTCCATCAAGTTTCCTTACGCATAGTTGATAGTTTTTGGTGCCTTTTAAACCCAGGTATTTACAGAACTTCGGCTTGTCCTTAAATCTCAGAGAAACGTGCTTCAAGACGTTTTCACGCATTTGAAAGCCATGGTTTAAAAGCGAGAAGCATCTCCTCAAATTTGGATACAGAGTACCACATAGTTTAACACGCCCTACATTGGGACCCATGGCAAAAGATGCGTTCATTTTAAGTAATACTAATGATACATCTTCTTTTCTTTTTATTTCTGAAACCCCTAAGATCTGAGAATTTTCATCTCGATAAAGAATTGATCCAGCATACACCCAGTATCTATTAACATCTGACTGATTTATAGTCTTATTATCACTTAGGACCCAAAATTCATTGAGTATACATCCGTGACCGTAGTTATAGTCAGCCATTATGTCGTGAATGTACACCAGAAAAGTGTACTGTAGTGGTTCCACATCTTTCAAAACGAGATCCGCATTTGTAAACTTTAGACTGACGATAATTATAAATAGAGTTCCAATGAAACACAGCACAGAACCTCTAGGTGCACTCATGATAAATTAAATTTAGGCAAGTTTCTGTACTTTAACACACAAATCACTGTTGAAAATAAAACAGAAACAAGGAAACAAAATAATGGCGTTCTAGACCATTTTTAAAATCCATAGTCATGACTCCCTTTATATTTTAATTTTGTTTATAAAGCAGTATTTTTAATGAAACATAGAATAACTGATCACAAAACAGTGTATTAGGTATTCAATGCCAGAGTTTAAGCATGAACCAGAACGTAATGTAAATAGTAATTTCCTGACAAACACCATTATATTCTGTACTATAAATTGAATTGTAAACACCTGATTTGTTATATCACATGACATTTCCAAACACTATCTTCTGTTAATTTCTTTAGCAAAGAAAATATTTTGTAAAAACATCCAGAAATTCGATTCCTTAAGGCCGTTGAAAATTGAGCCAAAATGATGAAAAATTACAATACAGGCTTTTAAAAATGTTTAAAATTATATCCAGTTCTCTAGGAATGTTTCTGTGCAAATATTTTTGTTATCGGGATGAAAATGAGAGAGTTGCAGTGGCGAAGGGTGTAATGGAGCGCCGGAAGTGCTGCGTCCCCAAGAATTTCAGGAAGAAAGGAATAAAACCAAAAAAATCATGCCAAACAATATTTCATTTACACAAAAAAATGAAGCTAGTTACAGTGGAGTAATAAATTTACACAAATAAAAAAATTGTGTAATCAGTAGTTTTTAATTTGAAGGATCCATTTTCGTTGTTTTAGTTTTTTAGGTTACTATGGATAAATTTGCTTATAACAACATTTATGCGTTTAATTTAAATTTTATAGATACTAAATCTGAAAATAAGCTATATTTAAAACTTCAAAAGAAAAAAAGATCTATTCTTGCAGAAATTCGTTTTCTAAACCTTTGTTTAAAACATAAAGTAGTTCCTATATTCGTTAGAAAAACTATGAAATTTGATAATAATAATATTCAACAAAAAGCGGCGGTGAAAAAAGTAATTCAAATTGAAATTAAGTTTACTTTTAAAAAGTTTAAGTAATATTGAACTTAAATTATATGATTTACATCTTAAATTAACAAAGATGTTAGGTTATACAATATGGCTTAGTTTAAAATCCAAATTATTTCATATTCTTAATAGGTATAAATATGAAAAATAAAACTACTAAATTAAAAAATAAATTATATAATTTGCGTTTGAAACAAAATAAATGAAACTCAGTTATCAAAAATAATAAAGATAATGTTAATTTATCAAATTCTAACCTTAATGAAAAAGAGTTCAATTTTTTAAATCAAGATTTATAAAACGTGTGTAGATTTTTCAAACAATATAGATGATTATATTGTAGATATAGAAAGTGCTAGTGAAGATTTAAGTGAAAATAATAAATATTTGATTACATTAAAATGTAGCAAAATATTGCAAAATTTAGATAAATACAAACCAAAAAGAAATAATAATAAACATATTGTGACTTTGTGGGTTGATAGAATTAAAAGGCCGAGTTGCAGAATTTAAAAATCTCCTTTGTTTTCGTAGAAATACTCTTATAGATTACAGCAGCATTACGTTACGTACACCATCAGTCTACCAAGGTCGATGACAATAACAAACAGTGACAGCAGATTACATCATTAGCTCTCGTTACAATAACATTTCCAACTGTTTACAACTGACTCACTTTGCGAGCCGTCACTTGCTTAAATACCTATTTCGTAAATTCGAGATATTTCTGGACCAAACAGGAATCGAATGTTCTATCACCTTCCAGAAGCGTAACCCTATCGGTGCCGGCAGGTCTTTTATCTCGCGCTATCTTTATTTGTTCCGACATACTCCTTATCTCCAGGCTCTTTGTGTACACAAGCCGCGCTATCGCGATCCGGTTCGCGACACTATTATTAAATCATTAAATCAAAAAGATTTAATTTTCACCAAAGCGGATAAGGGTAATAGAATTGTAATTTTAGATAAATTAGATTATATTAATAGAGTAAACCTTTTACTTCAAGGTGAAGATTTTTATAAATATTAATAAAGACCCTTTAAAATCTTGTATTACAAATTTTAATAAAGTATTTAATGAAGTGAAAGTTATATCAGGCAAAGAAAAACGTTTTATAAAGGTTAGTAATCCTGTTTTACCTAGAATTTATGCCATTCCTAAAATTCATAAGCCCGGTAATAAAATGAGACTTATTGTTAATTGTATAAACTCACCAACTTACAATTTAGCAAAATGGTTACACAAAAAATGTAGTAAATTCGATAAATTTGAAAGTTTAAGTATTAAACACTCTTTTGGACTAATAAAAAAGATTGATAGTGTTGTATTATCTAAAAGTGATACACATTTCTTTTGATGTAACTGCTCTATTTCCTAGTATTCCTAGAGAAAAACTTTTAATTTATTTAAAAAAGTGGTTGAATTCAATAAATTTACATGAGGACTTAATAGTTGATTTTGTTAAACTTACTGATTTTTCGAGATTTAACTGTATTGGAACACCACAGTGAAGCGAAATAATTATTAATTTTTAGATGTGTAATAAATACGACTCATCTAAAAATTAATAATTACTGATTTTTGTTTGGATCAAAATTTTTTCACTTTTAATGGTGAATTTTTTCAACAAACTTCTGGCTCAGCAATGGGTAATCCTCTTTCACCTTTTCTTGCTGATCTTTTTATGCGTTTTTTTTTTTCGAAATTCAAGTCACTAAAGCTTTTCCTTTGATTTTTAAAACATGGTATAGATATGTTGATGATATTTTTGCTATTGTTCCTGAAAAACAAATTAATGATGCTTTAAAATCACTAAATTTACAAGATAAAGCTATAAAATTCACATTAGGAACTGAAATTAATGGATTTCTTCCTTTTGTAGATTTGAAAATAATAAGAAATAATAACAAATTAGATTTTGGTATTTATAGGAAATCTACACCTAACCCTTTTTCACATAAACTTGCTGTTTTTCATAGTTTGATTTATAGATTAATAAATATACCCCTGAATAAAGAAGAATTTAATAAAGAATATAAACATATTACTAATACTGCTTTAATTAATGGTTTTAATAAAGATTTCATACAAAAGAAGATTGAAAAATTTAAATATGAAAAAACTATTAATGATATTTCTACTCTTAAAAAATAAAAGATGATTATAAATTTAAACATTTTACTTACCATTCTTGGGTTAATAAACATTTTCAATTTTTTAATGAAGTTGGTATAACTTTAGTTCCTCAAAATAAATATAGTATTAAAATTTATTACAGTTTTACTAAAAAGTAATTATTCCTCTTAATAAAAAATCTGGTATTTATCAGTTTAATTGTTTAGTTTGTGATTAGGTT
Source organism: Mantis religiosa (assembly GCA_030765055.1). NCBI lineage: Eukaryota > Metazoa > Arthropoda > Insecta > Mantodea > Mantidae > Mantis > Mantis religiosa. Next base: position 70,104,790 of record CM060947.1, on the reverse strand, counting down.
TATATTGGAAAGACGAAACGTAGTTTGGAAACCAGAAAGAAAGAACATTTTCGTAACATTAAATATAAACAAATTGTGCCCGCCTCGGTAGCATAGATGGTAGCGTGTCTGCCTCACGCTCAAGAGGTCCCAAGTTCGAATCTCGGTCAAGGTGAGTTACCTGGATAAGGCTTTTTCCGGGGTTTTCCCTTATCCTTCAAGACGAATGTCGGGTAACTCTAAGCTCCATGGACCCCGGACTCATTTGAGCATCATTTCACCCAATTAATTCACCGTCCGATATGACAACGTTGGAGGACGTAAATTACCACAAAAAATAATAAAATAAACAAATTGATAAATCGGACGTAGTAGATCATTTTTGGTCATTTAACAATGAAATAAATCCCGAAGTTAAATTATTAAAACAATTAAATGTTCCCAAAGATTTGATAGTGTGGGAAAAATATCTATTTTAAAAAGTAATGATCGCGAAATGAATTTTGACATACCGGTTATTGATTCTGTTTTTAGGTTTGTTTCGTTTTCGGATGTTGGTGGTGCTGGGAACGTGACATAGCAAAAGAGAAAACATGGTAGCCGATATTTCCTTAACAACGGAGTTTGTTTAACTGAGGATGAATACAATATGCCTTCGAAATCGATTTTACAAAGAAGAAAGAAGTATTAGCATCAACTTCTTAAGATAAGTGGATAGCAATTAATAAATTTTTTGAGTAATATTTCATTTGTTTGGGATACATATTCAAAACTTATTTGCGAACATTCGCGGTGCTGTGGACAACTGGACAGCTGTTAAAGCTCGAGTGACCAGTTCCGCGAGTTCTTTTCCAGTGGCGGCTCATGTTGTCTATACCTAGGGGGCTGCACTGATTATTGACATTTTAGCTTACCTTAATTGTTTGAAGATGAACTGCATACGGCGATCTTTCTTTGTAGCAAACTTATTAACCGTTCTCTCGTAAAACTTCGGGATGTTTTCTGTCATTTCTTTCCCTGTTGACAACATAGCAAGCGCAGATAACTTATCTTCTCCAATAATGTTCCTAAGCAATGTTTTAATTCTCTTCAGTGTGGAGAAACAGCGCTCAGATTCACTTGTTCTTAGAGGCAGAGTAAGTGGAAGAAAGATTATTAGCTCCAAGATATTGAAGCAATTTTACAGCACCACCAATATTCCTGAATTCTTCTCTTGAATAGATGGCTGAAAGTTCTGTATGTAGTTTGTCCTTATCAAATACTGGGAACATTGTTATGCATTCATTGAGCGCATTTTCTGGAAATATTGAATTAAATTGCTCAAATTGTGAATCTTTTAGCAGGGAAGACACAGAAAGATGTTTTGTAAACTAGAAGCAGAGATTCAATTGTGACAGTATAACATAACATACTTCCTTGGCTGCAGCTGCTTTGGTCTGTGTGTTTCAAACAATGTTTCTTTTGTGTGGGTTTTCTGCTGCCAAATCACAGGACTCCGCCGTGTTTCTTACTTTTATAATTTCAGCAGTGAAAGTAGATATGTACACTGGAACTCTGACAGCATCTGTGTGGCGATTCTGTAGTTGATTGTACAGTATTTCTACATGAGGCATAACTAAATGGAAACAAATTCAGCCAGAATCAAAACTAATTATTTTCAAGATACTCCAATAAAACACTTGCCTCATTTATTGTCTTACTGCTGAAGATCTCTGATTTTGACAAAATTTCAAACATTCTTCAAATGCCTCCTTCTTTTCGTAAACAACATTTACAGTCCTTGATTTGTAGTTCCACCTCGTTGATCCACCAAGGGGCATTCTCTTCTTAACACATGAATCTAATACTGATGATCTCTGAGGAGAGCGGGAAAATAAGGTGAGTATAGCACAAAGATTTGAAAAAATCCTAGCTTTTGTGTTTTGCCTGGCAGCTCTCTTCACCATCACATTTAGTTGATGAGCTGGGCAATGCACAAAGTAAGCATTGGGGTACACATCTCTAACTTTAGCTTGCATTCCATTGATAGCCCCACTCATTACCGCTGTACCATCAAAACTTTGGCCTATAAGCTTCTTCTTATTTTCTTTTAATATATTTCCAAGCTCAGAAATTACAACTTCTGAAATTGCATCAGAATTTTGCCCATTCCAAATAAAAAAACTGCCCAGAATCGCTTAACATTACAATACCTTAAGACTTTTACAAGCTGAAACATATCAACAATATCTGTAGTTTCGTCGGCCATAACAGATAAACAATTCTGTACATTTACTGACCCAAGGGTAGCAAAATTAAGCATGTTATTAATATGGTCTTTGGACATTTCATGTTTATGACATTTTTCATATAGTCTCTTCAAGTCTGAAACTACATTTTGAACCCATGCAATGTTGGCTGCATCGTCTTTATTTCCAAATAAAAGGCAAGGAAAATAGAACAGGGAATTGCTGACTTCACAGCCAAAAATCCAGTCATATTTCGTGTAAATTTCAGAACTGAAACACGTGCTATATTGTATTTGTCGGCTTGTTGCACTTTGAATAGTGTTTAACATAGGAGTCGGTTTTCCTCGCACTTTAATGTCACATTTCTCTTACAGTGTTAAAGCGTCAAAACGAAGTGACTTTAAATATTCGACTGAATTGCTAATTATTACAATCTCATCATTGATAGAAGTATATAAAGTTACATTTGATTATACTTTACTGTCAGGAACAAAAATATATTTGAATCACCGTGAAAATGTTCAAAAACCGTCTGATTTCACGAAAATCCGTACGAAATTGCACTTACACTGCTCTTGGGACTGCAAACAATGCAGTCCAGTGAGTTCACTAAGCTAAGGGGCTCGCGATAGGTCGAAACGTGAAGCAGGGGCTAGTGGAGGGGAAACGGAAGTAATAGAGGGTCTGTCTAGTGAACGCGAGTGCAGTTGGCCCCTCAAAGGAAACTACCCTCCCACCCACTAATGACCGTCATAAATCTATCTCCACACTTCAGAAATGGAACACTGTCGTTGAGAACCAATAGCAACCCTGATTTTCTCGAAGAGACAGTCGCATGTCTATTCCACGTGGAGTCTAAATTGCCAAAGTTCCAACTTCCAGTTGATCTGTTTCATTACGTGCAGAAATTCGTTGTGTGTCACGAAGTGGAGACCGTGGGAGGAAAATGCAGTGGTAAATGCAAATGAAGTAGTAGATTACTTTCAGTCAAGTGAAAATAAAGTGATGACAATAGTGTGAATAACTAACTGGGCCGAGTTAAATTACTGGAAAAAAAAAAAAAAAAAAAAAAAACATTTATAACGGGAACTGTTTCTAAGCAAACTCAAGCGCTTGTTTTGAACACATATAAATATGTGCTGACAAATAATCTTGATAAGGGGTCGTGCAATGAACCTGATGATAAATTCTGGGTATTCACAGAAAAACAGTAAGAAATATTGTGACGAAAGGAATACCAAAGACGCCGATCAAGTGTGAAAACAAAAGGAAACGTTTCTCTAAAGTAGATAATTTCACATGCGATTTAATTCGTCGAGAAATTTATAGATTCTATGCAAAAGGGGGAGCACCCACCTTAGACGAATTGGTTGCACATTTGCAAAAATTTGTGATTTTTCTTATGGACACTGCTTTGTCAAAACTAAGGAAATATCGTTAAAGCTAAGGAAGTTTTGCAGTAATGGACATAAGATAATTTATTTAGACGAAACCTCGTACGATACCCATGACGTATCGAGAAAGGTGGCAACCTTATAGAAAGATCTGGGAGAAGGAGGTCCGCTGTTGTAAAACGATTATAAGGATTTGTCAAAGGCAGCGGCCGACGTGCACATGAGTTAACTAAACAGACTTTACTCGTTAGTGAGCTGGACTGGCAGTCCAAGATGGAGAAGCGGCTTTACATATGAACTTGCCGAACAGTCTATGAACTTGTACTGCCTTACAATATATATGGATGTAATCTATTCAATTTAGGCAATTAAGGCAGCAACAATAAAATTAAAATTTGCTCTGGGGTGGGAGGCTGTAGTCCCGCAGGCTTCCTTTATCGGCCGCCACTGTTCTTCACTAATTTCTGTATTCACGCATTCCTAAACTTGAATACCATGCTTCGTAGGTTTCCTGAAGCACTCGCAACTCCTCGATAGTTACGAAGCGCTGACAGATTTTGTCACGAGAAGTCTGTGTAGTGAAGAATAGTTTATTATTGTCGCGGCGAAAAGCACTGAAATTTCGGTGCCGAGAGATAAGCGCGGCTTGAATACACAAAGAGCCTGCAGATAAAGGTAACAGACGGACAGTGCTTGCATAAGCAGATAAACATGGCGCTTGAGATAAGTGACTTGCCGGCCCAGATAGGGTTTCACGTAAGAAAGGTTCTAGTGATATCTCGATTGACAGAGAATAGTTGCTTTTCTTATTTGCTCGTGAAGTCTCTCGAATTTATCAATGCGGTATTTAAGTGAGCGACGACTCGCCAAAAGTCAGTCGTAATTGTGAACAGGTGTTGCGTAACACGAGTGTTGTAAACAGTGGAAGTAGAGTAATCTGTTTATTGTCATCGACCTTGGTGTTGTAGATTGTGATATGTAATGTAATTCTGCTGCTACGAAGTGTGTTTCTACGCAAATAAAGAACATTTAGAATTTCGGTATATTGGACTTTTAATTCTACGAACCCACAAAGTCACATTATTATTATTATTATTATTATTATTATTATTATTATTATTATTATTATTATTATTATTATTATTATTATTATTATTATTATTATTATTATTATTATTATTATTATTATTATTATTATTATTATTATTATTATTATTATTATTATTATTATTATTATTATTATTATTATTATTATTATTATTATTATTATTATTATTATTATTATCATCATCATCATCATCCTCATCATCATCATTATTATTATTATTATTATTATTATTATTATTATTATTATTATTATTATTATTATTATTATTATTATTATTATTATTATTATTATTATTATTATTATTATTATTATTATTATTATTATTATTATTATTATTATTATTATTATTATTATTAATTATGAAGCAATATTATGTGTGTCGCGCAGTTCCACTTTAACGGGACAGTTTGAAGCAAATAGTGTTTAGCTCGGGGTAAGGCAATGAGGTTTATCTCAGGGTATGCGTGGGTATGGATGAGAAGAATAGTGTTAATGACACTGGAATGCCCGTTTCAAACTGGTTTAATGACTGCTTCTTTTTATCATAACACCAAACTCGAAGTTGCCGACCAAGGGTTACCAATATATCACTGTTTAGAGTTACTATAAGTGAAATGCTTATTACTCGATAAAACTTTCTTCACGTACATATGAACCGACAAATATCTTCTCTCATCTCTTCTGGTCTGCCTTGCCCAAGACAGAAGAAGAGGACTGCCCTAATCGGCTCTAAGCCACCAACTGAATGTCCTCCACAGCTGCACGTGGGTGTGTGTAACTTTCACTTTCTCGAAGCCCTTTATTCAACCAAAGATTCCATTTGTGACTATTTTGTCATGCGATTATTAGGGGTCCGAAGAATGCCTTATTCAAACAAAGTCAAGTGCTACCCTTTGGAACTCTGCTAAGGACACTGTTTCTTACCTTTCTTTTGTTAAAACAACTATTCACCCCAACTGCTATTCGACTCAACTGCCCCTGCACGTTTGTAACAAAGGACCAACATTCCTTTGAAATCCATCATGATTATTCACTTATTTCAATCCTTTAATTTCGGTATCAATTATCATTATTATTGTTATTTTATGTGGCGCTTTTAAATACAATTATATTTCAATAGCAATAGTATTTTAGTAGATTGGTATTTTGTGGTGACAAATAGGAAATTCTTGTGAAATTTTAAGTTATTACCAAAAGTGTGTGAATTGTATTCTTTCTCCACTTCAGATAACAATTCACGAGGTGTGGACCAGCTCTAGGAATAATTGGAACGTCTTAATGGAGAGGGAAAGCAGGAATACGTCTGCTTGTGTGTGTCCAGTCATGTAATGCAGGAGGGGCCTCGTCTGACTATACAATAGAAAGGGTACTGAACAGTATCACAAAATATAATGATGATAACGGCATGCAAAGCGAAGGTGTTGATACATTCATGCGCCACCATAATGAACATATGTATGATACAATGTTAATCCCATGATGGTTATGTGGGTGTAATAGGTTAGGAAGATTTTGTTGGCCCTGCTTGCTATTTTTGCAGGGAAAAGAAAGCACTTAGAGTTATGTAGATTTTGACGACATGACCAATTTACACAAAGTTCCGAAAAGGCGTCAAGAAACGTAAAATTATATTATTTAGCTCAAACAATTTATGGAGTTCGGAAATATACGGACTGAATCTATTTAAGCGAACAATTTCCGTTCACAATAGAAAAACACAAGAGAAATAGCAAAATAGTTTTGCAAATGATAAATATAATATGATTTTTAGGAAAGCAGGAATTGGCATTTTGAGGACATGGGTCCGAAAGCTCTTTGAACAGAGGTAATTATATAGAAAGGTTGAAGGAATTAGGAGATTCTGATACAGAACTTATCTCATCACTTGTCCAATTCGTTAATTTTTTTTTTTTTTTTCACGGCTGTCCAGTGACATACCAAATGATATTATTTATTCTGTTTCGGAACTGATGCCAAACGAAATAAAGAAATGACATTTTCAGGCTGCATTCGTTGTAGTTATTGTGGATAAGGCAACAAATATTACAACGAAATCACAACTATTACACTTAGATATGTTACAAAAGCTGAAAGTATTTAAGAACGATTTTGTGTGTGTGTTTCAGAGATATAAGTGCCAATACAACAGCAAGTTCTTTAGTACAGCATGTATTTGACATCTTTTAAAGAATTAAATTGTGAAAATAAAAGAAAAGAAAAGAGAAAGAAAATTGGTATCACAAACATCAGGAGGTGGCTGTAGTGTCATGGGAACAAAGTGGCCTACATATAAGAGAATTCTGCCCAGAAGCTGTATTTATGCATTGCTACGCACATAGACTGAATTTAGTTTTGTCGCAAGCGGTTAGTTTCATTATGCAGTGCAACATATTTTTTACTTCTCTTTCTGGTTTTTAAATCTGCGAAGTGAATGGTGACACTCGACTGTGAGATAAGACATTTCAAACTTCAGCTCCAACAAGATGGAATAATAGTAACAGGCTCTTACCAACTGTGTGCGAATATAAACTTGATATACGAGGGGGGACTCATAAGAAACCGGATTTTTGTCATAAAAACTTTATTGAACCTTTTTACAAAATTACTTCATTCACCTTCAAAATACTCTTCATTACATGCGATGCACTTGTCAAGTCTCTTTTCCCACTGTTGGAAGCATGTTTGGAACTCTTCAAGTTTGATATTGCCCAGTGCCCTTTGCGAAGCTGTTTTTACTGCCTCCACATCGTCATAACGCTCCCCTTTTAGCGTTTTTTTTTCATTTGTGGAAATAGGAAAACGTCGCATGGGGCTAGGTCCGGCGAATACGGAGCGTGGGGAACGACAGACGACCTCTGAGATGCCAAATAGTGGGTCACTCGTAAGGCCGTGTGTGCTGGAGCGTTGTCGTGATGCGGAAACCAGTCACCTGATCGCCAAAGTTGCGGGCGTTTCCTACTCACGTTCTCTCACAGACGCCTTAAAACAACCAAGTAAAAGTGCTGGTTAACAGTCTGGCTAGGGGGTACGAATTCCCGATGCACAATTCCACGAACATCAAAAAAGACAATGATCATCGTCTTCACATTTGACCTCACTTGCCTTGATTTTTGTGATCTGGGAGATTTATGAGTCCTCCACTGGCTTGACGCTTGTTTGGTCACCAACTCTCATCCCCTGTAATGAATTTGTTCAAGAAGTTTGGATCACGTGCAATTTCTGTTTTCAAGTCCTGACACACATTCATGTGGATGGTTTTGTACTCCTGTGTGAGAAGGCGCTGAACAAATTTAGCAGCAACAAGTGTCATGTGCAAATCCTCCCTCAAAATCCGCTAGCACGAGCTCCAACTGATTCCTGTCGATGGTGAAATTTGGTCGATCGTTTGGCGACGATCCTCGTTGATCTTTTGGCGGACCTTTTCAATGTTCTCCTCATTTTGCGATGTTGAGGGGCGTACAGAACGAGCTTGATCTTCATGGTTACAAACTTTAAAAAAAAAAAGCAAGATAGGAATAACTTTCTTTTGTGCGACGCAAGAATATTTTGTAAGTCCAACAGTGAAGATGTGTGTTGAAGACCAAGTTAAACAAGATTAGAATAAAATTATTACAACCTGCAGTTCTCGTGTTGAAATCAACATGAGAAAGATATGTAACGCTTGTAGCCAACCTCTACAAAAATGCCCCAGACATCTGTCCAACACCGGTGCAAAAGGACATGTGGATGCGATTAGCGCAGATCAGTTTTGGAAAATTCTGACCAAGTTTCCTCTCAGGTTTTATTGCTTTACAACAGTAGGCTTGCTGTCCAGCAAAAGTGTCTATTGTACTGTTAGAAGTGACGGCTGTTTCTTCTGTGCGTTCTTCAAATATTTAAGATTCGTTCAGTATGTTGTTGATAATCGATAAAATGGCTCGACAAATCAGTAAAATGCATGTGCTCGCGGACTGGTTCGGCTAATGCCGCGAATTGTGCATGATGTCAAATGACACTAATGCCCAATTTTACCAACAGATGTTAAAATCGACGTTAACAAATGTAACGTAACAATTGTTACATTTATATTAAATTTATTTAGATACTACTTTTTGATCGATGGATAAAATAAAATAAAATAAAAAATAAAAAAAAAATAAAAAAAAATAACTTTTTGTTAGTTTGCTAGATAGTGTAATTTAGGGATAAGTTAAACTGTTGGCAGCATTGCGTTCAGTGGAGAAACAAGTATAGTTAGGCTCCACTGAATTCTTCAGTATGGCTACATACACAGTAAGGAAATAGACAAACAATTAATAACGTTAAAAGAATGCCTTCCAGCACGAAATTGCACTAAAAAGTAAAGAAATTATATTAAAAATCATGGTAGTGTGAAGGACTTAGAAAAAAAATCACCGCGTCGCATATTAGAAAGAAAATCCCGCCCCCCCCCCAAAAAATGCAAAGCCATAGCAGTGATTTGGACCAGGGATCTTCCATTCTTCTAGTGTGAAAAGCAACATCTTGCCATGACAGCTCAGAGGTAGAGCAACTAGGTGAGGAACAGAAAATCCATGTTTCAAAACCTTGTTACGCATTGAATTTTTCATATTGGTTCTATCTTTGAAAAATGTGTACTGTATTTTGGCAGATTAATAAATTAGCACTCCAACTTATTCTTAAGAGTTAAATGTAATCATCATTCTGAAGAATGCAATGTGCTAATTAACGTGGTAACTATGCAGTAACAATGGTTTTATATAGTTCTTTTCGTCTTCTTGTTATTCTTGATGTGGGTGTTCAAGGGTTAAATTGTCTTGCAAATATTTTGCTTAACTATCTGAATATATTTGCCTAACAGAGAAGGAAACCGAACTTTCTAATGGAGTATTATTTGTATTCATTTGCTCTTTCAGTCTAAATTTCAAAAACTGAAGGTATTCTCCTTATTTGTAAATCTCCAGCAGTAAAAAGGGTGAATGTATGCTAAGAAACTTGAGACGGAAACCTGAGGCTATAAGCAAAGTGGGAAGATAAAACTACATGAACTAAAGAATGTGTTAACATAAGCTAAACGCGCGAGAAAAGGGCGACGAAGAAGGAAAAACTCCCCTAAGGAATGTGAGAAAGAGTCTGAATATTTCTTCCCATGACCCCAAGGGTCAAAATCTGGTGGGACAAGAAAATCAACTTGCCTAGATAAAGGAGGGGGTGAAAGACCAATAAGATTAAATATGAGGAAAACAAACCTCCAATCAAAATTTCTATGCATCACGTGATGCGGGCGGAATAGTCATGAAATAGGAAAGGGGCGTGGATAGATAGTCCGCGGCCGGAAAGTACGCTAAGAGACCAGGAAAGGCACGACACTTTATCTTGGGTCGTTTCGGGGGAAGGCGGCGTAAAGTGACGAGCAATTAGATGCGGGAAAGTGAAACGTGGGTACTTGAATAAAAGAGTGATACCGACGTCGTGACGAGCAAGTGTGTTGGGGAGCAAGCTGTGAGCTAAATGTCCTATAAATAAACTGGTGAGAGAAGTCAAGGAAGCATAGTGTATTTCCACTTAAACGCCGGACCCTGGGACAGAGTATACTTATGCTCACCCGTACTTACAACCGAGAGAAATTCGCTAGTCCGGAGCATAATTAGTCCTTCCTGATTGCATCCTACACTAATAGGATCCTGTTTCCTGAACTAGGAATTATATCCTAGGATTAATCCTGAACTGGGATTATATTATATCAAACTACCTTCTTCAGTGTAGTCCTGTTCGTTCTTTAACCTCTGCTAAGTGGCAGTCTCAAAAAAACTGAGAAGGATCACTATGTACCTATAAGTCTATGGCCCATTCAGCCGCTTGAAGAAAACTCCTCATAAATTTGATTACTTCATAGATACTTTTGTGTTTAGAACGTTCACATTGTAACAAAACTTTCATGGTATATCTTGAAACGGAGTAAGCCTTATTGGTGATCTTATTGATAGTGGTATAAAAAGGAACAAATTAATTTGCAATTGGTAAACAGAAACACATTAAACAGGAACACACGTATTAATTTAGGAACACCAATATAAAACAGTTATTGGTTTATCCATTTAAGAGATCTTAATTTTACACAGTATAGTCAATAATACAGCATTATGTTCATCACGAAGTTGTACAACACCTTCCTTGCATTATTTCCCCAGAGGTAGTCAACATGGTTGAAGTTGTCGTAAGGTATCCTGAACATTCCAACTGGATTCCCAAGTCTCCAGTGCAACAATCTGACATCCTGGAACACGAATTGTCATGTAGAAAAAAGTTCTTTGAAATAATGTACTTTTCAGGTATAATATGCACATTACGTACACATAAGATGACAAAAAACAGGTGCTAGCAAAGTTCAAATAGTGTGCATTAAAGGGCTTTAACTTTGGTGGTTTCTCTTGCCAGGGTTTTCCAAACTCTTCTGGAGGAATGATAGAGGACAAAATCAAATAACAATCAATCTTTGAAGGTTAGAAGTTGAATTATTTATCTGATTTTAAAATAGCAGCACTAAACTGAACATTTTAAAACAGAAAAGCCTCTAATCACTATACAATGCATAAAAATCAATGATAATTCAAAATTATTATTCATAATAATATTATTTTTAAGTATCGCTTGGGATTTATTTTGACTTTCCTTATTCTATTAGATTAAAATGTATTACTGAGTTCTGCTGATTTTTGACTCGCTAGGTAAAAACGAGTTGCTCTAATCTCAAAATGCACTTTGGAATGCATTACGAGCTGCTTGGAATGACATTCTGGAATCTTATATTCAAAAACTTATACAGAGAATGCCCAGAATAGTGAGAAAAGTGGCTTCATTGAAAGGACATTTTTTCAATGAAAAGAAAGTTTAAAATACTTCAAGAAACTTTATCACACTCTGAATAACACCGTGATTATTTTAATATCATTTTCAATATTTTTGATCATATTGTTACATACATAAGTAATTACATTAAACCTTGATAAGACAATGAGCCAAGCTAGAGATTTTGCTTCTTTGTATTAACTTTCCTATACTTTGTTGAATTATACATTCTACCCTTAGTGTCCGGAAACTTTTGAGCAGCAGTGTAGGTAGAATTATAATATATTACATAATAATGTAAAAGTGTGGAAAGAAAGGAAGAAATAAGGGAAGAAAGAAGAAAAGAAAGAAAGAGACAAAGAAACAAATAAACAAAGAGAAAGCAAATAATAGTGAAAATAAGCATCATTATATTTTCCATTAAAGAGACACATGGATTGAGCACACAGGAAACATACAATTTAAAAGTGGTAGGTATAATTTTGTAAAGCAAAAATGGTCCTAAACAAGTCTAAAGTTTACATCTATATTGTAATATCTGTTTCATATAACCTTGTCCCGCTGACATGTATCACTCCGCGTGCAACTACCTTACCCCCTCATCCTAATTGACTAATGCTTTCGCGCCATAGGCCACAGGCGGTGCCTTCCCGTCACATTTAAAACTTCAGTAAACGTCATAATAACTGCCAGGAAGATAGATAAAATCATACAAATAAGATTTGAAGGCATGGAAAAATAATGAACTTTATAATGAAGCTGAGCAAGTTGAAACTGAATGAATGAGCAATGAAAATGAAATAAGTTTATAATGAAAGGCCTTCGGCATTTTCCACTGGAATCTTTTAAAACCAGCACACATACCTTGCAAAAATGCTTGTCTTTCAGTCTTAAAAGTCGTGTCACGCCATACTTGTGTGTCCTTCATTCATCCAAGTCTCGTCAAGGTCGTATATTTTGCGATTTGTATCTCGATACAGTCTGATTGTCCTTAAATAACGTCTTCGCCACACAGCAATATCGCTCTTGGAGTGTTAAGTTTTCCTGTTGTCTCGATTTCATGTTGCGATGTTCCTACGCATCTAACACATCTGTAAGTTCCGAGCACAGCTGTTCGTCTTCTCTCGCTGATAAAGACGGATTCTTCTTTGTGAGTGCATTAAACACATGCAACACAATTCTTTTTTCGCCGCTTTGTAAAGGCGTTCCCTTGCGATGCTTCAGCGAAAAACTGGCGGTAGACTCTACCATTATACATATAATAAGTACACGCGCAATAAACGATCAATAAAATATATTAGCTCTCGCACTCGGCACAACACAGCTTCGAATGGCGATATATGACTAATCCAGTTCAAAACAAGGTCAGTGATAAAAGTCATATAAACAAATATGTCGTCACTACCGCTAAATCACGTGCTATCGTGCCATGTGCTTGAGAGTAAAGGAACCTCTTCTTTACTTCGTTTAAGAATTAACATGCATTTCAGATAAATCAGCTGTTGCGTAATATATTTAATTAAAACAGTTACGAAAATATAAATTTGACAATTATCTTCCAATATATAAAGATATATCACCATGTTAAATAACGAACTAATTTTACCGCACAGCAGTCTATACTGCAATAGCAGCCAATGAGAGGTGATAAGGTCACGTGACCGTCAAGAGATATGGTGCAAGCTTATGTGAAACAGAATTAGATTGTGCAGGTGTTTATCAGTATTTTTCAAAGTGGTACACAATTTTCAGTATAAAATGACATACTTAAAATATTATTTTTGAAGGTAGTACTGAAGTGATGAAAAATACAGTGCCTCCAATGATAAAACCTATATTAAACTAAAGAGGATATTAAATTTTATAAGCCTGCACTAGAACTAAAAATGCTAACTTGCCCCATGCAGTCCTCCTTTTAATATTCAGACAGAATTCATTATGTCATGTACCTAAGCGGCAGAGAAAGTAAAATACACTATTATTGAAATATAGCTAAGGTTTTAAAGTAAAATGCAATTTCATTTTTCGTGACAGATATATTTTTCTTCTCCTTTAGCTCCATAGACAAGCTATATTAACTAACCTCCTTTAGGGAAGAAATTTACCCATAGAGAGTGATTCTTAAAGCATGCCTTTGGCAGAACACAACTCCACAAATAATACAAAACTACGAGGCGTTTCAGTAAAATAAGGTCTCCAACTTTATTTAATATAGAAAACATATTTATTGTCAATGAATGTTACATTGATGGAAATGCGGAACTTACAGCTATTTTTCAACATAATCACCATTGCAATGGATGCACTTTTGCATGCGCTGTGGCAGTTTTTGTACATCCTTGTCATAGTACTCTCCCACCAAGTTGCGCAGGAAGCGCTCAACCTCGTTTTTCAAATCATCGTCGGTCTGGAAATGTGTTCCACCCTGGTGTGACTTCAACTCAGGAAACACATGATAATCACTAGGTGCTAAGTCTGGACTGTATGGGTAAGGGTGAGGACGTCCTAACCTAACTGGGCCAGGAAATCAGCCGTTGCATGTGTAGTATGGGGTCGAGCGTTATCGTGATGAAAAATCACTCCCTCCGTCAGCATTCCCCTCCTTCGATTTTGAGTGGCACGTCGCAATTTTTTTAAAGTCTCACAGTAGCTAGCCGGTAGCATAAACTCGCACAACAATACACCATTTCTGTCCCAGAACACACTGGCCATCACTTTGCCGGCAGAAAATGTCTGTTTGAACTTTCGCAGCTTCGGCGAATTCGAATGCCACCACTGACGAGAACTTTCTTTAGTTTCCGGTGTTGTGTAGTGCACCCGGGTGTCATCGCCATTGACAATTGAATCCAACAATTCCTCGCCCTGTTCTGCGTATCGCTCCAGGAATCGGTGAACCGCTTCAACACGTTGCCGTTTATGGTCTTCGGTGAACATTTTGGTCACCCACCTCGCACACACCTTGCGATAATGCAAATGTTCGGTCAAAATCTTGTCAGTCGTAGTCTTACTGACTCCAGGGATAAGTTCGCACAGCTCGCGAACTGTCACACGCCGATCTTTAAGCATTTCTTGCTCCTCTTTTGCAATTGTTTCGGCTGAAACCGAAGGCCGACCAGAGCGCTGTTCGTCATGGACGTCTGTACGTCCGAATTTGAACTCTCTGACCCACTTTTGCACGTTTTTGACGTCACTACACGATGGCCCATAGACTTCGCATAACTGAGGATGGATTTCAGTAGGGGTAGTGCCCTTGGCACTCAAAAAACGGATCACTGCACACAATTCGCACTTGGCGGCGGAAGTGATAGGAAGCTCCATCGCAAACGGCTGCCCAGCCAAGACTAGTGGTTGCAACAGGTTCATTGTGGTGGGGATTTGAAGGGGTGGAATCAAGCTACACGCCAGTGTTGCCGGATCTCGCGTAATGGCGTTCCTCACGGCTCCAGCGCCTTGGAGACCTTATTTTATGGACACGCCTTGTATAAACCAACAGGTAGAAGGATTGTTAGCAGAACCCAAGGGCAGATCAGTTTTCTTGAAGACAGAACAAGTCATATGGTTATATTGGTGGTGCTAGCAGTGGTGGTGAAATCAATGCAATAACTTTTACAGATGGTGCAAAACTATTTGCTCTTGTCGTTTAGTCTTACAGGAAACATTGTTAACTCATGTATTCATTACCTAGGCTTTGATTAATTGCAGAAATATTACATTTTGTGTACCTACTATAAATAAGTTCAGGTATAGTACTGGTGCCCACTCAGCATTGTGAGGAATTTGAGGAGCTATGCTAGGTAGCGAACCCTGGTCTAGAGAGCCAACTTTCCGGCTGGGGGTGCCAAGATGCTGACCATATCTCCTCCCCGTATCAGTTGGATGATCGCCCACCTCTGCCTTGTATACTTTGGGCTATTACACCATGGGTTACATTACATTACTATACTTAAGTGCCCAAATTATGAAAGTAACACACACTCTTACCTCAATGGCAGCAAGCCAGTCGTTATCTCCATAATGTAATGCTACAGGAGCTGTGACTTTACTTAAGTTGTATATTGGAGGACTGGTTTGTCCATATGCTTCCATATTGAACCATGGTGATCCACGATCCAAATATTGAAAATTCACTGTAATTATAATTACATAATTAATTTATTTGATTTAAATTTTTACTATTGCTTCAGTCATGCAATAAATATTTAATATCTATCTCTGCTGAAACTATAATGGTTGGGATAATCTAAAATGACAAATTGAAGTAAAATTGCACCTAATTGGACATTGTAACCTAATGCTTTTGTCATAAATTAAGTAATTTTCAAGACTTTACATAGCAATAACGTGTGCTGGAAATATTGTAGTAGTAGTAGTAGTAGTAGTTTTTATTCATCCGTTAAGTCAATACAATGACATTGGATACGTCAATACAAATATTTAGAACAATACAAATAATATAAGTATAAAAATAAAAAATAAGTTGCATCAAGTGTAATTAATAAGATCTAAGCATGAACTCATAAATATATATAGTTGCATGGCTCTACAACTACACAGCATTTAAAATGCATCACAAATATATACAATTATATGGCCAGCTACAGTGTATCTAGAAATTCACCTATATCATAATATGAATCACTTAATAAAATTTCTTTCAACGATAGTTTGAAACACCTCATGGATTTTATGTTTTTCAGATTGGCCGGTAGTTTATTATACAGAGTGACTGCTGAATATCTAACTCCTTTGGAATAAAGTGTAGTTCTATGTGTTATTGTTCTTAAGTCTGTTTTACCTCTGGTGTTATGATGATGTATTTGATTATTTGTGGTGAAATTTTCAAGGTTTTGTTTTGTATAACATAGCAAACAGTATATATACAGACTGGGCAGAGTCAAGATTTTCAATTCCTTAAAGAAGTTCCTGCAGGAGTCATATTTTTTTCCTGACATTAGGCATCTAACAATCCTTTTTTGTACTTTAAAAACCAAGTGACTGTCTTTACTATCCCCCCAAAACATAATGCCATACCTCATTAGACTTTCTGCATATGCAAAATATAAGGTTCTCATGTCACTTGCATACAACTCATTTTTTATTACTCTTAATGAGAAGTAGAATTTATTTAACTTTATTACTAGATATTTTATGTGTGCTTCCCAGTCTAAATGCTGATCTATCCATACTCCCAGAAAATTTGCTTCTGTCTTATAAGAAACACATGCACCATACAACTTGATGTCAGGTTTGTCAACATTTTTATTTTGTTTGTGACGAAATGATATTGCTGAAGATTTGTTTGTATTAATAATCAATTTGTTTTCAGCAAACCAAGTTTCAATTTTACTGGTTATGTGTTTTGCATTTTCATTTCCCTTTATTATAACATTTGTGTCGTCAGCAAACATAGTTACTCGAGTTGGATTTAAATAATTTGGGAAGTCGTTTATGAATATTAAAAAGAGGACGGGTCCTAGTATGGATCCCTGGGGAACTCCATATTTAATTTTTTCCATTTTTGAATAGTGATTATGTACGACATTCCGCTCATCGACATTTGTGATTTCCATCATCTGTTTCCGATTTTTTAAATATGATTGGAACCAATGTAGAAAGGATAACACAGGTGACGTTTACTGCAAACTGTCTGAAAACAACTGAAAACATGTACCAAATATTTATTTATTTTTGGTGAAAAGTTTCTTAGATTACTCAGCAGAGCATAAGATTATATTTAAGCATACAAGTATGTATTAGAAAAGGATAAAAATATGTTCATCCCGGAAAATGTTTTTTGAATTTATGAATGATAAGAACTTCAAATTATCTTTGGAAACTGTGAGAGTATATCATACCAGCATAATGATAGGAGTTATGGGATATGGTGCTGCTGTTTGGGCTCATCGTTTGCTAATACAGAAAAATATTAAGATAGTGAGGCGAGTTCAGCGACAACTTTTGTTATGATCTACAGGAGTCACTGAAACAACAGCAACAATGGCCCTTTTAGTAATATTAGGACTTTGACCTATAGATTTAATAATCAGAAGAAGAGCAACCATCTATTGGTTTAAGAAAGCTAGATATGATAAGATAGAGAGGTGATTGGTAAAAGGTGTGCAAATAAACAGGAGATTAATGTGAAACTTCTGGATGACTGGCAGGATGAATGGAATGATATTGAAGTAGGAAGAAGAGTATACCAATTCTTTCTGAACATATGTCAACGTCTTAGAATGAAACATCTACATCCAAAACAAGGATTAGTACATTTCTTATCAGGACATGGACCGTATGGTAAGTATTTTATGAAAATAAGGAGGAAGGAAACGGATAATTGTGGTATTTGTGAACTTCAGGATACTCCGGAACATGTGCTGTTTGAATGCAAAAAACATGAAGATTAACTTAATGAACAAACGAAACTTTTAGAAGACAAACTATTAGATGATATTCTTAAAAAGAAAAAAGATTGTGAAATCTTAGAGGAAATTGCAGGCAAGGTATCAAGACTAGGGCTGGAACAATACCTAGAAGAAAAGCAAAGGGGTCAACATAGATTATTAATAGGACAAGCAGATCATCAACCACTGAGGATGTCAGAAAGATTGAGGCAGAATATTAATCGAATGGACTAGTGGAGGAGCAGTCGATTCTACCTAAACCACTTCAGAACCAAGCCCGTGATGATCAACCGATGATGAAAACTTTGGATACTGAGGACAACCTACATTATAAATGGGATAAGTGGATCACCAACAACTGAGGATGTCAGAAAGATTGAGGTGGAATAGTAACTGAATGGAATAGTGGAGGAGCAGTCTTTTCTACACTCAGATGACAACCCACTTCAGGACCAGGAGCAGTCCGTGATAATAAACTTATGATGACAAATTTGGACACCCATGGAAGGATAGAGGCTGGCAGATGTAGAATGGAACCATTCGTGATCAACAGGAAGAAATATGATAAACCCAATTTAGGTTAGGTCAGCAATCTTATTAAAGAATGAAAATAACTTTTTATTTGATAGAGTCGACAAGAAAAATTCAATGCCATGGCTGGGATTTGAACCACGGGTCTACTGGTTTCCATCCAGTCGCCCTTACCCATTGAGCTACCATGGCCAATTTAATGTCATGATGGCAAATTTGACTGCATGCAGACCTGCATGCGAATGTTCTTTTGTTCAGGAATCAACAGTGTTGGAACCCATCGCACACAAACACGTCTCATGTGTAATGTTTTTGTCACTAACATGTGAAAGAGGATCGACGAATTACCTTAAGATTACTTTCTGAAGTACTGAACATTTCATTGGGTGCCACCCACACGTTGGTGACAGAAACATTACACATGAGATGTGTTTGTGCGCGATGGGTTCCAAGACTGTTGATTCCCGAACAAAAGGACATTCGCATGCAGGTCTGCATGCAGTCAAATTTGCCATCATGACCTTAAATTGGCCATGGTAGCTCAGTGGGTAAGAGTGACTGGATGGAAATCAGTAGATCCGTGGTTCAAATCCCGGCCATGGCATTGAATTTTTCTTGTCGACTCTATCAATCCAATACCTTAGCCTGTATACGGCTGGTGTGAAGAAATGAATAATATTCATCAATAAACTTAAATAGCTTTTTATTTGTTAGGCAGATGCTTGTAATTAGTTTAAAATCTTTAATTGTATAATTTGTATAAGATTGCTGAATAGGTTAGATTTATATGGTAAGCTGCTGGAAGTCAGCAGCATTAGGTTTATTAGTTATTTAGTTTAATTAGAAATAAAATGTATCTGCACAACTCTGTTTTGTAAGAGCATAAAAGAATAAAGTTAAAAGGTATAAAATCTGTAGATACCATGCTTTGGTATAGCTTCTAGAAGCCAAAGCTTTGGTAATGCAGATTTTGTTTTTTTATTTCTATATATTTGTTATATTTTTATGAATGATATTTATATTTCATGAAACATCAACTTACCGCTGTTCACACCTTGAGCATAATGGAGAAGTTCCAGCATTGATGCTCCAGCTGGCACATGTCCCAAATATACAGGCAGTCTTGTCTACAGCAGAGTAGAATATGCATTGTAAATATAAATAGCTATATGACTGATGAAGATACTGTGCTTTCAACAATAATCACTTTAATCTAAGGTTAGCCCAGAATGTCTCTTAACTAGAAAACATTTATGATTGTCAATATCTTGAGTGTATAACCAGTTTATAGAAATTTTCTTTTACTTTCAAGTTAATTATTGTTTCAACAGGCACATTCACCTGGATAAATATATTACTTACAATGAATATGTAGATATCCTCTGTAAAATGTTAGGCTCACGGATATATATATGCCTCGTATATTAGCAATTCTGATGCAAGAAGAACATCTAATTTGCTTATACAGCATGGGATTGAAATTTGGGGTGGGACATCATTGCAAAAATGAACAGACTATAAACCAAAAGAAAAAAAATCTTGATATATATATAAAAAGATGTCAATCAGTATGAGAAGTATACAAACAACAATGCTTTTTAACAGTAGTGTTGCTATATGCTTATAAAGTCATATTGATAATTAAAAGGGACGAAAATATTAGTACCCTGAATAATTGCTGTACAGTATCCACACACTAAAGTTGCAACAGATCAGCGTTCTGTCATTAGAGGTTTACTTTTATTCTAAATTGTTACTAAAATACTACCTCATAAATAGATGTTCGTACAGAATTGACATCTATATGTACTGTTGCATGCTGGGATACAGATGCAAATAGATTTTTAGGAAATATATCAAATGTTGATTTTAAATTATAAATAATTAATTAAACTTAACAGGTATAAATCACTGAAATATATAGTATAATAAATATAATTGAAAAACTATTTGTAGTCATGCTTTCTTCCTTTTTTTTTTTCACACTAGCTGCATGTAGGTTACAGATTTGGATAGAGTTCAGACTGAAAACTTCAGTGCCATGGTCGGGATTTGAACCACAGATCTAGTCTCCTTCCGGTTGCTCTTAACCATTGAGCTACCATGGCCAATGTGATGTTGTGACATTAAATTCTCCAAATGACTCGCATGTTTCCTGGTAAACCAATAGGGGCTCTCATACAATGAGATATGCACCATTTGTGGCGACTTACCATACTGTAAGTACTTAAGTTCCAGGCTTTACAGTTACCACTCTTAGGTTATTTGTTGGAAATTTAATCTTTCTTCCACAGTAACCATGTGTAGGCTAAGATTTGGATAGAGTGAGACTGAAAAATTCAATGCCATGGCCGGGATTTGAACCACGAATCTCACAGTCTCTGTCCAGTCTCTCTTAATCATTGAGCTACCATGGCCAATGTGATGTGACATTAAATTCTCCAAATGACTCACATGTTTCCTGGTAAACCACTAGGGGCTCTCATACAATTTTTTTTTTTTTTTTTTTTTCAATTTTATTTGCTTATAGACTCATACAAGTTTCAAGCATCGTCAAGAATCATAAAATATTTACATTTCATCAATACTATATAGGCACTTCTGTATTAGGTACATTTTTAGTCTTTTTTGAAATTTATTGCCTCTTAGAGCTTTAATATCACTTGGTAACCTGTTATAAAGTATTCTGCCCATAGTAAGGGGATCCTTTTCTGTGGCTCGTTTACTAATATTATCTCTATAGTAATTATTTAGCAATCTAGTATTATACATATGACTGTCTTTAATATATACAGAGTGTGATTTACTTACTACAAACATGATTACTTTATATACAAATAACGATATAACAGTTAATATATTGGCTTCTATAAAGGTTTGTCTACAGGATTCTCTGTTGTTTAGATTATAAATACATCTTATACACTTTTTTTGTATGAGATATGCACCATTTGTGGTGACTTACTATACTGTAAGTACTTAAGTTCCAGGCTTTATAGTTACCACTATTAGGTTATTTGTTGGAAATTTAATCTTTCTTCCACAGTAGCCATGTGTAGGCTAAGATTTGGATAGAGTGAGACTGAAAAATTCAATGGCATGGCCGGGATTTGAACCATGAATCTCACAGTCTCTGTCCAGTCTCTCTTAATCATTGAGCTACCATGGCCAATGTGATGTGACATTAAATTCTCAAAATGACTCATATGTTTCCCGGTAAACCACTAGGGACTCTCATACAATGAGATACACACCATTTGTGGCAACTTACTACTCTGTAAGTACTTAAGTCCAGGCTTTATAGTTACCACCACTAGATTATTTGTTGAAAATTTAATCATTCTTCCACATTAACCGTGTGTAGGCTAAGATTTGGGTAGATAGAGTGAGACTGAAAAATTCAATGCTATGGCCGGGATTTGAATCATTTGAGTGTTTCAATAAGTGCCAATGTTTCAAAATAGTTGATTAAATTCGATTAGACTGATTTGCGTTCAGTGGGCTAACTAGTAGCCACAAAGGACTGTGAAAATTGAACATGTTCAGAGGTATACAGTTTATTAGCATACCTTTATACTTGAAAATTTAACATAAGAAACACGTTAAACATGAAAAACGATATGGAAAACAAGGCACAGATAATTAATCATTCTTTTTTTATCATCAGTTGCTTTATTCTCCTACATAGTCTAAAGCACAGTTAATGCTCCAAATAACCAGTGTCAATTGGTTATCCAAAATGCCTCTCAATCAGAATGAGATCAAATCGACTGTGGGCTTTTGCTCAAGAGATGTGCCTCTGACAGAGAAACCAAGGAACCAAGAAGTTGATCTGATAGATGTTCATTCACCTGCAGATTTAGTCCAAATTCTATTTTAACAAGCTAAATTAATCCATATCTTATGCCACATACATACTTAAAACAAAAATTCTTTAAAGAAAGGTAATATTTCTCTACTTTAAAGTGAAAGTCAGTCTACCGTCAACTTGACATGCAGTTGATAATTAGGGATTATGGTACTGTATAGAAAATGTGACATTTAAAACACAATTTTGTACATTTTTCCCTTCTCAATTCTTCTTTTATATTTTAAAGTACTTTTAAATTATGTTTTAAACTAAAGGGGCTTTAGTGGGAAAACATCAATGTCTATTATAATCCGCAAAACTAAAACTATGCAGTAACACCATGCATGAGTACCACTACTACATACCATGTTTATTTGTTGAGAATCGAAACCAGTGATCAAGAAAATGGCATTAAGGCATATGGTATGGGTTGGTGCTTCATTCTTGCAAATAGCTTGCTGCAGGTTGCTCATCAGCTGACTGTGTGGCAAGAATTCGAATGTTCCCATGTGGAGAAGTAGCCACTAAACCCAAAATAATAATTAGGAGATCTAGCAATTTTATACAACTTCTTGAGTTTCAAAGGCTTAAAAATAGAGTAAGTGCAATACAGCTTGTCTGAAGTCTTAGATTAAAGAATGTTATATTTTTAAACTTAATAACACTTTCTATAGGTAAATGTTGTTGGCTAAATCAAACTCATAACTGTGATCATATGTCTGTCCTGAGAGTTACGTTTTGTTTGCCAATACACTCTGCTTAGGATGGCTGGAACTATGGACACTGTCCAGAATGTCAAATTTGAAAGAAATTGTGTGGATCTTGGACAAAATATATAGGCTTGCAGGCTTTGCATGTGTTCTGTGTCTTATATTAGCTGTTACTTTTTTGTCTATATTGGTGGAGCTCATGGGTAAGGTTTATATTTATATATTTCATTTTAAAAAAACACTATTTAAATTATTTTCATGTTGAGTTGAATGCAGCCTGGGTGGCGCTTATGTTACCAAGACTTCTTGGCGGTTGGCAGTCTTACTGTCCTAGTTTGTTATACTAAATGTGTTTGACTTTGTCACTGTTGATTGACATTTGTTTCCTAAACCTAATAATTTGCATTGTGTAATTTCTTATATACAAATATAACAATTTGTAACTTAAAACTTCACTTATCTTATAAGGAATGACGACACTTTTCTTAAAAATTGTTCGTGATCACGATTTCCTGGAAATTCTTCCACATCTTCAGCTGGAACCAACAAAAATGTTGTCATTGCATTAGGGTTGACACACAAAACTATTGTTAGCAGGCAGAAAAAAAGGTTCCTTTTGAAGTTTCTATGAAAGAAATTTTCTATGGAAAACTTTATTGCAATGATTAACTTCGACTTATCATGATGTCAAACACCACCACTTTTACCACTCACATGATTTAGTAATAAGTTACATCCCCATGTTCTAAAACATTCTTCCATAACTTCAAAATTAAGCTGCAAAACAAAAGTGAAGCTAGCTAAAGCTAGACTATTAAGCAATTTGTACCATTTTCAGTTGGATTAGATGTGTCAAATAAAGGCTGCTGTTTAAGTCATGTTCATTTATTACCTTTGGAATTTGTTCTGCTTTGTGCTCATTTCTATGAGCCATTGATTGCTTGAGAAATATTTTAATCCGGTGCCAATTTTTAGTTCAGTTACCTACATGTTTAATTAAACTTGGCAGCAATTGTGCCTCAATTTTTGTTCTGCAGAGTATGTATTACATTTTATTCTTTGTGGCAGTATGAGTGGCCCATATTTGATATACTTAACCTTTTGTTTTTATTAGATTGTTTGGCCATTGGTGCACTTTGCTTCTTATGTGTTTACACTGTGCATTTCTGCATCTCTTTTGATTATAAATTTACACTTGCTGACACTGTTCTAATGAAATGTTAAGCATATTGCAAAAGAGCTAGGGTTGAGATGCATAAAGTAACTTATAGCAGAGATATTAGTAATAGCAGTATTAAGAGCAGCAGTAGCAATATGTAGGGTTTAGGATACACAACTGTATTTTTTATTAGCATCCAATGCTAATACAATGAAAATGCGGGCTGTGTAGCAGCAGAATTACATCACATATCACAATTTACTACACCAAGGTCGATGACAATAACAAACAGCTTTCTCAACTTCCACCGTTTACAACACCCTTGTTACATGTCTTTACAACAACAACTCTTTACAACTGTTTACTGCTCGCCTCACTGTTTTACAATTGTCCGCTGGCATGTCACAATCTCTTATATATCTCATCCATAAATTCAAGAGGTTTCTCGTACAAATCAGAAAACAACTTTTCTCTGTCAATCAAGATATCACTAGAACCTTCCAAACGTGAAATCCTATCTGTGCCGGCAAGTACTTTACCTTAGCTATCTTTATTTGCCATCTCTTTGTGTACACTAGCTGCGCTATTGTTAACTGCTTAAGCAAGCTCTTTATTACCGTGAAACACTATCTGCCGTCTGTTATCTATTTGTGCCAAACTTTTATGCCCATTGCCGCAACAATATGAATTCTAAGTCAAATTTACCTTGTGAAATTTGATCTTCCTCTTTTTGATCTCACTGTGAACTATATATGTTTTATATACATAAATTAAATTACATGCTTTTTTACACAGGTTTTCCTTACCTGGTAAGGTGTTTCAATTTTGGCAAGGAACCGGATGAGTGGACTTCTGATGTGAGACATGAAAGCAATAGGAGCAAAGCTAAAC
Source organism: Mantis religiosa (assembly GCA_030765055.1). Lineage (NCBI taxonomy): Eukaryota > Metazoa > Arthropoda > Insecta > Mantodea > Mantidae > Mantis > Mantis religiosa. The sequence continues at coordinate 70,079,708 of CM060947.1, read as the reverse complement.
ATAATTCGTATCTTTTTATTATACTCTGGCCGTTCAGAGGCCATCACATAGAACATTGTAGTGCCCATTGAGTGACCAATGTAGAACAACTGCTCCTGTTTTGTCTCACTCAAGATATGGTCTATAACTGTAGGAAGATCAAATACACCCATCTCGTGCCAGCTGTAAATTGCAAAGAAATTATTTTATTAAATATTGTTTTCTTGTGGGAAATTTCAAAGACACAGTATCTTTATTAAAGAGAAAGGTCCTAAGACATAGTGGAGTACTCTCCATATTTGAACTGACAATACATTTATTTCAATTACTTTGACCTGTTTATAAATGAAGTGATTTAAATATTACATATTTAAATACTTATATGAATTTATCTTAACTTTAAGTCATGCATTTGCATGTTAGGGACTCTCACTTCCAGGATTATCTATCACATAATATTAATTTTCAGTATATCATCAGTTCTGTAAATAAGTATCAAAGTATTATTAAATTTTAGATGAGTCGCATTTTTTACACATCTGCTTCACTTTCGTACCTATTTTGAGGACATGTTTCGCAAATCTTCGTTTGCATCTACGGCTCTTGTGCGACTGACGCTAGATCCAGCGGTGTGGGTAATTCTGGGGTTGTTGCTGCCATCTGTTGATTTAGTGATGAACTGAAATGTGGGATTCTCTTCTAGCGGGATTTCAAAGTTCATTAGTTGGTTTTTATGTTTTTCTATGTATATCCTCTCCCATATGACGAGTTCACTATGTTTTTGTACGTATTTTAGTAATTCTGTGCTATCTTCAATTTCATGATTTTCAGACCAGAAATGAGCTGCTATTGCGGACTTATCAATATTTTTGTATCTTAAGTGCCTGAAGTGTTCTTTCTTTCTAGTGCCTATGTTCCTTTTTGTCCTTCCTATGTAAATTTTTTCACAGTCTTTACACTTAATTTTGTAAATGCCTGACTTTTCCTCTGGTTTTATCTTATCAGTATTATTACTGTGAAGTAGGTTTTTAATGTTGTAATTGTTTTTTGGTGCCAATGTTATATTGTATTTCTTGAATATTTTTTGGAACTTTTTTGTGGCCCAGGGGTGGTAAGTAAATTTAGCAAATCTAGTTTCTTGTTTTATTGGTGTGAGAGCTGTGATCTGTTTTAATTTCTTTTGAAGTTTGAATAATTTTAGTTTTTTATCTACAAGGTTTTTTCCATATCCATTTTTAATTGCAGTTTTTAAGATTTGATGGTATTCGTTTTGATATTCTTGCTGGCTGAGAGGTAGATTTACTAATCTGTGTGTCAGACTGTTGATGGTTGCATGTTTGTGTGGAATTGGGTTGAAACTATTTGCTTTGATGTAATTATCTGTGTGTGTTGCTTTTCTATGAATGCCAAATTCTAGTTTTTCATTGTCTTTTCTGATTTTAAGGTCTAAAAAAGGTAGAGTACAGTCCTCTTCAGTTTCTACTGTGAATTGTATGCTGGGTTCTTGCAGGTTGAGTAGTTTCAAAGCATCATCTATTAGTTTGTAGGGCACTATTGCAAAGATGTCGTCTACGTATCTGTACCATGTTTTAAACATATGAGGGAAGGCTTTAGTAATATGTGTTTCAAAAAAGCTCATGTATAGATTGGCCAAAAATGGTGATAGCGGGCTTCCCATAGCTAGTCCTGAAATTTGTTTGTAATATTTTCCATCGAAGACAAAATAATTTTGATGCATACATAATTCAGTCATTGCCACATATTCTTCTATTGCATTGGCATCCAGGTTTATAGAATTTAGCCATTTTTTCAGTTGAATCAAAAGTTTGTCTAATGGAATGCTAGGGAAGAGGGAGCGGACATCAAAGGATACTAAAGTGTCATGAGGTTTTAGTTTAAGATTTTGAATTTTTTCTACCAGGTCTAAAGAGTTTTTTATACTCAGAGTATGGAATTGTGGAAAGGACTGAAATTTTTTGGTTAGCCATTTTGCCAGAAGGTAAGTAGGAGTGTTTATATTATTTACAATGGGTCTCATGGGTATGTTGGGTTTATGTATTTTAGGCAAACCATATATCCTTGCAAGGGTAGGGTTGTCTGGTTTGATAGTTTTTTGTTCTGTAGTTGTTAAAATTTTACTGTTAATGATGGTTTTTTGTACATCTTTTATGCATCGGTTGAGTGGATTAGAATATATTTCCTGGAATTCTTTTTGTTGTAGTAACTCTAACATTTTTTCTTTGTATGTAGCTGTATCTAAGATTACTATTTTGTTCCCTTTATCAGCCCTTGAGAAGATTACATCCTTTTTCCTTAAAGATTTAATTATCTGAATTTGTTTCAAATGTTTTATTGGCTTTTTATTTATTAAGTTTTCCAATATAGGAGCTGATTTTTTTCTAATTATATTTTTGTCCATGGTTTCCAAGCCTTCTACTGCTAATTCTATGTCTGCAATGAATTCATCCGGGTTGCTGGAGTATGTTATACATGTTTTAGGGCCTTGGTTAAGTACATCTTTTTCTTCGTTGTTAAAATTTTGCTTTGAGAGATTAATTACACTATCTAGGGGTGTGTTCTCTGCTGAAATTTTGTTATGTTTTGGTTGCCAATGATTATGATTACGTTTTAGTTTCTTATTTTGACGATAAACTTTCTCTTTGACTTTATAATTGATATGTTCAAATGATTTGGCTTCTAAGTGGTCCCATGCTGTGTTTCCTAGTAATTTTACAATTTTCAGATGTAGGTTATACAAAGAGAGGTCTATATTAGTTATTTTTCTGTAGTGATTTGTTTTTTCGGCTTTTAACACGGCTTTTTCAGCAGCTAATTGTTCTATACTGTTATTGTTAAATTTTACTATTTTTCGTACAAATTTCGGAGAAAAGTTACGTTTTAGGCAATTGTTGATAAATTTTATGTCCGCTGATATTAATCTTCTTTTTGTCTTTAGTTTCAAATATTGTTTTATTTCTTTCTTGTTGCCGAAATGTTCGTTGAAATATTCAAATGTGAACGATCTTACCTCCATGTTGTCCGGTTTTTAAAGTTGGTTGGATCTAACTTGTATCAAAGTGTTCAGGATTTTTAAATCCAGTTCATCAGTGTGCCATTTCCACAACAAATTTTTGAATTTGCAAATATATGGATTACTAAGAATAGAGTCAGAATATTTAAACCAATTAACATAATTTGTCACTTGTTTATATTATATACCTCAACAAATTTTCTTAGTGACTGATGATGGATAATAAAATTCAAGTAATTTCAGATATGTCATCACTTAACAACATTGCTAGTGTGATAATCACCACTGATAACATGTTATGTATATTCCAAATAAAAATTAAGAATCTCAATGACACTAACATTTGTCTTTCTAATGTGAGGATATTATTAAAAAAAGTTACATTATCTTACTAAAGAATTCTAAATGTCCACATATACACTGGCAGAAAAAAAAATGCAATACTCTTCAGGACTGTGTTAATTGTAACATGGGCATAGTAAATGCATATTGAGGGACTATACTATTGGTTATTATAGTCAATGCACACTAGATTACACTGCTTAGGCATAGCTCTCTGACCTCTGTGTCCACTTTGTGCTTCCATCACAGTTAATAGCAGTGTCAAAAGACAGTTTAAGATGAAGTCATGCCACGACTAAGCAAACATGCTCCTAGTGCACAGCTACACCCACTTGAATTGGGTTGAATTGTTGGCATGCACGAAGGTGGATGGACCTGTGGACAAACTGCTACATTTGTTCGGCACAGTATATCGGTGGTGTATTGGTGTTTTCAGCAAAGATCTGTAGAACATTCTGATTCCCATTGGCCAGGTTCTGAGCAGCCATGTTGTACAGAGAAATGTCTGGAGTGACATAATGTAGGGCATCACTGGGTGCCTGAACAGCATCCAGCGAAGCGATTGGGCACAAGTTGCACCTGGTATGACTGCACAAACTATTGGAAACAGTCTTCTTACAGCATGACTCATGCAGGGATGTTAAAGTAGTGCCAGCTATCCAGCAGGTAATTAATTCTGTGCTATTACCATTTCTTCAACAAGAAGGTCATACCCTTTCAACAGCCCCACCCCCATACAGCTGCTACAGTTCAATGTGCTCTTCATGGTGTATAACATCTGCTTTGTCCAGTATGGTCCGCTGATCCCTCTTCCACTGAATAATATTTGGACAAGATGGGACAGAAGCTCACTGGTTCTGCACAGCTGGCCGCAATCATTGTTAAACTGAGACAACAGGTGCAGGATGTTTGGGACATCCAAACATTCCATTTGTCACCTGTACTATTGTTTCCTGCATGAATACATACCTGTATTGCTGCCCAAGGGGCTAGACCAACTATTGCTTGGAGATACCTTCTTGTGACATGGCCACTAAATTAGTGGTGACTTTGTTATCATATGATGCCATTATATATTACCTTTAGTGTAACTCTCCATTAAAGTTAAACGAAACTTGATGGTGCTGCAATTTTTATCTTAGATCTCTTGGGAATTACAACTCCAGATAATGCCACTTGAGATGACACCGGGTTCTCCCCACTGTATGTGAGAACCTTTGTCAACAGAGGAGCAACTTAAAACAGCAGCTAAAACTGAGCTTCTTCACAGTCCTTCCAAGACATGCTTTGGATTCAAAATTTACAATAAAAACTCTGTAACAATCTCACTTCCAAAATGCATAACACCAGTGCTGTAGAAGGTCAAGGTACCCAGTTGATGCTCCCTTTCATCCCTTTGACTCCATCAACTTCACTTTTCATCTTCCACCTCTGCAAAACCGTTCCTCTCAATGAAGTATCGAACCAAAGGGAGTATAGACGTTTAATCACTCCATCAAGCTGCTCTCAGTAAATACAAAATGCAAGATAACCATACCAAGTAGCCAGAAAACCATTAAAAAGGTCTCATACTGGAGTAGTAATTTGATTTACCTGAAATCCCAGAACTCCCGACTTGAAGGATTCAGATAAACATGTCGCCTGGAGTATGTATTACCTCTTGCATTTCCAAGCCATACATCATAGCCTGCATCTGCAAGAATGAAACCTGAAAGAAAATGTTTTGCAGAAATAATGGTGTAAATTATGCACAAATATACATGTAAATGACTACAGATATATTTCAGTTTTTTCTGAAGAGTCAAACAATCTCACATTATATGTGACAGCAAGTTAATTTCTTTAACTAAATTTGGAGAACTGTAAAACTCTGATGCTTTTTTAAATAGGTGTTCCATATAATCCTTTGATATTATAAATGAAGGAATGTGTATTATTTGCCTGTATAGTATTTAAGCAATAATAATAATAATAATAATAATAATAATAATAATAATAATAATAATAATAATAATAATAATAATAATAATAATAATAATAATAATAATAATAATAATAATAATAATAATAATAATAATAATAATAATAATAATAATAATAATAATAATAATAATAATAATAATAATAATAATAATAATAATAATAATAATAATAATAATAATAATAATAATAATAATAATAATAATAATAATAATAATAATAATAATAATAATAATAATAATAATAATAATAATAATAATAATAATAATAATAATAATAATAATAATAATAATAATAATAATAATAATAATAATAATCATAATAATAATAATAATCATAATCATAATAATAATCATAATCATAATAATCATCATAATCATCACAATCGTCATAATCATCACAATCGTCATAATCATCATAATCATAATAATAATGATAATGATAATAAAATGATAATGATAATAATAATGATAATGATAATAATAATGATAATAATAATGATAATAATAATGATAATAATAATGATAATAATAATGATAATGATAATAATAATAATAATAATAATAATAATAATAATAATAATAATAATAATAATAATAATAATAATAATAATAATAATAATAATAATAATAATAATAATAATAATAATAATAATAATAATAATAATAATAATAATAATAATAATAATAATAATAATAATAATAATAATAATAATAATAATAATAATAATAATAATAATAATAATAATAATAATAATAATAATAATAATAATAATAATAATAATAATAATAATAATAATAATAATAATAATAATAATAATAATAATAATAATAATAATAATAATCATAATAATAATAATAATCATAATAATAATCATAATCATAATAATAATCATAATAATCATAATAATCATAATAATCATAATAATCATAATAATCATAATAATCATAATAATCATAATAATCATAATAATCATAATAATAATAATAATAATAATAATAATAATAATAATAATAATAATAATAATAATAATAATAATAATAATAATAATAATAATAATAATAATTAATAATAATAATAATAATAATAATAATAATAATAATAATAATAATAATAATAATAATAATAATAATAATAATAATAATAATAATAATAATAATAATAATAATAATAATAATAATAATAATAATAATAATAATAATAATAATAATAATAATAATAATAATAATAATAATAATAATAATAATAATAATAATAATAATAATAATAATAATAATAATAATAATAATAATAATAATAATAATAATAATAATAATAATAATAATAATAATAATAATAATAATAATAATAATAATAATAATAATAATAATAATAATAATAATAATAATAATAATAATAATAATAATAATAATAATAATAATAATAATAATAATAATAATAATAATAATAATAATAATAATAATAATAATAATAATAATAATAATAATAATAATAATAATAATAATAATAATAATAATAATAATAATAATAATAATAATAATAATAATAATAATAATAATAATAATAATAATAATAATAATAATAATAATAATAATAATAATAATAATAATAATAATAATAATAATATAATGATGATGATGGTGGTGGTGGTGGTGGTGGTGGTGGTGGTGGTGGTGGTGGTGGTGGTGGTGGTGGTGGTGGTGGTGGTGGTGGTGGTGATGATGATGATGATGGTGATGATGATGATGATGATGATGATGATGATGATGATGATGATGATGATGATGATGATGATGATGATGATGATGATGATGATTATGCTAAGTGTATTTAGATACACTTTCTCCAATTTATTAGCTCTTGCCGGCGACAACAGAGGCAACATTAACGTCACACAACTGCTTGAGACAGTATTGCGTAACCCTGAATATCGGTCTGGTTAGGTGCTGGCCTACTGCTCCCAAGGTCGTGCTTTCAAACCTGGCCCAAATCGATGATTTTTAAGTGTACTTAGAAGCGAAAACCACATACCTAATAGTTTTACTGCATGTAAAAGAACCTCCGAGGGGCAAAATACCGCCACACCTGCAGTGCTGATATAATCCTGCAATTCACAGCATCATTATAAAAAATAAAATATTTATTTACGTGAGCAACATGACTTATCATCAAATCACAATTGAACTACTGAGTTACAATTCACAAATGAACGCTCACTGTCGCTCTCGAGTGCTGGTTAGGTCCTTATATAGACCCGGAATATGAGGGGCTGTTCCAGGAAAGGAAGCTAATCTATTGCCAAGATGAATCTTACAAGGGAACTATCGTTGTACTCACACCGCTACGCACCTGAAAATTTGATGGTATAATGCCTTCGGTATATAAACTTTGTGCACATAACTCTGCTGCGGAGTAGAACCGCAACGTCCTAAAATGAAACCTGGAAAGTGTCACATGCGACCACCACTGGCCTTGATCACCCACCAGCTACTCAATTGCGAGGCGTTCAGCAAACTGTGTGGATTCCGTGATTTTGGTGTTTACCCATAGGATATGAAAGTGTAACTTCTGTAGGAGTTCCTCAAAGATAAATGGCGACTTCTTAAATAAATTAAAAACTTAACATCGTCCATAATCTTGTAATCAAACTGCTTGGCAAACGCTCACACCTGACTCATCTGCACCGTCATTAGTTCACCTGCAATCTCAGGCTCCGTTTCCATTTTCTTAAGTACCTATACCTAAGAAGTTAAACTGTTGGTGGAAAGTATTGGAAAAGGTGTACTGAAAAGCGCAGGCTTTTGTTGGTTTGTAATTAGCCTCTGCTTATTGACTGAGGCGAATGTATGTAAATATATATCGGGCACATTTTATTCCGGGGGCATCTAAGAAAGACTTTATCCTCAGACGAGTTTCAGATTAAATCGTTAATTTTGATACTCCTCATTGGGTTCTATCGCAAGTTTTTCTGGCCGAATTGCCGGACTCGAATAGCCACGCGAAGGTAAAAAAGTCATACGATTAAAGCAGTGGTGTTCAACCTTTTTCTCTTGCGCTAAAAACGGCAACTTGTCACTCCACCCAGCCTTCTTCTTTTGTGGATGAAGCACTTTCCCTTCACTCACTCTGGAGACTTAGTGTTAGAGAGGTTTGTTTCTGAGTCCCATGAACACCTCATAACTCGGCGAACAGAAGCTTGAGGCTAATTTGCTCTCTCTCATTTTGTATAAGGTTTGCTATTACTAAGTCACAGTGAACAAATGTTAAAACACTGTATGCTGGTCAACGTAACAGTTGCAAAACAGATAATACTATAGGTAACTCTTAAGGCTTCTTAAGGTGTGGCATCAGTACACGAACCCTGCAAGCACAATTCAACACAAGGTTCCAACATACCCTAAAAGAAACTAAAAGTAAATATTGTGTTTTACCTAAGGACCTTTCCGGACCCATAACAATCCAGTCAGCTGAGCTAGCCAGAATACCGTGTTGTAACAGAACTGGAGGACCCCGATGAGTACTAGGTAGATGCTTTCCTCGAGGTATGCGATGCAACTGCAAGATATACCCATCTTCTGTCACAACATCATGTATCTCCACAGGATAGCCGTATTTGACCACAAACTCCGGCTGTGAAAACACAAATATTATTCTTTTAAATCCTGCAGTTTTAAACACTTCTTCTTTTCACCTAATTGTTAATTGTATGCTCTTAATTAACCATCCTGTTTTTCTACAGACATTTAGACACTGTAGCTTTAATAAAGAACATTACTTTACTGTTGCATTTGAACCCATTTAAAACTAGAACATTTGTTTCCTATCATAAAACGGTTGGAAAAAGAGCTGTCAAGTTATGTGGAGTAATGTCCACTCACTTAAAATAGATTCCAAGTTCTAATTTTCTTTCGGGCAAACTATTTTCGGGATTTTGCCCTATTCTCAGGAGGAGAAACTGAGTTGGCCAACTTCAAGGAAATTGGTTTATGAAGTTTTGAAACGTTGTTTATTATTACCCTCGTTTCATTAATTCACCGTTCATGTGACATATCCTGTTCAAAAACTTTAAACTGAAAAAACATTGGCAACTCTTTATACAGGCTGATTGTTCCATTTGGTCCACCCAAAAACATGTAGATATGTTTAAAAATATTTGTGTTCCATATCACTCATTCTTCCATCGGTATAGTTTGAAAAGCACGGGGAGGAACACCCTGATCTTTAGAACCTGCACATCAGTAAACGCATATTTAACCCACTTATTGTGACCCGTGAATGGACATAAGTTTATTGACACCTGAGTGGAGAATATTTTCATAATATTGTGAGTGCGAGGGTTACGTAGAATTAGAAGTCTGGGTTGCAGAAATTTAGAACCCTTTATTGCAGTAAAAAATGTGAAATTGATAATCAGCTGTTTTCAAGGTGGATTCGGTGCTTCACCACACGTAAATAAATGAAAGAAATCACTGTGGTACACTTCAAACGTCCATTATCGGAATAACCATCACATAACTGCTGCTCTAACACCTTGCGGGTTTTTATACCCCCAGCCTTCGTGTATAGAACGACGCAGAACTTTTGATAACGTTCGCGGCGGCAAGAGAAAGACAGAAAATTCCAGAGCATCTCTCTGCCTCTTTCTTTTTCTTGGCAAGCGTCCAGCTCTCCTGCCTATGCGCCCGGCTGACGCTTGTCGTGGCAGTACCACAATGCCATCGGTGACAATATGTATAAACAGACAAGGCCTAGGAAGTCGAGGTTATTTTCCAGTGTTCCAAGACAGTAATAAAATAATATGTTGATTTTGGGGCTCTGAAGATCAGGAAATGATGGGTTTTATTTGTCGTTTTTCCATTTTATGGCGTTTTTGCCACACTTTTAAACACTTTTATAAAGATCTTAACATTTTTTGTAGTGTCATCATATTTTGACTATATTTTGCTGCTCTCCTATGCACAAACAATAATTGTGTATACAAAAATAATATAATAATCTAAAAAGCATTTCGCAAACAAATTTAACTCTATTTCAGAGAATACTATTTGAGTATTGCATGAAAATGTAAACACATCAATCTCTCACTGTAAGATAAATGTATTAATGCAGGGTTTGCTGAACTACAGTCCGAGGGCCAAACCAGGTCCACGATTGCTTTGCTAGGCTTACCTACTAAAAACTTCAAGGGTATATAACTAAAAACAAACAGCACATCTTATGAATTTAATTCATTTACGAAGTTCAAATAACTAAATATAATTAAGAATTTCAATATTTAATTTATATGCAATATAGTAAATAGTAACCCACTGAAGGATAAGTACAAGGAAGTTAATTCGGTTGATTTTTAAAACTGTCTGCCGAGTGACACATTTCCTAGTTTGAGAGATTTGCACGACGAAAATGTGAGCATTCAAATCAATGTATGATGTGGAAAGATATTTTCAGGTATGAAACATCATTAAAGGTATTGATTTGTTACATTTAGGGCCCTTTTTGTCGTAAGTAGCGCAAAATGATAACTACAAAGTCTGCAATCATGACTCAAGTAATTCTCCTCATTCAATATGAATTGCTATTAACTTAGAAGTATTTCTTGTGATAAGTGTCATACGTTTCACATCATCACTCATCTGGTGGTCTCTTTTAGGGTAGAAGTGTCAGTGGGAGTCTGGGCGCTGTATGGCAGGATGATAGGCCCCTGGTGAACATCTCCTCCTTTGGTAGGAAGGTCCCTGATTTCCGGGCCGATCTAGTTGGACCGTTTCAGGACCCCGGAATGCTGGTTATACTGGTCTGTAGGAGAGTTTGCAACTGGTTAGTAGTAGGGATCCTGCCCTCTGCACTGCCGTGACTCATTAGATCGGTCCCCTCTAGCCTCATCCTTCCTCCCAGGGATGCCCCAATTGGGGCACAGGCACAGTTTGGTGACGGACTGAATTCCCTTTGTAAGATTCTGTTATCCTATCCTTATTCTTTGATTTCATTTTTCTGAGATGTTTTAGTGCGGTAGCTTTCACTGCAGTCCATCCCCTCCGGTTCCAATTTTAGTTTTGGCGTTAAAACCTTAAGGAATGTAACAGAAGGGGATTATCTGGCCAGATTCAGGAGGAGTATATGTCTCTTATTGAAGAGAAGGGTGAAGTAAGAACAGACAGAGGACGGCTGGATCAGGAGTCACAATTCAGCAGAGGCAGGGTCCTTACATTTTCCGGTAAGAACTCCCCATTGCAGACTTGCAATAATAAACACTGGTCAAGAAAACAGCCCACGGGAATGTAGCCTAACCACGATCTCCTACAGGTGAGTCGCACGCCTTACCTCCTGCTCCACTTCGCTCGGTCCTCTAAACCAGGGGAGGACAGGTAGTAGCGGTGTGACGTCAGCTCTGCCAGCTCTCACCGCAAAATATGCTCCCGAACGAAAGGCAGGTTAGCGTGTGACGTCACCGCGCTGATTACTGCTGTCGAAGCGGAAGGAATAGTTTGATGTGTGCGGGTAAGAAAGGCAGGGAACGTATTGGGTGCTAATAATATGTACAACTTACATCTTGTTGTAATATCAATGCTACTGCTTTAATTACACAACTGGCCACAGTTTATAAACAATTACATTTTGGCTCTGTGTTATGAGAAAATATGTATATAAAACGTCAAACTCGTAGTTTATCTGAAGGACAGGCATGTTATAAAGTAAATAAAATAAAACATCAAGTAATTTTCTCTCCAAATTAGAGGAGACCCATTCAGAATAAAATTAGGTGTATATTTCCGACACTTTCTGTTTCGTTTTTCTTTAACTAATTTATCAATGTCAGGACGTAATGTCTGAGAAATCTGTAATCGAAGACTGCTTATTAGATTGTGATCCGACAAGGTACTTCGGGGTTTGGACTTAGCTAATTTCATTACAGAAAAAAATTGTTCGCACACGTATGTCGAGCCAAACATACACAATGTCCGTGCGGCAAGTGAATACAACCTCGGAAATCTGGTTTGGGGGACATTCTTGTAAAAGTCAGCAAATTATTTCTTGTAGGTATATTTGTCCTTCAATAAATTGCCACATTGTAAATTTAACAGTGCCATTAATTACGTGGCAGCTACATTGTTGTCATCGAGTGTGCTAGACTGACTGAACCCTCAAATTCTGAACTCACTGCCCAATTTATATAGACAACTTGGTACTACACGGCTCTTGCCTGACGTCACACGCAGTGCAGGCCTCGCTCCCGATTGAAATACGTCAAAACTCTCGAAGCTGTACGCTTAGCATGTTGCATAAGTTCAAAAATAAATAGGGGCAGGTGACTCACCTGGTATATTTGGTTAAAATAATTATAAGCATTATGCTCATTCGCAAATATAGGTACATACCAACATATACATGAGAAACCGGGGGAAACTAATATATTCGACTTGTTTTTAGCCAATATTAATACTTACTCTTTAGGAATAGTTTTGTGAATAATTTGGTCTCACAAACTATTCCGTGAACATTCAAGATGTATAGTTTACTTGTTATGCTAATACCACAAACACATATTATTTAATCAGAAGTATTAGAGATGTTTGTCAGAAAGAAACGGACATTCTTTCATGTAAAGGACAGAAAGGGATAAGTGAAACTTTCTGAAAATCTTTGTGTGATATTTTTGGAAGACGCAGAACGGAAGTATGTTCATCTGGTAATTAATGTTATTCACAATCACACACACACACACACACACACACACAAACACACACATACACACACACAAACACACACATACACACACCAATATTGTTCTGGGTGGCTCTCTTGATTAGGTGCTGGCCTACTGATACCTGGAGGCGGGAGGAGGTTTAATGAATAGTCAAATATTTTAAGTGTGAATCGCTACGTGATGGCTTTGAATTTCCCTTCTCTTTGCATGCCCAGGAGGAAAAGAACAAACAAAAACTTCCAATATGAGAACGTATAAGGAAACTATGATAAGGAATATCTCGGAAGAGATTAACTCCTTCCAATAAATACTAATATTTTTTTTTTATTTCTTCCTTTCTCACCAATGCTGGTGTTAGGAGTCGCTCGGGTTCCCTCACAGCGAGGGAGCCGAAGCATTTTGACCTGAGTTGAGGGATCGGCCCAACGCCTGGGATGATGAAGAGATGAATTATAGAGTAATTGATGAAATGATGGTGGGGGAACCGGAGGACCCGGACGAAACTCACCCCAGAACCATGATGTCCAACACAAATCCCACTTTGCGGTCGCCTAGTATCAAACCCGGGCTGCCTATGTGAGAGCCAAGCGATATAACCACTCAGCCATAGCGCGGCCTAATAATAATGATGATGATAATAATAATAGTAATAATGACAGTAATAATAATAATAATAATAATGGTAATAATAATGATAATAATAATGATAATGATGATAATGATAATAATAATAGTGATGATGATGATGATAATAATAATAGTGATGATGATGATAATAATAATAATAATGATGATGATAATAATAATAATAATAATAATAATAATAATAATAATAATAATAATAATAATAATAATAATAATAATAATAATAATAATAATAATAATAATAATAATAATAATAATAATGGACAAATTGTTTATTTAAACGAGACATACATTTTGTCTATTTCATACGGAACAGTGACGAAAGTCTTACGAAATGAAGACTTCAGAGGCCATTCCGAGAAATTTCAGGATATATGAGCAGAGTTTTGTTGTCAAGACATCTTAAACATGTTTTTTTATTCAAAATGGTTATAGCCATTTCTGAAAAAATAAAAATTTTCAAAAAATATTTCATATAAAAGATACGTTGGAGAGAGGCTTTCGTTATAGATCTGCGTGTCCCACACTTGAAAGAGAATTTAAATTCCAAGTTTAGTATTTAACTGACGTTTAGCTTATGGATAGTACTTTTAAAATGTTTTGTTTGTTAACGTCGTTGTCATTTGCCAGGATCACTCAGTGCTGTGCCTGTCTTGGTAGCGTGGTGGTAGCATGTCTGCCTCACGTTCAAAAGGTCCCGAGTTCGAATCTCGGCTAGGGTGAGTTACCTGGATAAGGTTTTTTCCTGGGTTTTCCCTTGTGCTGATAGACAAATGTCGGCTAACTCTAAGCTCCATGTACCCCGGACACATTTGAGCATCATTTCACCAATTTCATCTATTGTCCGATACGACTTAACGTTGGAGGACGAAAAAAAAAAAAAAAAAAAAAAAAAAAAAAAAAAAAAAAAAAAAACTGTCTACACCTGTTTAAAATGCTGTCACTCAAAAACTTAAAAGCCACTAACCTGTAACTATGGACACAAGCTAGTCTAGATTTAAACTATATGACGCTATCCGTCATACTGGCCTAGTAGCGCCATCTATATGTGAAGCCCAGGACTTATCAGCCGACCCTCGTACAGGCTTACTCTTATACTTCACATAAATCGAAATAAACATTTGTATAAATGCTTTTATAATATTTTTTGTAGTTACTATGGGAATAAGGGAATAAAGTAGCCTTAAGTCGTAGCCAAACCTTTTACGAACTGGTGGCTATATGATGACTATGATATTCTCTCTTCTCTTTGCAAAACAACTTCCCAAAAAATTGAAAGCACAAATATTGTAAAATGAAAACGAGTAACACGGAATATCTCGGAAGTAGTTAACTTCATTTAAAATATATTTGATATAAATGTTGCCCTTTAAAAGAGCTCTGAATCTTTTGTGAAGTTAGATTGTGTTTATTTCTTATGTTCTACCAGTTACCAAAATGCTGATTTCAGAGGCATTTCCCAGAAAATTCAAGATACTCTTTTCATTTGTCTTGAAAGTATCTTAAACATATGGTTTTAATTAAAATCTTTGGAGACGTTTTAGCAAAAATCAAACTTGTTGAAAAACAGTCTCCTTTTAAACGATAATTTATAATGGATAGTTTAATTTAAAATATTCGTTTTGCAATCTTGGATCACGTAGAACTTAATACCTACTTCAGTTTTTACATTTCGTTTTTGAGTTACAGAGACAGTAAATAAACACCGGCACAAAAACATGCAAATAGTTACCTTTTTCTAAAACAGCTTTTTAGGAGGTTCAAAAATATAGGTACATTTACGTTGGAATCTCGACATCAGATATTTGTGTAGAATACAACATCTAGACGAAATAGAAGTTTCTAAAATATACATATCTACTTTTCAAACTTTACAAATAAAATCGTACGTGTTTACCTATACATATGCATGATAATACAAAGTCAAAATGATTTTTACGGTTCTTCACCATTACAATTAAATGACAGTTGTGGCCCATATACCGGTTATGGCAAGTCTTATAGTACCATTCCAACTTAAATCGTATTCAAAATATACTATATAACCTTACCGTGAGTAGATCCAGGTCCGGGTCCGGAGTTTGCAGAAATGCTAATCCTCTTTCGGCTAACTTTATAAGCCAAACGATAACGTAACACAAAATTGAATGGTTCATAGCATACAATATTGCTTGTTTGTTAAAGGAAAAAGCACCCTTGGAGCCGTTTACTTCATCTATGGAACAAGTGACTAAGAAACTGCTAAACTGTATTACTAATGAATAACTGTCGGTTTGTAGTTTCTGTTTTCCCTGCAATTAAAATGAACACGAGTTCCCGTTGCTAGACTTTTGAATTGCCGATGAGTGACAAGCGTATAGCATTAACTGACCAGATATCTCATAGCTTTGAATAGGCAGAGTTGAGCACATCGACCCATCTCAACTTACCTGATTTCAAATCAAAGTTGAATTCTTCCAATTTCAGCTAACTCTAGTTATTTTGTTTGTGGCTATCAACTTTATATATAGTCAAAAAAAAAATCGAGAACGGCTGGGCTGATTTGCCTAATTTTGGTTTTGATATATTTGTATAAGTCCAAGGAAGGTTTAAAGGGCAAGAGGAAAAACCTGAAGTAATAATGAACCTGGTTGTTAACTAAATATAAAAGTTCACACACAAACTTTTACGGAACACATTCTCCTCTTATTTTCGACAAACAAAAGTATTAAAATCCCGCCTCGGTGGCGTAGATGGTAGCATGCCTGCCTCACGTTCAAGAGGCCGCGAATTCGAATCTCGGTCAGGGTGAGTTACCTGGATAAGGTTTTTCCGGTGAACAAGTAGTGAATCGTATGTGTGAACACTTTGGATTCTTTGAAAGCACAATTTACACTTCATAGCCAGGTTAACCCGCGGTAACCTGTGCGACTGATTTCTGTTTCACTTTTGTGGGGTAGGCTCGACGGGTTGTGGTTGGGCGGGGGTTGTACACTTTGTAAAGATTTCTTCCTTAGCGCAGGTCAGGACCAACTAGCCTCTGAGTAGGTTTCACTATGAAAGTTTATTGGGGGTTTTAGTTGGAGTTGCCCGCTGTACGATGCTTCTGAATAGAAACCTAAGGGACCCCGACTATGCTTGCCCTCGTCGTCATCTAGGTCTGGTTGCATTTAGGTCTCTCCCCTCGTCTTTCCCTCCCTGGGCTCACGACAGGACACAAAGAGCCGAAAAAAGTATTTTATGTGTTAATGGCATTAATTGTTATGATCATATCAGAGCCGCCTCCTCTTAATTTTCCCCTTTATTGTCTTCCCTTCGATGGCCATATGGGTTTTTCCTAAAGGGGGAAAAAAGCAGAGACTACGGAAGAATGAGTTATAGTCGAGAGAAAGTGTGTAAATACTATTGTATTTTTGCTAGTAAATATTCAAAATTGAATTATTATTATTATTATTATTATTATTATTATTATTATTATTATTATTATTATTATTATTATTATTATTATTATTATTATTATTATTATTATTATTATTATTATTATTATTATTATTATTATTATTATTATTATTATTATTATTATTATTATTATTATTATTATTATTATTATTATTATTATTATTATTATTATTATTATTATTATTATTATTATTATTATTATTATTATTATTATTATTATTATTATTATTATTATTATTATTATTATTATTATTATTATTATTATTATTATTATTATTATTATTATTATTATTATTATTATTATTATTATTATTATTATTATTATTATTATTATTATTATTATTATTATTATTATTATTATTATTATTATTATTATTATTATTATTATTATTATGATTATTATTATTATTATTATTATTATTATTATTATTATTATTATTATTATTATTATTATTTAGGTTGATGTGCAAATTTAGTTAGGTTCGGAATTGAAATATTTAGGTTTGACGAGAAATTATATAGGTTTAGATTTATATTTGACATGTAATTATTTATGTTTATCTTGTAAAACAATAACTTTGACAAGCGCTGTATTTTATATATATAACCTCTTTAAAAAAGAAGGCTCGTGCAGTATGTGTAGATGTTTTAACCAGAAACGAAGTAAACGATAGATACTAAACTTGGTATCTAGCTTCAGTAGAAATATCTCAAAGATGTGATACCAAGATTTCCAAGAAAAACTCCAAATTCCCGTATATAAAGAAACTTTTCTTTTTTTCGAAATGGTGTTTACAAAATGGCTTCAACAATTTTGGCCAAAATTCCATATAATTCAAATATTTATACTTGAAAACATATTTCGAAAATTTTGATTATCTCAACAATGGTTGTAGGGATGTTCATTAAAATATCATATGTATGAAATATTCTCATAGTAGGTAAAATATGTTTAATATTATGGGAATAACCTATAGAGCCTTCTTCATGTTGAATAAGCTAAGCATGATGAATAATTCCTAAGAGATGTTGCAAAAAACATTGCTAAAGCACACAATTTATCTCAAATAATAATGGTTCTTTTGTTACAATTAACCATTTCAGAGATATTTCTTGTTATTGATTTGCCTTTTCAAATGCTAATAATGCTTTTCTCAGATAGGAAGGCTCTTTCTTTCACGTGGTCATGCAAAGCATCGTGGAATTCCAAAGTAAATCCATAGTAATCCATTCTTTAAAACTCTGACTATCGCTTTGAGCTTGCTGTGATACCTAGTCTTCTTATATCCATAACAGGATGTACGAATGTGTATTGAAAGTTTATCTTAATAAGTATGTGGAATTGAACCTACGTAAAAATAGTTAATTCTTTTTCTTTATGCCTTTAACTAGTTATTAGGTCATATGGCCGATGAATGAATGAAAAGGGTGAAATTATGCTCAGATGAAACCGGCGTCTATAAGAGGTGAGAGTTACTCGACATTCGACTTTTCAATTCAATTGAAAATCCCCTTAACCGAGCTTCGCACTTGAGACCTCTGCATTGTGAGGCACCATTGCATCTACGCACGGAGGTGAGCTCAACAATAGTTTGTGGAACAACAGAGGAATTAATATGAATGAAACACATCAGGTTTTGGGGAAAGAGTCTGTGTGAGTTCAACATAACTGAAAAGTCGGATATCTTAGAAACAGCTGGTGTCAAAATCATAAGCTATAATAATGTGTGTGTTTTAAACACTTTTACATTTTATGCAAAGCAAACATTTAATCTTCTCTTATCGTTTACCCATAGTACAAAATGATGCAATGTTTTGCACAATGAAAACAACTTAAGAGGCTATTGCCAGAACGTTCAAGACGTGCATGCTATTTCTAATCATATTTTAAATGCATGTTACTTCTACCAACGTTTTGGAAAATCTTTTGCATATGAAGAAAATATTCGTGTCGCTTCTTTAGGAGTTACTGAAAAATACATTACATATACATACGGAGATGTCTCTAAAAGTACTTCGTTCTAGAAAACTGGAAGCTATATCCGGTCTGTTGGAGTTAAGAGTTCCAAACATTTCGTCCACCGCTGTTGTGGATGATACGTCTGGAACCTCTATCTTCAGGAGACTACAGTATAACATCCGATTATCTATAGCTGCTGACAGGCTGAGGTTCAGCCTCAAAGCTCTTGCTGCATGCCCACCCTTAAAAAGGTTTAACTTTTTTTCTTTTCCTTTTGGGAGGGAATAGAGGATTATAGGGTGAGCTTTTGTTAATTTTACAATGGTAGAAAAAAGTAAGAGGAAACATTGCGTCTCAGTCAATATGTCAGAACGCAGGACCCATTGCATCCAAAAAGGTGGAACTGGTTTATGAATGCTTATTTCTGAATGGAGGGTGTTGCAATTTAGCAGCTAATCAGCTCTTAGTAGGAATGAATACGAAGCGCAGCTTAAGCTGCTGTTTGGATTTGCTTCGGGTGCCTGCAGGGCATAAACGAAACCCGATGTCTCATTAGGCGGTGTCCTCTGTGGTCATAGTCCCTTAAAGAACTAACCAGGGCACTTTGATGGGTTGGTAAACATCAGAGGCGGCTTCTGAGGTAGTGCCACATTGCCATGGCACCATCTGTATGAAACCGAAGGAAAGAGAAATGTATAGAAATTGCGCAAAAAAGATTGTTTCTGAGTAATCTGCTCCCTCGTGTGAACAGGCGCGCTCTGTGCTGGTTGTTTTCCGTGGCTTGGTGCCGATTCCACAACGGCACCGTCTACGCTCACAAGCGCCTGTGTTAAGGGCTAGGATGTCTGCTTATACATGGCTTCTTATGGGAGCAGGTAGTGCCAAGATTTCTCTGGCACATAACTTACGCTTTATCCGCTAGAGTGCAGTAAAGCAGTGTACTTAAGATACCTGTCACTGTCACGAAATCTTACACGAACGCTTCATATCACATTCTCCATGAACTGTATTATCAAACTTTTACTGTGCTCGTTACACCTGTGCGTAACAAGAGTACGGTTGTAATAAATATCTATTTCCGTTTCCCTGCACGTTCTGTTTGGTACGGTATATTATAAAATAGGATGGATTATTGATAAGATTACCCAAATCGTTAGAAATTGGTACACATATATTTTAAAAACCCTTATTTATTTTTATTTATTCATTTATTATTTATTTATGTATTTATTCATGGCACCGCCAATACAACGCCTCAGGTAAACATACTAAAATTTTGCTGCTCGGCGCTTAATTTCTTACTCCATGCGTAAAAGAGATGAGGGTTCATGAATAAGTCCCATGGAAAAGGGGTATAACAGAATCGATAATTCGAAACCTGCCTGTTACAACTGTAGTCAGCGTCTGCGGCCATACCCCAGATCTTATAGACGAACAGCAGGAGGGAGCTTATGAGTGCCTGGAAAAGGTGCAACCTAAGGCGAACAGGCATCCCAGACCTCAGTATTAGGAACGGTGAGACAATTATCACCCCTAGCCCATGCAGAGATATCTCTGATGTTCTTGCCGAAAGTTAGACTCTTGATGCAATGTCCTCCAGGCACGTATTTAGAAGTCAGTTTCCGGGGGGGCTCCAAAATACCTGCGTTAAATTCTTTGCTTTTAATAAATTACTAAGGGACGACTTTCTCCACCCAAGATTCTACAAATTGTTCTTAGAAAATTTTGTTTTTGTCTTGTTTCTTTGGATAAGGTCTGCAGAAAGGCCTTGCACATTGCACATTTTTTGTTCTTATACCTGGGATAAAGTGATATAAGCAATAATCAGATATTTAAAAACCAAACCACTGTTTGATGCATTTGAAGTATTAGTTCTCCTTGAATGAAAAAGGGAATAGGAACTTAGAAGTTAAAAATTATATACCTTTAAGTAAGTATCTGGGAGTTCTAATCAACATTATTTGTGTACTTTAACGCGATCTACAGCTGCTGTGCAGTAGCTTTTCGTTTATCTCTTAAATAACTTCATGTTTGCCTGACAATGAATAGAGACATTAAGATGAGAAGCTTGAATAAACTTTTTCGATTTATTTTAAACTAAGTTTTATTTCAAATGTTTATTAAAAGTTTGAAATTATAATTCATTTGGAGGGTCAGGACCCGCTGGACTCCACCTTAAATACGTCCCTGGCTCTACCCTCTGTATAACCGACGATCAGTGATGTCTCTGCCTACAAAACTGCTCCTGTATAAGCAAGTACTCCGCCAGCCATCACATATGCCAGTGAAATAATTGTAATTGTATTTATTTCATCCTTTGGAACATAATACATATGTTATAGGACACGTCAGTTCAAGATACAAAGATAAATATAAAAAGTTACATAAGACTAAATACTGTAACAGATACAGGATCCAACAAAAGTCTAAAGTAGAAAAAGCAAATAAATATTGTCAATAGATTGTTGGTTACAATTTCTGACATAGTCAATTTCTCATCATTAATACTAATTGTACATAGTCAATTCTACAACATTAGAATCTAATTTACAGAAACTAATTTACATAGTCAATTAAAGCATTAGAAACTAATTTACATAGTCAATTACAGCATTAGAAACTAATTCTACACATGATCCCTTAATCAGCTTAATGAATTTATCACTTTCAAGTGTAATTAAAGCTGCAATATCATAATTCATTTAAGTTATATAAACATTTATTTACGAGGGAAGTCTTTAACTTCCATTTAAAGTTCTGTTTTGAGATGCTAGCTATTGATTTAATATCAGATGGCAGTATATTGTAAAGCTTAATTCCTAGTATATGTACATCCTTTTGAGAGGCAGTTTTAATTACACTATCTCTATAGTAATTCATGTTGGTTATGGAGTTATGTTAATGTATCTGACTGTTTTTAACTGGATTACACTTGTCCACAATAAACATTATAGCTGTATAAGCATACAGAGAGGAGATGGTCATTATTTTTTTTATTTATAAAGGTATCCCTGCAAGATTCTCTTGCTTTTAGGGAGTAGCAGCCAAGTCTCACCTACACCGCCTTGAAATTCTACAATCCCGATTCCTCCGCATTGCCACAGACTCCCCTTGGTACATCCCCAGTCTAGTTATCCGACGTGAACTACGTATCCCCACAATAACAGACTACATCCATACCCTTTCACGTTCCATCAAAATCTCTCCCACAACTTCAACTCCCTCATCCGCGGTCTAGGTGAGTACGACATCGATCCTGGAGAGCGCTACAAACGCCCGAGACTGCTTCTAGGCACATAAAGTAACACATCAGATGGCTTATATAGCTCCAACCTCATCTTCTGCCGCATATTATCCTTCCTTACAAAACACTCCACTGCCAGTACAGGGCCTAGCCCTGATCTGGCTTGAGACCGAAGGTCTGACATTCAGATCTTTAATGTCCAGTCGCGACGCCTTTGAAATCAATGATACATTCATTAGTCGGAAAAATGTTTGCTCACTTTTTGTGTAGATGTCACCCTCCTACTACATACTGTTTTACAAATACACAAATTAAGTGCTGCCAACATAGGAATAAGTAAAGGCTTCAAAAAGTTGAATCAAGATATTTTACTCCTTGAATTCTCTATTAAATCTCTGATGTAACAATCACGACAATCTTTTGCCATCACATAAACAACTAAGTATATTACGAATCATAAAATAACATATTGGATATTTGTGACAGTACATGGAGTTGTGCATGAATTCTCTATTAAATCTCTTATGTAACAATCACGACAATCTTTTGCCATCACATAAACAACTAAGTATATTACGAATCATAAAATAACATATTGGATATTTGTGACAGTACATGGAGTTGTGCATGAATTCTCTATTAAATCTCTTATGTAACAATCACGACAATCTTTTGCCATCACATAAACAACTAAGTATATTACGAATCATAAAATAACATATTGGATATTTGTGGCAGTACATGGAGTTGTGCATGAATTCTCTATTAAATCTCTTATGTAACAATCACGACAATCTTTTGCCATCACATAAACAACTAAGTATATTACGAATCATAAAATAACGTATTGGATATTTGTGACAGTACATGGAGTTGTGCATGAATTCTCTATTAAATCTCTTATGTAACAATCACGACAATCTTTTGCCATCACATAAACAACTAAGTATATTACGAATCATAAAATAACGTATTGGATATTTGTGACAGTACATGGAGTTGTGCATGAATTCTCTATTAAATCTCTTATGTAACAATCACGACAATCTTTTGCCATCACATAAACAACTAAGTATATTACGAATCATAAAATAACATATTGTATATTTGTGGCAGTACATGGAGTTGTGCATGAATTCTCTATTAAATCTCTTATGTAACAATCACGACAATCTTTTGCCATCACATAAACAACTAAGTATATTACGAATCATAAAATAACGTATTGTATATTTGTGGCAGTACATGGAGTTGTGCATGAATTCTCTATTAAATCTCTTATGTAACAATCACGACAATCTTTTGCCATCACATAAACAACTAAGTATATTACGAATCATAAAATAACATATTGGATATTTGTGACAGTACATGGAGTTGTGCATGAATTCTCTATTAAATCTCTTATGTAACAATCACGACAATCTTTTGCCATCACATAAACAACTAAGTATATTACGAATCATAAAATAACATATTGGATATTTGTGACAGTACATGGAGTTGTGCATGAATTCTCTATTAAATCTCTTATGTAACAATCACGACAATCTTTTGCCATCACATAAACAACTAAGTATATTACGAATCATAAAATAACATATTGGATATTTGTGACAGTACATGGAGTTGTGCATGAATTCTCTATTAAATCTCTTATGTAACAATCACGACAATCTTTTGCCATCACATAAACAACTAAGTATATTACGAATCATAAAATAACGTATTGGATATTTATGGCAGTACATGGAGTTGTGCATGAATTCTCTATGAAATCTCTTATGTAACAATCACGACAATCTTTTGCCATCACATAAACAACTAAGTATATTACGAATCATAAAATAACATATTGGATATGTGTGACAGTACATGGAGTTGTGCATATGTACTAAATAGTAAAGCAATTTTTTTGAGATTTAAATACCTGGAAGTGTTACCTAATTAACATGAGTTTCAAAGGCCCAAATCTCACTTACCAGGAAGCTAAACATATTATCCAAATGGTAAAGCCGCCATAATAGCTGTTAGAGGTCGAATTGAAATAACATCAGAAGGATCTATTCCAGGCAGTATAAATGTTCCTCTAACTCAACTTTCGGCCGCTATACAAAGACCTCCCGACGCAGAGTTCAAAACACGATATGGAGTTCATAGGCCAGACAAAACGGCCAACATCATGTTTATCTGTAGTTCTGTGGACGGAGTAAACGTGCCTTGGAAATGGCGTTAAAGTTTGGTTTTGAAAACTCCTGGATTGCGAGACTGGAACAGGCATCATTACACATAATGAACTTGGTTTGCTTGTATGTTTGGATGAATATATGGATGTTGATTACCTTATTAGCGGCTTATCTCGTGGTTTAATAGTTTGTGGTTATAACAATTGCTCAATCGACTTTAATAACTTTGTAAACATTTAACCGTTATTACAAATAAAAAAATGGAAAATTAAAGGTCTTTAGATATCACAAAGAACAAAATGAAAAAGCTGATGTATATCTGTAAAGAAACCTTCACAAATAACATAGTTTGAAATGATCTCTCGTGAATGCAGTTGTGACTTCCATGTTGTTACATCCAGGCTGCTATTTATGTAGATTACACACATTAATGCGGTCCATTGCAGTTCACCATCGATGAAAATGCAGTTTTGTAGACATATGAACTGCAAAATAGAAGAACTGGAATGTTCTAATGAGTTCGTTACCCAGCATCTTCACCTTTGAAAGTCATCTTTGAATTGGTTTTGAAAATCACTCCGTTAATTTATTTTGGAACTTTGCAATTAAGGCTCACAGTGTTCTGTTAAATAGTTCATCTGTGGATGGAAGCCCCAAACTATTACATGAGGGGATGTGGTTAATTTATGAGTTCACAAACATTCATTTACAAACGTTATGTTTACATGTTATACGAATGTATGTGTGAAACACTGCTTTACTTGAAGTGTGAAACACTTGATACACTTAGAAATATCACTTGTCTAGTAATCTAAGTATGCAATGCATTGCATTTTATGTTTTTGAAACAATATTGTTATATTATTGTCTTACACGAAGTGAAAATAAACGCTTAGCCATCCAGTGCTGAAGTTTAATACAATTTGAACAAATACATGTGCCAGTAGATGTGCTGCCATCTGGTGATAGATTTTATGTAATAAGCTGCTTTCGGTTTTTTAGAGTTATGAGCAACCAGAAGGATATCCTCTATGCAAAATCATACATAGAAATATAAATTATTTGTTTTAATAATGATTATGTGTACCAGTTACTTAAATAAAGTGAAGTTATTAATTCTCAGTCCTATAATTTAACTGGTTGAAGAACAAAATGTTCACGATTTCTGCCATCAAAGTACTTAGATATGTAAAATTGAAGCTATTAACAGTGAAGTAAACAAATATACACAAATATAATAATTTGTAACTTAAAGCTACACTTATAAGTAGGCACGTATTTAGAAGACAATTTCCGGGGGGGCTCTAAATAAATAATGTAATAAATAGTTAATCAGGGATGTGTTCTTTTATGTTAGTAAAAATAAAATCACATATAATATATTATATTCATATGACATTTTCCACCCAAGCTTCTACAATTTTTTTTTTTTTTAGAAATGTTTGTTTTTGTCTTGTTTCTTTGAATAAATTCTGTAGAAAGGCCTTGCACATTGCACATTTTTTGTTCTTATACCTGGGATAAAGTGATATAAGCAGTAATCAGATATTTAGAAAGTGAATCACTTATTGATGCATTTAAAGTATTAGTTCTCCTTGAATGAAAAAGGGAATAGGAACTTAGAAGTTAATAATTACATACCTTTAAGTAAGTATCTGGGAATTCTAATCAACAAATTATAATATGTCGGAATTGGTTAACTTTGCAATACATTATTGTAATTGACATTATTTGTGTATTTTAACGAGTTCTACAGCTGCTGTGCTTCATTTATCTCTTAAATAACTTCATGTTTCCCTGAGTGAATAGAGACGCTAAGATGAGAAGCTTGAATAAACTTTTTTCAATTTATTTTAAACTAAGTTTTATTTCAACTTTTTATTAAAAGTTTGAAATTATAATTTATTTGGGGGGTCCGGACCCCCTGTATCCTCCCCTTAAATACGTCCCTGATGTCCTCATATAATTCTTGGACGTCCAAACTGAAATTGGAGGCAACTGCGGGGGTGTGGCGCTTAGTAGCATAACGTGGCTTTTGTCCGAGTTAACATGCGCCAATACCGGTACCACTCCTAAACGGCGGGCTTATATCTTTGGGTACAACTGCTCTACGTAAATTTTATCTGAGTAGAACAGTAACACGTCATCGGCATACAGAGTCATCTAGAAGCGCGACTGGGTTTGGAATTCGCTATAAAGACAATGAAAAGCTTAGGGATAGCATAGAAATTTCTTTCCTTCTTTTCTCTCTTTTTTTTTAATGTCTTCCAACGTTAAGTCATATAGGACGATGAACGAAGTGGCAGAAATTATGCTCAAGTGAGTGCAGGTTCCATAGAGCTTAGAAAAATGAAATGTGTGGTGTTTAACGCCCGCTTTTACTACATACGGCACCGCAGGCGGATAGAGCTTAGAGTTACCCGACATAAAGGTAAGGGAAACCCCGGGTGAAACCTTATCCAGACCGAGATTCGAACTTGGGGCCCTTTAAACGTGAGGCAGACACAATACGATTTACGCTACAGAGGTAGGCATAGAGCTTTCGAGGATTCCGTCTGTTATGGGTCTAAATGCAGATTTTTTTCCCGTGACTGAGATCTTAAAAGTGCGGTATCGTAGAACGCTATATAGGATGTTGACTAACTGAATAGGAAGTCTAAATTATATGAGCTTATATAGAAGATCAATTGCCAAGTCGTTGAGAAGGCCTTCTCAATATATGGTAACACCGCAATGGCGAAGGTGTTTTCCTGGAAACCCAGGATACCGTATTCACTACCCACAGAAACTGCTACGAAGCCTAGTTCCCAAGATGACATCCAAATCGATCCTCGGGGTAGCTTGAAGGTGTCCCAGTAGAGATAAGCTGTTTGGTACCACCCTCTCAAGTACTTTTGAGAACTTTGAAAGGGGACTAATGGACCGGTATTTGGAAAGATACACCGTGTTCTTCCAGGTTTCAAAACGCAAATCAACCGGACTTCTTTCTACTCTAGTGGAAAGTAACTCAGAACGAGTTACATGTTGAACAGCCTGGTCAAAAAGAGCACGGCGTTGGGTTTGAGATTCTGGAGTACGCCTTAGAGTTCGCTTGGCGAATTTCAGGAAGCCGTTACACCTCACCAGGTCACCGAAAGGTTCTATTTATCTCCAAGGATGTATATTCGGAAACGAATCTCTTGAAGGTCTTCTCTTGGACTCATGGTTCGCTCAGAATAGTCGGTGACCATATTTGGTTGAATCGGGGATTGTAGGTCAGACCTTAGGTGCCCTAAATGGGTGAGGTATACTGAACTTGAGAATGCGGAGGTTTCTAGTGATCCTCCACACGTCGGTACTCGATGCATCAGTTGCTCAGTTTGTTCTTCCACTTTGAACTTGGTGCTCGCATATGCGGACACTGACTTGCTGATGTAGCCGTCGGTGAAGCGTCCTTTTGTGTGGCACACGGTGTCGCTGGTAGAATATCCATGCCACCCAGGAGCGTCGTATCTGGAGGATTAGGTTCAAAGGTAGTACATCCGAGAGAAAGAATGCTGGGGCGTGGACTATCAGGTTGTTATTAGTTCGAATGATAATGGGAGTATGGATGGAATGTCGGTAACACCTGGATTTGGCAGAATTGAAGGGCGAAGGCAATTTACGTATGAAGCAAAGTGTAATAACTGACGTCGCCGGTGTTAATCTCAGTCAATATGAGATTGTGCTAAGAATAAAATGTTTGGTGATAGCAAATTCAATGGTAGAGGGCAGTCCTCTCCCTCGTGGATAGTGGGTAGGTTGCCAGAAATCCTGCACTTGAAATTGAGGGTCCGCGCCAATAAAGTGAATCAGAACATTCCCGATGGTCGCAATGATACTTGGCATTGCAATCTCCAGCCATCTGATGGGGTGGTAGACATCATTCTGCCTCACGATCATTACCGTACTATTTTCTGGGCGACTCTAATGATCCTTCATAAGGCAGAAGTATCCTGATAATGGGAAACCGATACATTTTTCGTCGACTAAGGTGAAGTCTGGGGCGTAAGGGCAGGCAAAATGCATGAGCTGAGCTCACCCCTGGCCGGATGCGTTTCAGAACGAAAATCGAAATTAGGTACGAGACCTATTAAGATTTGTCATTTTACACTCGCGGAATGATGGTGGTCAGGAGGACAAGTACTCAATGGTGACTAGCATTCTGCCAGCTTTGTTTGCTGCATACGAGAATCTAGCTACTACCCCGCAGACTCGCTGTGTGGGTTTGTAGCAACTGCTCTAACCACCTTATTGTCAGTTATATAATATATATTTCTTCCGAAGGAAGTAAACTTCTGTTCTTAATGGAAAAGTTTATTCCCGGAATTTAGCCATAAAACAATTATTCTCTATTTTGACTATGGTCACGTTGTCGGCGCGCGACGTACCGTGGAGTTGTGTGGGAGTAAGGGAATTGCTCCGTCTTTATAGTTTACTGTGCAAGCAGCATGAGGAGTACAGCCTTCAGAGTTGCAGCCACTATCTCACCTCACGAAGCGAGCTGTATTGTTATTGCGCCAACGCCGTTCGAGACCGCTCCAAATAAGAAATTCGAGAAGGCTCCATTCAAAATGAAAAGAGTAGTGTTTAATGCCCGAGTTTACTACATGCGGCACCGTAGGCGGTGACACCGATGATCATGAAATGAAGATGGAGTACTGGCGGAATGAGATGGCGCTGGAAATCGGAGATCCCGGAGAAAATCCGCACCAGCGCCATGTTGTCCACCACAAATCTCACTTTGCGGTCGCCTGGAATCGCTCCCGGGGTGCCTTGGTGAGAGTCGGGTGGTTTAACCACTCAGCCAAGGCGCGGCCACACACACACACAACTGGACATTGAATATCTGAATGTCAGACCTTCGGTCTCAAGCCAGATCAAAGCTAAGCCCTCTACTGGCAGTGGAGTGTTTTGTAAGGAAGGATAATAAGCGGCAGGAGATGAGGTTGGAGTTATATATAAGCCATATGATGTGTTATTTTATGTGCCTAAAAGCAGTCTCGGGCGTTTGTAGCGCTCTCCAGAATCGATGTCGTACTCACCTAGACCGCGGATGAGGAAAGTTGAAGTTGTGGGACAGGTTTTGATAGAAGGAACGTGAAAGGGTATGGATGTAGTCTGTTATTGTGGGGATACGTAGGTGACGTCGGATAACTAGATTGGTAATGTACCAAGGGGAGTCTGTGGTAATGCGGAGGAATCGGGATTGTAGAATTTCAAGGCGGTGAGACTTGGCTGCTACTCCCCATATTTCACTGGCCTATGTGATGGCTGGTCGGAGTACTTGCTTATATAGGAGCAGTTTTGTAGGCAGAGACATCACTGATCGTCGGTTATAGAGAGGGTAGAGCATACCCATTCTTTTGCTAACTTTACTAGGCAGATATGTAATATGGTCTCTCCACGTCAATTTGATGTCAAGTAGAACACCAAGATACTTAACGTAAGTTTTCCAATGGACGTCCTCACCAGCTAGACGAATTGGTGGAAGATCCGCTATTCGTCGTCGAGAGAAGGTGATGGCCTGGCTCTTCTGTGGGTGGACGCGTAGGCGCCAACGTTCGAACCAGGTGGTAAGGAGATCAGCATATTGTTGAATTCTGCGAGTACACAGGTTGAGCTCTGATGATGTGGAGGTGACAGCTCTCTCGTCAGCAAAGAGATACAGCGAGCAGCGTGGCAGGGATGGTATGGTGTTTTTGTATAGAAGGAAGAGAGTGGATGCCAGGGCACTACCTTGGGGAACCTCAGCTCTAATGGGATGGGATGAGGATAAGATTCCGTCGTGAGAGACAGCAAAAGTTCTGTCAGTGAGGTACGAGTGAATGAGATGTATTAAGTAGGAAGGGGTTTGCTAGGTGATGAGACGGGAGAGTAAGCCTTTGTGCCATACGCTGTCGAATGCTTTGGTGATATCTAGGAGTAGTGCTGAAACGAAGTGCTTCCTGTTAAAGGCTGTGTAAACTTCATCAACCAGACGAAGTAGTTGATGTTGAGTGGAATGTTGAGAGTGAAAGCCGAATTGCTCCGCTCTGACTATATTGTGGTGATTCAGGATGGTCCTTAGTCGACTTAGAATAAGTTTTTCCATCAGTTTACTCAGTGTTGGAAGCAAACTGATGGGTCTGTAGTTCTCCGGGGACCTTCCGTCTTTCCCAGGTTTGCAGATAGCGATGACCTTTGCGTGCTTCCAGGCCTTTGGGAAGTAGCAAAGTTTGAGGATTGCATTAAAGAGAAAGGTTAATGTTTTCACCCAAGGGAATGGTAGAACCTTTAGGGCCGCGTTCGCTATGTTGTCAAATCCGGGCGATTTGAATGGCCGTGGGCTGGTGATGTGGCATTGCACTTCAGCTACGGAGATGGAGGGTGGTGGTACATCATCATGGGGTTTGGAAAAGTATGCCTGAACTTCCTGAGTGACTGCGTGGATATGATCTACATCCGGGGTATCAGCGGCCGTAAAGGTCATTTCCAAGAAGGTTGCATGTAGTTCAGCTTTTCCAGCGCGGCCAAGGCTCCATTCAGGACCACTTAGACGGTCGCGCTCCATTGCTAGAAGTTTCTTGACGCACCGGTAGGGTATGTAAAAGTCGATGCGAAACCTAGCGAGAAAGTCTGGTAATGTTTTGAGTATCGAGTGTCAGTCAATTGTTTGTGGTTCCGCGGTGAGGAGTCGGTTTAGTGAAGTAGTTCACGAATCAATGAGTTGAGTTGTGAGTTGACAGTGCAGTGGAGAGAAGTGCATCGGTCTGCAAGAGTATTTTAAGTTCCAAACTTCATGGTGAGGAATCGTCAGGCAACGTGAAAAGTACAGTGAAGTATTTCACGAGTGAATCTGAGGGTTGTGTTCAACGGTTCAAAGTCTGCCTGCAGTTCCATGTAAGAGGTGAACTTGTGTGTACGTCAGACCACAGCGTCAGACAGATTACTAGCAGTACATACAAGTTGGTGCGTGCAACAAAGACATAAAGAAACATTAAAGAGATGTGCTGAAGCTGTTAATTTGAGTAAAAGGAAATGATTGTACGATAGCAATATGCCAACGATTTTGGTGAAACATCGTCCTGTGTCTTGTTTCTGTTCCATTATTGACATTTATTGAGAGGGAGAAATTATAACGAAGAGGGTTGGCACCTTTGTCATCTGTGCAGTGTTTTTTCTGTTTATTTTGTTTTTGTGTGTTCGAGTACTAAACATTAGTATAAATGTTTAAAAATATAAAAGGAAAACATATGGGATATTTGCAGTACCTATATATTTATATTTCGTATATATGACTAGTGACAGAATTCAGAGGTTCATACCAAGGTAAGCCTACTACAAAAAATCATGGTACTTGTTTAATGTGTCATAGGAATAATTGGTTTTAGAGGTCTCGTGCAGATAAACATTGCTGCAGCTTGACGTGTGCAGGATTT
The DNA here is from genome assembly GCA_030765055.1 of Mantis religiosa. Classification (NCBI taxonomy): domain Eukaryota; kingdom Metazoa; phylum Arthropoda; class Insecta; order Mantodea; family Mantidae; genus Mantis; species Mantis religiosa. The sequence goes on along the minus strand of CM060947.1, from coordinate 70,047,759 downwards.
TGTAATGAGAGGTAAGTTAAGACTTGTGGCATTTAAAATTATGTTAAAGGATGGGTCAAATTGTGTGCAGAGTGTCTGACGTTCTTTGAAGAAAACAAATAGCTATATGATGAATGTTAAACCTGTTGCTAGCGGCAATTTCAAAGCATAGTTGCCTAGTAAATAATGAGAATAATAATGATAACAACTGTCAGGTAGGAAACATTCCATGCTTTCGTTTTCATATCATTTTCTTCACTTATGTTTGGTACTGTTCTATAGAAATCAGTAGTCTATTTAGTCATGGTACTTGGAAGTAGAATGGCTGTTGTGTTACTTCGTAAATTAATTGTGATGGTGTGTTCTTTGCAAAGCAGATATTTTAAATATATTTTTTTTTATCAAGACCTGATTGTTAATCGGAAAAATCCCATCGTTCTGTTGCATATAACATGTAGACTCTGTAACTCACTTGCCCATTCATCTTCGGAAGTTTTCATTTATAGACAAATAACTGTGTAAGGACAACAAACATAACCATCTTCTCACTACTGTGCATGCACAGTGGGAATTTCTAACCCAAATAAGAAGCAAAATCCGCTAAATTGACAATATTTTGACCTTTTTTTGCTTCCTGCTTCTAGATTCGGAAATGATCCTATAGCTAAGCCATTATGTTCCTATGCTGTAGCTGTTTCACTCCTTTTCGTATAAAAAACAACCCTCAGCTGTGCTTTACAGCTAATAACCGTAATCCCTTGCCAATGCTAAATCATTATGCAATCATTAGTTGTGTTTGTTAGTTGTATGTTGGCAGTTCTGCATATGCATTTGCAAAACACATGAACAGCTGTGGAGTGACATTTGTAAGAAAGACACGAAAATTAAGGAAAACCATTGTTTAGCATAGAAATGAAGACTTGTTTTACAGACAATAAATTGCTACCCTTGCCAGGGTAGGCCATGGTCAACACTGAAATTTAACAATTTCAAATGTGCTATTCATTTAACTCCCCACAGCTGAAAAAAATCACTCTGACTCATGGTCAAAACTGAAATTTATCATTATTAAATTTTAGATGAGTCGCGTTTTTTATCAATTTCAAATGTGCTATTCATTTAACTTGCCATAGATAAAACAAATCACTCTACTCCAAGAGAGACTGAATAACTATATTACTGTGTGAAAAAGCTGTATAAGCCTAAGACCATAAATTTTAGACATAAAATCTAAGTGGTACATACAGATGCTGATGGAGAGGTTTCGTTCTGTGCCTGTGTGACACAGCATATACAAGATTATCATGTGGTAGCATTAACTGAACCCTAGAACCTTGAAATGAGAACTTGCTTATGCAGCTGATATATACATATCATTTGTATGCACACAAAACGAAATAACTCACAAATTAGATATGTTCGATGCAAAGAATGGCTTTTGCTACAGTGAAACAAAATAGTGAAATTTCAATGATTTGTGAATGTTTCTCTACTTTGATGATACCACAATTGTATACTGACCTTAATGTACTTTAAACTAGTTTTTGTTTCGTTAAAATAACTTAATAAATTTGAAAGATACAAATGTTATTTTTGAAGCATTTTTACAGTGTTTAACAATTTATATGTCTTGTGCTGTTTATTGGGCTTTTGTTCCTGCCCCATGCAAGGTTTAAATGGCCATCCTGAAGTGGTTAAAAATATTTCATTGTTGTTGTAGACATATTTTTATTGTTTTCTCGTCATTTTCTGGATAACCCAGATTTTTGTTTAACTCAGATTGGCCCTGGTCCCAGTTGATAAATGAAGTTCTTCTGTATACGTGATTGCTTTCCTTTAAAAGCAGGAATGAAGTGTGGTTTTGCTTGACATAAGGTGACAGTAAAATTATAAAATAAATATTTTGTTTGGTAATTATGCTGTCAATTGTCAGGATGATTCAGTACCACCGGTGTGCCAGAATTTAGTCTGCAGGAATTCTTTTACATGCCAGTAAGTCTATTGACATAGGAAATTGCTTTTTACATACTTAAGGACCATCCATCTTTCTGAGCTGGATTTGAACCCTTGACCTTGGAATAAGTAGGCCGGCGCCTAAACAACTGAGCCAGCCAGGCCAAGGGTAGTCATAGTGTCACAATAGCACTATCATTTAGCATACAATTTCTGCTGTTAAATTAAATAGCATTTTAGGATAATAGAAAATTTAGATGATTTTCCTGCAGATACCATTTTTTATTTTTCCTTATTTGTATATCAGTTTTTAACTCCTATGTTTATACTAGGGCATGATGTCAGTGGCTGATTGTGGATAGTTTTTAAATAAAACTATAAGTAGAAGTATTTATAAACAGTGGAGCTTCATCAGCTGACAATGAGGACACGGGATCCTTGAAAAATGTCCTAATTTTTAAATGTAAGTGGAGTGTAAGTGTTTTTACAGTTCAAGAAGTGGTTTAAAAAGGTTTTTATAGTTTTTAAATGTTAATACTTATTTTCTCTGAGCCACATTTACATCCACAGTCACATTCGTACTTCCAGGCTGTGGAGGATAGGACATTATTTTAGCTAAAGAAAAACATTCCTAAGCTAGTTGAAAATTGAACATGGGACCTCTCGGGTAAGAAGTGAGAATGTATTTCACTTGGTCACGAAACAATTCATATTATTTGCATCTTAACACATTTGACTTCTTTGGATAGGCAGAGTCAGACTGAACAATTCAATGCCATAGCTGAGATTTGAGCCATGGATCTGCCAGTCTCAGTCCGGCTGCTATAACCACCGAGTTACCATGGTCAAAATGCGAGCATAAAACTAAACATTTTGTACAAATGAAAGGAAACCCTTCGGCTTAATAATAATAGTAGTAAATTAAAATGCAATTTTTTTCCGTTAAAATATACACTCTTAAAACAAAAAAGTCTCAAAGCATTAGCAAACAAAAGACAACCAGAGGAAAAGTAAAAGTGAATTAATTTTGAATAATTATCTTTAACAAAAGGTGCACTGATGGTGTTTTGATTTACCTTTTACAGGTCTTCTAATGGAGTCAAACTGCAACATTGAGGAAAACAACAATAGCCATGAAGTGTTCATCAAAGAAGAACCTTGGAATCCAGATGAAACAACATTAGCAGTTAAATTAGAAGAACCTTCTGTCTCATCTGTCTTGCAGAATGAAATGGTTTATGCTACTTCAGATGGTCCAACAAACCCAAAAAGTGTCACTGATAACAGTGAAATGCATTTCAAAATTGAAATTAAAGAGGAGCCTCATTGGCTTGAAACTCAGTCAACTGAAATAAGCTGCAAGTCAGAAAATTATTCTCATACAGATGTTGACTTACAGAATAAGAATAAGGTATGGTTAGCAAAATAGAACTTTCTGTATTTGTTTCTGCATAGTGTTTCTAAAATAAAAGTTTTACTGCATTCAGCCCAAAGCTTTTAAGTGAAGGTTTCATTGTAAATTCAGTAGAACCTTTATTTTTCATCAGTCAGTATCTGTTGGGTTCATATTTGTTGAAAATTCCCTGTATGTTGCAAAAAATTTACTTTTTCTTTTATTTGCTCTTTTATACCTCACCTTTAACTCAGGTGGTCATATTGGCAGCCATTCTCCTTTGGAACATATCAAAAGTGTTAACTTGTATTCATTGTTTTTTAGTTTTTTAATCATTAGATCACACACATTTGCACTCTCATTCTACTTCCAAACTCTGGAGAAGATGAATTATCTTGGCCAGAGAAAAATCCCCACACCCACTACCGGCAATCAAATCCGGCACCCCTAGCATGGCAGGCAGGTGTTCTACTGACTGAGCTACAGGGCCAGTTAAAAATTAACTTGTTTTGGCACAGAAGTGTATATGCTTCCTGTGTGATTGCAACAACAATTGCTGTTAAATTTAAAGGGAGTCGATTAATGACACTACAACACTAACTTTTAAATTTTTCCAGAACATGTTTCAGAGACTCTGCCTCTGTCATTAATCGACTCCCTTTAAATTTAGTTTATTATAACAACACTGTTTTCAACACTTCTCCTCTCTCCTTCCCTCCCTTCCTCCTTAGTATGGACAGTAATCTTCTAGCATTTATCTATGTTAAATTCATATATTGCAACAGTTTTCCTCTTGTTTTGTCAAAATACTTTTCAGTGTAATTAACTGCATATTCTTTCATAATTGAGCCAAAGATCTGAAGTATTAAATAAACAAATAAAATTATTTGTCCTACTTTTGTTTACTTTGCTCAGAATGTTCTCCTTTATGCAGGCAGGACACCCTTGTGAAATATCTTTATATATGATTTAATCTTATTTCTACTGCTGTCTATTGTTCGTGAAGAATGGTGTGTCTAATGGTAGTCTGTTCAATAAGAATTGAGTTTTGACAACTGTTATGTATATGTTCAGAAGAACAGGCAATTTGTCATTTTGTTACAGGAGAATGCCACACTTGTAGATGAGATAACTACAAAAGCATCTTCCAGGTAAGAATATTGTAAAACAAGTATTTAAATTTGGAATGTTAAATCACAATCCAGACATTTGGCTACAAGTCTAGTTTAAGTCAATTGAGTTTTTAAAAAATCGCCTTTGAGTAGCTTCTAATTCACTTTGGAGCAATGCTGTAGCTATATATAAGGTTCTTCACTCAGAACCTAATGGGCACAGCTGTAACGGAATCCAGCAAGGTCGCAGGAGAGGAAAAATGCCCTGTGCTCCATTAGGTTTTAAATAAAGAACCCTGTACATACCAATGAAGCAGACAAGAGAAATTCAATCAGTAGTTTATAATGAAAGTATGTGGTCAGCTCAGAGAACAGAAGCTCAATGATTTGATTCTTGGTAATGGAATTGTGTGATTTAACTTTCCACCTATACTTCGCATGTGGAGTAAATGAGAAAAATATTTTGCAAGGTACATAATTGCTTATACTTTGTTGCCATATATCTGCTACTACATGATTTTGCTATCTTAGTGTTCAGAAAGAATTATGGTAGCTCTGATGAATCCAGGCTCTATATTATCCAGACAAATTTATAAAGCACTATTTAATGCTGTACATAATTCAAAGTTTTGCCATAAATAATATGCTGTTTGACTACATATTTTTAAGAATGCAAACTTTGGTGCTTGCAAAGACAGATTGTGCAGTTGAGTAGAATTGCAAATCACAAACAGTTGGTCTAACAATAGGACACGGTCAACTATATAAACATCTCTAGAAAATTAGCAAAGCGCTTCATCAGATATGTAGAAGATGCAAGAGAGCTAATGCTTTCCCATTAAAAAACGAAAAAAGTGATTCTTATTCTTAAAATAGGCTAGTATAAGTTATATCTGCAGTGTTATTGCATACACAAAATAAATATGTGGGCTTGTTTGTACATACACACTAAAGACTTAAAAGATAATGGGAAAGATTGAAATGCACTTGATTCTTGGAACCATAACAAGTTCCCATGTACAAAAACTGATGGCTGTCAGGTACATATATATCCTTTTAAAAATCAGCACATACTGTCAGCATATTAACACAGCTGTTGTAGCTGCTATTGTGTTTATAGAAAGAAATACATGTACATAGAAAACAGCGTGAATTCCTCATTGAGTAAAAAAATTGGCTTGCTTTCTCTTTTGATTACAATTGAAGATGGAAACTAAAATTCTTAAGCTAGGGAGAAGCAACTATACAATTAAAGAAATTAATGTAATTTTGAGTCGAACTAGCACTCGATGCTCCATATATTGCTATTGTTTACCTAAAATGCATTTTGTTAGGACCTTCCTAACATCCTTAGCTAATGTTGACATGTCATTGTTATGTCATTGTGAGTGATACAAACTTATGCTTTGTGTCTACTTTATTCACCTGGTGAACAAACTATACAATCTCTTATTTCCTGAATCTATCAGTACTTGTTTAGGTGTAAAAGATCTAAAACTCCTTGCAAGGTTTGTAGAGAGCACAATGGTGTGTGTGATTGAGGAAATTGTTTTTTCTTCATCTTTGTCTTGTAGGTGATTTTAATTAGTTTTAGATTCTTTCTTTCCATTACAATGTATAACAGAACACATTAATGCTTTAGGTCTTGTTTGTGTCAGAAACAAGACATTTCATTACAATTTTATTATTTAGGCAATACTCCTTTTTAAACCAAAAATAACCCACCTTTAGATAGATAGAGTGAAACTGAAAAATTCAATACCATGTACGAGATTTGAACCATGGATGTCCTGGTTTCCATCCAGTCGCTCTTACCTATTGAGCTACCATGGCCAATGTGCCGTCATGACACCCATTTGACTCATATATTTTTCTGGTAAACCACTAGGGGCTCTCGTATTCAAGATACACTGTTTGTGGCGACCAACTATTGTAAGTACTTAAAGTCCAGGCTTCATCATTAAACTCTTATTATTTAATTAATTTATGGAAATTAATTATTCCTTCACACTAGCCATGTATAGGCTAAGGTGAAAATATGGCCATGGCATTGAATTTTGCAGTTTGACTATCTATACAAAGCCTTAGCCTATACATGGCTAATGTGAAGGAATGATTAATTTCCATAAATTAACTTAAATAACCACCTTTAACTTACAAAATTTTAGTTTCTCTGTTATTAAGCCTTGTTTTTAACACTTCTAAGCAGCATGCTGTTCTTTGCAGAAAATTCAATTCTATTTTCTATCTCTATCACTACTACTTAATAACTCTGAAGTAGTTACTGTTCAAGCTTCTTACATACCTTTTTACTTTGAACATTATTATAAGCGTCATCCTTAACTAAACCTGCTTTAGCCTATCTTCTAATTCTACTTCTAGCCTTAGGAATTTCAGAAATTTGTTATCTGTCTTTAGAGTCCCTTGTTTTGCAAAGTTTTGATTCTTTACTAAGCCAGAGAATTTTCTCACGTAAACATTCAACTAGAGGATGCAGCAAAGCAGCACACTTCTTAGAGGTAACAGCAAGTGTTTCAAACAATGTTATTGAAGATTCTAAACTGCCATACAAGCTATACAGTGAATTTTCTAGTGCATTACAATTTCTGTTTCTATTGCCATCAGAACTAGAAATATACGATCATTGGTAAAAACTAAGCTTATGACATTCTCATCATTTGAAATTCTTTAATGGTTGTGTTTCTACTGCTGTTCTCCAGATGTATGATTGCTAATAATATTTCTTGTAATATTGCAGGTTGTGTAGAGAATTAATGTGCAGAAACAATAATAATGACTACTGTTTCATCAGTAATACAAATTCTGAGGAAGGTAGTTGGGGAAGTAATGATCCTAAGAGTACCAAGGCATCGCAGTTACTCAACTCCAGCCAAACACAAATGCTTGAAGAACTGGAAACAGATTATATTTTGGAACTAGATTCACCAAATCCTACTATGGTTCAAAGCTGCAAAATGCTGTACAAGTGTGAAATTTGTGGAAAGAGTTTTAGGTTTTTATTAGACTTAAAAAGTCATCATCATGAAGACAAGAAACAACTTAAGTATAAAATTTCTGAGAAGAGCTCAGCATTAAACGTGAAAGAGCAGATATTAAGTTGTGAAGAAAAAAGACCTCACACATGTGAAGTTTGCAATAAGAGCTTTTCACAAGCATTCAACCTCAAACAACATAAACTAACTCACGAGGGAAAAAGACCTCATAAATGTGAAATTTGCAATAAGAGCTTTACTGTAGCATCAAACCTGAAGCAGCATAAATTAACTCATGGGGGGAAAAGACCTTATACGTGTGAAATTTGTAACAAGAGTTTTATTCAGGCTTCAAACATGAAACGTCATGTACTAAGTCATGGTGGTAAAAGACCTTACATGTGTGAAATTTGTAACAAGCGTTTTGCTCAGCCATTTAGCCTGAAAAAGCACAAGTTAGCTCATGAGGGTAAAAGACCTTATGCATGTGAAATTTGTAAAAATAGTTTTACCCGAGCGTCACATCTAAAACGCCATTTACTAACCCATGAAGGAAAAAGACAACATACATGTGAAATCTGCAATAAAAGTTTCACTCAGGCATCAACCTTGAAAAAGCATAAATTAACTCATGAGGGCAAACGACTCTATACATGTGAAGTTTGCAACAAGAGTTTTATTCAAACATCACACCTGAACCGCCATATTTTGACTCATGAGGGAAAAAAACCTCATACATGTGATATTTGTAGTAGAAGCTTTACTAGAGAATCTGACATGATAATGCATAAACTAATTCATGAAGGAAGAAAGCAACATACATGTGACAATTGTAGCAAGAGCTTTATTAGATTATCAAGCCTAAAACAGCATAAATTAATGCATGAGGGGAAAAAACCGCACAAATGTGAAATTTGTTATAAGAGTTATACGTTGGCATCGGTTCTGAAAAGACATAAATTAACTCATGAGAGCGTAAATACAGAAATTTTAAGAGCAGCATTATTAAAGCAACACTCTTGATACAACATCCGCTCTTTAAGCTATGTATTCTAAAAGTAAGAGATCAAATTTATTTTGCATTAAAACTTTAAGGAATGCATGTTAACATGGATTACTATTAATTAAATATATGACTTTGAAAGATCTTGTGTGTTGAATATTTCTTAAAGAGTGTTATTTGAACATTGAAACCTAATGTGTGTACGTTAACTCATTATAGCAAAAAACCAAACAGAAAAAAGTTATGATAAGAATTTATACAGGCATTGAATGACAACCACAATAAAATCTTCAGCAAACATCTGTACATTGATAATTTGTAACAAACAGTTTGGTTTATTATCAGATTTGTAAGTACATTCCCATGTTCAAGTGCGAAAGCTTCCAAAGATGTGAATCAAGTGGAAATACAAGGTAGTTCAAACATGAATAAGACTGAATACTATAGTTAAAACTAACTAGTTTTATATAATATCCTTCAAAGTAGTCTCAGCTTCTTTGCATTTTTGTCACTGTATTGGCATCTATTTGCTCCCTTTCCCCAAAAGTTTTTTGATTGAGTACTCACCCATTCCTGAAAACAAATGTGATCACTGTACTGTTATCCCAAATATAAAAACAAAAGTCATTCATATATAAGATTTATTGAACACAGTGTGTAAATATGAATAAATATAATGCTATATTGATCGTCAAGTGGTATCATCTTTTGCATAAACCGTCAGTGAGTGAGTCCTTGATTGGCATGTAAGTATGTGATATTGTCCACAAAACTGACCGCCTGCCTTGGTAGCGTAGATGGTAGCATGTCTGCCTCATGTTCAAGAGGTCCCGAGTTTGAATCTCGGTCAGGGTGAGTTACCTGGATAAGCTTTTCCTTTATCCTAAAAGACGAATGTCAGGTAACTCTAAGCTCCATGGACCCTGGGCCCATTTGAGCATCATTTCATCCATTCCATTCATCGTCCAGTATGACTTAAAAAGTTAAAGAACGTAAATTACAAAAAAACAAAAAAAACAAAAACTGACCACAAAGAGTGCAAGTCATAGTTCCAATAACAGGTGGTGTCCTCGTTGTCCACAGATCTTGTGATGAAACCCATGTGCTGCAGTTCTCATATGTACATATTATAGCTCAAACTTACCCTTCTTCCATTCTGCGGTGTTCATGGCTGGTGTCAGAAAGACAGTCGGATCTATGTTTGCTGCCTTTTCTTCCCTTATTCTGATATGTTTTTTATATGCCGGTGTAACTTGAAGGTCTTGGCTCTGTCTTATTTCTCTTTTAAAGTAGTCTGTGTCCACCAGTAAGTATGTTATCCTCGATTGGATTGATTTAGACACTTGGAGGGCTCTCTAAGAAAGGTTGCTTTCACTGCCTTAAATCTCCTCATGTTCACTGATATTAGGTGTGCCCATATTTTGCTGATCATGTAGCATGCGATTGGAGCTATTTTGATGTGGAAAAGTGTAGTGCTGTGCTCATAGAGAGTTTCTAGATCTTCTTTTTGTCAAACATGGCCTTTATCATTTTGGGCTATATGTTGACTATGAGGTGCGTGGGGGAATATGTACCCCCTTTGTGATGGTCTCAATTGTTTTTCTGGTAGTGTGAGGTCTTACGTTTTCTTGAAAGAATGAAATTGATATCTCCTGTATACCAGATCTCATAAAATCAGTCGTTTTCATATTTCACCTTGTATTTTGATTTTTGACTTGAAAGTATCAGTGGTATTCATATTGCTGATGAGCCAGTGCTATATGAAAATTTGAGTTTTATTTGTTAAATGTATTTGGAAATTAAGTAGTTAGCAACATTTATTCTCTTTTAAAGTGTTTTAAACCTAACAGTTTGGAAACTGAAACACTTTTATGTTTGACTTTGTTCTTGATCACAACATGTTTCAAAAGTATTTATGCTCATTATCAGCTTGAACAGTCACTCCACATTGTTTTAATTTGTATCTTATATTTTAAATCCTTTTAAATTTATGATTCACTTCACTGTACATTAATTTCTGCCTTAATTACTCATTTAACATCTTAAGTATATAATACTGTTCTTCTTATACCTATATGAAGATCATCTCTCATACCATAAGTGAACTGCACATTGTTGAGGTAGGCTTTGCCTACATGCAGCATATGTACACAATGAGCATATTTCTTTTTAAATTAATATTTTATCAAATGAGACTAGCTTCAATGAGCAGTTGAATGTTTTTTAAATCTTCAGTAACTATGTGTGCTTCTTTACTTTTCAGTGTTGTTACTATGCCACTCATTAGCTCATTCTTCTCTGCCACACTTTTGGATACAAGGAATATTTAGAAGTGATAATAGCCAAAGTCACCATTTTAATATAAATATTCGATTGTTGGATAGAACTTGAAAAATTCAATGCCATGGCCGGGATTTGAACCACGGATTTCCTGGTTTCAGTCCAGTTGCTCTTACACATTAACCCAGTTTCAACAATTAAGTTAAATAATAAGAGTTTAATGGTGAAGCCTGGGATTTAAGTACTTACAATAGTAAGTCACCACAAGCGGTGTAACTTGGATACAACAGCCCTAGTGGTTTACTGGGAAAATAATATGAGTCAGTTGGAGAATTTAATGTCAGGACAGCACGTTGGCCATAATAGCTCAATGGGTAAGAGCGACTGGACGGAAACCAGGAGATCCGTGGTTCAAATCCCAACCATGGTATTGAATTTTTCAAGTTGACTCTATCCATCAAAAACCTTAGCCTATATATGGCTAGTGTGAAGAAATGATTAATTTCCACCAATTAACTTAAATACTCTGATTGACAATTTTTCTACAGTTTTATATATAAGTTATGTGACATAAGCTAGCTCCCATTGGCTATTTATATTGTGTAATATAGACTAAAGGCTCACTCCAGCTTTAAGATAATATGTACTGCAGTGAACATTTGGCAAGATGAATCTGACACCTTTTGTAATTTTGCATGACATTGTTATTGGATGTATGGCTTCTAAAATTGGTGTCCTTTGTTAAACGGTGAATGTTGAAAGAATAAATATGCATTATTTATTTAATTAGAATTAGCAATTGAACATTTTATCTGAAGTTTATATATAAATTTCTAAAAATTAGACAAGTATTCCATCTATATGATTTTTAGCTTCTGAATCAACCATGAAATCAGATTTAATAAAGATCTATTTATGCCTTAATTGCTGACAGCCAAACATTCAGGTAATTTTCAAAATTTGATAGATACGACTACTTAGAAGCAAAATTGATAAGCGCTTGACTCCTTATTTGAAATACATATTGTCATATCACCTCTTCTAATGAATGAGACCATTAACCAATTAATCCAACTTGGGTTACGACTTGAGGACATATCTCAGATTGGCATGCCGAAAGGATCTAGAAATATGTGGAAGTTCATAACACAAAACTAAGAAGAGTAATTCAGAATTAAACTACATTTATTGACACAGCACAATTTTGGAAATACTTAGTAAGAATTACCTTCACAATTCACCAGTTATCACATGACCATACTTCCAGAGATGTAGCCAGTGGGTCCCGCCATCTATTCGGCAGCTCTGTCTAAAGACATGCGTCTTCTACCAGTTTATCCCAGCTACTGGCTTGGCATGACCACACTAAGCTAGTAGCTGCTTAGTCTAGCCAAGCCAAGCTTCCACCCCTACCCTCTCTACCCACTATTGGAAGTTTCTAGAACAATTTGAAAAAAAGCGTTGACACAGCTAATGGCATAGAAAGAAGGTGATTTCCCCTCGACCCTGGTATTATGCAACTCACCAGTTCTGTATGACATCATCCATCCGGGATTTTATGAGTAACCTATTTCCACACAATCATCTGAAACCCTTGGCGCCAATCCAACGCTTATGTCATTCTTTTACTATGTTACAGTCTAAGTCCCTTTCTGTGCATTAAAGATTATTAAATTTTAATAAACCCATTTAATAATAACCCATTCGCTACATCATGTACAAGATAAAAAAAAATATTTTTTACTGTAGTACAAGATTATAAGTAATGCCATTTTCCAGTGGTGTTATATTTCAATTACTGCATTCCCATGAGAAAATCCCTGGGGTGTGATGAAGCAGAAAGAGAAATATGAGTCCTTAAGTCTTTGGACATCTGTTGTCAAATATATATATACATACATTCTCACTTGTATGTGAATAATGGATTAAACGGGTTGACATTATGTTTCAAGGAATACTAGCTGGAAAAATTAAAAACTTAAGTGACCTCATGCTGTTAAACATGTGACAAGGAGCATAAGCTACATATTACGCCTAATGACTAGTAGACCTTCCATGTGGTCCAAACGCTAAAGGAAGTAAGCATGCAGTGTGAAGTTGCAAAGTTAATGTATGCAGATATTAATGTATTTTGCATTAAATTAAAGACATGCAAAGTAGATTAGGACAGTTAATTTTGAAATTCGTGACTGTCATATCTTCAAAGCATAGGATTCTGGATACAGTACTCAAAAAGAAACTCAAATTTCCAAGGTACAGTCGTTTCCTCAAACTATGATTGTCTCTTGGACAATCTTATTCTACAGGACGATTACCAAAGGAAAACAAAAGAAACAGAAACAGCAGGTAAGAAAGATGATAATCTTGTGGTAGAAGTAAAAAAAATGACATATACAAATGCAGAGAGAGCCACTATACTAGGGAAAAACAAGTAGACAAGTATGTTAAAACAATATAGGGAAATTTTATTAAAAGGTGGGGCAGAAGAAACTCGAGACTTAAAAGTGCTCTTTGTCAAAGTTTAGACATATTTTTATCATTATTTCAACTTGTCATTTAAAACACTCCCGACATTCCTGTTCAACCTACAAGGTAACAAATAAATAAACATCTTTTTCTATATGTGGTTGGAAACTCAAACCACCAAGGAGGTGTGACCAAACAACATCTACAGTAGATAAGTCTCAATAATGGCCCTTCCATCATCCATCTGTTTTCTGATTCTTGTGCCAATGAGAACAAGAACAGCATTTTGATAGAAATGCTCATAGGTTTATTGGAGCAAAGCAGATGTTTTGCTCAAATTCATTTTTTCTGATGTACAACCATTGTTATATGGCTCCAGATCACACTTTTAGAAGAATAGAGAAAGAATAGTAAGAATGGAAGACACCTTATTTCCTGGAATTACTAAATAATAATAATAATATAGTGATGTTCTTATTCATCATCACATTTTTACATCAAAAGTAATAGGTTTTGTTAAAACCATATGAAGAAAAATGAATACCAAAAGTGTAAGTATAATGTTTAGACTTATGCACAATAGATCTACTAGGTCGCAGTGCTGAGAAGTCGCAAGGGCTTTCACTAACCCTTTTAAATCATCAGTGTATAGACTTATAGTAATAACTGTAATAATATATGTAATAATTATATGTGTTTGGAGGAATTTAGTAACAGTGACGTCAAAATTAATCGCAAAAACTTTTTGAAGTTGGTTTATTGATATTTGTCACTTACTTTTTTTATATTATTTGCCTTTGAAACTAGTCTCTAAATAATATAAAAAGTAAGTGACGAGTATCAATAAATCAACTACAAATGGTTTTTGCAATTAAAAAATTATTTAAGACAATAGCATTACAGCGTTAACTAATACTCAGTATATGTACAGGTGTTAGGCAAATTAGTTTGCAGATTTCGCAAGCTGGGAGATCCAAATATGACAAATAATAGTCCTATAACATTTTATCTATCTTGAAAGATAAAGGAGATAATTGAACATTATTGAGTACATTCCACAATCTGGCAACAATGAAGAATTTTAGAGTTGAAAGCTTTTCTTTTGGCTTGTAGCAAGGCATGCGTTCATATCTGCAACAGGTAAAAGTTGAAACTAGGCCAGTACTTGAAAACCAGTTTGCTATGTGCCTGTGTATTTATCACGTACTGCCGGTAGTGAGGGATAGGGTGCTTGTTTTTAAATTATTTAATTGTATTCACAAGCCTAAACTAAGAGCTGCATAAAAGCTACAAATAAGATATAGTCTGGAGACTAAATATAGCAAATTCAAATGTTAATTATGGAAATAACCTCATTCAAGTGTATTGTGTAAAATTAAATGAAAACCACATATTTGTTCAACAACTCCAACATCTGCAAGATGTCTATTTGCAGCAGATGCTTAAGGTGTGCTGGCTAGAATCTTTGCTATGACTCTTGTATTTGGAATTCTCCTATTGGGAAACTTACCCCAAGTGTTATACTTCATGAGTTTTGCATTCAGCTTTGCCATAACTAAGAAGTACTCTCTTGATTTGTAAAGACTGTCATAGTTCTGAATGCTTTCAACACATCTGAAGCACTGACAGTCTGCTGTTGTGCAAAGAGTCACGCAGGTAGTTTTACTGTTAACATTCCTGACCTTCCACTTTACACACATGCCAATGTTGTGGAGTTGACAAGTGTATGCTCAAGACTTTATTCCAACAGAAATGCCAGAATCCAGTACTTTAGTATAATTTTGTGGCTAAGCTAATCATTTTAGCAACATATGGTAAAGATACACTCACCTTTTGTAGCTCTACCTCGCTCTTCTAATTTGAAAAGTAAACATTAGGTTTGGTGACATATTCGTGATCAAAACTTTGATTAATTTTATGTTTTATTTATACAACCATGACTGTAGAGGAAAATCTTACAGCAACTTATGTTTTGCTTAAAGTCAGGAAGTTACCATTCAAGTCTACACACTCATACCCTTATCTCCTTGTGTGTATGTGCATACGTACATGTTACTTACATTTCTAGAAACATTTATGAAATAGAGTCGCTCTAACCCATTAAGCTACCATGGCCAACGTGCCGTCCTGACATTGAATTCTCCATTTGACTCATATATTTTCCCGGTAGACCACTAGGCGCTCTCGCATCCGAGATACACTGTTTGTGGCGACTTACTATCGTAATTACTTTCCCTAGTGGTCTACCGGGAAAATATATGAGTCAAATGGAGAATTCAATGTCAGGACGGCACATAAGCCATGGTAGCTCAATGGGTTAGAGCAACTGGACGGAAACAAGATCTGTGGTTCAAATCCCAGCCATGGCATTCAATTTTTCATGTTGACTCCATCTATCAAAGATCTTAGCCTATATACGGCTAGTAGAAGAAACGATTAATTTTCCATCAATTAACTAAAATATTAAGAGTTAAATGATGAAGCCTGGGACTCAAGTACTTACGATAGTAAGTCGCCATAAACTGTGTATCTCGGATGCGAGAGCCCCTAATGGTTTACTGGGAAAATATATGAGTCAAATGGAGAATTCAATGTCAGGACGGCACGTTGGCCATGGTAGCTTAATGGGTTAGAGCGACTGGACAGAAACCAGGATATCCGTGGTTTAAATCCCAGCCATGACATTTAATTTTTCATGTTGACTATCTATCAAAGACAGCCTATATACGGCTAGTATGAAGAAATGATTAATTTCCATCAATTAACTAAAATATTTATGAAATATTTGTTAAACTAATTACATTCCATGGGCATTGTGCACTTAAGTTTAGGGGTGTTAAGAGCACCCTTAATAATGGACCATGCTGTTCTCATTTATTTGTTTCAGACAAAATTAGATTATCATTTGCAATAATTTTTGCTTTTATAATGCAGGATGTGTATCATTTCTTGAAGCTTTTGTATATATATCTGCACTATCTGTTTCCATACTATATCTGTATTTATCATAAAGAGTTACCAGAATGTTACACATTTCAGTTAGTTTTGGTGGAACTCAACTTGATGCCCATGTCAGTTTTTTTGCTTTCTGCTAATCATCATTTCTGGACAGTTGATATTAAAGCAATATGTAATCATTTGTTAAAATAGGTAAAGATATTTTCTATGTCACCACTGTTACAGATTGCTGACCAGTCTATTTCCATTAACCTAAGTTTAAATAAATGTAACCTTTCTGATGACAATAAGCACATTGTGTAATGTACTGCTTCATTTAATGAAATAGTTCCTTGTTTGTTTTCCTTTAGCTGAAATTCAACCCATATATACCACCAGCTATATACATGGGTCATACAAAACTTAGTGGCAACACTGGCTGCATTTGGTGCTATCAGCAGTAAATCATGTAAGCTGATAACAATGATAACCTAATGTGCTGTGAGTTTGAAGGCAATTATTTTATTTAATAAGAAATTTTCAGTAAGTTTAATTGTAGGCTGTTATCTTTAGTACTCTAAAGGTGTTTAGTAAATATAAACAAATATGCTGCATTAAAATTCAGGTTGCAAGAGATATCAATGCTCAACAATGCCATACAGAATTATTGGAAGCTTGTGGTAGACAGACTTTACCATATCATACCGTGACTAGGTGGGCGAATGTATTTCTTAGAGGAAGGGAAGACGTTCATAAAAAATGTGGAGCTGGCAGACTGTAATCTGCAAGTGATGATGTGCATGTGAATGCTGTTAGAGCACTGCTGGAAGAACATTGTTGTTGAACAGATATGAGTCCATATGATTTTGACCTTTTGACAAAAATGAAATTACCACTTAGAGGAGTTTGCTTTAGAACCAGACGGGCAATTATAGTTGCAGTAGAGCAATATGTTTGAATATTAGGATAACAAGATGCTGTGGTTAGCATCCATTGGATCTCTGATGTGTGGAGGCAATTTCTTCATGTTGGAAGAGATTATTTCTAAGCACTGCAATAATTACTGTTACAAAAATGTTTTATTTAAGTTAATTGATGGAAATTAATAATATCTTCACACTAGCTGTATATAGGCTAAGGTTTTGGATGGATAGAGTCAACCTGAAAAATTCAATGCCATGGTCGGGATTTGAACCTCGGATCTCATGGTTTCCGTCCAGTCATTCTTACCTATTGTGCTACCATGGCCAGCATGCTGTCCTGACATTAAATTCTCCAATTGACTCATATATATTTTCCCGTAAACCACTAGGGACTCTTGTATTCTAGATACACCGCTTGTGGCGACTTACTATAGTAAGTACTTGAATCCCAGGCTTCATCATTAAACTGTTATTATTTAAGTTATAAACATTGAAGCATGGCATATATATATATATATATATATATATATATATATATATATATATATATATGCTGGCTCATATACTAGCATGATCTGACAATATATTTTGGTCAAGCAATTGTTACATGTTTTGTGTCACAGGTTCTTCATTTAAAAGCTAACAGGTGCTCGGTATTTCGCTTGTGCGTGATTGGGAATGCCACAGCTGGCCTGGCTCCTACATAAATTCTGTACGTAAAGCACATATGAATATCAGAATTTCAAGCTGGATGTAGGAGAAAAACACAAACTATAGATAATTTGCTTATAATCAAGACCTTAATTGATAAATATTGAGCAGGAAAAGGGGCAGATTGTATATGTTTTGTGTGGATTTTGAGAAAGCGTTCAATACGATAAACAGGGGGGCTTTAAAATGGAAATTAAGAAGAAAAGGGGTGAGCGAGAAGTTTATATATTGCCCGCCTCGGTAGCATAGATAGTAGCATGTCTGCCTCACGTTCAAGGGTTTAAGGATGTGTAGCAGTGGAGGATGGGTTGCACAAGCCAGAAAAGTGATAGCTAATGGCAGGGTGGCAATGTCAGGGGTAAGAATATGTAAACGTAAACTGGAGATGTCAGTTAGAGGGTTAGAAAGAATGTATGAAGCAGTCGTTGAAGCCAGAACAATGTATGCAGTGGAGGTTTGGGGCACATCAGAGATAGGTACAAAATTAGACCAGATGTACAGATTGTTTTGTAAACAACTACTAGGACTGCCAAAATCGGCACCAAGAGAAGTGGCATTACTAGAGCTAGGTAATACAAAAAGGAGGGGAATAATAATAGAATATTGAAATTCTGGTATGTCTATTAAAGGGCAGAAAGGGGAATTATTGAATAGGTGCATGAAGCAACAGAAAAGCATTAAAAATACAAATGCTGGTCAGAATTGGAAAGAATTATATTAAAGATAGGCATGGGAGATCTATGGAGAGCAGAGGAGACAAATTATAGCAGTTTTTGGGAAGAAGTGAGAACTAGACTACAAGATATAGACAGACAAGAGATATGGGAAAGTATAGAAGAAAAGAAATCTTTGAAATTTTATAAGCAATTAAAGACAGAATGGGCTAGGGAAAAATATATAGATCAATGTGGCAAAACTGGAAGAGAAGGCATAGCATGGATGAGAGTAGGAATATTATACTTAAAAGGGTTGAGAAGTAATGAGGTAAGAATATGTGAATTTTGTGGAGATGAAGAAAGCAATGTTCATTACCTGATAGAATGTAAGGAGCTAACAAATTACAGGAGAAAAATAAGGGATAAGAAATGGGACAGTGTAAGTAAAGAGATATTGGTGGTACGCATGCTAACGGGGATGGGAGAAAAGACAAATAGATGTATAGGAG
The DNA here is from genome assembly GCA_030765055.1 of Mantis religiosa. Classification (NCBI taxonomy): domain Eukaryota; kingdom Metazoa; phylum Arthropoda; class Insecta; order Mantodea; family Mantidae; genus Mantis; species Mantis religiosa. The sequence goes on along the minus strand of CM060947.1, from coordinate 70,028,844 downwards.
ATTTCTTATATAGGATAAGAGAAAAGTGGATTAGGATAAAAGAAGATACGATCAAGAAGAAATGGCATCAAGCTGCTCAGGAAAACCAAAGGCTTATAGCCAGGGGACCTGAATCAGCAAGTAAATCTTAAGGTCAGAAATTTTATGTATTTGTACAGGAGGTATAATACAGCATGTTCTATGTTAAATTTTATTGTACTGAATTTGTAATGGATACTGTACAAATAAATAAATATCAAATAAATAAAGCACATATAAACACTCTTACCTTATAGAAGATGCAGGAAATGTCGTCAATCTTCGGCTAAAACATTTTATAGAGAAAACACATTCTGATTCACACGATTATGTTGGGCCTCTGTAATGTTTCCAATTTCATTTTTAATATTTTGTTTTGTATTCTTCCAATGTATTAGGGTTTATCTCATAAACTTTCTCTTTCAGGTTACTTCACAAGTAAAAGTCACACTGTTAGATTGGAGGACCAACAAGGCCATACACCAGCACTTATCACTCTTTCTTCAAACACTTCCTTAATTTTATGCATAAACTCTTCTGCTATATGGACAGTAGCAGAATCTTGTTGAAACCACCCATATGATTTCTTTTCCTCTGTCAGTTGATGCTCGTAAAGTGGGTTCAAAATGTCATTTTGGTACCTGTCTGCATTTACAGTCTGCTCATAGAATGTTGGACCAATTATGCATCTAGTGCTAACAGCATACCAAACACCAATTTTCTGTTCATAATGGACTTTTTGTATGTGATGTGGATTTTCAGAAGCTCAGAACCACCTGTTATGAGTGTTGATACGACCACTAAAATGGAACCATGCCTCATAGGAAAAAAACAGAAGCTGCAGATTAATTAAATCGTCATTCACTGATGAAATAAGCCATTCACAATAATGCATTTGAAATACTAGGACAGCTTGTTTGAGAGCACGGACACTTGTACAGACACTTCTATGTGCAGAAGACTGAAATTCCCAATTGTTCTGCTAATTTTGTGATTAATTTGGTTGGTGAACGTTCAAAAGATGCACCTATGTCATCTAACCTATTCTCTGTTAACACTATGTTTATGGATAGGTAGCGTCAGAATGAAAAATTCAATGCCATAGCTGGGATTTGAACCATGGATTTCCTTATCCAAATCATGACCTACATACAGCTATTGTGGAAGAATGATTAGTTTCCACTGTATGTTTATGCTTTTGTTTTTTGTTTGCCACAGAACCATTGGTTTCAAATTTCTTCACTATCCTGTGAATTGTAAATCTGGAAGGAGGCACTTCACTAGGGAACTTTTGAATATGTTCTTTGCATAATAGCTTGCTGATTCCCATTTATAATAACTTTTGCACATGACAATACGTTGCTCTAGAGTCAAGGGCATGTTCATGTTGGTGGCCAGTACAATACTGTGGAGTGGAGTACATACCACTAGCCCCTGTGCACAATGGCAAACGGTAGTGGAGGAATTCAGCAAGGTCACATGAGAGGTGAAACGCTGTGTGCTCCGTAAGGTTTTAAATGAAGAATCCTGTATAACTCATGTGATGCTTGATTTAAGTAAAAAATCTGATCTTTTTATAAATGTTTTTAATGCATATATAAATTTTAGTTTCTTTTGTATATTGTAATTGTAGCACAATCTTTTTGCACCATTTGTTTGTCAGTTCAGCAGGAGAGTACTCAGACCTAAGGTTCTCAATGTGCACATAATTACAAATAAATAAAAATACTATGTTATTCAACCTCCTCAGAAGCAGCTAGAAGATACATCAGGTTGTCAAAGGTATACATAGTATTAATTTGGAATATTTTATAAATTATCCTCTGTCGTCTATTGTAATTGGTGGAAGGCAATGTCTGGGTGACCTTCCTGATGAGTAGCTGCAGTGTGTGAAGAAGCATTGTAATTCTATTTCCTGGCTCTTTTCTTTTGCCCGATATCTTGGGACATTTCATTGCAAAATGTTACTTCCAGTAATGTTTGTACCATGATATCCAGAAGCAAAGTCTACTTCATTTTCTGTTTTCTGCTTTTTCTTCATCATCATCATCATCATCATCATCATCATCATCATCATCATCATCATCATCATCACCCAATTATCGGAAAGCCCGACCAACGACAGCTGAGAAGGGATCAGAGGCAGCCGAGCCACACCCTCCCATTAATCTCAGTCACTAATTGAGGGGTTGATTAGGGAAGTGTCACTTGTCGCTGGCCGCCTCTTTCCCCTTCCCCTGTCCTCTGGAACTTTCGCGGTGATTCACGGAAACTAGAGGCTTCGAGAAAACGGCGATATTCCTATAAAAAGGGCTGCAGTGAGTGAATTGAGTCAGTTCTTGGCGAGCAGTGTAACAGTGCAGTGCTAATGTACGACGAGAAGACTGTGTACGTGCATCGGAGGATTGTACGTAATTGCGAGAGCAAAGTGGAATTGTAACGGACGAACTGGTGAATCGTAATTGTGTGCATTACGTAAATCTGTGTAATTGGCAAGTGTTCAACTGTAAGTCGGTGGAAATAAAGAATATTTTTGAGTGGTGCAATTGGACTTTTCATTTCACGAACCCACAAAGTCACATTATTATTATTAAATGTCCTCCAATGTAGGTCATATTAGATGAATAAAAAGGATGAAATGATGCTCAAATAGGTCCAAGGCTATAGAGCTTAGAGTTACTTGACATTGATCTTTCAGGGTATAGGAAAACCATGGAGAAAAACCTTATTCAGATAAGTCACACTAACTGAGATTTGAACTCGAAAGCTCTTGAATGTGATGCAGACATGCTTCTCCTACACCACAGAGGCAGTCTTTCATTTTCCTTGTGGATTAGATATCTCTTCCATAGGATTAAACAAATTATTTTACAAAGTATTTACAATTTTTTACATAAAGGAAATATTTACATTCCCATACCTATTCACTGGCTTTATATGGCATTAGCAGTTTAAGATAATTCTTGAAGCTTAGAATCTGTACCAGATCCCTTGCATATGAAGCAGCCAATAATAGCATGTACAAGTACTTTTATGGCAATTTATACAAGATATATATAGGAACAAACTGTGTATGTTACTAGTATTTTGTAATATTTGTCACCGATGCTGTATGGTGAAATAGTTCAGGTAAGAGTAAATAGAATTGGTTATTCAGTAGAACTAAGTATATGGTAATAAACCAAGAGACGTCTTCACCATTAGCATTGCTTTCTCTTTCGGGCCACTATCTTATTTATCACAGCTGGTGCTAAAATTTCTTCTCAGCCTATTATGTTATGAAAATTGCTTAGCTGTAGTTCCGCATATTTAATACAGGCAGCCTTTTCTTATGTTACATCGACAAGTTCTTCATTGACTAAGTTTTTAATGTTTGTGAAACGTTGAATGTGTTGCTTTTGAGAACAACTTGACTCTTCACTTCAGTCCACAGAGCTCAATCAAATTTTACTGAATGAAAAGCATATTGATACTCCTTATTGTCATGTTGATTGAGTTCATACACTTTTCTTTGTTTTTGAAGAGCAGTATGCATTGCAGCTAATTTTGTTTAATAGGTAAAAATTATGATTTTTTTTTTAAGTCCATTCTTGATGGACATGCCACAATGTTGGTTTGAATTGTGTGTCTGCCTTTGTGATGTATGTGGTAGCATGTCTGCCTCACACTCAAGAGGTCCAGAGTGTGAATCTTGATCAGGGATACTTATCTGGATAAGATTTCTTCCAGTGGTTTTCTTTATCATGAAAGATGAATGTCGGTATTTACCCTAGGTGCATTTCAGCATCATTCATTGTTTGATACAACTTAACTTTGGAAGAACTGTGACGAGAGGATAGTTGTGTCCCTTTCCAGAGTTTTAATTAGAAGTACAGAAATATGTACCAGAATATGGCTGCCATGACTTCAAAAACTTCTTGGGACAGGTGGAAACTCATATCTGTATTCTATACTCTGGCATTTAGCCCCTGGGTTGTGATGAGTACGCATGGCTCATACCCAGTGTTGACTTGGTGGAGAATAACTCCTGTTTCATGAAGTGCAAAAATTTGCTGTACATGCATCTAGTCAGCTTGAGTTAGGTCCACTTCCAGGCACCTACCTGTAACACGTTTTGAATGCAGCAAAAACCTTATCATTTGCTGCTCCAAGTGGTACATAAAAAATACAATAAGTTTCCGCATAATTCAACGATTACCAAAATAAACTTGTCAACATATTAATTGATTGGAATAAATGTATATGACAAGTATATACTGCTGTCCTTGTGACTTTAAACTTTCTTTTGATTGTAACATCTTTGATTTTCATTATTTAACAAACAGGTTATGGACCAGGAGGCAAAATTTATTGCGAACACATGCGTGTATGTGCATCCATGCCTGCATTCATGTGCGTGAAGGTGTGTATGTGTTTTTATATGACCAGTAAACCATAGAGATAGACGAAAGCTTATTTCACAAAAAATATGGAGCTTTTAAAACCAGACTTTGTTTCATATAACTTTTTGTATGACATCAGCCATTTCTGAGAAATACTGTCAACCATAATTTTTTCTTGTAGTGTTTTACACACACCTAGTCGACCACTTTTTCAAAACTTGAATATACTTCCTCTACCATCATCTTCAATTACTCAAAAGAGCATATAATTAGAAAGCACTGTTAAAATTGCATTAGTGGCAACAGCTTAGTTTGCAACATTAATATCTGTTCCTGTATTATCTTTCTCTCTCTTTATTCCCTTATTTTCCTGGAGTATAGTACCAGTAATATGTCTTGTGACATTTCAGGTTGCATACAGAAACACTGCACAGAGTCAGCAGTAGTGATTGCTGTTCCTGCACTGGTACAAATTTAGGAGAAAGCAACATGCACAAGGATTTTGAAGCATTCCAGTTCCTTAAATTCAGAGAAACACAAATGCTCGGAGAAGCTGGAGCTAATCTTATGTTTAATGCAAATGTAGATGTTTGCAGTTCAATTGAAAATTGCAAAGCTCCGAACAGTTCTGAAATCTGCAAGAGGAGTATCAAATTTCTCTCACATTTAAAAAAGAACAGTATAAGAAAGGTGGATCAAAAATTATTTAATTGCAAAACATGTCAGAAGAACTTTAAATGTACACCTGATTTAAAACATCAGGTACTAACCCATCAAAGTAAATATCCACATCAATGTGATAGTCGGGAAAAAAGATTGATTCAGCCATCAAAGGTCAAACAGCTTAGTTTAACTCATGAGGACAAAAAGATTCACACATGTGAAATCTGTAACAAGAGATTTAATGTATCATCAAATCTAAAAAAGCATAGATTAATTCATGAAGGTAGGAGACCTTACACATGTGAAACTTGTAACAAGAGCTTTACTCAATCGTCAAGTCTGAATCGCCATAAATTAATTCATGAAGGTATAAAACCACACACCTGTGAAATTTGTAACAAAAGCTTTACTCAACCATCAATACTGAAAGAGCATAAATTGACTCATACGAACATTAGACAGTACAAGTGTGAAATTTGTGATAAGAGTTTCATTCGTTTATCAAACCTTAGAGAGCATAAATTAATTCATGAGGACAAAAAAAGATACACTTGTGGAACTTGTAACAAAAGTTTTACTCATTCATCAACACTAAAACATCATTTATTAATTCATGAAGATAGAAGACCACATACTTGTGAAATTTGTAATAAGAGCTTTAAGCAAATAACAACTCTGAGAGATCATAAATTAACTCATACAGGCATAAAGCACTACAAATGTAAAATTTGTGAAAAGAGGTTTACACAAGCGTCAATATTGAGACGTCATATATTAATTCATGAAGGCAAAAGAGAGCATACATGTGGAATTTGTAGCAAAAGCTTTCTGCTGCCATCACACCTGAAACGTCATAAGTTGATACATGAAGTACGCAGGTTACACTCTGTGAAATTTGTAGCAAGAACATTCCAGACATAAAATATTTCCTTCCACTCATGGCATCCACTGTGATCCTCACTGCACCTAAGAAAAAAATTTTAAACTCACTGATATTTTGACTTCCAGCTTTGTTTCAGTTTACTTTCTTTCTCTTTTTTACTTGCTCTACTATGTACTTATAGTAAGGAGGGTAAGTTTTGCATTCCACCCAACAATTTGATGTTGACATTTCACCAGAAATACACCTTATGAGGTCCCTGAAAAAAAGAAGAAAAAAAAACCACAGGGTGACACAACAAAAAAGGAATATTTGAACAGTCCAGAAAAGCTAATAGTGATGTAAGAAAACATTTTATTCGTACATACTGGAAGCCTTACAACTTGACATGTAAGAAACATTTATGGAATGTATCATATTTTAAATAATTCTCTACCAACTTCTCATGGCTGTCACTGCACATTTCAACATTCTAATTTTTTTGTGTTACCTTGCTTTACATGGAACACTTTTTTTTTTCATTTATACCCCACCTTTAACTGCAATGGTCATATCGGCAGTCATTCTCCTTTGGAACATATCAATGGTGTTAACTTGTATTTGTTGGGTTTTAATCATTAGATTCACGCACACATTCAAACTCTCATTCACGCTTCTAGACTCTGGGGAAGATGAGGAATTATCTTGGTCAGAGAAAAATCCCCAGCCCCACCGCCAGGAATCGAACCCGGGACCCCTAGCACAACAGGCAGGTGGTCTACCGACTGAGCTACGGGGCCAGCCAAACAATTTTGAAAATTTTGAATTTCCCAAAAAAGCTCCAAGGATTTTGATTAAAATACTGTATGTATGTTTAAGATATTTTCATTACAAATGAAATGAATTTTTTGCATATGTCCCCAGAAATCCTCTTCATTGTGAATGACTTTTCCATAACTGATAAACCATAAAGAGATAGAAAAAATGTTATTAAAAAGTGTAAAACTTGTTAAAACACACACTTTATGTCACTCTTTTTTGGAAAGGTGGAGTAAATCATTTCAGAAATATTCCTTGTTATTTATTTCAGTTTTCCAGTACTTATACTTTTCTCAAATAGAAACTATTTCTTGATCATGTAAAGAAATAATTTAAAACCACCACATAGCAACCTGCTTTAAAAGATTTGACTCGTTTAAAGCTTCCTATATTTCCCTTGCACTTACAAGAAAATCAGCAATAAATTGATTTCTAAAACTGTTTATCTGATTAATATGAAGTAGATATAACAATAAGCATTTCTAAGAATAATTTGTACAAGCGTAGAGAAAATCATGATTGGAGCACATCAGATATTTTCTATTCCCCTTGTATAGTAATGCCACTCAGTGGTAGACACATAATATTTGTTCTCCACTGCTTCAAGATTTTTATAAGAAACTTATAAATAAACTGCAACAGCTACTGGAATGTACAATAACATTCTATTTTTTGCCTTTACAATGAAATTTTATTTTAAATAGTTCTGTCAGCTTTTCAATATACTCTTAATCTGATTTTTGAGATTCCTCTATATGATCTCTCTGTACCATGTAAATAGTCCTTAAATTTGCTCTTTTTAGTGCTGCATACCATTCTTCACGATACCTGCAGTAACATGTTCCAATGTTTAGCCATTTCATTAGAACTTCGATTGTGAACTCTGGTCTGTGAAAGTATAATTACAAATTATTAAATACATATATTAACATTTTCTGTAAAGTACATATATAAATGTATTAAATACTTGGTACAAAACCGCAAAGATCAAAATAAAAACATGAACATATATAAACACTACACAAGAACAATGCAAAACTAAGAGGAACAATCAGTGTTAAAAGTATAGGAAATAATACTAAAGACTTATACAATCATTTACCTAACCAAATAAAACAGATAATGAAAAGGAAAAACTCTAGTTCTTCTTCCTTTGTCTTTCAGCGTTGGTTCAGAGAAAACTCAAAGCAATAAAAAATGTACCTGATAAAAAGTTCTTTCTACTCTCTCTGTAGAAGAATATAAAAAGTTAAATAAAAACAAATGTTCAAATTGTAATGTATTGTACTGCCTGTATTTGTATATTAATGTATATATTGCACTAATATTAATGTATATAGTAATATGTATATCATTTCTAGTTCGGCACATTCCTTATATCTTAATTTGATGATTCCTGTGAAATGTATTTTCAGCTGGTAAATAAAGAAAGAAATAATATAGGTGTGCATTTGGTGACAACCATTTATTGTTTTGAGTACATTCTGATTAGCTAAATTATTATGAAACTGATACATTTTAGTTAATACCTTACGTATTCTAATTTGTAAAGCTTTCATGAAAAAGTAAAGATGCTAAATCTTTGTGTGAGCTTGTTCCACTATACTGCATCCGTTCGTAAGAAACACACTTTTTGTATTACTCTGTGCCCACATGCACAAGCTGACAGATGGCAGTGACACTTTTGCCCATGTTATGCCATTTACATTCAAACAAGTTGTATGCACAAGAGTAGCTTACCAGTAGGTTTTGTTTTGTAGGTTTTGGTCATGTAATTGCTCACAGGAACAGTGTGCTTCTTAGGACAGAAGCATATATAATTCATATCAATTGAAGTAATGCTTCATTTCTTGAATAGCAGGAAGATACCCTTACCAGATATTTTTCCTTTGTAAAAATTAACAATGAACAATAAAATGTCTTAATTTTTAGTAATTTTACAAAGTGTAAAAATCTTGATAAAACACTTAATGTTTTAAAATAGGATAATGGTTTCATTAACAATATCTGAAATATTCCCATGTTTCCTTAAGATTTTTCAAATATTTTAAATACTTTTGGTGTTAAAATATATTTTAAAAGCATTTATGACAATCATTTATCTGCTTTACACAAGCAGTTACAGAAATATAAATATTTTGATGATTAATTTGTATAGCAACTGTTAAATAAACAACGATTGGCAGAGAAAGTAATAGTATATTAGTTTGATTCTTTTTCAGTAAAACAGATTTTCTCTTTTTTGATTAACTTCACCATATTTTATTCATTGTTATGAATAAGTGTCTGTTGTATAATACAATTATCCTCTTTGTTAAGAACTGTGGATGAGTGTAGCATAAAAGCTTTTTAGTCAAATACTGGACATTTTAATTACATTTAAAGAAGCCAATGTTTTTACTTTCTATATTATTATGTAGTGTCTATGGACCAAGCTTTGAGAATTTGAGGCTGGGCAGTTGGAGTTATAAATGGAGGTATTACCCAGGACATTTAGGAAAATACCTCGAGTGGAGGCAGTGTTATCTGTTTACACCGCATGGTTGCTTAGCAGAGGGGAGGAGAGGTGGACAGCATGTCACAAAAATATCTACATTATTTAAGGCAAAATGTGCTGTGCGAAGGAACAGAACAGAATTGAAAGTATAAACTTGAAAGAAGCGTAGGGACAGTGAAGCACAAATTAGTACAAAAGTGAATCGAGAATATATTGACACATTGCTTCACTCACACTGTTTATTCACAGGACATGTTTCAAGAGCTCTTGCTCCTATCATCAGCTGATACTCGACTAGTGGAAGTTGTAGTGGTTTCCTCTTTCTCCGTTTTGTCAATAGATGGCGTGATGTACTTGTCAAAGATGTCTGGTGGTGGAGTTTCAAAATTCATGACTCTATGACGATTTTTGTTAATGAAGATTTTTCCCCATACGGAAAGGTCTATGGGGTGATTAACATATTTTATTAGAGATGTTTCCAAATTGATGTCATGTCTAGTATTCAAAAAATGAAAAGCCACTGCTGATTTTTCTGTTTCACCATTTTTAATGTTTCTCATATGTTCTTTAGTTCTGATGTTAATATTTCTTTTTGTTTTTCCTATATAAATTTTAGGGCAAGTTTAACATTTGATCTCATAGATTCCTGGTTTTTCTTTGGTAGTGATTGAATTTTTGGGAGGGCCTCTTAACAAATTTCTGATATTAAACCTATTTTGAGGTGCAAGAGTTATGTTGTGTTTTGAGAAGATTTTTTGGAATTTGTTATAGGCTGATGGGTGGAAGCCTATAACAAATTCCAAAAAATCTTCTCAAAACACAACATAACTCTTGCACCTCAAAATAGGTTTAATATCAGAAATTTGTTAAGAGGCCCTCCCAAAAATTCAATCACTACCAAAGAAAAACCAGGAATCTATGAGATCAAATGTTAAACTTGCCCTAAAATTTATATAGGAAAAACAAAAAGAAATATTAACATCAGAACTAAAGAACATATGAGAAACATTAAAAATGGTGAAACAGAAAAATCAGCAGTGGCTTTTCATTTTTTGAATACTAGACATGACATCAATTTGGAAACATCTCTAATAAAATACGTTAATCACCCCATAGACCTTTCCGTATGGGAAAAAATCTTCATTAACAAAAATCGTCATAGAGTCATGAATTTTGAAACTCCACCACCGGACATCTTTGACAAGTACATCACGCCATCTATTGACAATACGGAAAAAGAAGAAACCACTACAACTTCCACTAGTCGAGTGTCAGCTGAGGATAGGAGCAAGAGCTCTTGAAACATGTCCTGTGAATAAACAGTGTGAGTGAAGCAATGTGTCAATATATTCTCGATTCACTTTTGTACTAAGAACAGAATTGACTTATTTAATTCTGACGTGAAAATTCCAATTCCTTGCATATGTTTGACTTGCTGTATCTGAGGAGCTTCCATCCATGGCAAGGTTGTTTAAAGGATGGATATCAGTTGTTAAGTCTGTAGAACTGCCGATGTTGTTTCCAGAATCCATAAAGCTGGCTATGGTATTTGCTTTCTCGTCACCACTGATATCCAAATCCAAGTTGTTTACTGTTCTATTTCTTCTTCCATCAAGGCATTTTGATGCCAGTATGCACATAATTTTGATGCACACATTTTGGAGCTTGAAAAATAATGTATGTGAAACAAATTTCCGTACAGTGGAAGAACTAAAAGGAATAGGCGAGAAATTCACTCAAATATTGGAATGCAAATTTCCTGAGAAAATGCGAGAAATGTGTAAATAGAATATGTTATTTCCATGTCTGTTAATTATGAAAACGGGAGGGGGAAACAAGAATATTTCATTGTGATTTCACCTCTTTCAGTCGTAGACTGAGCCGAGGCGGCCAGTACATGAGCCACCGAGCGGTGGTCCCATTGTAAGGATAATACTATTGGACCTAGCAAAAATCTTGAGTCGAATGTCATTTATACTACCTCGGAAAGCTTGAAAGCTACTGAAACATTATTTTAACTCCTTATACCCAAAATTAATACTGCATGACAGGGCACATTATTATCAGTTGAAAATCTAGGGCGAAATTTATGTTACACTTCACAATTTTAGAAAATTACCCTACTCATACTTTGAACTCCAGCTGTACAAATTCTCACTATTATCTACAGTTATTCTCGTTTTCTACCCCTTACTCATAGAATGTAACTAACCTGATGGTGGGTGAATACTGAGATGGTTTCACTTGACCACATCTTCCTCCCTCATTCTCTTTCACTCCAATTCTTCCTTAAGTTTCAGGTGTGTGCATACATGCATGGCAGTACCGAAGAGATAAAGCAAATCCCAGCTCCAAGGTAGAAGTTTTTACCATGGACGTCACAGAACCAAGTTGTATGGGTCGTTTATTGCCTACTCCAGACGAGGCAAGCCACTCCACCCAACTAGCTAAAATGTCGAACGAACAGTGTGTCCCACTCAATTTGTATGGTCTATGGCAGCTAGCTGGTTATGTACTTACGTAATCACGATTGTTTACCGAGCAGGAGGACTAAGGCGGTTTCTTCTGTGGGGTTAACTTTTTTTTCTTTTCCTTTTGGGAGGGAATAGAGGATTATAGGGTGTTTTTTAATTTTACGATGGTAGAAAAAAGTAAGAGAAAGCATATTGCCTCTCAGTCGATATGTCAGAACGCAGGGCCCATTTCACCCATAAAGGTGGAACTAGTTTATGAATGAAAACTAAAATTAAAGCAGATCACTACTCTTCAAATCATAAATAAAAACTGGAAATACAAAAAATTCACTTACCATGCTTGGGCATTTCTGAAGTTTGAACAAATATTTAAAGATTATGACATCAAACTAGCACCGCAAAACAGATTCTCACTCAAGAAATTGTTAAATAATCCCTTAAAAACACGATCCCACCAGAACAAAAATCAGGCATATATAGGATAAATTGTGAAGACTATGAACATTATTATAAACATCATCTTTAACTAAACCTGCTTTAGCCTATCTTCTGATTCTACTTCTAGTTTTAGACATTTGTAATCTGTCTTTAGAGTCCCTTGTTTTGCGCAGTTTTGATTCTTTACCAAGCCAGAGAATTTTCTCACATAAACATGATTCAACTAGAGGATGAAGCACAGCAGCACATTTCTCAGAAGTGACAGCAAGTGTTTCAAACAATTTTATTGAAGATTCTAAACTGCCATACAAGCTATACAGTGAATTTTCTAGTGCATTACAATTTCTGTTTCTATAGTCATCAGAACTAGAAATATACGATCACTGGTAAAAACTAAGCTTATGACATTCTCATCATTTGAAATTCTTTAATGGTTGTGTTTCTACTGCTGTTCTCCAGATGCATGATCGCTAATAATATTTCTTGTAATATTTCAGGTTGTGTAGAGAATTAATGTGCAGAAACAGTAATAATGACTCCTGTTTCATCAGTAATATAAATTCTGAGGAAAGTAGTTGGGGAAGCAATGATCCTAAGAGTACCAAGACATCGCGGTTACTCAACTCCAGCCAATCACAAATGCTTGAAGAACTGGAAATAAATTATATTTTGGGACTAGATTCACCAAACCCTACTATGGTTCAAAGCTGCAAAATGCTGTACAAGTGTGAAATTTGTGGAAAGAGTTTTAAGTTTTTATTAGACTTAAAAAGTCATCATCATGAAGACCAGAAACAACATAAGTATGAAAATTCTGAGAAGAGCTCCGAATTAAACGTGAAAGAGCAGATATTAAGTTGTGAAGAGAAAAGACCTCACACATGTGAAGTTTGCAATAAGAGCTTCTCTCAAGCATTTAACCTCAAACATAATTTAATTCACAATGGGAAGAGAACTCATAAGTGTGATATTTGCAACAAGAGCTTTACTGTAGTATCAACCCTAAAGCAGCATAAATGAACCCATGGGGGGAAAAGACCTTATTAGTGTAAAATTTGTAACAAGAGTTTTATTCAAGCTTCAAACATGAAACGCCATGTACTAGGTCATGATGGTAAAAGACCTTACATGTGTGAAATTTGTAACAAGCGTTTTGCTCAGCCATTAAACCTGAAAAAGCATAAGTTAGTTCATGAGAGTAAAAGGCTTTACACATGTGAAATTTGTAAAAATAGTTTTACCCGAGCGTCACATCTAAAACGCCATTTACTAACCCATGAGTGAAAAAGACAATATACATGTGAAATCTGCAATAAAAGCTTCACTCAGACATCATCCTTGAAAAAGCATAAATTAACTTATGAGGGCAGAAGACTCTATACATGTGAAATTTGCAATAAAAGTTTTACTCAAACATCACACCTGAAACACCATATTTTAACTCATGAAGGAAAAAAACCTCATACATGTGATATTTGTAGTAGAAGCTTTACTAGAGGATCTGACCTGAAAAGACATAAACTAATTCAGGAAGGAAAAAGGAAGCGCACATGACAGTTGTAGCAAGAGCTTTATTAGATTATCAAGCCTAAAACAGCATAAATTAATGCATGAGTGCAAAAAGCCACACAAATTGAAATTTGTCATAAGAGTTATACGTTAGCATCAGTTCTGAAAACAGATAAATTAACTCATGAGAGCATAGATACAGAAATTTTAAGAGCAGCGTTATTAAAGCATAACCCGTGATACAACATTGACCTTTGAAACTATGTATTTTAAAAGTAAGAGATCAAATTTATTTTTCATTAAAACTTTAAATAACATGTATTAACATGGATTAGTATTGATTCATTTATGACTTTGAAAGATCTTGTGTGTTGAATGGTTTTTAAAGAGCTTTATTTGAGCATTTAAACCTAAAGTGAGTACATTAACTTAGTATAGCAAAAAATGAAACAGAAAAAAGTATGATAAGAATTTTATACAGGCATTGAATAATAACCACAATAAAATCTTCAACCAACATCCTGTACATATCAAATTTGTAACAAACAGTTTGGTTTATCACCAAACTGGCAAATGCATTCCCATGTTCAAGTGCAAAAGTTTCCAAAGATGTGAATCAAACAGAAATACAAGGTAGTTCACACATGAATAAGACTGAATACTATAGTGAAAACTAACCATTTTTACATATTATCCTTCAAAATAGTCTCAATTAGCTTTTTTTGCATTTTGGTCATTGCATTGGCAACTGTTTTACTCCCTTTGCCCAAAAGTTTTTTGATTGAATACTCACCCATTCTTGAAAACAAATGTGGTCACTGTACTGTTATCCCAGATTTAAAAAAAAATCATTTATACGTAAGATTTATTCAACACAGTGTGCAAATATGAATTACTATAATGCTATATTGATCGTCAAGTGGTATCGTCTTTTGCATTAACTGTCAGTGAGTGAGTCCTTGATTGGCATGTAAGTATGTGATATTGTCCACAAAACTGACCACAAAGAGTGCAGGTTCATAGTTCCAGTGCCAGGTAGTGTCCTTGTCCACAAATCTTGTGGTGGAATCCATGTGCTGCAGTTCTCGTATGTACATATCATAGCTCAAAATTACGCTTTTTCCATTCGGCGGTGTTCATGGCTGTTGTTAGAAAGGCATTCAGATCTATGTTTGCTGCTTTTTCTTCCCTTATTCTGATGTGTCGTTTATATGCCGGTGTAACTTGAAGGCCATGGCTCTGTCTTATCTCTTTTATAAAGTAGTCTGTGTTCGCCAGTAAGTATGTTATCCTCGACTGGATTGATTTAGACACTTGGAGGGCTCTCTTGAGAAATGTTGCTTTCACTACCTCGAGTCTCCTCATGTTTACAGATGTTAGGGGTGCTCATATTTTGCTGATCACTTAGCACATGATTGGAACTAATTTGATGTGGAAAAGTTGTAGTGCTGTGCTCATAGAGAGTTTCTAGATCTTCTTTATGTCAAACACGGCCTTTATCATTTCGGGCTATATCTTGACTATGAGATGCGTGGGGAAAGACATATCCCTTCATAATGGTTTCCATTGTTTTTCTGGTAGTGTGAAGTCTTGCATTTTCTTGAAAGAAAGAAATTGATATCCCCTGTTTACCAGATCTCATAAAATCAGTCCCTTTCATATTTCACCTTCTATTTTGGTTTTTGACTTGAAAATATCAATGGCATTCATATTGCTGATATGTAGGGATAGTGATATTTAGCATTTTGAAATTGGAAATTTAGCATTTTGTTTTTTACATTTAATATTTTATAGCATTTTATACATATATTTTATTTACAATTTAGCATTTTTTTAATTTGTTCGATTTATACCCCACCTTTAACTATAATGGTCATGTTGGCAGATTTAGCATTTTATAGCGTTTATACATTAAAAATATAGCATTTTGAAAGTTTAATTTGAGTTAATTTTTTGAAATGATGAATATTATCATCATCATCATCATCATCATCATCATCATCATCATCATCATCATTATTTGTTTTCCCTTTATACCCCGTCTTTTAACTGCAATGGTCATATCGGCGGCCATTGTCCTTTGGAGCATCGAAGGTGTTAACTTGTATTCGTTGGGTTTTAATCATTAGATCACGCACACATTCGCACTGTCATTCATACTTCCAGACTCGAGGGAAGATGAAGGATTATCTTGGTCAGAGAGAAATCCCCACCCCCACCGCCGGGCAAGCTGGTGGTCTACCGACTGAGCTATGGGGTCAGCCATTAACATTATTTATATGAGATTTAAAACACATTTATGGGGGTTTATTAATGACAGTAAGTTAAAAGTGCATCAAGTGCCAATTTATTTTACATTAATATAGGTTAAAGCAATACACAGAAATCTAGAACAAGCTGATACTGACTAAAGCATACTGCATAACACACAAAAAGATAAATCCATACTGATCTAAAAGTAGCACAATAAAAAGAAAATGCACAAAATTAGCCTATGCCATAACTCATAAGTTTATGATTCAGTAATGCTGTTGAATGTAAGTGGTGAATATGTTAGAACATTCTGTTCTGTCATTTGAGTCCTATCTCTCACAATCAAATTATATTTACTCAAATATCTTTCAGCATCTACACTGTTGGTAGGACCCCAAATATATTGCAGAGATGCTCGGGCAAACTCTGGATGTTTGAGTTCAACAGCCAACAGCATTTGCAGGCAGTCTACATCTTTACTATTCTGCAGTGGTGAATGAAAATATTCACAACCCTCAACAAAACTATCCATTTTAACATCACAAAAAAAAAAAAAAAAAAAAAAAAAAAATGGGATCTTACTTTTACTTTCACTTAAACCCTGTACTTTATTGAAGTTACTCTGCCAGCACTGACAGGATTAGAAACCTTGCCAATCTCTTGGAAAAAGACACTTATCACATTTTCTACCATGTTGCTGTTCAATTTAAGCATACACTCCATAAACATGTTTATCATTTTTCTTTTTACATTTTCATCTAAAAAGGAGTCCATGAATTTCATTATATCAGTTGGCAGCCATCCTCCAGCACACCTTTGCAGCAACGAGTATAAAGTTAATATCTCATCCCACAACTTATATGCAAAGGGGTAGTAAGAGCCCTTCTATTGGGTAATTAATTGAGACTGACACCTCGGCCACTAGCCTGACACTGTAATTCAAAAAATTGCATTCATCAGTGAAAATGTTTAGTAGGTATGAATAGCTGCTGCTTAACAATTTTCATCCAGAGATTGGAAAAAAAAATAATGCATCTAAATACTTGTTCACATATTCTAAAGATTTAAACCATGAATTCCAATGTGTGAGCACGAGGAAAGGAAATGCTATAACTAGAAGTTTTGGGTAACTTTCTTCAAGAAATTTCATATAAGCCCTTTTAATTTTTCTTGAATGCAAGAAAGCCATTTTTAATTTTGGCACGAAATGGTTTAGTTGTGATATTTCTTTTGTGATCATATAACCAACTAGGTTCACCTTGTGTGCAAAACATTGAAAGTGCATGAAATGGTCACTAATTATGTTTGCAATGCTCCAAAGCATGTCCCTATGTAACAAACTGAAACTGATACCATCCCTGGTATATTTTTGTATGATATGTCATTCTTTTAAAGCGTCAGTGATTTCCCTGCTACAAGTGGTACCATTTGCTTTATCAAGAAAGCTACAACTACCTTGAGATACATCCTGGTTTGCCTGGTCACACATTGCTAAGAATAAAACTGCGAAAACACATCTTCCCTGCCTGTCTTAAGTCTCTACACAACAATGGGTTTTTCTTGCAGACACTTCTTTATTTCAGCCTTCATTGCTTCTCTACAGCGAGGTGCATAAGTTGCAATGTATTTGCCTTGGGCAGATCTCCGGAGCCTGGTGCATACCTGAACACAAAATTGATTTAAATTAGCTAAAACGACTCAAGTTTGAGTCCTTTAGGCTCTACCATGCTACAAAATTAAGTTTACATGGTTTTTGTGCAGTTTTATACCCTTAAATTGAATTAAATGTTTAGATTTTTTTAGTTGTATAACTTTTTTGGCTTAGTGAAGTTAAAATATGAAAATGATCTTGTTAATATCATGGCATATAACCATAAAGAAAGCTACTTCCTTGACAAGTATTTCCAAAAAGCTGGATGGTCCACTTCCTGAAAAGGGATGTTCATCTTCAAAAACATCTTCACTGTGTCTTCAACAAAAGCAATTTTTTCAGATTTTATGCTCTTCAGTTTTTCATGCATCATTTGAATTGTGACTTGCCGTTTTACTCCTTGTTTTTCCTCTTGTGAATTATTCTTGAAACTTTCTTTGGTACTGACATTTCCACGACTTCAGACATGCTTGTCTAAAACATCCTTCTTTTGCCAATCCAAACATTGATTGCAGAAGTCTCACATTAAAATTTTGCCGTCACTAATATAAAAACTTTCATGTTTATAATTCTCTACCCGCTGTTTGATATTTTCACTCTCACCATCTTTGCATTTACCGATGTGACCTATGCATCGAAGGAATGAAAGTTGTGCATAAAGCCAAACAGAACAATGAAAATCGGAACATTGACAACTGAGAACTCCAAATGGAATTAACATGTGTTTATCACTTCCTTAAAATTAGTGTTGCTATTGGTTTTCAGAGACAAGGATTGACGTTTTCCGTTAACTGGGTTGTGAAGATAGATTTATGACAGTCATTAGGCATGCTAAGAGGTGTCTCTTTTGTAAACCAACTGAACTCTCTTCAGTACCAAACATACCTCATATGGGCAATGGTAGAACAATAGGCTAATTTAGTGGGAAGGGTTGCTTTCCACAATCCAGAAGAGTGGTCACTTACTTTATAACTTTCTAAACATGCAAAGGTTCTACAGACTCTTCAGTTAAAGTTTCCAGAAGAAACAGCATTTGGAAAAGATAATTACTTGGGAAAATCTTCGATTTCACATATATATCGCATTTTGAGTCAATTTTGCACTTTATCCTGCTATATCATATTTTCGAAAAATCACCACCCCTACTGATAAGCCAGTGCTATATGAAAATTTGAGGTTTATTCATTTAATATATTTGGAAATTAAGTAGTCAAAAATATTTATTATTTTTTTTAAATGTTTTAAACCCAACAATTTGGAAACTGAAACACTTTTATGTTTGACTTTGTATTTGATCACATCATGTTTCAAAAGTATTTGTGCTCATTATCAGCTGTGCACAATCTCTTCACTGTATGTTAACATCTACCTTAATTATTCATTTAACATCTTAAGTATATACCTACTATCCTTCTTATACCCATATGAAGATCATCTCTTGTGCCATAAGTAACCTGAACATTGTTGAGGTAGGCTTTTCCTACACACAGCATATGTACATAATGAGCACATTTCTTTTTAAATTAATATTTTATCAAATGAGACTAGCTTCAATGAGCAATTGAACATTTTTTTAAATCTTCATTAGCTTTGAGTGCTTATTTACTTTTCAATGTTTTTACTATGCCACTCATTAATGCATGCCTCTTTGCCACACTCTTGCATACAAGGAATATTTAGAAGTGATAATAGCCAAAGTCAGCATTTTAATATAAATATTTTGATTGTTTGCCTATTTTTCTACATTTTTATATTTAAGTTATGTGATATAAGCTAGCTCCCATTGGCTATTTATGTTGTATAATATAGTCTAAATGCTCACTCCAGATTGAAGATAATATGTATTGTAGTGAACATTTGGCAAGATGAATCTGACACTATTTGTAATTTTGCATGACACTGTTATTGGATGTGTGGTTTCTAAAATTGTTGCCCTTTGTTAAATGGTGAATGTTGAAAGAGTAAATATGCATTATTTATTTAATTAGAATTAGCAATTGAACATTTTTTCTGAAGTTTACACACATACATGTATGTATGGTATGGGTTCCTCACACCAAAAGAAGGAAAAAAGTGCATACAAACATATGTCCCATTATCCTTGGTTTTCACATTATTCCTGTCACAATGAAATTTTGAGTTCCATGGCTTTCAGGGTTCAACCTCAAAACTTCATTTCACTATGCACTCATAGAAGGCTTTGACCTATTGTACTACATGCGGTAGATGGCGAAGTGTTGCCATAGAGACTTAAGTTTGTCATTTGTAATCAGTTGATTACAATCAGTTGAATCAGTTGATTCGATGAGTACAGGCATGCATAGAATCAAGAGGAGCACATTTTGAGCATTTATTACGAATTTTGTGTGTTATAAGTGTACCAATGCGTTGAACACCTCCTAACAAAGGATTATGGGACAGTTCATATGAACTTTTTTCCTTCTTTTGGTGTGAGGAACCCATACCCGAAGTCTGTAAAAGTATTTCTGAAACATTCTATATACACACACACGCACCCACGCACACACACAAAAATTTCTGAAAATTAGATAAGTATTGCATCTATAAGATTTTAGCTTCTGAATCAACTATGAAATTTGATTTATTAAAAGTCTATTTATGCCTTAATTGCTGACAGAAAAACATTAAGATAATTTTCAAAACTTGATAGATATGACTACTTAGAAGCAAAACTGATAAATGCTTGACTCTTTATTTGAAATATATATGTACGAGATAAAGTAAAATGTTTTTCAGTGTAGTACAAGGTTATAACTAAGTAATACCATTTTCCAGTGGTGTTGTATTTCCCATGAGAAAATCCCTCGGGTGTGATGAGGCAAAAAGGCTTTGGACATCTGTTGTCAAATATATATATATAACTTAAATGTCTGTAAATGGTATATATATATATATATATATATATATATATATATATATATATATATATATATATATATATATATATACAATTTACAGACATTTAAGTTAATAAACATTGAAACATGGCATTGAATTTTTCAGGTTGACTCTATCCATCCAAAACTTTAGCCTATACACGGCTAGCGTGAAGAAATAATTAATTTCCATCAATTAACTAAAATAATAACAGTTTAGTGGTTTACCAGGAAAATATATGAGTCAATTGGAGAATTTAATGTCAGGTTGGCACGTTGGCTATGGTAGCTCAGTGGGTAAGAGCAGTTGGATGGAAACCAGGAGATCCATGGTTCAAATCCCAGCTATTGCATTGAATTTTTCGTGTTGACTCTATCCATCCAAAAGCTTAATCTATATACAACTGGTGTGATGATTAATTTACATCAATTAACTTAATAAGAGTTTAATGATGAAGCCTGGGATTTAAATACTTACAGTAGTAAGTCGCCACAAGTGGTCTATCTGTAATACAAGAGCCCCTGGTGGTTTTCTGGGAAAATATATATACGAGTCAATTGGAGTATTTAATGTCAGGACGGCACATTGGCCATGGTAGCTCAACGGGTAAGAAAGACTGGGCAGAAACCAGGAGATCCATGGTTTAAATCCTGGTCATAGCATTCGGTTTTTCAGGTTGCCTCTATCCATCCAAAATGTTTTATTTGTTGTTAAATGAAATATTGCCACTAATTATTGAATGACCTAAGTATATATATATACACCCTGGCTCGTATACTACCATGATCTGACAATATATTTTGGTCAAGCAATTGTTACATGTTTTGTATAACAGGTTCTTTATTTAAAAACTAACAGGTGCTCAGCATTTTGCATGTGTGCGATTGGGAATGCCACAGCTGGCCTGGCTCCTATATAAACACTGTGCCTAAGGCACATATAAACGCTCTTACCTTATAGAAAATGCAGGAAATGTCGTCAACCCTCAGCTAAACAAGCATTTTATAGGGAAATCACATTCTAATTTACATGATTAAATTGGGCCTCTGTAATGTTTCCAATTTCATGTTTAATATTTTGTTTTGATTCTTCCAGTGTATTAGATTTTGTCTCATAAACTTTGTCTTTCAGTTTACTTCACGCTGTTAGATTGGAGGACCGAGAGTTCCATACACCAGCACTTATCACTCTATCTTCAAACACTTCCCTAATTTTATTCATGGATTCTTCAGCTGTATGGACAGTAGCAGAATCTTGATGAAACCACCCATATGACTTCCTTTCCTTTGTCAGTTCATGCTCGTAAAATGGGCTCAAAAGTCATTTTGGTACTTGTCTGCATTTATAAAAGTTTGCTCATAGAATATTGGACAGATTATGCATTTGGCATAACAGCACACCAAACTCCAATTTTCTATTCATAATAAGAGAGTTTTTGTATGTGATGTGGATTTTCAGAAGCTCAGTACCTACTGTTATGAGTGTTGATACGACCACTAAGATGGAACCACGCCGCATGAGAAAACAACAGAATCTGTGGATTAATTAAATTGTCATTCACTGATGAAAGAAACCATTCACAACACATTTGTGGTACTGGGTATTTTTGTTTGAGAGCATGGACACTTGTACACTTATACGGCTTTAGCCTTAATAATTTAGTTTTTCTATGTGCAGAAGACTCAAAAATTCCCACTTGTTCTGCTAATTTTGGGATTAATTTGGTTGGTAAACGTTCAAAAGATGCACCTATGTCATCTAATCTTTCCTCTGTTAACACTGTATGTTTATGGATAGCTAGAGCCAGATTGAAAAATTTAATGCCATAGCTGGCATTTGAACCATGGATCTCCTTATGCAAGTCATCGCCTACATACAGCTAGTGTGGAAGAATGATTAATTTCCACAGTGTATGTTTATGCTTTTGTTTTTTGTTTGCCACGGAACCATTGGTGTCAAATTCCTTCACTATCTTGTGAATTGTAAATCTGCAAGGAGGCATTTCAGCAGTGAACGTTTGAATATATTCCTTGCATAATGGCTTGTTGATTCCCATTTATAGTAACTTTTACACACAACTAGATTAACAACTGAATACGCAACCTATAGCCACGTTAACTCCTGCTATCGCCATATATAAACAAAGTTCAAGCTCTATGCGGGTGAAGTCTGGGGCATGGCTGCAGGCTCCAATCTGCTGCTACTTCAGTTAGTGCAGAATAGATGCCTTCGGGCTATCTATTCGATCGTTCGTAGTTTTCCCGTGAGATACCTTCACGAAGCGTCATCAGTCCGTTATGTGGAGGATGAAATTAGGCACCGGGTCACTAAATTTTACGATCGACTGACTACCAGTCCATCAGAGCGCCCTAGTTAGGTCTCTTGGGGATTATCGTCCCAGTGATCGCCGCAAGAGGCAATACCGGCTACCCCGCATGGCTTGCGGGCACTACCGGTAACTCTAAGGTACATCTACCAACCTAAAAAATTAAGCCACCCAAGAACTAGTCTGGAAAATCAAAATTATGTTTTCCTTTTTCTAAATTTTAATTGCCCCCAGTGGTGCACAATGGGTCGTTGCACCTGGATTCTCAACCGTTGAGGAGCTAATGCTACCTCCTTTCTTTCCCCCATTTAAATTTCACTCGTCATCCTACAAAACCCTTATTCCTGTCATTGCGTGGTTAAGTTCTTTCTAGGACAGGTACACGAATATCACAACTACGGGCTGTCCCTCGCTTCGCACAACCCATGAAGAAGATCTCAGCCTGCCAACAGCAGGACGACGACGACGACGACGACGACGACGACGACGTTGTCCCAAGTTATAAGTATGCTCTCGCCCAGCATAAATACCAAAAGTGCTCTCATAAGATAACCAGAATATTCTTGAAGTTTCCATCCCCCTTGCTTTGATAACCTGTCTATGGGAATTTCCAACAGCTACAAAGGTCTCTCAAGAAGTGGGCTACAAAATGAGTAACCTGGTGTGACCAAACTGAGCTGTTTTCTGAGCAAGTTTTTGTCAGTAGCGATGTATTTAAGTATTATATAATATTATAGTTGCGTATTGCTATTAGCGAGGGGTTAAGAGAGGCTTTGCTTTCAGCTTCCCAATTGGTGAATCATTTGAAATAAATTGTGTGTGTTTCATTACACCAATACGTTGCAAACAAAGTGAAGTAAAGAAAGTAATTTTGAATCGCTTCACCTAGCAGGTTATAGAATTTATTGAAATAAGAGTTAAACAGAAGAAACAAAAACAAAAATTGTACAAAGTTATAATATTAACAGGAATATTGTACTACAATGCTAATCCTTGTTTCTCATAAGCTTGCCCCGTATCTCTTAACGGTCACGTGACCTTATCACCTCTCATTCACTGTTGTAGTACAGACTGTTGTGCGGTAAAAATTAGTTCGTTATTTAACATGGTGATATATCTTTATATGTTGGAAGAGAATTGCCAAATTTATATTTTCGTGACTATTTGAATTAAATATATTACGCAACAGAGTTGATTTATCTGAAATGCATGTTAATTCTTAAACGAAGTAAAGAGGAGGTTCCTTTACTCTCAAGCACATAGCACGATAGCACGTGATTTAGCGGTAGTGATGACATATTTGTTTATATAACTTTTATCACTGATCTTGTTTTGAACTGGATTAGTCACATATTGCCATTCGAAGGTGTGCTGTGCCGAGTGCGAGGGCTAAATTATTTTACTGATCGATTATTGCGCGTGTACTCATTATATGTATAATGGCAGAGTCTACCGCCAGTTTTTCGCTGTAGCATAGCAAGGGTAAACCTTTACAAAGCGGCGAAAAAAGGATTGTGGTGCATGTGTTTAATGCAATCACACAGAAGAATCCGTCTTTGTTAGTTAGAGAAGTCGAACAGCTGTGCTCTGAAAATACAGGTGTGAGTGTTAGGTCCGTAGGAACATCGCGACCTGAAATTGAGACAACAGGAAAACTTACCACACCAGGCAAAAGCAGGAATAAACAAAAGCGCGTGCTCGGAGAATGCGATAAGTTCGAAAAATTGCTTTGCGTCGTTCTGTGCATAGTCTTTTTCTTTAGAAACGAACTCCCTAACATAAATAACATTTCGTCTGCTGTAAATGAGGATGCAGATTTACCAAATTTCAGCAGATCTATTCTGTATAGATTGCTTATACAACTGGGGTTTGTGAATGAAAAAAAGGGGCAAGAAAAATGTGCCAAGAGACAGAGGCGATATTGCTGAGTGGCGAAGACGTTCTTTAAGGACAATCAGACATTACCAGGATACAAATCGCAAGATATACTACCTTGACGAGACTTGGGTGAATGAAGAACACACGAAAAGTGAAGTATGGCGTAACACGACTTTTAAGACTGAAAGACAAGCATTTTTGCAAGGTATGTGTGCAGGTTTAAAAAATCCCAGTGGAAAAGGCCGAAGCCCTTTCATTATAAACTTGTTTCAGTTTCACTGCTCATTTACTTAGTTCCAACTTGCTCAATTTCATTATAAACTTGTATTTTTGTATGCCTTCATATCCTTATTTATATGATTTTATGTGTCTTCCTGGCAATTATTATGGCGTTTACTGCAGGTTTAAATGTGACGGGAAGGCACCGCCTATGGCGCGAAAGCATTAGCCAATTAGGGTGAGGGGAATGGTAGTAGCACGGGGGCAAGGTTATATGAAACAGGGATTAGTATTTGTTGATTATTAAGAAATAAAAGAGAGAT
The DNA here is from genome assembly GCA_030765055.1 of Mantis religiosa. Classification (NCBI taxonomy): domain Eukaryota; kingdom Metazoa; phylum Arthropoda; class Insecta; order Mantodea; family Mantidae; genus Mantis; species Mantis religiosa. Next base: position 70,003,637 of record CM060947.1, on the reverse strand, counting down.
TATAAATGAAGAAAAGTAAATCGTTAAATGTTTGAGGAAGCATATTGAAAAGTCTGTAATGGTAATCCAGTTTAATATATTTTCATCATGTTACCTGACTACTCTGTTAACATGTCGTTTGTCTGCTGTGTTGATGTTTGCTTTTCCAGGAATATATTTGCATTTGGTTTATTTCGTCGGTTGTGCTTTGCATATGCCATTTTGTACTCGTAGTTCGATTAGAGCTTGTTTCCGACCCTACACGATGATGGAACAATTGCCCGGTGATAGAGCAGTCCTCGCGCTTTCTTTATAAAAGAGAAAATTGGGTCGTGTAAGGGAAATTCCCGCATTCGAGAGCAGGCCGCTGAGGTTTACCTGAATGTGAATCAACACTACACCTTACAGAACATCTACACCTGGTCGATTAATACACTTTATCTGTGCGGTGTAAACGGAAGATCCAGACTTTCAATATTGACCAATCCAATCTACACTAATGTCAGTCTAAACCAATCGCGGTAGACTGTCACTTAGTCTCGCCAAAATGACAATGTCACACATGATTCGCAATCGTTTGGAAACCACATTGTAGGAGAATTCAATTGCAGTTGTTTATGATTTGAAAGGTAAAGGAACAAGAAAACTTAAAAAGAACATAGACGGTTATGGTTAATTATGACGATGCTGATATACAATATATTTAAATATTATTTTATTCTCCCATTTATCTCTCTTCCTTTAAATCCAATGATCATATCGGCGACCATTTTACTTTGGAACTTAATGCCATTTCGGCAATGGTGTTATCTCGTGTACGTTTGTCATTGGATTTCTATAGGTTTTATACATTACATTATACACCCAATTACACTCTCATCCATATTTCTCTGTAGGGAAGGGGATTCATCCCCTTCAGCTGCCGTGGTGCGGACGCTGCGAACCCCTAGCACTCGTGGTACCTCTGACGTTGCTAGAGGAACCTCGGGCCGAAAATTCGAGCCCCTCCCTCATAGGGAGTTGTTCGGATATGGTTGGACTCGAGGGGGCAGTGGTTCTCGATACCCGTGAGAGATCGGGTACGTCTCCCGACGTGGTTGAGGGAAGCCATTAATATTCCTGCGTACTACCCAGCACAGCTAGTAGTAGGTGTGCTAGATCAGCAGTCGGCCCCACTGAGGTCATATCGATAGCCTTGCCATTTTGTAGTTGGCGCGCGTAAGTGGCGTATCTACTTCCATCCCGTCTTGAGTTCACAGGACCAGATGGGGGGGGGGCTTGTTAGTCTCTAGTTCTTGCCCTATGGAAAGCCCCACGGAGGCGCCGGGCGCCCTTTCGGGAACACTTGGTAACTCCCTGGTTGAAGAAGGCCCGGATCCTTGGTCCTACGGGTCCAGGACTAATGGGAGTAGAACCTCTGACATTAACTTCCAACTATGGTGAACATTGGAAATAATCTTGGCTAGAGAAAAATTGCCATTCAGCAACCGGGAGACCTTTCGCATAACAGGCAGGTGCTCTGCCAATAATAGGTATTATTGGAATATGTAAGCTATTTTTATTTCATTTCCTTTTATTGACGTTATTAAACATTTCAAAAAGGTGAATGTCCGATAAATACTGAACTCACATATGCTATTACTTATAATTCTTTCTTCGGAACAGTACTGCTGGAGCTTTTCATATTGTGACTTTGTGGGTTCGTAGAATTAAAAGTCCCAGTTCCAGAAATTCAAAATTTTCTTTATTGCCGTAGAAATACACTTACAGTAGCAGGATTACGTCACATACACAATTACAATCTTCCACGGTTGCCGTCCACAAACAAAAGCGTTCACACAATTCAGTTCTGATTACACTCTCTCATTACGACACTGTTTACCACTGTCCGCTGGCGTGTCACAATCTCATTGATAATTCGAGATTGTTCTGTAACAATCAAGAAATCGAATGTTCTACCACACGTCACCAGATGTTCTAGACGCATAACCTTATCTGTGTCGGCCAGCCTTTTATCTCTGCGCTATGTTTATCTGCTTAGGCAGGCTGTTTATCTCCGTGATACACTATCTCTCTGCACCGAACTTTTAGTGCGCGTCGCCGCGACAATATTCATGCCACCACCTTTCAGTCCTGTTTCGTTGAATATGAATATTAGGACATATGTTTTACTATTTAATGCGAACCATCTAATGACTACTACCCCAGTTGGTAGTTAAGTGGGATATCTTAAACATCTTTTAAATTTGAGTTAATAGAGCAGAGGGAATTACGCATCATGCTTATAGTATTAGCAAAGCTGCCTCTCATTTCTGGGAACTTTGTTATTGAAAAGTATTTTGGTATGTTTTTGTCGGATCTTGATATTTAAAACGTGGCAAGGATTATAAGACTTCCATTAAAGTCTGTCTAGTGAACGGGTGTGCAGTTCGGACTCAAAGGAAACCACCCTCCCGCCCACTAATGACCGTCATAAATCTATCTCCACACTTCAGAAATGGGACACTCGTTGAAGACCACTAGCAACCCTGATTTTCTCGAAGTGACAGTCGCATGTCTACTCCACGTGGACTCTCAGTTGCCAAAGTTCCAACTTCCAGTTGATCTGTTTCATTACGTGCAGCAATTCGTTGTGTGTCACAATGTGGAGAACGTGGGAGGGAAATTCAGTGGTGAATGCAAATGAATTAGTAGATAACTTTCAGTCAAGTGAAAATAATCAAAGTGATGACAATAGTGTAAATAACTGGGCCGAATTATGTTACTGGAAAAGCCTTTAAAAATGTTATAACGGGAACTGTTTCTAAGCAAATTCAAGCGCTTGTTTTGAACACATATAAATATGTGCTGAAAAATAATCTTGGTAAGGGGTCGTGCAATGAACCTGATGATACAGAAATATAGTAAGAAATATTGTGACGAAAGGAATACCAAAGACGCTGATCAAGTGTGAAAACAAAAGGAAACGTTTCTCTAAAGGAGATAATTTCACATGCGATTTAATTCGCCGAGAAATTTATAGATTCTATGCAAAAGGGAGAGCGCCCACCTTAGACGAATTGGTTGCACATTTACAAGAAATTTGTGATTTTCTTTATGGGCACTGCACTTTGCGCGGTCTCCTAAAGGAGCTGGGTTTCAAGTACCACACTTAGAATAAAATAAGGGTTATTATGGAATCCAGTAGAACTGTAGCTTGGCGATATATATATATATATATATATATATATATATATATATATATATATATATATATCAAAACTAAGGAGGTTTCGCAGTAATAGACATAAGAATTTATTTAGACGAAACGTCGGCCGACGTGCACATGAGCTAACTAAACAGACTTTACCTCTATTTTCAATTGCTATTTTGAACGCCTAACAAACATTCTTTGGCTTTTATATCGAAAACTTTATTAGGACTTAGAAAATGATGGGCTACCTTATAATCCTGAAAAATTACCTATTTAACTCACATGGGCAACATATACGATGTCGTAATGCACTTTTATCTGTGGGGGAGCTTGAAAAATAAGGTGTTTGCAACAAATTTCCGTTCATTGGAAGAACTAAAAGAAAACAGGCGAGAAATTCACTCAAATATCGGATATTCAACTCTCGAGTGTGAATGCGAATTTCCTGAGCAGATGCCAGAAATGTATGAATAGAATAGGTTATTTCCACGTATGTTAATTATGAAAACGGGAGGCGGAAACGAGAATATTTCACCGTGGTTTCACCTCTTTCGGCCGTAGACAGAGCCGAGGCGGCCGGTGCGTGAGCCGCCGAGCGGTGGTCCCATTGTAAGGATAATTCTATCGAACCTAGCAAAAATCTCAGTCCAATGCCATTTATCCTACTACCTCGAAAAGCTTGAAAGCTACCGCAACATTATTTTTAAATCCTTATACTCAAAATTATGCTGCATGGCAAATCAGGGCACATTATTATCAGTTGAAAATCTAGGTCAAAATTTATGTTATACTTGCCAACTTTAATAATTATTCTGCTCATACTTTCAGCTCCATCTGTACAATTTCTCCCCATTAGCTACAGCTATTCACGTTTTCTACTCCTTAAAGAATGTAACTAACCTGATGGTAGGCGAATACTGAGATGGTTTCACTCTACCACGTCTTTTTCTTCCTCGTTCTCTTTCACTCCAATTCTTTCTTATGTTTCAGGTGTGTGTGTGTGTGTGTGTGTGTGTGTGTGTGTGTGTGTGTGTGTGTGTGTGTGTGTGTGCTACCGAAATATAACGCAAATGCTAGATCTAAGGTAGAAGTTTTTACCGTGGACATCAGTGGACCATCTAGTTGTATGGGTCGTTCATTGCCTACTCCAGACGAGACAAGCCACTCCACCCAACTTTGCCAAAATGTCGGTGAACGAACAGTGTGTCTCACTCAATTGCATGCTGCTAGCTGGTTAAGTAGTTATGTAGAATCACGATTGTCTACCGAGCGGAATGGCTAAGACGGTTTCTTCTGTGAACAGCATTCGGGAGACCTGGGTTCGATTCCCGTGGCCGAAATACCTGACGTTTTCCCTGACCTAGGGCGTTTTCCCGATTCGCTAGGTGAATGCTGGGTAGGTTAACCTGTAACCGGTATGGTGGGGTCAGGAGGACCCCGGCTAAAATTGTATACCATGCTAAAACTATTTTCCCCGCAGTGTGTCTTTCAGGTGGTACGCTTTGATTGTTCAGCGTTGAGGTTGTGGTGAAAAGAGTGCATACACATCATTAGCATTTTTTTTTCTCCTTAGCGGTGTCAGGATGACCCCACCATACTGATAGCGTAAGTATATCATATCGTTTCAGGAGGAAATGTCAACAACTTACGCAAACAAAATGGATTATATTGCATCGAACTTTTTAATGAACTAAGGAAGAGGGGCCTTACTTATGCGGGAACCTTAAAGAAAAACAAGAAAGAAATTCCAAAAGAGCTTTTGCCATCCAAAGCCAGGAAACCTGGATCTTCATCGTTTGGGTTTGGAGACAGTTCAAGATTGGTTTCCTATGTACCAAAACCTAAAAAGGGCAGTAATTTTGGTATCTTCGATACACTATAGTGCTTCAGTGAACCAGGAAACAAAGAAACCTGAGATAATTGAGTTCTACAGTGCCACAAAAGGAGAAATAGATGCACTTGATGAAAAATGCACTGTTTATGCTGTAGAAGGTGGCCTCTTGCTATTTTCTACACAATGTTGAACATTTTCATGCTGAATGCATTTGTGGGTTCGTGAAATGAAAAGTCCAATTACACAAACTCAAGAATGTTCTTTATTTCCACCGACTTACAGTTGAACACTTGCCGATTACACAGAATTACGTAATGCACACAATTACAATTCACCAGTTCGTCCGTTGCAGTCCCACTGTACGCTCACAATTACGTAAATTCTTCCGTTGCACGCACACAGTCTTCTCGTTCACTAACACGGCGCTACTTCACTGCTTGCCAAGCACTGACTCAGTCTTCTCGTCCGTACACTAGCACTGCACTCTTACGCCAAGAACTGACTGACTTTCCTCCAGCCCGACGTGTTGCTTATATAGGGTCAGCTGGCCAATCTAGAATGTTCTGGATTAGCTGAAATATCCCGTAAGTTCGAGAATCCAGGTGGAGGGGAAAAAGACGGCACAGTGGCCCGCGATCCCTCTCCTAATCATTCCTTCAGTTAGTGACTTAAATTAATGGGTGGATGTGTACGAACGCCTCCATCTCCTGCTGCCGCTGCCAGCCGGGCCTATAGGGAGTTCCGACGTTTGGGTGACAATATTTATTATTAATGGAAAACTATAAAAATCACGCTTCGGGTTCACCAAGTATCTGGCATGGCAGCTATTGAACCACTTCTACAGAGAAGGATGAGTATTCCACACCACCCTCGAGGGTTAAGAAATAACATTGCCAGGATGCCCAAATGCGAAATCCGCAAGCAATTAGGAGTCATAACAAAACGGGCTAGATGTGCCAAGTGTCCTGGAACAAAAGATAGGAAAACAAAAGCGTGTTGTATAACTTGCAGTACACCAATATGTAGCGAATGCACAAGAAGTATTTGTGAGGATTGCTTATAAACACCTGCTGTGGTTTTGTCCAGTTGCTATATCCATTTCATTTTAAATACTTTTATTAGTTACTATTCATCTTTAATTTCATTCTTCAAACTTTGTTTCCAGAGTAAAGCATGTAATTTGATTCAAAATAGCTGATTCTTAAAACTATCATCATTCGACTTATGAATATTACATATATGGTAAAAAAGATCCTGCAGACATGCATGCAGAGGCTTACAATGTAGTTTATGCCTAATTAATCTCTAAATATAACTCAATATTACATTTATGTTTAGTATATTACCATTTATCGTACCTCATCATCCATAATTGTCAAAAATGAAATGGGGTCCTCCTGACCCCACCATACCAGTTGTCCTACAAAAACTGCACCATATCGGTTACGGGTTAATTACATCCCCGAATTTCCTCTCCCTCAATTTCATCTCCATTATCATTTCCTATCTCTCCTCTGGTGGTCTTCAGGGTAGAAGTTTCGTCAAGTGTCTCGGCGGTGCAGGGCGGGAGATAAGCTCTGAGTGAAACTTCCCCCTCTTGTAGGACAGTCTCCAAGCGCAGTCTGGTGGGACAATTTCCAGACCGCATTCGGGTGAGCTGCCTGTTGGGCGGGGAGTTTCCAACTGGTAAAATGTAGGGACCCTGCCCTCTGCGGTCTGTCTCCTCTTACTGTATCCTTCTTCCCAGCGATGCCTCACTTGGGGAATATTTTTTGTTGTAATTTACCTTCTCCAACGTTTAGTCACATGGGACGGTGAATGAATTGGGTGAAATGATGCTCAAATAAGTCCAGGATCCATGGAGCTTAGAGTTATCCAACACTCGTCTTGAAGGATAAGGGAAAACCCCGGTAAAAAACCTTATCCAGGTGACTCACCCTGACCGAGATTCCAGCTCGGGACCTCTTGAACGTGAGGCACACATGCTACCATCTACGCTACCGAGACGGGCACTTGGGGAATAGGTACAATAAACCATCAACTGGAACTCCGTGCCGAGTTTCCTTCGTATCTACCGTAAACCAAACCAATCCACGTTTGTTGGATCTTTATTGCAGATTACCGATTTATAGGCTTATATTACGATCTGTAGTTAAAAGCTGAAGTTTGCTAACATGTAGTATTGTTAGCTGTCGTATAAACGGAAGCGCTTGGTAGTCGCAGGTTAGTAAACGGTGTTTGTTAATTTAGTACGCTTGGCATCATTTTCGTACGTGAGTTTAAGCCATGTAGATGGAAGCTTTGTGACATTAAATCTTCCAAGTTACCTTTCTCGAACCACTTATGTCTACATTAAAATCTAAAACTTATATTAAATGTGTATGGGTAGTAGAGAAGGCTGAAGTCTGTCTTGATTCTAACATACGCACGCTAATACCCATTGCAATACTGTTAATGAAAGGGAGGGGGGGAATTAAAAAAAAAAGACAGTAGGAGTGGAAATTGTTTTCTTGTTGTATAAGTGGTATTGAGGTATGGCTATGCATATTGGATTTAAGAACCCTCTCGGCAAGTATGAGGGTTTAAAAAAAGAGACCATAAGCCCGGCAAGAAGTTGTGAATCCTCCTAAAAAATTACTACAGAACATAACTTGATAGAAAATAAAGCCAGTTTTTGGTAACCTGAATATTTTTCCAATTTCTCCATTCCTCTACTTGAATTTATTGTTTCGAGATCTTATTTCTGTGAAAGCAAAATTTTCATAAGCAAAGAATAATACAAATAAATCTAAAATTAATTCATATTTTAAAAGTGATGGGTCAGTAAATTTTTTGAAATAAAATTTTTATAAAAAAGGAACAATTTTAACAAAGATTTGCGCACAGTACAAGGTCATTGGCAAACATTTTAAATAACAAGTGTGTTAAACAACATTTCAGTACGCTATAAATTATGAAGTGTTCGTTTAAGAAATAGAAAATTGAACTAGTTTCTTGATTTATTAAGAGCTATACCATGGTTCCATTTCAAGTTATAACATTTACCCCTCTCATGCCCGATGTCACCAACAGATGTTAAAATCGACGTTAACAAATGTAACGTAACATTTGTCACAGCTAAACAAAGCTGTTAAATTTCTGCATTTCACCAACCTGTTTTCTGAAAATGTTAACAAGCACGTGTTAACGCCAAGAGGCTTTCAAATATTACAGCTATAGAAGGCTATGGATGAGTCGTATTATTTTCTGAATATACTGCGATGCGCTTTTGTTTTCATTTTCGTCAGCACACAGCTGAAAAAAATGGCGGGTGAAAAAATCTTAAGAGATGCCGTGGGACAAATTTCTCTTCGATGTAGAAAGAATTGTTAATTGAATTGGTGACGAAGTGTAAGGCTATCGCGGAAAATAAGAGGACGGATGCGGTGAATGTAAAAGAGAAAGATGTCATGTGGGAAAAGATTGGAAACGAATTTAATTCAAATGCATGTGTCTCTACTAGAAGCACGAAACAACTTCGTCAGTATTATGTAAATTTAAAACGAGATGCGAAGATGGCCAAGTGACGAGTAACTTGAACGTTTCAAGACGGGAGGTGGATATTGTATTATCCACATAATTCAGTGAATTATAAAATCGCAAGGTTATTAATACTTGAAACAAAGGCGATATCGGCATATTCCTTTCGATGCATGTTCTAACCTATCTTGTACTTCCGCAGTAACCTTCATAGCAACATGTTTCGACAGTCTATACCTCCGTAAAAAATTTTCTTTGGATAGTTCCTCAAAATCATTTCTCCTCATAGGCCGTACTCTATTACGAATGCCATTTAGACGTCTTAAATATAGCAAATCGACATCAAAAGCTGCGTTCACGCCCGCCATCTTGACTATTTACAATTGTTAAGGACTTTACAACAGAAATATGGTATGTTAGTTTAACAAGAGATTTAATACGAGTGTTACGCTAACACTTGTTGGTGAAATGCAATTTTTGTTATAACTATTGCTAAACTCGTGTTAAGTCTTAACATCTGTTGGTGAAATCGGACATCAGTCTACTTTGCTCTCTGGTGTGTCCCTGCCTGCTATGAGAATAAACAAGTCGGTACTTATCTTTATTTATCTTTGAAATTTATTACCCATATTTCATAATCTTTGTTTACATGTTATTACTTTATACAGATTTTTATTTCATTTTATCCTCTTTTAAAAGATGTGGTAGATCGATGTACTATGCCCCCCTCTAAACCTGGTCACAGAATGATTCATGTCATATAGCGGTGCAAGTTGCAATTCCGTAAAAGAATGCAAAAATCTCTTTACATTACTAAATTTAGAATATTTAAGATCTGAATTTATAACTACGTAGTTGCCAGTTGTGGATAAAAGGCTACATTAGAGTCATAACACTTTCTCATTTTACTGTCAGCAAGGAAATGTATGCTTATCGGTCCAATACGTCAGGTAATAAGAAATGCAATGCAGGGGAGATGGTAACGTTTCATTTACGAACATATGAAAATGTCATATAGGAATGCTGAATTATTTCATGATTTATTTCCTATAATGTATAATAAATACTAAGGCTGCATAAAAATATTGTATCCAACTCATGGATATTTTTTTTTTAATTTAGGTCCTCCAACGTTAAGTCATATCGGACGATGAATGGAATGGGTGAAATGATGCTGAAATGAGCCCAGGGCCCATAGAGCTTAGAATTACCCGACATTCGTCTTTCAGGATAGGGGAAAACCCCGGAAAATACCTTATCCAGGTAATTCACCCCGACCGAGAATCGAACTCGGGACTTTTTGAACGTGAGGCATACACGCTACCACCAAGCTGCCAATGCGGGCTCATGGATAATCTTAATATGACACTACTGGAAATTGCCCTGTGGTCGTTCACATGACAATATCCACTGTACTATAATTTTCAGGATTATTCAGGCTGGCCACGTAGCTCAGTCAGTAGGGCACCTGCCTGCTGTGCTACTGGTCAAGGGTTCGATTACCGGCTGGAGGTGAGGATTTTTCTCCAACCAAGATGAATGCCCATCTTACCTAGAGTCTGGAAGAATGAATGTGAGTGTGAATGTGCGCGTGGTCTAATAATAAAACCCAACGATTACGAGCTAACACCTTCGGCCGCCGATATGACCATTGCAGTTAAAGATGGTGTATAAATGGAACCAACAAAAAATTACTCACTTGTTGCATAAAATACTGGTATATATCAATAGAATCTTATCTTTTCTTCCTTGCTCTTCTTTCCACTTTTCCTTCTCTTCTCTCTCCTGTTACCCTTTTCCTCTCACCCATTTTCATTTCCATCTCTGCCTTCCTCTTCCCCATCTCTCCTATCTCCTCTATCTCCGTTTCTCTCTCTGCGAAGCATACGTTCATGTAGAGAGGGTTTTTTTTTGGCCGGAGGGGATTCCCTTATGCCCCCAAGTGATGCATCCCCGGGAGGAAGGATGAGGTGAGACGACACAGAGGGTTGCCGTTCCAAGGAGCCACTACAGTGCAGAGGGCAGGGTTCCTACATTTTACTTATATGGAAACCTCTCCGGCTGGTCAGGACAACGACATTCCCCTGTATACTGTGTTTTCAGAGACAGCTTTGCAGAGAGGTCTACCCGAAAATTCAAAGACTCCAGCCACTATCAGCCCGGGAGCGATGGAAAACTCCGGTTTCTTTCCTTGGGTCTAAAAAGCGCCCCCCCCCCCCCATCGACAAAATCGTCAAGACGGGTGGAAGTGGATACGCCACTTACGTGCGTCTACTCCGCAGGGAAGACTACCGAAGAACCTCGGTAGGGCCGCCTGGTGATCTAGCACAGCTTCTACTAGCTCTGCAGGGACTTATTAGACAACCCTCTGCCCCCTCCGGGCGGCCGAAGACTGGCCGGAGGTACCCGATCTCCGGCGGGTAACGGGAACACACTGCCCCCTTGAGTCCAACCCAATCCGAACAACTCCCATTCAGGGAGGGGCTCGAATGTTCGGCCCGAGGTTCCTCTAGTAAGGTCAGAGGTACCACGAGTGCTAGGGTTCGCAACGCTCGGACCACAGCAACTGAAGGGGACGGATCCCCTCCCCTACGGGATGTTTCAGAGACACGTTACGTTAACGCCAGGGGTTCTACTCCCATTAGTCCTGGACCCGTAGGACCAAGGACCCGGGCCTCCTTCGACCAGGGAGTTACCGAGCTGTCCCAAAAGGGCGCCCGGCGCATCCGTGGGGCTTTCCATAGGGAAAGACCTAGAGACTAACAAGCCCCATTTGGTCCTGTGGACTCAAGACGGGATGGAAGTGGGTACGCCACTTACGCGCGCCAACACCAAAATGGGAAGGCTACAGATATGACCTCGGTAGGGCCACCTGGTGATCTAGCACACCTTCTACTAGCTATGCAGGCTAGTATGCGGGAATATTAATGGCTTTCCTCAACCCCGTCCGGAGACGTACCCGATCTCCCACGGGTATTGTGAACCGCTGCCCCCTCGAGTCCAACCCAATCCAAACAACTCCCATTCAGGGAGAGGCTCGAATGTTTGGCCCGAGGTTCCTCTAGTAACGTCAGAGGTACCACGAGTGCTAGGGGGGTGTGTGAGTGTGTAGTGTTTTAGGGCCCTTCGACAACAAGGTCATGTCCGCAGCGCCCTCACCACGGCAGCTGAAGGGGACGGATCCCTCTCCTACGGGATGTGTTTCAGAGACAGTCCCAATATTCGGTTCGGAGACCGGCAACCGACCTACCGGAGTAGGAAGTGGTTTACTCAGAGCATATCATCCTGCTATGCACCACTAAGACACCCGCCGGCACTTCTACCCTCATAGAGACCACCAGATGAGAGAAAATATGAAATGATAATGGAGATTAAATGGAGGAACAGGAAATTCGGGGGATGTAATTAATCTACCCAGCAAAATCTAGCGACCCAGGAAAACCCCCCAAAACCCATGGGTCATGTAGGTTGGCCACGGGAATCAAACCCGGGCCTCCCGAATGCGGACCGCAAACGAAGCCTCCTGGGCCATCACGCTTGGTTCATGTAAAGTTTAGAAATTTTATAATGTAACTCTTTTCTGTAGTTGTTTTATTTAAACTAAAACTATTACTTTTTAACATCACATAAATGTGTACTTGCTAAGCAGTCATGAATCAGCTGTGCATCGGTGGTGCTGATTTGCGAATACGAATAAACAGTAATGAGAAAATGCTACAAACGTCTTAAGTGTTCATTTTGTAGAAATGTTGTTAATAACAAAGATTGTCAGATATATTATGTTTACAAATTAACAGACTATAATAAACGAGTTGTACATGTGGATTTTTTAACTTTGTGCTGTAGCAACCCTCCTTATTGGAAATTAATATAACTTAGTGTGTGTAAATAAAGTACGAGGGCTGTTCAATAAAGAATGATCACAACTTGTTTTGACAACGTACCTTTACCCATCCTCATAATTTTGACGATCCTTCTCAAAATAGTCTCCCTTGAATGAGATGCACTTGCCCCAGCGTTTCTGCCAGTCTTCAAAGACACGCTGGAAAACATTTTTGAGAGATCCTTCAAAATCGCCTCCACAGCCTTCACCACTGCTTCTGATGAAGGATAATTCCTCCAACGAAGGCGTTTCTTCAAGTTAGCGAATAGAAAAAATCTGGACTATAGGGAGGGTGAGGGATGCACTTCGTTGATTTTTGCAGGATATCCAACAACAACATTGGCAATATGCGGCCGCGCATTATCGTGGTGCAGCATCCAGCCTGCTTCACGGAAATCTGGTCTTTTGGGCCTGATATGGACTTGCAATGTTTTCAGGACATCCCTGTAGTATTGTTCAGTTACTGATGTGTGTGCAGGTACAACATGCTGAAAAACCATTCCATGAATATCAAAGAATGAGATGACCATAACTTTCCAAGCAGAAGCAACCACTTTTGCTTTTTGGGGGCTTGGTGATGAAGGAAATTTCCACACTGAGCTTTGCTGTTTGCTCTCAGGATCAAAATGATGTAGCCAAGTTTCATCAGCAGCGATTACGTTTGAAAGAACTCCGGAACTTCCTCTAACATCAACTTTAACTGCATGTGAATGTCCTTTTGTTCGAGAATCAACAGTCTTGGAACCCATCACGCACAAATACGTCTCATGTGTAATTTTTTCTGTCACGAAGGTGTGGGTGGCACCCAATGAAATGTTCAGTATTTCAGAAAGTGATCTTAAGGTAATTCGTCGATCTTCTCTCACAATGGCAGCAGCAGTGTTGATGTTTTCTTCTGTATGAGCAGTAACTGGAGCACCGGATTCACCTTCCTTTGAAATTGATTGTCTCCCCTCTTTAAACATTTTAAACCCCTTTCGAGCTCTGCTATAGGGAAGAACGGACTCTCCATAGGCCTCCTGTAATATTGTATAGGCCTCAACTGAAGATTTATTAAGACGAATGCAGAATTTCAAAGCCGCATATTGCTTCGATTGCAGCGGTAGGCGATACTGAACATGACTGAACTTGCCTGGTTCTCACAGGCGGGAACCAGGAGTACCAACAATGACACTAGTACGGCGTTTTTTGTTTCACATTAAGCTAACAGAATATAATAAGGTTGAATTTTAGTGCGAAAAATTATGGCCGTAAAAAATATGATTATTCTTTATTGAACAGCCCTCGTACTACAATTTTTATATATATTTGAACCGTACAATACTCGTATGCACAGAGACCTGGAAATTTCACAAAAATAAGTAAATACAGCAGAAAGGTAGATATATAAAATTGTTTGTATGGAAATATTGGGCGAGTTTAGCGATTTTCCGGTCGCAAATTAACCGTGAATTTTCGAAAGCATGTCTACATTTGGAAACTTCGCCTCTATTTCGGAAAATATATTTCGAAACTCCTATGCAAACTACTCGTTCAAAAAAGTAATGAAAAAGGAACATGAATGTAGGTTAGTATTTTTGTGTACTTTCTCCTCCTAGCTATATATAGTGGTATGGGAAGAATAATATAGTTATCGTCAATTTGGCATGTGAAAAATTCTTTGGACTTCATGGCTCTCACCTCATTAAGTACCGGAAACAAGTAATTAGTCAACCTGCCCTGTCAATGAGGATACTCGGTTCTTATTGCAAATAGGGAAACTAGCACGTATTTGTTTTACAGAAGTTGCCATTTAGAAGTGAACAGAAACGTTTTATACGAGTGCCTGTTTATTGCTTGTCCCTCCCTACCTCCCTCCCTCCCTCCCTCCCTCCATCCCTCCCTCTCTCTCTCTCTCTCTCTCTCTCTCTCTCTCTCTCTCTCTCTCTCTCTCTCTCTCTCTCTCTCTCTCTCTCTCTCTCTCTCTCTCTCTCTTTGCGAATCTTTGGCAATGCTACTAGTGAGGTTAAAGTTTAAATACTGCGCCAAAAGGGGATAAAATGGAGATTGTTTTAGATGTTTAAAATTTATGAATCAAGAAGCAGAGGAAGCTGAGGGCAGAGTACCGGAAGAATACAGGAAGAAATTGCTTAAGATTTTAGACATGGCTCTAGAAAGTGTGCCAAAGGATGGTTCCATTACATAAAAATGTAAACAGCTAATTGAAAACAAAATCTGTTCACTGCAGTGTATACTAAGTGCAACAGAAAGTTGAGCAGTCTTATGGAGGAAAATTGGATAAGGTATTGCTGAACGTTTTGGATTGGAGTACGTTACGGAGGATTCGGCACCGAAACCTGTGCTTTATTGCACCTAATCCCAAGTGAAGCATTCCTGGGGGAAGGATGAGGCGAGAGGAGACAAAGGGCAGCCGTCCCAAGGAGGCATGGTAGTGCAGAGGGCCGGGTCCCTACACTTTACCAGTTGGAAACTCCTCGGCAGCCCACCCTACTGTGTTCCAGAAACGGCCCCACCAGACCGGGTTTGGAGACCGTCCTACCAGAGGGGGGATTTTTTCCCAGAGAATATCATCCTGACATGCACCTCCGACACTTCTACCTTGACAGAGATCGCCAGATGAGAGATGATATGAAGCGATAATGGAGATGAGATGCAGGTACGGGAAATTCGTGGGATGTAGTTAACCTATCCAGCATTCGCTCGGCGATCCGGCAAAACACCTGAGCAAGACCATGGGTCAGGCAGGTCGGACACGGGAATCGAACCGGAGTCTCTCGAATGCGAGCCAAAGTTGAAATCACCTAAGCCATCTCTGAGGATTTAATCCTGTATCTTGTATATGTGTATGTGTAGTGTTTAACGCCCGCTTTTACTACCCATGGCACAACAGGCGATGACACTGATGATACATGAGATGAAGATGGAGCACCGGTGGAATGAGATGGCGGGGGAAACCGGAGATCCCGGAGAAAACCCGCCCCAGCGCCGTGTTGTCCACCACAAATCTCACTTTGCGGTCACCTGGGATCGAACCCGGGCCACCTTGGTGAGAGCCAAGCGGTCTAAACAGTAGGCCACGGCGCGGCCCTCTGTATCTTGTAGAAGAGCATGCTCAGTAGAAGGATTTAAGTGAAAATAAATGAAAATTAAATGTTAAAATACATTGAGGGATATGCAAATTTTTGTTCTCAGCCGTTAAGACTATGATCTTTCTCAAATATCCAGTCCGAGTGGTTCTGCACGATGATAAAATATATTTTAGTAATCACGATTTAATTATAAGTGGCAGGAGAACACTAGAACAAGATGTTGTGGTAACTTCTGTGATTCCATTCTAGAGTGCTACTGATTCAGAAACTTGCGTGTCTTAAATTTTGTTTTGTTATTCTAATTTTGCATAATATAAAGGTTTGCTTTTTTGTTTATGGTATAGCTGTATTAGTTTGTTCTATATTTTCTTCATGTTGCTTCAACTTACAGTTAAAAATAAATTAAACATTTAATTTGTGGAGTTTTATATCACTTTTAACTCTTTCCGATGTAATTTTAATTTTTCATTAATGGTATTTCATAATAAAACTTGCCCGCCTGGGTAACGTAGATGGTAGCGTGTCTGCCTCACGTTCAAGAGGTCCCGAGTTCGAATCTCGGTCAGGGTGAGTTACCTGGTTAAGGTTTTTTCCGGGGTCTTCCCTTATCTTGAAAGACGAATGTCCTGGGCTCATTTGAGCAACACTTCACCAATTCCATTCATCGTCGACATGACTTAACGTTGGAGGACGTAAATTACAAAATAATAATAATAATAATAATAATAATAATAATAATAATAATAATAATAATAATAATAATAATAATAATAATAATAATAATAATAATAATAATAATAATAATAATAATAATAATAATAATAATAATAATAATAATAATAATAAATAATAAATAATAATAATAATAATAATAATAATAATAATAATAATAATAATAATAATAATAATAATAATAATAATAATAATAATAATAATAATAATAATAATAATAATAATAATAATAATAATAAACTTGCGGAAACGTAGAGTCAGAATGAAAAATTCAATGCCATAGCCAAGATTTGAACCACGGATATTCTGGTTTCCGTCCAGCCGCTCTAGCATTGAGCTACTATGGCCAACGCGCCGATATGACACTAAATTCTCCAACTGACTCGTGTTTCTC
Organism: Mantis religiosa; assembly: GCA_030765055.1. Taxonomy (NCBI): domain Eukaryota; kingdom Metazoa; phylum Arthropoda; class Insecta; order Mantodea; family Mantidae; genus Mantis; species Mantis religiosa. Next base: position 69,987,014 of record CM060947.1, on the reverse strand, counting down.
CCGGTAAACCACTTAGGAGTTCTGATAAACACATGAGACAACTATCTTAATGGCGAGTTACAACATGTAAGTACTTTAAGGCCCGGGCTTTATAGTTAACCAATATTAGGTTAATTAATGGAAATTAATTGTTCTTTCACACTGGCCGTGTGTAGGCTAAAGTATGGAAAGATAGAGTCAGACTCAAAAATTCAATGCCATAGCCAGGAATTTGAACCACGGATATTCTGGTTTCCGTCCAGCCGCTCTACCATTGAGCTACTATGGCCAACGCGCCGATATGACACTAAATTCTCCAACTGACTCGTAATTTCCCGGTTTAATTGACCTAATAGTGGTTAACTATGAAGCCCGGGCCTTAAAGTACTTACATGTTGTAAGTCGCCATTAAGGTAGTTGTCTCATGTGTTTATGAGAACTCCTAAGTGGTTTACCGGAAAAAACACGAGTCAGTTGGAGAATTTAGTGTCATATCGGCGGGTTGGCCATAGTAGCTCAATGGTAGAGCGGCTGGACGGAAACCAGAATATCCGTGGTTCAAATCCCGGCAATGACATTGCATTTTTCAGTCTGACTCTACGTTTCCGCAATTTAGCCTACACACGGCCAGTGTGAAAGAACAATTAATTTCCAATAATAAACTTGTTTATCGAAATTAACTCAATATTTGCTCTTCCCCCAAAATGCTATAATTTTGCTGCTAATCAAAGTGGAAAATTTCTGATTTCAAAATGATGAAAAATGGCCATAGTGATAGTTATAAAAGATATGGCAGATCTTAAAAGATGAGGAAGTAGGGAATTTAAAATTCGGGAATGCCAGGAATGAATTGGTGGGGGTAAACGGGGAGTAGGAGTTGGGCCGCTCGGTACGGCCGGCATACTTGACTCGGAACGGCACAGTTGGCGAACAAGATCCTGTTCTGCTACTGCCAGAGTGATAGCAGACAGCGTGCAGTCAGGTCATTGAGTTCTGTGTGACGTAGCTTGTTTAGTGCATGTTGTGTTTAAATGTATCTCACGTGAGTGTTGGAAAGAGTGAATTTCTGTGAACATTGCGATGTTTTAAGAGGATCCACTGCGTGTAATCGTTCTGCTGACGGTAAGCTTCTTGAAAGTGTTTCAATCAGCTGGTTGTCATGCCTTTGTTTTGGTTTAAGGCAAAGACCTTGACGGATTGTTTTCATTCCTTTACTCCCTCTCTATGCCGCAATAGTGCTGTTGCAAAATCCAATTCTCATTTTCCTAGAATCACATGCAAACACCTGTGATCAACTTGTTATTATGTTATTAAACTCTAATTATAATATGAGGTTTTGGTTAAATTTCTAGATTTCCGTAACGTCAATAAGCCACAATATATTAGTTTTAAGGTAAATATATGGGTTGTTATTTCACGCATGTCAGGAATCCTAAAAAATAAAGGTTAAATGCGCCGCGAAAACCACAAGTGCGGTCAGGAATCTTCAACTTTCATTCGTCTTTTGCCAACTTTTGCTTGTTTTGCTTAATTGATGTTTTCGTAAGATACTCGAATTGTAGGATATTAAAGATCATGTTCTCGAAATAACTACAAGCTAATATCACTTATTAACTTTTTACTTAACACAACCTTTAAAAGAAAAGTTTTAAACCTAAATTGCCAAATAAGATTTGAAATCATTAGTTTGGAATCACTGATTAAATCCTCTAATTTTTATTAGGTCATAATATAAATTTTGTGCTCCAAAATATTCTCTCCAACCCAAATCAATGTATTGCTTTGGACTCATTGAACCAAAATGCCACCTCCCATCTCTATTTTTGTTTTTGCAGCAATTACACAGGCATAATAATATTGGCATTAAGATTCTGTGCTAGCGATCCAGTAAACAGATTCGAATACACAAATATGAAGTAAATTTTCTGTTTTATAAATCCTTTGTAATCTTTGGCGCAACAAAATTCATAAAAATGCTAAAGAAAAGAAAATGCAACTTCCACTGTGACCATGGATTAGCATGCTATCCCCCAAGTTCCGGGGTCGATTCCCGGTTTGAGATAGGAAGTTTTCTTTAACTGGAATTATTCTCAATTGAGAAAGAGACAACGAGAAGTAAATTTTGCGATGTAACATAACAGTAAACATGTGAACATGTTTCTTTTAATTTTTTTTTCGTGTGGATTTCCCTTCCAAATATTACATTTCACCGAAATGACTTAAACCAAAATTTAATATTCTGCCTAGGCATTTCTTATGCTATGAATGTAGAACAACTTGAATTCTAAAGTTTTCTCTAGTTTTCTTGCTTTGGAAAGAAAAAAACTGTTATAGAAGTGTACCATAAGGAGAATTGTAAAAATTGTGCCTTCATCAACCCTATTTTAATAATATAAAATCTTAAAGTGAAAGGTTATTAATAAACATATATACCTACAAATGTGCATTCTATGAAAATAAATGTTTGATAAAAGTTATTTTGATATTGACACAAAATACGGATAGTGAGTCCACTAATTGGCATCGCAGCTTTGCTTTAAGGTTTCCTTTAGGCAACATATGAAAGTGCATCCTGTATACAGAGGCCGACATAAGTGTTCGAACGTAAACATATTTATTACTTATACTATTTTAAAGCTACGCAGAGTAAGCATACGTAAATACAACTGGTACAAAATAAACTTTAGTCTTCCATTAAACATATAAACTCATAAATAGCAACTGAAACTAATTTGCACTACAAGGAGAAATAAAATGGCTACTTTACATCTGGACATAGGTATTCGAACAGAGAACAGCTAGTATTTAGCTTTTTGCCCGCCTCGGTAGCGTGGTGGTAGAGTATCTGCCGCAGGTTCAAGAGGTCCCGAGTTCGAATCTCGGTCAGGGTGAGTTACCTGAATAAGGTCTTTTCCGGGGTTTTCCATTATTCTGAAAGACGAATGTCGGGTAACTCTAAGCTCTATGGACCCTGGGCTCATTTGAGCATCATTTCACCCATTCCATTCATCGTCCGATATGACTTGACGATGGAGGACGTAAAATTACAAAAAAGAAAAAAAATCATCCCCTTTCTTTTAATTACTGCTGATTATCTTTTGGGCATTGTCTGTATGTGTTGCTTAGTGACTGTAGAGTCCATATTTCACCACTCTGTTTGAAGAAGTTCTTTCAGATGGTCCTTGCTTCTGATGTGATGCTTCCTTACACGCTCCTCGAGTTCCCCCCAGATGTTCTCTATAGGATTTAAATCTGGAGATTGGGGCGGGGTCTTCAAAGTGTGAAGTGCTGTACACCATCCAAAGCCTTACAATTTCAGCAGCATGCTTCGGGTCATTGTGCTGCTGGAAGTAATAATCATGCCCTAATCCCAGCTTCTCTGAACTCTTTTTGGGATTGTTTTCCAGAATCCTCTTGTATTCAAATTTGACCATGATCCCATCTATGAACACCAGTTCCCCAAAGCCAGATGAAGCTATACAGCCCCATACCATCACACTACTGCCACCATGTTTCACTGTAGCTACCATGTTCTTAGGTTCACTTTCTGTATTTGGCAGTCTCCACATTTTAAGACGTCCATCACTCTTGTATAAGGAGAATTTGCTCTCGTCCAACCAGAGAACCTTATCCCAGATTTCTGTTGGTTTCACCACATACTGTTTAGCAAATTCTATATACACCCTTTTTCTTATTCACCTTATTAACATATGGTTTCTTCCTAGGAACGCGGGCATTATACCCAGTACTATTTAAAACCCGTTCAACTGTTCTGGTGTGAACCACAGTGCCAGAATATTGCTCAAGGCGTCCTCTAATCTCAGATGCAGTGACTCTCGGATTCTGCTTCACCATTTTTATTATTTGCCTCCTGTCTCTGGTGGTGAGTTTAGAAGGAGTGCCATTTCTAGGTTTATTTACAACAGTATTTGTCTGTTTGATGCGTTGAATTACGCAGAACACTGTAGTTTTGCTTCTATTAACGGTTTTGGCAATTTCAGAGAGAGAGATTTGTTTTGTTTGTACATATTTATCACGGCATTCCTCTTTGCCACCGTTGTCTCCTTGCCTTTACGTCCCGTATTACCTGTGAGTTCACAAGCGGCTGAATAACTGAGCACACCGTCTCGAGGCATAACAAACACAACTATGTGGCAGGGGCGTGTAGGGTACGTCCAACCACCTTTCTCTCTGTTCGATTGGGTACGTTCGAATACTTACGTCCTCCAATAAGAGGGACAATAGAATAAATACAGTACAAATTGTGTAATAAATACATGCAAAGTAATATTTTAAATATTGTTTCCGACACACAAAAGGTTAATGTTTACATATTTAACAATTCAGTGCTGCCAAATAAATATTACAGTATTTATAGCAGGTGCAATATTACATATATTATTCGAATACTTCTGTCGGCCTCTGTATCAAGGGATGTCCATCTTTTGCACTATTAAGACGATTTTGAAGAAGGTATGCTGGCACCATATAAAGATGGTTGCAGTGTCATCGACTGTTACAAAATGAAAGTCATTTTGTACAGTACACTTGTAGAGCATTCATAATTTCTAATTCTACGACACTATATTTAAATAAAGGAGCCGCCAAAGGGGGGAAATAAGTCTCAACTTGTACTCTAAAATTACTTTTTATATCCATTTGGATTCGTTTTCATATCTACTCTACAGTTTACTCTAGCAAAACTTTATTTTTCTTATATTTCTTGTGAATCATAAGAAATTCTCCGAAAGTAGCTGCATTTAGGTAATATTAATGTAATATAATTTATGTACCTAGTAAAAATTAACATTCGACTGCTTGAAAAACAATGTTGCCTATGATAATTATGTTAGCCATATCATTACTAATTTACATACTTGTTTCAAACACTTCATAAGAAACAAAAAAGCATCACGTAATACATTTTAATATGGCCTTGCTTTAAAACATGGGAAAATGCAAAAGGACATTAGTAAAATATAACAATTTGTTATTTCCACAGGGAGTTTTCAAAAAAACACTTAAGGATATCTCAGTTTTTTTAAAGAAAGGACATTTGAAAAGCTTTATATGTAGTTTTAATCAAAACTATTGCAATTTTCAGAAAACAAAGTAAAGGGGAGGCGAAGAGAAAGAAAGTGAAAAGCATAACAAAAATTTTCCTCGTAAAGGGATACTTGAGGTGGGGAAGTTTCTCCGAAATATTATCCGTGCAACCTTACAACGTGTATAACGTAGGTATAAAACTTGATAGGTGGTTATTGTGTTCGATATTTGGTCTCTTTAGACTCACGTGTGCGCTCTTTCACCCTTAAAAGATAAAGACCATAAAATCAAAGTATTCCACTAGCGATGCATGACCCAGTGTTACTGCGTTTGAAACTGTGGCAGAGGAAGTATTATAATTGACTCGAAAATTTCTCCGGAAATGCGCTTTCTGGAGTATTTAAAAATCTAGTTTGGAGAGACGGACAGAAATTATCTTAAAAAGGGCTAATTAAAACTATAATTGCTGGCACTTACACACACCTATTAGAATACACATTTGCTTACTTTGCTATTATTTTTCGTAACCTTTTATATTCGTGGGGTCACATTTTGAGGTTAAAACAATCCCTCCTTTTTTGTTCCATTTATACTCCGCCTTTAACTCCAATGGTCGAATCAGCGGCCGTTCTCCTTCGTTCCGAGTTCGAGTCTCGGTCGTGTGAGTTATCTGGATAAATTTCCGAGAGATGAATTACGGATAACTCTAAGCTCTATCGATCCTGGGCTCATCTGAGCATCATTTCAACCATTTCGTTCATTCATCTTTCTATGTGACTAAACGTCGAGGACGTTAGTTAAAAAAAGTACAAGTATATAACTAACGAATATCCAATCTTTTATAGAAATAATCTGTAGAAGAAATAAATTAAGTGACAGTAGGTGGAGGGGGACTTGGGATGTAAAATATCAGATATTTTTTTTTTTTTTTTAAGTCGTGTTCTATATTTGATAGTAGATAAATTACGAAATACTTGCTTCTAAAAAGTGATCTTTATTGTATGTTGACGTATGTTTCTGAAGAATTCAGAAATAAACTTTATTTTAGACTGGGAATGCACACTTGCTTGCCAAAGAAACAAGGAGACTAATACATTTATTGGTTTTAACTTCTTAAAATACAATTTATAAGCAACATACGCAGAAATTAACAGAAACCGCAATGTGCATCGAACGAGTAAACCTGAACCCACAACGGTAACCATCTGGAACATAGCAGCGAGTCAGCCATGTGAAACAAACTCTGGTAAAATTGGTAAATAACTTGAACTGCAAAATAAATAGGACACATCACGAATGTGGGAAACGGCACTATCCTCTTTTATTGTTTTCTCGTTTCTAAACGTTCTTTGGATGGTTTCTTTTGGTTGTAGAGATATCAGTCCCTTGCTGTCTATACACAATAAATTAACAGTAAGCGATATCCCTCAACAGGCCCAATTTTTGTTTGTAATTTTATTATTAACAATAAATTCTTTGTATTTGAAGTCTATTATTTGTGTATAGAAATAAATTTACATGAGGTTTTCAATATACATACACCAGACGGGGTCCCCTTTTAGAATTTTAAAGCTATTTATGTTGCTTTCTGGTTTTTTTTCCCACAATTTAAAGTGTTAGAAATATTCCACGTGATTTTTTTCGTCTAATTTTCTTCTTCAAATTTTTCAGAAAAATACAAAAATTATGAGTATAAAAATGTTGGGAATAAACATTTTGAGATCGATTTCCAATGGAGGAATGTTAATTAGAGTACTTATAGTATTAGCTAGGGCTGCGCCATGGCTGAGTGGTTAGACCGCGTAGCTCTCACCTAGGCGGCCCGGGTTCGATCCGAGGCGACCGCAAAGAGGGATTTGTGGTGGACAACATGGCACTGGGGTGGATTTCCTCCGGCTCCTCCGGTTTACCCCACCATTATTCCACCAATTGCTCCATCATTCATTCATCCCAGGCGTTGGGCCGACACCCCAACCCTGATCTCATCTATCAGGTCAATATGTCTCAACTCCCTCGCTCTGAGGGAGCCCAAGCGACTTCAACACCGCATTGGCGAGTAAGGGAGACATAAAAAAATATTAGCTGTGAAAAATACTGTTTCCAATAATTTTATAACTTTTTGTTCTGAAAAGCTTAAACATAAATACAAATTTGTTTCCAATATTTTCCCCCTTAAATATTCGTTAATAGAAATATATATATATTATAATGCTAAAATGTTAATTTCTTTATCGTACTATCATTTTAAGTCGCCATTTAAATAATTGAACAATTTATAAATGCAAAATACATAATTGAAAATATTTCAGCAGGTGTAACTAACGAAAATATTCGAAGAGTCTTCAAACATTCAAAAGCACTAGTTAATTCAGCATTAGCGTTTAAGAAAGCTGGGAAAAACCGCCCACTTATTTTTTATTCCTTTTTTTAATTTTTGCTGAAAAATGTTTCATATGCTGCTCATTGATTACAGAGTGTTAATGAACTACTCCGAAATATTTTCAGATCAAGTAGAGATATGTTCAACAAGTAATTTGAAAGAGGAGACTTATGGCCTGTTGTTTCAAATGTGGAAGTTATGACTGAAGTTTCTAAGCTGCAAGTACGCCACTGCTAATGATGATACCACTTGACGACACACGAACATGAAGAGACGTGTCGGAGCAGTTCTTCTGGTTTGATGGTTATGACATTAGCTTTCAAGTGAAAGATAAACGAGTTCGAGTTTCCTTTACTTTTTGTCTATTTTTTTTTTTTAATATTTTGCCTAAGCTTTTAATTCTTGTATAAATATAGACATTTTACGGAGTAATTTCACCTTTTCACTGCAATTAATTACAATTCTTTCTAACAAAGGTTGAATCCTGTTTAATACTTTCACATATTACATGGCAAAGCGGGAAGACGTATCGGAGAAAATTCGCAACGCAGAGATGTTTACCTGAGCTTATTGCACATACACGGCGAATTCAGTGTATGCTCTGTTCAGAGGCCGACAGAAGTATTCGTATGATATAACATGTAACATTGCACGTACTATAAATACTGTAATATTTATCTGGCAGCGTTGAATTGCTAAACATGTAAACATTAACCTTATGTGTCTCGGAAACAATATTTAAAATATCACTTTGCATGTATTTATGTACGTGCTTCACACGCCCCTACCACATAGCAGTTGTGTTTATGCTATGCCTCGAGACAGTGTGCTCAGTTATTCAGCCGATTGTGAACTCACAGGTAATATGGGACGTAAAGGTAAGGAGACAATGGTGACAGAGAGGAATATCGTGATAAATATGTACAAACAAAACAAATCTCTCTGTGAAATTGTCAAAACCATTAACAGAAGCAAAACTACAGTGTTCTGCATAATTCAACGCTTCAAACAGACAAATACTGTTGTAAATAAACCTAGAAATGGCGCTCCTTTTAAACTTACCACAGAGACAGGAGGCAAATAATAAAAATGGTGAACCAGAATCTGAGAGTCACTGCATCTGAGATTAGAGGAAGCCTTGAGCAATATTCTGGCACTGTGGTTCACACCAGAACAGTTGAACGGGTTTTAAATAGTACTGGGTACTATGCTCACGTTCCTAGGAGGAAACCATATGTTAATAAGATGAATAAGAAAAAGCGTATAGAATTTGCTGAACAGTATGTGGAGAAAGCAACAGACTTCTGGGATAAGGTTCTCTGGTCAGACGAGATTAAATTCTGCTTATACAAGAGTGATGGACGTCTTAAAGTGTGGAGACTGCCACATACAGAAAGGGAGCATAAGAACATGGTAGCTACAGTGAAACATGGTGGCAGTAGTGTGATGGTATGGGACTGTATAGCTTCATCTGGCTTTGGGAACTGGTGTTCATAGATGAGATCATGGTCAAATTTGAATACAAGAGCATTCTTGAAACAATGTTAAAAGGTGTGCAGAGAAGCTGGGATTAGGGCTACTTCCAGCAGGACAACGATCCGAGGCACACTGCTGAAACTGTAAGGCTTTGGATCGTGTGCAACACTCCTCACACTTTGAGGACACTACCTCAATCTCCAGATTTAAATCCCATAGGGAACATCTGGAACTCGAGGAGCGTGTGAGGAAGCATCACATCAGAAGCAAGGATCATCTGAAAGAACTTCTTCAAACAGAGTGGTGAAATATGGACTCTGCAGTCACTAAACAACACATACAGACAATGCCCAAACGATTATGATCAGTAATTCAAAGAAAGGGGATGATAGCTGTTCTCTGTTCGAATACTTCTGTCCATATGTAAAGTAACTTTTATTTCTCCTTGTAATGCAAATTAGTTTGTTGCTGTTTATGAGTTTATATGTTTAATGCAAGACTCAAGTTTATTTTGTACTTGTGTTTACGTGTACTTACTCTGTGTAGCTCTAAAATAATATAAATAATAAATATGTTTACCTTCGAATACTTAGGTCGGCCTCTGTATGTCTTCTGGATAGCAACGTGTCATACTTCGGCAGGTGCGAGAGATCATATCATATAGACACACGCAGCTTCCAGTTGCTCTATTTGTATTTCGTAACTTACTGTACTCAACTTACTAATATTTCACTCTTCTAATCGACCAGATAAGACGTGATAAGGAACGACCACAGTGCTGGTCACCTGAAGGTCAATAAGCCTCAAGTAATACTATATGTCTAATTGGAAGGTGGTTTAAAGGGTGAACGAACTACACAAAATAAAAGTTAAATGCAACTCCTTGCGTCAAGTTTACAGGAACTGCTTGAAATGGCGACATGCATATTCAATGCAAAGTTGACAGCGGCGAAGTACTCTGACGTATTCGGTTCAAAATTCCTGTCGAATTTCATATTCTGCTATTATTCGGGCAGTTAGGTCCTGTTCTGAGGTACGAAGAGAAACATTAACTAAATGATAGGAACCGAACCTAGAATCTTTGGAGCGCCAGTTTTTGGCGTTACAGTTTGGATCCCTGGAACAAATATACAGACACAACTAGGGTAGGCTACATGATGCAAAAAGGCGTTTAATCACTGGCAGGTGATTAGTTCGGGATTTGAGAGATCTTTGAGGCATTAAATCTTGAGAATGCCAGTAACGAGCTTATAAGAATCGATATTTCTATACTTGGGAAGTAATTTTAAAAATATTCTAACTCAAGTTCAACCACCTTGTTTAAATACCAGTTGCTTGTATTAGTCACGCCTACAATGGCTAAAATTATTTCGCTGTAGTTTATGAACACCCTGTAAGCATTAATTTACGGTAGTAAGTACAATCTCTGCTTCTTAAACGGATGACATGAAAGTAATTAAGTTACTTCCAAAAGCGTTTCCCAGAAGAAAAAAAGATGATAAAATATATTTGTGTTGCTTCCCTGAAATTTGTGTGTATTATAAATGCAGAAACACCTGTAACATAACATGGAAAGTAGCAGCTAGAATGTTCTGCATATGAATTTCACTTCGGTATCATAAAGGCTGCAAGGTTCTTTGTTTTACTCTTATTCCCCGAGACGAAGAGTAGGAATGAAATATGATGGGTTAATGAGGAAGAGGGGAGAGAATGCGCGTGCGCACAAAGACACTATTAGTTCATTTCAGGGGCAAGTGCTCCACGTGTGTAGGGTTAGGATGAGAAAAGTGCGTCAACAACCTCAGATGGACAAGTGAACTCGCTAACAGTTTAGCTAACAAAACCAAGATTATATATAAATATAGGATTTGGTGTTCAAATAGGGCATCATTAGGATGCAGGGCAAAAGTTTTCACAAAAGTCCCCCCCTCCCCCAATTATGCACATGAAATGTATTGCTCCAAAATTTATATTGCTTCTTTTTTTAAATAACAACAAATAAGATTTGTCTGTTGGACTTGCTATAGAATGCCTCAAATACCGAGTGGGATAGGTTGCATTCGGCACGCCGTGGGCTCGATTCCGTGGTCGGCCTTCCTGAATCATAGGTCTTTCAGGGCTTTCCCGAGTAGCTGGACGAATGTTGGAAAGGTTGTTGACATTCCACAAAATTCCTGTCCCATTAATTCACCTCACTTGTCATTACGTTTCACCTTACCTCCTGGTTGGCTGCTTCAAGGTTGGGAGTGTTTTGACAAGAGTTCTGGCGTGCATGGCAGGGAGTTTTTTTCCTCCTTAGGTGTAGGGGAGGTCTAAGAGGATCCCCAAGGGATGTGTAACTCTGCAGGGGACAGGTGATCCGCTTTGGTAGGAGTCGCCATTGAAGAATCTAAATCTGGATCTGTTAAGGGTCCTGGTCTCTGCTGTCGTCTCTTCTCAGGTTCGGCCAAACTTAAAAGGGAACTATCACTGTACTCACACCGCTACGCACCTGAACATTTGATGGTATAATGTCTGCTGTATGTAAACCATGTGTACCAAAATATGCTGCGGAGTAGAACCGCTACGCCGGAAAGTGAGGCCTGGAAAGGGCCGCATACGACCACTTGCAAGTAACTGCTAGACATCCCCCGTCAGCTCTAATTTGACTGTGGGGTCGGCGCTCCTTGTGTATGCCAATGTGTAGATCGCTGCCCATCAGGGGTAAAGAATCCTTCCCTTTACAATGCTGTGTTATTATGCCTATATGTACCGATGTATTCTGGACTCATTCTCGGGCATTTCCAGCTTACTCCGCACCCGATATTTGGCACACAGGCCCCACATAGAGCAGAGATGATGTCATCAAACTCTCAAGCGAACACAGGTGTGAGCATAATGATAATTTCCTTGTTAGTATCCTCTCATTTCATCTCCCCCTTCCTTTTCAAAGTGCATTTCATTTAATACAACTGTCAGAACTACGAAAAAACACAGTATACTCCTCCACAGAAGAGAAAGTCTCCGAGGGACGAGACGCAGGGGCTTGGCCGAGGGTCCCCACACCCTCCCTGGACAGGTTTATGACACCCCATGTCAGTACAGTTACAGACCATTCAAAAACATTCTGACGGCTTCTACTTTTGTGAGTGAATCTTCTCGGCTTTAATGTACAGAGTGAATAGGGCGCAAGTTTTTTTTTTTTTTTTTTTTTTTTTTTTTTTTAACGGTCTGCTCCTTGTATAGCAAGCGTTCTCTGCCACACACAGCACATTCCTTACAGGGATTTTCTTTGCCTTGCTATACTATACTTACTGAAAACCTGCACTGCCTAGAATAGGAGTGGGGGGCATCCGTCCCCTTCAGTTGCCGTGGTGCGGGCGCTGTGGACCCTTAGCACTGGTGGTACCTCTGATGTTACTAGAGGAACCTCGGGCCGAACGTTCCAGCCCCTCCCGTGTAGGAGCAGTTCGGATTGGGTAGGCCTCGAGGGGGCAGTGGTTCCCGATACCCATGGAAGATTGGGTGCCTCCGGCCGCACGGAGGGGGCAGAGGGTTGCCTAAGAAGTCCCGGGTGCTTGCCTGCAGAGCGAGTAGTTGGTGTGCTAGTTCACCGACGGCCCCACTGAGGTTATTCGCTAGTCTTCCCTGCGGGGCTGACGCGCGTCAGTGGCGTATCCACTACCACCCTGTGGAGTCACAGGGTGGGCACGACCTAACCGTATTATGCTTCAAACAAACAGACTGTGGAAGACTAATAAGAGGAGAATACAATCTGGTATTAAAATTAGGCATCAGGTTACAGAATTAAGAGGCCGAGATGGCTGTTGTGTATCCCACCCACCGTAGTCTTGAAACGGCCCACTAGGTCGGCCGGGAGGAAGTATTTACCAGGAACATATCATCCTTGCCATGCAGCACCGAGACTCCCGTCGTCGCTTCTATCCTGAACGAGAATCCAGATGAGAGACGGTATGAAATAAAAATGTAGATGAAATGGAGGGATAGGAAATTCGGTCACCTGGTGACCCGGGGGAAAAAAACCGAAAATATCGATGCTTCCGATAGGCCGGCCACGGGAAGAGAACCGGGACCTCCGGAATGCCGGTCATAGATGAGCACCGCCTAAAAACGTCCTTTTATGACATTAAACCGAGTTGGGGTTTGGAACACGGCCCAGGCCGATAGTTTTCAATTGTGCCTGAAAGCATACAGCCTCGTGCGGGAAAGAGTTACGTGCATGTGAAAGAACTGCGGAACGAAATGTTGGCACACCGGTGGCTCTGAATGATCCTAAAATATGTTTATGTCATTAACTTCTGGTTATTAGCTTCTGTATCTGTCAATGATTGTTCTGCAACTCTGACTGTCATATCTTCTGAAATATTTACATGTAAAAACGTGGTTAACTGAGCGTTCGGGTATTAAAGGTACCTTTATATTTCATCGTCAGAGTAATTCATCTACATAATAACCACACGATCTTCGATATTTGCAATGTATATATACATCTGCATTGTAATAAACAGCTAAGTTTATCACGATTTTTTAACATTCTCTGGGTCATTGCAGAAATATTTCCATGATGAATGCCAGAAATGAAAACAAAACTGCTTCGAAAATGGTGCTACACCTTCGTAATATGTATTATTCAAATACAGAATATAAATTTAAGCACCTATTCATGGTTTCAAATTCTTAGAGAAAGCCATCGAAACAAGCACTATGTATTGATAAGTTGAATAAGAATATGCTAGGGCCATACTGATACTATGTTTCTTTGAGTTCTATCTACAAGTACTCTTATGCTTTTGATTCAATTTTTTGTACTGCCTAACGGAGAACTGTTGTATTCCATTTAAATATTCACTATCAATATTGCATCACAAATGGATGTTTTGAGTCACTTGAACTTACGAAGATCTGCATGCGTGCGTGTGTTTGCGCGCATCGGTTGTTCGTGTGTGACATAACTAAAAAAAAGTCGGATGCGCACTAACATAAATAAATACTTTCTTGGAAGTTAATTGTTTTTTCACACTAGCCTATAAAAGGGAGCCAGACTGAAAAATTCAATGCCATAGCCGGGATTTGAACCACGGATCTTCTGGTCTCCATCCAGGCGCTCTAAACCATTGAGCTACTATGGCCAACGTGCTAACATGGCATTAAATTCTCCAACTGACTCGTATTTTAAAGCACTTACAGCATATTAAGTCACCATTAAGGTAGTTGTCTCACGTGTTTATGAGAACTCCTTGTGGTTTACCGGAAAAAATACGAGTCAGTTGGAGAATTTGTCATCTTGGCACGTTGGGCATAGTAGCTCAATGGTTTAGAGCACCTGGACGGAAACCAGAAGATCCGTGGTTCAAATCCCGGCTATGGCATTGAATTTTTCAGGCTGGCTCTACCCTTTCATAATTACTTTCTTTATTGCTTGTCCATAATGTAGAGAAAATGCTGTCTTCGTATCAAAATTTCACCAAATATACACTTTTTGAAACTCTCTGAATCAATAAAGAATATGAAGTATTTTCAGAAAAAGGTAAGTGGATGGGTGTGTATGTTGGTACTTCAGTTCTTCCACGGCTACAAACAAAGAGTTTAAAGAATATCCTTCCATCCAAAATATCCTTTAATGGAAAATTTCAGCATTAGCGAAGTTGATTAAAGTGTCACACTTGAGACTTTTCATGAGAAATCATATATAACATCCTGTTATGGGTATCTGCAGATAGTTGTATTCGTAACTTAGGATAGCGTAATGAGCAAAATTACATCAATATTTGCTTCAATAGTTGTATGTTTTCAGGATTGTTAGTAGCTTCTGTTGCGCGAGGCATACTGAAGTCATACCTGTTTTTATTTCCCCTTCGAGATCTCGGGTTTGGCTGTTGGTGGACAAAGCAGAGCGCGCAAACCTCGCGATAACGAAACTATCACAGAAGAATCAGCCGCGTTTCTTAGTTTCCATATATTCGTAATTTGTGTTAGTCACAAGTTACTCTTTCATAAGAAATACATTTAAAAATAAGTTTAGATACATTTAATTATGCATTTAATGTTTAATCTTGCAATTCCAATACATTCATTGTTTAATTTTATGTGTAACTGTTAGGATACTAACTCAGACTACCTGGGCCAGCAAGTCCGGTACTGAAGTGCAAAGTGGATGATCTGTAATGTCTGGCGTTCATTTTGTGTCACACTTACGACCTACAGAAAACATTTGGAGTAAACTGATTAGCTACTTTAAGACGAAGAGACGAATAATGAATACATAGAACTTCCCGTAGGGGAGGGTATCCATCCCCTTCAGCTACCATGGTGCGGGCGCTGTGGACCCTTAGCACACGTGGTACCTCTGACGTTACTAGAGGAACCTTGGGCCGAACATTCGAGCCCCTCACTTTGGGAGTTGTTCGGATTGGGTTGGTCTCGAGGGGGCAGTGATTCCCGATACTCATGGGTTATCGGGTACGTCTCCGGACGGGGTTGAGGGAAGCCGGGTACTAGCCTGCAGAGCTAGTAGAAGGCGTGCTAGATCGCCAGGCAGCCCTACCGAGGTCATATCGGTAGCCTTCCCATTTTGGTGTTGGTGCGTGTAAGTGGCATATCCACTTCCATCCCGTCTTGTGCCTTGGACCAGATGGGAGGGGGGGTTTGTTAGTAACCCAGGACTTGCCCTATGGAAAGCCCCACGAAGGACGCCGGGCGCCCTTTGGGCTACTCCCTGGTGAAAGAGGCCCGGGTCCTTGGTCCTACGGGTCCAGAACTAATGGGAGTAGGATCTCTGCAATCAACAACAATACATAGAACTGCATATATCACCAATTATCATATATCTGCACTATTCCCCTAACCACTGTTTCATAACAATTAAGTTGTTTTTACACTTCACTCTCTTTTTAATTTTCTGAATTATTGTGTGTATCCGCTATTAATGTATATGAAAAACGTTTCTGTGTAGCGCGCCTCGGTAGCGTGTCTTCCTCACGTTCAAAAGGTCCCGAGTTCGAATCTCGGTCACGGTGAGTTACCTGGATAAGGTTTTTCCCGGGGTTTTCCCTTATCCTTAAAGACGAATGTCGGGTAGCTCTAACTTCAATGGACCCTGGACACATTTGCCGGGGTTTTTCCCTTATCCTTAAAGACGAATGTCGGGTAGCTCTAAGTTCAATGGACCCTGGACACATTTGCCGGGGTTTTTTCCTTATCCTTAAAGACGAATGTCGGGTAGCTCTAAGTTCAATGGACCCTGGGCATATTTGCCTGGGGTTTTTCCTTATCCTTAAAGACGAATGTCGGGTAGCTCTAAGTTCAATGGACCCTGGACACATTTGCCGGGGTTTTTCCCTTATCCTTAAAGACGAATGTCGGGTAGCTCTAAGTTCAATGGACCCTGGACACATTTGCCGGGGTTTTTCCCTTATCCTTAAAGACGAATGTCGGGTAGCTCTAAGTTCAATGGACCCTGGACACATTTGCCGGGGTTTTTTCCTTATCCTTAAAGACGAATGTCGGGTAGCTCTAAGTTCAATGGACCCTGGACACATTTGCCGGGGTTTTTCCCTTATCCTTAAAGACGAATGTCGGGTAGCTCTAAGTTCAATGGACCCTGGACACATTTGCCGGGTTTTTTTCCTTATCCTTAAAGACGAATGTCGGGTAGCTCTAAGTTCAATGGACCCTGGACACATTTGCCTGGGGTTTTTCCTTATCCTTAAAGACGAATGTCGGGTAGCTCTAAGTTCAATGTACCCTGGACACATTTGCCGGGGTTTTTCCCTTATCCTTAAAGACGAATGTCGGGTAGCTCTAAGTTCAATGGACCCTGGACACATTTGCCTGGGGTTTTTCCTTATCCTTAAAGACGAATGTCGGGTAGCTCTAAGTTCAATGGACCCTGGACACATTTGCCGGGGTTTTTTCCTTATCCTTAAAGACGAATGTCGGGTAGCTCTAAGTTCAATGGACCCTGGACACATTTGCCTGGGGTTTTCCCTTATCCTTAAAGACGAATGTCGGGTAGCTCTAAGTTCAATGGACCCTGGACACATTTGCCGGGGTTTTTCCCTTATCCTTAAAGACGAATGTCGGGTAGCTCTAAGTTCAATGGACCCTGGGCATATTTGCCTGGGGTTTTTCCTTATCCTTAAAGACGAATGTCGGGTAGCTCTAAGTTCAATGGACCCTGGGCATATTTGCCTGGGGTTTTTCCTTATCCTTAAAGACGAATGTCGGGTAGCTCTAAGTTCAATGGACCCTGGGCATATTTGAGCACCATTTCACCCTCTTCATTCGCCGTCCGATATGACTTAACGTTGAAGGACGTAAAATTAAAAAAGAAAAGTTGTTGTGTAGTATTTAGTGCAATTAATAGGAACTAGGTAGGATACGTTTTTATGAATACTTTTTTTTAAGTTGCTGTAAATTATAGGACAATGGCTAGAAGAATTTGTGTGTTTTTCATAGTAAATTTTTGTCGTTTGTGTATTTTTTTTTTTTTTCATTTCACTTAGAATCAGTAATGTCATAACAGCAGCTTTATGTGTGTTCTTTTTTATTTTTATTTTGATCATATTTCCCACTGACCCAGGTAAGGGTTTCTCTCTTGTGGAGTACAGCGTGTCCAGGATGTCCTCCACTCGATCGCTAATGCTGGCGTTAGTGTGTCGTTTGTGTGGGTCCCTGGACACGTAGGGCTGCCGGGCAATGAAGCTGCCGACGTTGCTGCTAAAGGTGCTATTTTAAATCCGCAGTCTGTTAGTTCCATTCTTACTTGGACAGATCTTCGTCGAGCTCTACGTAAGCTTATCCTAAAACGTTGGGACGAAGATTGGAATGGGGTTCTGGGCAACAAGCTGCGGGAGCTAAAACCGCACCCGGTACCCTGGTGTACTTCTTCGCGTAGTCGCCGCCGTGAAGAAGTCGTTTTAGCCCGTCTCCGCATTGGACACTGCCTTTTTAGCCACCGGTATTTTTTATCCTCTGATCCTGCACCAATGTGTGCTCACTGTCGGAAGCCTTTGACTGTCCGACATATTTTAACAGAATGCCGGTTTTTAGCACCGACGCGTAACTCCCTCCGTTTCCCGAGTACGCTGAGTCAGGTGTTGGCGGACAACCTGAGTGCCGTGGAGCGAGTTTTAGCTTTTATACGCCTTAGCGGTATGCACAGCCGCATCTAGCTCCATGAGGGCTTTTAGTGTTTTTATTGTATAGGTTTTAGCCTTTTATTGACCCATTTTTACACGCTTTTCCGGTTTTAATGTGTTGTTTTTAACTGTGTAGACTTTTTACCTTTGTAAGGGCGCTGATAACCGCCGCAGTTGTGCGCCCTAAAACCTAATTCTACTACTACTACTCTCTTGTGGAATTGTGTTCTAGAGTTAATGAGAGTAGCTCTGAACATGCCACCTTTGAACTTTATAATCTTCTTGCTCTATTGTAGCTTCTGCCGACGCTCTCTTTTGTGAGGTTGAGCGATAAAATATACGTATGCTCGTTATTGTATTCCAAAAATGCAATTTCTGTCCAGCGTTCAATATAGGGTCCATGTTGTTAAAGGGTAAAGGTTACTTCCTCCCGTAATGAAAACTTCCTCGAGGTTCATGCAGTTCTCGTTTGTAAACGTAAAGCTTAAGTAATGATTGTATAGGAACTAAAAATGCATCTAGAGGGCAAAATAATTGAATCTGCAGTATATGCTCTGAAGAGTATGAAAGAAAAACAATACAATAATGGGGGGAAAAAACTTTGAGGTTTTGGCTTAGATGTTTAACATTACAGAACAACAATATCTAATACTAATGAGAAGCATAACTCTGAGCTGTTAAGTGTGCTCTCAATTGATGCGTGGCACAATAAAAAATTCGAATCTCTAGTGAGCTGCTATAAACTAAAAGTTTAACATGAATCCAATAGCTGATGCCGAGATCAATAGGCGACACGAGTTCGATCACAGGCGAGCGCATGCGGGATTTGTGGTGTCCTGCTTCTCTTACCATTCATGCACCAATCACTCCATTATATCATGTTTTTTATCACATTTACCTTTATTTGATATTATATTTCACGATCTTATACCATGCTTTATATCACCACCCCCTCCTACGCTTTTGGTTCTCTGTTCACCACTTCGGTTATAGTTTGCCAATGCCGCATTTCTCCGGACGGTTTACCAGTTATGCAAAACTCACCTAGAATGAAAATTCAGAGACTAATCTCGATCATTTAAATATGCATTTAATTTTATATGAAAATATCTTATGGTATCTTAATGAAAATAGTTAGATCCATTTTTGAGAAAACAAAAAATTTTACGTGAGAGTAGCTTGGGATAGAGAGATTTTCTTGAAAACCTTTGTGTCTCGTGACTGAAAGATGCTAAACTTAAATACGAAGTTGGGCATTTAAAAGATTTTGTCTTTGATTTACGCGGATGTTTCCTAAAAGTGTTTGTTTTGGATTCAGGTGGACCTCAAAAGTGTATTTTTAGTGAAATATCGGTATCAAATCTTTGTGTGGAATATTTTTTTGTTTGTAATTTTACGTCCTCCAACGTTAAGTCATATCGGACGATGAATGGAATGGGTGAAATGATGCTCAAATGAGCCCAGGGTCCCTAGAGCTGAGAGTTACCTGAAATTCGTCTTTCAGGATAAGGGAAAACCCCGGAAAAACCTTACTAGGTAACTCACCCTAACTTAGAATCGAACTCGGGACCTCTTGAACGTGAGGCAGACACTCTACCACCACGCTACCGAGGCGGGCTTTGTGTGGAATACAATTGTACATTCTCTACTTTATGTAAATGGTAGAAGTATAAACATACAATAGTGTCACCCAATTAGCGGAAGGTATGACGGCACAGCTGTGTGGGGAAACCGGAGGGAGGTGAGCCACGCCTCCCATTAGTCTCTGTCACTAACTGAAGGGTGGTTAAAGGAATGTCACCCGTCCCTGGACGTTTCTCTCCCCTTCTTCTATCATCTGGAATATTCGCCTGGATACCAGAGACGCCGAGAATACGACGAGATGCCTATAAAAAGGGTTTCAGAGAGACAGACAGTTAGTCTTAGTGTGTACGTGCATCGGAACGGTAACGGACGAACTGGTGAATCGTAATTGTGTGCACTACGTAATTTTGTGTAATTGGCAAGTATTTAACTGTAAGTCGGTGGAAATAAAGAACATTTTTGAGTGGTGAAATTGGACTTTTCATTTCACGAACCCACAAAGTCACACTGGTGTCAGGAAGCGGGAAGATAACATCACCGAACATTACAACCATGGACGCGGCATTGGAGAAAATTTTGGAGAAGATGATGGAAATGAAGGCGGAACTGACAGAAATGAAGACGGCAAATGAAAACCTCGCTGCAAAAACAGAAGCGGCAAACGACATCACCGTGGAGTTGAAACAAATGAAGACGGCCAACGACAACATCACCGGGAAGATGGAAGAAATGAAGGCCGAATTAACAGCGAAGACGGAAACGGCTAACAACAACTTGGCCACGACAATGACCTCAAAGATGGCCGAACTGACCGCGGAAATGAAGGTGGCGAACGAGGCTCTCGCCGCCAAATTTGAAGAACAGTTGGCCGGCGTGAGGGATGACGTGACGGAGCTGGGCAAGCGGATGGGCCAAGTGGACGAGCGCGTCGAGGACCTGGCCAGCCGCGTTAACGACCTGGAAGGGAAAGCCGACAGCAGCGTGAAGTCCCTGAACGCCATGGTGGAGGACGTCGTCGGCAGGAAGCTGAAGGATTTGAAGGCCGACCCGCCGGGACGCGACACAACATCTGCGCGCGTCAAACCTCCCAAGTATGACGGCGCGTCAACGTTTGAGGTCTTCCGCCGCCAGTTCGACACAGTGGCCAGGCACAACGGATGGTCACTGGAGGAGGAGGCCACACAGTTAATAGCCAGCCTCCAGGGAAGAGCCGCGGAAGTCCTAAACGCGGTGCAGACGACGGCGGCGCCCAAGGACATCTGGGAGGCCCTAGAGAATCGCTTCGGGAACCACCGCTTAGCCGCAGCATACCGAAGCCAGCTAAAGGCAAGGTCGCAGCAGCCGGGGGAGACGCTGCAGGAGTTCGCCATAGCCATCGAGCAGCTGGCTAGCAAGGCCTTGGTTGACCTGCCACTGGAGTCCGTATCCCGGGAAGCCGCCTACAATTTTGTCGACGGGGTACGGGACACGGCGATTCGTCAGCGCCTAATGCTCGGCGAATATAAAACCATACACGAGGCGCTGACAGTGGCATTAAGGATGGAGGCGGCCAAAGTAACATCTATTCCAACGTCGAGAACGAGGAGTGTCCGCTACGCCGGAGACAGAAGACCAGCTGAAGGACGCCGGCGAACACCTAGTGGCCTGTGTTGGGGGTGTGGACAGCCCGGACACCTACAGAGAGACTGCCCACGCCAGGAAGAGCAGCCGGGAAACGAGTAAGGGCCGTCGTGGAGAGGGGCACGTCGGCGCCATCACCACCATCCCCTCGAGTGACACTGCGCGCCGTCAGCCGGCGTATGGATGACAGCCTCATCGCGGACGGTTGGATAAGAGGAAAGCCGTGCCGCGTGCTGGTGGACACCGGGGCGTCCGTGACCATCATCAGACCTGACGTGGCGAAGGGTTTGCCGACAAGGAAGCCAAGCCGGCCATACCAGCTTGTCACGGCATCGGGCGACACCTTGCCTGTGGAGAGGGAGGCCCTGCTGGAGCTGAACTTGGGACGGAGTGCCGTGCGTCTGTGGGTGTTCGTCGCGAAGGTGGCTGAGGTGGTGATCCTGGGACTGGATGCCCTCAGGAGCCATGAGGCGACGTCGGCAAGAAGGTCCTGCGGCTTAACGGAGAAGAGGTTATACTCCGTCAACCCGAAGAGCGCCTTGGAATTTGCAGGGTCGTCTTGGACGAAGACGTGGTTGTTCCCGCGAGGAGCGAGGTGGTGGTGACGGCGCGACTGGAGGGCCAGAGAACCAGGAACATGATGCTGGACCAGAAGACGCCTGTAAACGGACTGTGTGTAGCCAGGGCATTGCTGCCGTGCCGAGAGGAGGTGCCCGTGAGACTGCTAAATCCTACGGACGCCGACCACGACGTCCAGGCCGGGACGGAGTTGGGAATGTGCGAGCCCGTGGTGAGCGTAACAGCTATCGACGAGACACTAGAGCCGGCGCTGAAGCAACACCTGGGGCCCCGGCTAGAAGGCTTGGTGGAGAGGGCGGCCGACCACCTGACCACAGAACAGTTGGAGAAGGTTCGACAACTGCTAAGACGGTATCAGCGCGTCTTCAGCCAAGGTGATAGTGACTACGGCCGCACGGACAAAGTGCTTCACCGCATCGACACCGGAGACGCCCGGCCTATTCGGCAACCACATAGACGCGTTCCGCTGGCGAAGCAAGGGGCGGTGCGAGACATGCTGGAGGACATGAGATCCAGGGGAGTGATTGAAGAGTCTGACAGCCCTTGGTGTTCCCCTGTAGTCTTGGTGACAAAGAAGAACGGCGAGCTGCGCTTCTGCGTAGACTACAGAAAGTTGAACGCCGTCACCCGGAAGGACTGTTTTCCCTTACCCCGGATTGACGACACCCTGGACACGCTAGCTGGTGCACAGTGGTTCTCGACCCTGGACTTGAAGTCGGGCTACTGGCAGGTAGCTCTAGACCCGAGAGACAAGGAGAAGACTGCATTCTCGACGGGCCAAGGGCTCTGGCAGTTCACGGTTATGCCCTTTGGCCTCTGCAATGCACCAGCTACCTTCCAGCGCCTCATGGAGTCAGTGATGAGAGGGCTGACTTACGATGCCTGCCTGCTATACCTGGACGACATCATCATCGTCGGGAAGACTTTTGAAGATCACCTCGAGAATCTGAGTAAGGTGCTACAGAGACTGCAAGCGACCAACTTGAAGCTGAACGCGAAGAAGTGCCAGCTCTTCCGCAAGGAAGTTAACTACTTGGGCCACATAGTCTCAGCAACCGGAGTGGCCACAGACCCGGAGAAGACGCAGGCTGTGAGAGATTGGCCTCGCCCAAAGGATAAGAAAGAATTGCGCAGTTTCCTGGGGCTGTGCAGTTATTACAGGCGCTTCATAAAGGGGTTCTCCAACATCGCAAAACCCCTCACCCGCCTGACAGAGGAACACCGGCCTTATGTGTGGACGGAGGACGCAGAAAACGCTTTCCAGCACCTAAAGGATACCCTGTGCAGTGCTCCAATTTTGGGTTTCCCACAACTGGGTGGCACCTTCATTGTGGACACCGACGCCAGCGACCATTGCATTGGAGGTGTCCTGTCGCAGATCCAGGACCGCCATGAGCGGGTGATAGCCTATTACAGCAAGACGCTATCCAAGGCAGAGAACTACTGCGTCACCCGACGGGAGTTACTGGCGGTAGTAAAGACATTGGAGCACTTCCACAAGTACCTGTACGGTCAGCCATTCCACCTGAGGACTGACCATTCCGCCCTAACCTGGCTATTGACCTTTAAGAACCTGGAAGGCCAGACGGCACGTTGGGTCCAGAGGCTGCAGGAGTACCACTTCACCTCGGAACATCGTAGAGGGAAGAGCCACGGTAACGCAGACGCCATGTCCCGAAGACCCTGTCCAGAAGAGTGCGGCCAGTGCACAAGAGCGGAAGAGAAGGAGCGTGCCGCAGCAGTCCGAGTAGTTGTGGCAGTGCCTGCTGAAGGCTGGGATAGCGCAGGCCTGAGGAGGGAGCAGCTGGCGGACGCAGACTTGGGGCCACTCTTGAGGGAAGTGGAGGCAGGGATGAGACCAACCTGGGAGGACATCGCACCGAGGAGCGCCACCTACAAGTCGTACTGGGCCCAATGGGACTCGTTGAAGACCAGAGAGGGCGTGCTGTTCCGGGTATGGGAATCACCCGATGGGAAGACGCAGAGAGAGCAGTTGGTACTTCCCCGGAGTAAGGTCCCGGAAGTCCTGGAGGAAGTGCACGCCGGTACTACGGGAGGACACCTGGGAGCGAACCGAACGATTGACAAACTACGGCAGCGCTACTACTGGCTGAGGCTCCGAGCAGATGCTGAGAGATGGTGCCGTCAGTGTCACGTGTGCGCGGCGAGTCGTGGCCCCCAGACGAGGAGCCGGGGTCGCATGCAGCAGTATAACGTCGGAGCGCCATTCGAACGGATCGCCGTTGACATTGCTGGACCGTTCCCAGTTTCCGACCGAGGCAACAAGTACCTAATGGTGGTCGTGGACTACTTCACCAAGTGGCCGGAGGTGTATGCCATCCCAAACCAAGAGGCAAAGACAATCACAGACTGCCTCGTGGAGCAAGTGTTCTGTCGATTTGGGGTGCCGTTAGAGCTACACAGTGACCAGGGTACCAACTTTGAGTCCAACCTAATGAAGGAGGCACTACAAAGGCTTGGGGTGAACAAGATTCGCACTACGCCTCTACATCCCCAATCGGATGGCATGGTCGAAAGGTACATCAAGACCTTAGAGGAACACCTGAGGAAGGTCGTGGCCAGCCATCAGCGAGACTGGGACGTCAAGGTGCCACTGTTCTTGCTGGCCTATCGCTCGTCCACACACGACACAACTGGGATGACGCCAGCCAGCTTAATGTTCGGTCGAGAGTTACGCCTCCCTTGTGACCTGGCTTTCGGAAGCCCTCCGGAGGTGAAGCAGCCGGTGAACGAGTATGTGGAGAACCTGGTGGACCGCCTCCACGACATGCACGCGATGGCTCGCCAGAACATCCAGAAGGCGAGCGACCGCATGAAGACCAGATATGATAGGCAAGCCAACAGCCAAGGGTTCCTGCAAGGTGA
This sequence comes from Mantis religiosa, assembly GCA_030765055.1. Lineage (NCBI taxonomy): Eukaryota > Metazoa > Arthropoda > Insecta > Mantodea > Mantidae > Mantis > Mantis religiosa. The sequence goes on along the minus strand of CM060947.1, from coordinate 69,962,324 downwards.
CCTGGTCTGGTTGTATCGTCCTACCGGGACCAAGGGACGCTGCCCGAAGCTCCAGCAGCCATGGCAAGGACCGTACCGGGTGGTGGAGAGGATTAACGACGTGGTCTACCGCATCCAGAAGGTTCCCCGAGGAAAGATGTTGGTGGTACACCTGGATCGACTAGCCCGCTACGATGGTGCTGTTCGGGACGACCAGCTTTGAGGAGGGAGCAGTGTCACCCAATTAGCGGAAGGTATGACGGCACAGCTGTGTGGGGAAACCGGAGGGAGCTGAGCCACGCCTCCCAGTAGTCTCTGTCACTAACTGAAGGGTGGTTAAAGGAATGTCACCCGTCCCTGGACGTTTCTCTCCCCTTCTTCTATCATCTGGAATATTCGCCTGGATACCAGAGACGCCGAGAATACGACGAGATGCCTATAAAAAGGGTTTCAGAGAGACAGACAGTTAGTCTTAGTGTGTACGTGCATCGGAACGGTAACGGACGAACTGGTGAATCGTAATTGTGTGCACTACGTAATTTTGTGTAATTGGCAAGTATTTAACTGTAAGTCGGTGGAAATAAAGAACATTTTTGAGTGGTGAAATTGGACTTTTCATTTCACGAACCCACAAAGTCACAATATATATGTACATCAGTGAAACAATGTATAGACCTCCACTTCAAAAGTTTCCTTGACGATTGAGATATTTTTCCCGAAGTTCACCTTCGAATCTAGTGTAAAGTTAGCGCTCAACTTTGTGCACAGAGTTTCTAACGTAATGGGAAATTTGTCATATTTCGAGCATTTTAAAATTAATTATGGTTGCTTGTTCTTTTGTGAATCTCCTCAAACAGTAGACCAGTTGCATATGGACGTCTATTGGTTGGAAGATATATATATATATATATATATATATATATAAACTGTCATTTGAACTGTTTTAGCTTTTAACTTTCAAAACCTCTGAACCAGATATTCAAGAGGCCATTCCAAAGGGTTTTAACATTCATTCACCCCATTTTTCGTAGACGTGTTACTAAGATATTTTTATGTGCTATTTTGTTTATTTATCGTTAATGTATAACCCTAATGCACATTACAAAGCAAGTTTCCTCTGTTATATGGAATATTCAATAAGTAAATTAATAATATCAGTGAGAAGATTCCGATTTCACAGTGATTTATTGTGTATGCAAACAAGAATGGGACAGAACTTGACAGTGTGCAACAGTACAGTTGCATTAGTAGAATCAACACTAGGCTAGTAACCAGTACCCATTTGGGTGAAAATTTCTTCTTTATTATTAATATAATACAAGAATGTTTGAGGTTCAAAGAGAAAGCTGGGAAAACTGTTAGTAGAGATTGGAACGGGGGATATTTGGAGAGGGAGAAAGCAATGTTAGTGGCTTTTGGGAAGGAGTAAGTCTGACAGAAAGTGGGATCTGGGCAAATATATAGATATCTGTGGTCAGTTAGGAAGAGAGGTTCTTGCATGGATGCGTATTGTGCACTTTGACTGAGAAATTAGATGACACTTTCCATTACTTATTAGCGTGAAATGGCAAAAATGTGGAGAACTGATGTATGTGATGGAAAATAGGATAAATTACAGCAAGATGCAGCAGCGGTTAAAATGTTAGCAGACTTGAGGGTAAGGAACCTTAATACAACGGGGGATTTTCAAGGAAAAGTAATGGATAAATGTATTGCACATCATTGTTTCTTTACCATACGTGCAACCTGGGGTTGTATAAAAATCATTTAAACCAGGGTACGAGAGGATGTTAAAAGGGAAAGTTCCCAAAACAAATTAATACTGTTGAAATGAACTTAAAATTAGCAGTCACCAAGAACTATTGCGTATATGGACAATTTCCTAAGTAGGTACCAGAAATTCTTGACGAACAAAGGAGAGTAGTTCGTACATCTCCTTGTTTGATATGCTCGAGTTAATTTTCTTTTCTTTTGAAGTTGTTTGTTATGTTTGTTAGAAATAATTTAAGCAACAAGTTCTACTATGTTTACTCCGGACTTCTGTCACCCGCACCGCTGGCAGCCTTGCCGGTTACACGCTGCGAAACCGGTCCCACCAAGGACTGCTCACGGGATATATTTGTAATTTAATTACTAATTAGGTAGACATAGAAGTACAAATCATTGTTAGGGTGATATTAAACGAGTTAACGTTGATTAAGTACGGGAATTAGTTGCTTTCTCTATTTTCAAGATAGTAGCCTACAGTTCTTTATCTGGTATGCACATTGCTGTACCTAGGAAGTGCTTGAGTACACACATTTTTTTAAAAATATGCAGCAATGAGGAAGAAGGAAATCAATTAAAAATCTCCAGCAACTTGCTGCTAAAGCGTACGACGTAGGCAAAGCAAATGTGTCTCACGAATTAAAATATAAACCCATGGCACTACAGTCCATATCAAACCAGGGCCAGCCAACCCGACTGCCGGCCTCACGCCCACATACGCAAGGTAGAGGTGGGCAATTATCCAACCAATACATGTGGTTAGCATCTCGGTACCGCAACCGGAAAGTTCGTTTCATGACCAGGGCCGCTTATCTAGCGTGGGCTCCTCAATTTCCTCAAGGCACCGGTCCTATACCCGGGACTTAAAATCCGCACCCCAGGGGTGGGATGGAACCCGGACCGCATTCCGTGGCAGGGAACCAAAGCATGATGCCTTAGCCCACTACGTCAGGGCGTGCCTCGCGAATACTTGTGTTAAAGTATGAGAGGTGACGAAGTAGCAACTCTTTGTTAATAAGATTCTAATTATCTGGATAGCAAAACTCTTCCGATATCGAAGGTGCATGCAGTACATGGAAACGAGGCATTTGTGTGCATCAAAATACAACTCAACTTTGTCCGTTAACGTGACCCGGAATACTGGTCATTTACATAACTGCAGCCTCCATTACCAGGCACGCACATGAGATAATAGCTGTGGGTAACAATAACAAATAACTGTTCCTAGTGCACGCCACCGACAGGACAATCCCAGTACAGTAACTATGCACGCCTTTGCAAATTCGTATGGTAATTATTTTCATTGCAATGTGCTTTTAAAGCGGTTACAAGCAACCTGTGGCACACGTGCCAGGCATGTCACGCGGGGCGATTTTCAATGCCAAGCAAAGTGCGCAGAAATGCAGATCATGATCAAGTAGCTTTATGAATAATAATCAGCTTATTAATCAGATTAATACGTTTGCTTTTTTGTATTTCCTCATAAAACAGATGTAGCTTCTGTTTTTGACACAGTAATAATAAATTATTGCAGTCTGATAGTAACATTTCAAAATTAAATAAGAACTTAAATCTTAAATTATAAGATACCTCTATAAGACGTTCGGGGCACCAACTAGTTAATTATGGAGAAAACCCTACTGGAGTAAATTCATAAACTTTCATATCAATTGAAGCAATCTATATGTAGATATTATAAACTTTCTAATAGCAAAGTAAATGCAGCTAACATTCATTGAAGTAAATTTAAATATGTCATTAACATATTCTTTAGCTCAATGTTCATCGAGTGCAAATACTGTAAAACATATCAAGTGGTGCATATTTTTTAATATTTTATGTTTTATTTACGTCCTAGAACTTGGCTATCGGACGATGAATGAAATAGGTAAAATAATGCTTAAATGAGGCCGGGCCAATATTCATCTTTAAGGATAAGGGAAAACCCTGGAAAAATTCCTATTCTGGTGGCCCACTCCGACGAGATTCGAACCCTAATGGTGCAGAAAATTATGTGTAGCCCAGTATAAGTTTTAGTAAAATAGATATTGAATTAATCACACAAAACACGGAATTTTCTATACTGTTAAACTTCTTTTCAGTCTTTCGGTAATTTTTTCATTCCCACTTAATGATGATGATAATAATAAATTAATAACACCTACGATGTTGATATTAATATTTTATTACTTTATGTAAATTAATTGTCATTAAGTACAGCGGTAGATCCCATGGTTTGAAACTTGACATATCAAAAATAAAATGAATTTGGTGGTACTTGTATTTTAAAATTAATTACGTTTTTTTTTCTAATTTGTCTTTAACCAAAAGTTAAAGATAATGTAAAGACTGTACCTACCGCTCCAGTACCAAGTGAAACTAATGTAAAGGGTTGTTCTTCTTCTTCTTCTTCTTCTTCTTCTTCTTCTTCTTCTTCTTCTTCTTCTTCTTCTTCTTCTTCTTCTTCTTCTTCTTCTTCTTCTTCTTCTTCTTCTTCTTCTTCTTCTTCTTCTTCTTCTTCTTCTTCTTCTTCTTCTTCTTCTTCTTCTTCTTCTTCTTCTTCTTCTTCTTCTTCTTCTTCTTCTTCTTCTTCTTCTTCTTCTTCTTCTTCTTCTTCTTCTTCTTCTTCTTCTTCTTCTTCTTCTTCTTCTTCTTCTTCTTCTTCTTCTTCTTCTTCTTCTTCTTCTTCTTCTTCTTCTTCTTCCCTAGTTAGGGGATTCGTGGTGTTAGGTCTCCTATACCCTTTTAAGGCCAGGCCTGAGGAACCGAAGCTTTGGATCCGATAGAGAACCAGGATAGGTGATCAGCCCAATGCCTGGTGTGAAGGTAAAGGAAATGGATTATATAGATCTAGATGATAGGAAATATGAAGATGGGTGAAACCGGAGGACCCCGAGAAAACCCAGCGCCATGTTTTCCACCACAAATCTCATTTTCGGTCGCCTGAGATCGAACCCGGGCCGTCTTGGTAAGAGCCAAGCGGTCTAACCACTCAGCCATGGTGCGGCCTTCGTAAAGGGTTTTACATTGTCATATACCAACCCCATCATTTTTCAATAAATCAGTCAAATCACTTGTCGGACAGCGATCTACGTATTTACTACTTTAATTTCTATCCTATTGTTTTTGTAACTTACTGTAATTTTTATTGCAGAACCAATGTCAGATTCGCTTGTATAATAACATCCATGTTACACAAGAAAATGACTTCTTTCAACGACTGCGCTATATTGAGCGATGTTAGACAAAGTGATGCAAATGGATGTTCGGTAACAGCAAACGCAAAGTGAGGACGAAATTTCCAATACTATCTCCATTTTCTCATCTTCGCAACAACCTCAGCACTCGAGGAGTAACCTATTCTACGCCTGTTGCAGCGAAGATGACGTAAAGGTTAAAACAGTTGACACTCATCAGCACCAAAGGTCCTTTTATTTTAAACAGTGAAGATGCAACTGTTACCTTGGTCCAAATCGGTGGCCATCAGCCTCCTTGTCGTAAATATGTTACATTTAAAGGTCTATATGTAATACCTCTTATAATTCAACTGGTGTAGAAAGGATTCTGCATTTTTCGACTTTATTTACACTTCTCCGTGGTGCATTTATTCACTTATCTCAAACATAAATGCATGATGTTCATTTTAAGTATGGAACGCTTGTCATATGTTTTTTAACTTCCTGTGCCACTTAGCTATTTTAGAGAAAGCAGTGTATTTCATTAAATTCTGTATTGAGGTTGCACCGAATATTTCTGATGTACCCGAAATAAATGAAAAGAAAATTTTTATTTTTAATTGTGCGTGTATGTGGGTGTGAGACTGAAAAGAAAGAAAACTTGGATGAGTAGGAAATTTTACGTTTAAGTCATATATACTTTTAGAAACGAAAGAGAATATCGTAATTCACTCCATCTCAAACGAAAATGTTCATGGTTTTTCTCTCCCTCTCTTTCTCTCAAGAGTAGCTCTAAATATTTTTCTTAAAATATTTAGAATTTAAGTTGCATTTGATATGTAGATAATACTTTCAATTATCTGTAATATACATTAGTTTTCTACATATACCTGGGAAACCCTAAGAGGTACGTATATACTTATTATTGAAAAAAAAAGTCAAGGCCTCATTCAAATACAAAATCAATAGTGTTAACTATTTCTGAAATACTTGTTTTGCTATGTTTTAAGATTTTCCAGCCAACGAAAGAGACACTGTATTACTCCCTCTAGCTGTCTAGCACTTTTTAATAACACATAAGAAATTCGATATTACATTTCCGCGGAAATAAATGTTTTGAGCTCCATGTGTAAGAGATTTTTTATTTTGTTAGGTGCAGAAGTTGGTGCATTTTGTCGCACGCTCAAGCTGGGCTGGGTGTTGCAACGTTGGAACTAATGCTCTACAAAGACCTAACTCAATGATGGCAAAATTGTCACCTTAAGAAAACCTTGAAACAGTTGGGCGTCTCCAGGCCTTCAGTGTCTTCCTCGCTGTTGTATTGACCCAGTTCTTGGCCAACGAGATTAAATTAGGGTACCATTTGATAAAATAACCACGCAGGGTCATGGTAATTTATTTTACGCGGTGAGTGTCTTATATCATAATGCTTATATTAGTTAATAAACGTGTTGTCCTTCAATGAATTTCATCTATACGTTTCTTATCATGATAATTTAACATTGTGTACGTATGTAATCTTAAGTGGTTAAAAAAGTGTGGTAGCAGTTTCTCGTTGCTCATTTATGCATAGGGACCTGGAAAATGCGAGGAAATAGTAAATACAGCGGAGAAGTAGATACATAAAATTCTTTATATTGTGACTTTGTGGGTTCGTGAAATTAAAAGTTCAATTGCACCACTCAAAAATGTACTTTATTTCCACCGACTTACAGTTGAACACTTGCCAATTACACAGAATTACGTAATGCACGTAATTACGATTCAACAGTTCGTCCGTTATAGTTTCACTGCACGCTCACAGTTACGCACACTCTTCCGATGCACGTACAGAGTCTTCTCGTCCGTTCACTAACACGGCGCTCCTTCGCTGCTTGGCAAGCACTGACTCAACTCACTCATTGCAGCCCTTTTTATAGGAATATCACTGTTTTCTAGACGTCTCTCGTTTCAGTGAATCACCGCGAAGGTTTCAGACGGCAGAGGAAGGGGGAAGAGGCGGCCAGCGACAAGTGACACTTCCCTAATCATCCCCTCAGTTAGTGACTGAGATTAATGGGTGGGTGTGGTCCGGCCTCTGGTCTCTTACTCAGCTGTCGTTCGTTGTGCTTTCCGATAATTGGGCGACAATATGAAAATATTAACTGTGTAGTGATTTTCCGGTCGCAAATGAGCCATGAATTTTCGAAAGTATGCCTACATTTGGAAACTTCGCCTCTATTTCGGGTAAAGGTATTTCGAAACTCCTATACAAATTACTTATTCAAAAAAGTAATGAAAAAGCAACATGAATGAATGTCGGTTGGTATTTTTGTTTGCTTTCTCCTCCTAGGTATATATAGTGTTATGGGAATAGTATAATTATCTCCAAGCAATTTGGCACGTGAAAAATTCTTTGTAACTAGTGGTAAGTGTTGTAAATATTGTCTTGGACTCATGCCTCTCACCCTTATTAAGTACCGGAAACAAATAATTAGTTAACCTGCCCTGTCAATGAGGATACTCAGTTCTTATTGCAAATAGGGAAACTATACTATGTCCAACGAGAGAATGACGTACCGTATCACTCCGCGTCCTCATGTGTTCGGAATGACAGTACTGTTACCGCTTCGTTAAGTATAATATTAATATGTATTAATAATATGAATATTCATTTTCAACACAAAAACGACTATTTATTAAAGCCAACAGCTTTATCGCGTCGTTAAGTATAATATTAGTATACATTTTTGACATTAAAGGCACATTTTTCGAGCTAAGTATCACGTATCACATTATTAATATCCATGAAAATTAACTGCTACTTACGTATTTTTCGTATTCCTTAGCACGAGACTTGACCACTGTCAGCAATTTTGCCTTAACATGACCCTCCTGGAAAATTATATTTTTACTCTGTAACCATGTTATGATGTCACTTGTTGTCTAGTATGCGTTCTAGCCACAGACTGTGATAGGGGGAATTGTTCATCACAATAACGCTGTTCGGTTGTAATTTGAGAAATTGATGAACTTTTCGGCGGATTGTTGACCTCAGAAACCCATCACAGACAATATCCATCACTGATCTGGCACGTGGTCTCTTCCGTCCGGGAGTTAAAACCATCGAATGTGGCTTTTTGCTTACTTGCACTATAAATTCTGGAAACGGACACACCGGTGAACTCAAATGTTAACTTCACCACTTCATAGATAGCAAGTTCTAGAAAATTTTCACTGAACTTGTTAAATACATTCAATATTATTATCTTTTCACCGCTTCGTAAAGGCTTTCCGCGCACATGTTTAACAGTACTTGCCAGTTCCGCCATGATTCACAACTGGATACGCCTGTCAGCTTCAATATGCGCGCGCAGCATGGTTTACTTTAATTACAGACTAATTTAACCATATATTAGTATATGTTTTTTAAAGTTGAAATATGCTTTGTACGCACTTGGTGTGCGCTTTAGCAAAACGAACTCAAGACTCCGCACCTCAGTAGCAGTACTTTTTCAAGGGACCATTTACACTGCGGAGGCATCATGGAAACTGTGAAGAAGGTGCGCTACGATCAACGGTCACGTGGTTTTGTTTACATCTACTTTATTCTCCCACTGCAAGCAGTATAGCTCGTATTTGTTTTACAGAAGTTTTTATTTAGAAGTGAAGAGAAACATTTTATACGAGTGCCTGTTTATCTCTCTCTCTCTCTCTCTCTCTCTCTCTCTCTCTCTCTCTCTCTCTCTCTCTCTCTCTCTCTCTCTCTCTCTCTCTCTCTTTGCGAGTCAGTAATGCCACAAGTGAGGTCAAAGTTTAAATACTGCACCAAAAGGGGATAAAAAAGAAGATTGTTTTAAATGCGAGGAAGCTTATGAGGGCAGAGTACCGGAAGATACAGGAAGAAATTGCTTAAAGTTCAGGAAAGAGTGGAAAAAGCAATGGGAATACCTCGGTGAACAATTGCAAGAATTCTAGCAGAGGCGAGGCAACATAATGGTGAGGAAACTTCATTCAGCACACCTGGTAAAAATTGAAAAGGAGTTAACGCATCGCCGATATCGATGTTTTTGATAAGTACGTTATTGGACTGACACAAAACGTCTCCTGCCGTGTCCAAATTACTGCCAATGCTGAGAGAAAACATTAATTTTAAAGGGAGCAGCAGAAACTTATGACGTATCATTAAAGAACTGGGCTTTAGATGGAAGAGAACAAGAAATAATAGACGTAGGCTTATGGAAAAACAGGATCTATCTAGCTAAAGGGTAGCTTTTCAGGCTGCACCTAAAAAGTACAAGGAAGAAGGTCGCTCTATTGTATATCAAGATGAGACATACTCACAGCAGCCATACAGCTCATAAAGAATGGAGTGACAATGATACATCAGGCCTACTATTACCAGATTCTAAAGGGGGACGCCTCATTATTTCCCATGCGGGCAGTAGAAAAAGATTCTTGCTTAACGCCTTACTGATATTGAAGTCCCAGCAAAAAACTGTGGGCTATCCTAAGACAAAGTTTAATTCCAAATTTAGAACTAAGTTCAGTGCTTTTGGTAGTCAATGCATCCTATCATAACGTGCAGAAAGATAAGGCCCCAATAACAAACTCCAATGAAGACTGGTTACGTGCAAGAAACATTGCAATCGATGGATCTCTGCTTGAAGTCCAATTATGCGACATCTTAAATTGCATAAGTCCAGCCACAAAACGTGGCTAATGGACACTGTGTATTCAGACTTCCTCCTTATTATGCCGATCTTAACCCTATTGAACTCATTTGGGCCGATGTCAAACAATGGAGGGCGCTAATAATGCAAGCATTAAACTTGTGGATGTTCAACTTCTTTATGAGCAAACGTTTGCAGACGTTGAGGAAGACAAATGGAATAATATTTGCGGCCACGTGGAAAAACTAGAAAAGGAATACCGCAAACTAGGACATATAATCGAAGATAGAACAGAAAGTATTGTAATCACGGGTACCGATAGTACCAGTGGTGAAAACAGTGATAGTGCTGGTGAAAAGTTGGGCATAGAGCCTTAGGAAGACTTCAGTGATATATAACTGATAGTGATATAGCTCAGTGTGTAGCAGTGTCAGGAGATCAATTTTCTGTACACACTGAGCTTACCTATCTATTGCTACAGCGGAACCAACAGCCAGGGTGTGAGATGGATTGGAAGCATCATAAAAGAGTGACTCGCTCCGTAGTTTACTATTTGAAAACTCCAGATGTCAATTTGTTTGGCAATGCCCATAACTGTAAAAAGTACGATTAAAGATTTCACGTAAATACAGGTTTTTAAGTCCTCTAAATTCATTATGATATATATCTACAGAATTTTCTAGAATTCGACAAAAATAGCTTTAAGGGGTTATAGAGGAAAGTTGGGGGACGGGGAAGAATCCAAATGAGGACACTTGTGGTCTCTATGAGAGCATGTTTTGTGCAATAAGCTAAAGCAAATTTGGGCCAGAACGCTACTGATCCCGCTGCAATATTATATGGACGCATTTGCTACACCGCAGGTAACTGTACATCGTGGCTCAGTGGCAATGTAATGAGTTGTTAAGCCAAAGCCAAGAGTTTCTGGGTTCGAGACCTAACGAATATTTTTCTTCTTCTTTCTTCTTCTATTTTTAAATTTATTTTCCTTCATATTGTTGATTGTGAATTATTTGGAATCTAAAAATTCGAAAGAAAATTTATTGAGCTACTGTCATTAATATTCCTAAAAACAAGCGTATTTAAAAGATAAAGGGTAGAATCCTACGGAGGGGATTCAGCACTGCGACTAGACTTGATCTATTGTACAGTATCCCAAGTGGAAGGATGAGGCGAGAGGGGACAGGAGGTGGCTAACCCAAAGAGTCACGACAGTGCAAAGGGCAGGGTACCTACTATTGACCAGTTGTAATCTCCCCGGTGGGCCAGTACAACCGGCATACCACACACCGTGATCCTGAAACGGTCCACTAGGCCGGCCCGGAGACCGTCCTACTGGAGGTGTTTGCCAGGAGCATATCATTCCGCCATGCACCGCCGAGACTCCCGCCGACACTTCAACCCTGAAAGAGACCACCAGATTGAAATGATAATGGAGATGAAATGGACGGACAGGAAATTCGCCAGCATTCGCCTAGCAATCTGGGGGAAAAACCCCAAAAACACTTTCGGTCAGGTAGGTCGTCCACGGGAAGCGAACCCAGGCGGGCCACAGACAAAACAGTGAGCCATTCCATTCGTAGATACTGTATTTACTTAGCCATTCTGTGAGTTTAGGACGGATTTATCTTAACGAATTCGTTAAAGTTCTTACACAGGGACTCTCGTCTTTATACTAAAATAGCTACGTTATTCAACCTGTTCCGCTATATTTTTATATACAACAAGAACCGAAATACTTAAATGACATTTATATCATTTATATTAATTTTTAATATCAGTTAGAAGAAATACAGAATAATTAAGTTAGAAATGGGCTATTTCCAAACTGCTTAACTAAGTAAATTTTGCTAAGACTTAAGGTAAATTATCTTAAGAACGGAAAAAGTATTACTGCTGTGTATTAAGTTTGTAAATAAGATTAGTACGTTGTAACACACACGATTATGCTTTCATGGTCGGCGTTAATCCAAGAGATAAAACGTCCGGGCTTGTAGACCGTGAAATATCACCTAATTGGAATTCTAGTTCCAACTCAGCGAAAAATAATGATAAAAATGAATAGTTAATATTTTTTTGGATATTTTACTATGGTTACTTTCCGTATCACTCACCAACAACATGTAAGCTATACTGTATTCCACCCAAAAAGTCCATATTTTACAAGGTCCGCTGAACAAAATAGTTACATAACTGCATGAAATTGAGCTTAAAGTTAGGGTTAGCGTGTGTAATTCAACTCAAAAAACGAAAATTCGAAAAGTTTGGTAAATGCCAAACTTGATTTAAAGTCAGCATCTTAAAATGCAACACAAAGAACATTGTCACACCAAGCTACTCTTAGCTTAGAAAACGTATGCTTATTTTTTATTTTGCCAAAAATAGTTCAAACGATTTTTATTTAAGTTTCTTATCTTGATATGATGGATAGAGTACATATTTTGAAGTGTGAATTACCTACGAAGATATTTCCTTCTGATTTTTATCATTTTTTGTAACTACAAAAACATAAAATATAAGTTAAGCCTAGCCTAAAAATTTGTGTATGAATATATGTATGGGACTTTTTATTTAAATATTGCCTGTTTAAGATAATGACAAAATGCGCATATTGAATTATTTAAGAATAGTCGTGAGACCTTTTCATTGGAAAGGAATTTGTGTAATTTTGTTTAACTGCAAAATTTAAGGTACACAAAAGGTGTTTTTCTCTGTCACGCAGAGAAACTTGTTCCATTTATATCCCGCCTTTAACTACAATGGTCATATCGGCAGCCGTTCTCCTTTGGAACATATCGAAGGTGTGAACTCGTATTCGTTAGGCTTTAATAATTACATCACACACACATTCACACTCTCATTCATACTTCCAGACTCTGGGGGAAGATGGGGAATTATCTTGGTCGGAGGAAAATCCCCATCCCCACCGCCGAGAATCGAACCCGGGAACACCTAGCACGGCAGGCAGGTGCTCTACCGACTGAGCTACGGGGCCAGTCTTATTTCAATTTATTTTTTGTGGCCTTTACCATTTCTGAAATACACGTTACTCTTCTGAATTTTGAAACTTAATTTTTTGAAAGTCATCTTTAAAGTTTCTCGCAATTGCAGGGAAAGCATTTTTGAACCTTTAATTACCATTTAATTATCTTTCGATTCAATTCCCTCTATTCTCCTGGAATGTACCTACAAAGAACTTTGTAATGTAACCAAATGATTTACCTTGATTAATGCAATTTTGATAGAAAAATACTTGGTCAAATAGTTGAAACTGTATACACACAAATGGCAGTAGGCAAAGACGTGTGAATATGACACATCATAGTGCCCATAGTGAACTGATTTTTTTTAAAAATACAATTAATGCAACTGGTGCTTTCTGTGATAGTTGCAAAATGGTCTATATCAGTGCATTTGTAAAATTCAATGAATGAAGATGTATTTTTTTCTTGTGAATACGTGGCTTTGCAGAAACGTGATTCTTGTAATTGAGTTTCCGGGGAGGTAAATAAATTGGATTTGGGAAAAGAGTTTGCTAGTAATGGCATTGGCTGCCTTTCCGTGCCTTCCTTTACGGCTTCCCGTTCACATAATATACGTTTGCATCTAAGATGAAGAAATTGGCTTGAAAATGAGAAATCTGCCCATTCAGCTCCCAAAGGAAACTGAGACAATAGGAACCTACCATGTTGAATCCAAGGCCAGTGTCCTCCTTTTTCTCTTTTTTCGCTTCTGGAAGAAAAAAAAAAAAAAAAAAAAAAAAAAGAATGGAGCATTCCAACTGTGGGCAAGATGCTATGCAATTTGTGCGATTTTTTTATATATATTTCTATAAAGTGATACTTTCAAATGTAAATTTTTTATTTCCGGTGGCAAGACATCTTTCTAGGAGTTCGCTTTTAATACTAAACACCTCGCCGAGCTGCCGCAAAACTGGCAAATCTTGTACACGCCTCTCTCAAGAATGAGTTATGTTGATGTGTAAGTATCCCTTGAAACATAAATTGCATATAACTGTTGTCAGTTTTTAAAACTAGGTAAATGTTTTGGTGGCAGAAATCATAAACATTGTCCCTTCATAGGAACCAGTTTTACTCCTGAATAGTCGCTTTTCTACAACCTATTGTGAGTGTAAACTTTTGTATGTTTAATTTATTGATTAAGGTTGCTTTAGCCGGAATGTCATATCACAGCTAATATATGGTTTTAACCATTGTTAGCATGTAATTCAGACTTTAAGCAGATACTAAAGATTCTGTTAACTGTTCTCCATATTATTGTTTTGTATACAGGGTGGTTCAAAAAGCTAAAAGCTTACAGAACCGAAAGAATAGATAAAATTGAATAACTTTCGAATCCATGTTCCCAAACACGATCCTGAGTCATTATCAAATATTTTGTTAAGCCGTGATATAGCGTTCAGTGTAATAGGTTACAAAAGATGTTCAAACACACACCAGCACATTGAACACAGGCATTGCAATGTCGAATAAAGCTTTGGCGCACTCGCTCAAATAACCCAGGGATGTACAGAAGTTCGGCATATGCCACAACTATTCTGGCATCGTCCACAGTGTTTCTGAATCGTCCACTGGTGTCTGATGCACCACAGCTTTGATATGCCCCCAAAAGAAATAATCAAGTGGTGCTAAGTCCGGGGAACAGAGTGGCCATGCAAGTGGTCCTCCTCTTGAAGTACTTATTTTAGATAAAATCTCATATGAGTTGTCAATATTTTGATTTTATATTGAATTTATTGAGAAAATAATTTGGTGGAAATTATTTAAAAAATTGTAGTAGAAAGGGAACGAGACTGAAAAGAACAATTGAAAGTAAAATAGTGATTAAAGAGGTAGAAGCATAGGAAACTGAATATTATTAATGTGGTTAATGCTGATAATATTGGTGTAAATTTTTAAGAAATATTAATTTTTGTTAAATTATTTAGAAAATGGTTTAAAGAAAAGATTATGAAGATTATCAAATATGGTGATGAAAATTGGTAATTAAAATATAACGTGAACCAATAAGAATTATTGAATTGCCCCAGCAATGGTAAATACATTAATTTCAGACTAGCCAGAGTTAGCGTCATTTTGCGCATAGACGTCGGGTAACGAAGCAAAATTGTGATTCTGTAAATGGATGCCGTAGAGGGTGAAAGCACAATAATCTCTGTAGAATCGTTAAGGAAAAATATTGTAATTGTAAAAAGGAATAGCAACGCTTATGAAATCATATTAATTTAGTATTACGACGTGTTTATGTTAATTTCAGAAAGAATTAAAATTTGAATGTTTGAAAGAAAGTCAAACAATTCTTTAATTTTTTAGTAAATTATTCTCATTCTACCCGCAACCGATACCACGCCTGAAGTAGAGTTCTTTTATGAGATGATTAAGGTAGCCGCGGTAAGTGCGAGAGGACATCGTAAACTTGAACTTCGGTTCCAGCCCCAAGGACCGGACGCTGCAGCATCCACTGCCTGAAATCCTGTAGCAACGGGACGCAAGCATCTCAGCATCGTCACCCCAAAGTTCCCGCCATAAATGGCTTCCCAACTTGGGCTTTCGAGATGATCCACGCGGAGATAATCTCATCTCATTATCATCCATTTGGGATTCTGTCGCACGCGTGTGATTCAACGTTCAGGATATTTGCGATCTTGTAAGCGCCGCACGTTCACATCAAAGTGTGGTGACGTTCCATCCAGTTGCATCCATGCTTGCCACTTGATTATTTCTTTTGGGGGCATATCAAAGTTGAGTATCAGACACCATTGGACGATCCAGAAAGACTAGTAGCCAGAATAGTTGTGGCAACTAACGAACTTTTACACATGCTTGTGGTATTTGAACGAGTGTGTTCAAAACTTTATTCGACGGTGTAATGTCTGTATTCAACTTGCTGGTGATGTGTTTGAACTCTACACTGAACCTTATGCATAATAAAGTGTATTACGGCTTTACAGAGTAACTTTGGTACTGACTCGGAAATGTATTTTGAAAGATGGGCTTGTGGTCCAAGGTTACTCTATTCTGTCTACTCTTTCTGTTCCTTAAGATGTTCAGTAACCTTTTGAAGCACTCTGTATAGCTTAGGTGTTACACTCTTTAAAGTGGTGTATTTTTCTACATCGTTTTTTTGAGGCATTCAGGGACGTCGCACAGTTGACAAGATGTAACCAAATGAACTAGCCGAGTGGTATGGCTCAGGCGGTGTATCTGTTGCCCGATTGGTGGGGGATTCCTATGGCCAATCTTCTTAACCCATGGATTTTTTCGCAGGTTTCCCGGGTCACTAGGTGAATGCTGGGAAGGGTAATTACCTCCTAGCGTTTCACCTCACTGTACCTTCCCTCCTGGTTGACTATTTAGGCGTGTAAGTCTCGGTGAGAGTTTCGCACGAATGGCAGGAATTCGCTCTTTAAATCCTCGTCTCCCAGAATCTTGCCCTGTGCTGTCGTCTTACCTCAGGTTTGGCCACCCTTAGTTCTCGCCTTACCCTTCCCTCCCTGGACGCCCACTCAGGACCACAAGCACTAAAGATTTCACAGGCGAAGATGCTAGGTACCCCCTCCGAAATTTTATCATAAAGTGAAATTATGAACTAAGACAGTGACGGCATATGATTAAATAAGGCCGGTTATGTGCCTTCACCATGGAGCTTCTACAATTATGGATTGTTACATCAGAATACTTCATTAATACAGCATACTGATGTGATGTCCAAAGAATTAATGAACTTTATAATGAACCTTAATAAATACAAACCACTCATTAGGATTTCTTCGAATGAATTGTACTAAGCTTCAAGATAAGATAAAGTTCAGAATTATTAGGATACACTCTTATTAAAATATAATCGTTGCAGTGTTATCGAGTTATTTTTAGGCTTGACAAATAAAAAGCTTTATATCTATTATACTTAAAATCTCAAAGTCTCAAGGACATTCAACAATTTAAAAAAAAAAAAAAAAAAAAGAGGACTCTTTGTCCGTAGGAGTTGAATGTATTTTCCGTTTCCAATCTATGTTTTCTTTACTAAGCGAACCTTTTGTGTAAAAATGCGTCAATAATTTCCTTCTATTTTCATTCGTTAAAATTGTGTAAATTTAGCTGAGGTTTCTGTACAATTTCGGCAATAACGGGGATAGGTAACGGTAATGTATCTGGGCTAGATATGTGGAATATACATCGTAACTCATGATACCAATAAACAGCAGACATAGCCGGTGATGGACTCAACAAACACAGCTGGTGATGGACACGACAGGAAAAATAGCCAGCGATTCCCGCTCGCCATCTGTTGGTGCTTCTCGTAGAGTAATTATTAGAATCTGTTCTCTCCCAGCCGGAGATTTTGCTGGCAGCTACTGTGGGGATTGAGAGAGATAATAGCATATTTATTGTTATTATCATTAATTATTATTATTAATCATCATTACTATTACTATTACGGTAGAACCTCGTATACTCGGATCAACTGGGACCAGGACCGATTACTATTGGCACCTTTTACCTAAAACCCATACGATGTATGTACTGTAATAGCGTATGTGTTTACACTGTACGAGTATACAATATAGATACAAACTAATCGATATTAAAAAGACAGTGAGCTCCTGCTGTCTCAGTTTAGTGCATCGCTTGCTATCAGCGCGATCTCGCGTCTGCTTTAACATAAGAAGTTCATTGGCAGTGTTGTACGTAACTTGACTCTCGACATAAAGCATCAATTTGTCTATATTTGCTACTGCTTGTGCGTGGGTCATAACCACAGTTGCTTCATCAATACTGTCTGAATATCCCAATCCCTTGACAGCAAATTCCATGTCGCTCGCTCAGTTTGTACTTACTTCTTCGAGCCTCTTAGAACAATCAAACGACAAAATAAAGTGTTCATCTCCCGTATTAGAATAGGTCACTGCAAGCTGACGCACTCTTTTCTTCTAATCAAAGATCAGCCTCCAAGTCTGTGCCAACTGCAGAATACCATTAACCATCCAACACATCATTGTGGACTGCCCCTTGTACACCTAGCGTAGCCTGCAAGCCAACATTTTCGACTTCTCCAGTGCCGTGCACAAACCAGAGCAGATAAACGCATTTCTTATGGCTATCAATCTCTATGATTATGAGTAAAAATGTAAACATCAGTGTTTATGTAGCAAGTGTAAGTTATAACTTCTTTAAAGGATATAATCAAATGTAAAATTAAATGTAAATGCTCTAATGTATCATTTTTGTAATGTTTTAGTTATAAAATAATGTATAGCTCGGGTTATGATCAAGCAATTGAAACGACCAAAAATAAACATTTCAAACAACAGCAACTCTCTGAATCTATTCTTCGTTTTCATTTTCAGTAACAGTGCATGGTGCAATAACGCCTTTTCTCTGTAATAGGTTTATAAGCACCTCATTGTCGATTTGCAATCAACTGTCAAGGTGCCCGCCTTGCTAGCGTAGATGGTAGCGTTACCTGGATAAGGTTTTTCCGGAGTTTTCCACTATCCTGAAAGATGAATGTCAGGCAACTCTAAGCTCCATGAACCCCTGACTCATTTGAGCATCATTTCACCCATTTCATTCATCGTCCGATATGACAACGTTGGAGGACGTAAACTACAAAAAAAAAAAAAAAAAAAAAAAAAATTGTCAAGGTCCCTTCATCAACATCAGAACAGCTCTTCTTCTTCTTCTTCTTCTTCTTCTTCTTCTTCTTCTTCTTCTTCTTCTTGTTCTTCTTCTTCTTCTTCTTGAATCTTGTTTCCTGGCAAGTTACACACACACACCAGGCCACAACATTTTCCATTACTTTATCGAAGTTTCTCTTCCAACCTGTTCCCAAGCAGATGGGGCGAGTACAATGAGTTCGCCCGCTGGCAAGAGAATTCGAGTAATGTATCCACTGAGAATATCAATTTATCGTCTGTAAAACAAGCCTTTATTTATTATGTTAAAAACTTTTTTTTTTCCAAAACTGGTCTGGGTTAACGAGGTTTTATTGTATTATATTTGTTGTCCTTTTTTGTAATTTAAGTCCTCCAACGTTAAGTCACATCGGACGATGAATGAAATGGGTGAAATGATGCTTAAATGAGTCCGGGGTGCATGGGGCGTAGTTACCTTACATTCGTTTAGCAGGATAAGGGAAAACGCCGGGAAAAACCTTATCCAGGTAACTCACCCTAACCGAGATTCGAACTCGGGACCTCTTGAACGTGAGGCAGACACGCTACCATCTGCGCTACCGAGGCGGGCGTGTTTGTTGTTGCTGGCATGTTCTGAACTTGCAGAAATTCATAAGCATCCTTGCTTCCTTCCTTCCTTCCTTCCTTCCTTCCTTCCTTCCTTCCTTCCTTCCTTCCTGAAGAGAATAAATGTTCACATAGGATCATTTAAATCTTCTTTTTGGGAAGCAAAGGACATATACCATTAACATCAGTGTTACAAAATATGTCAACAACCCTGTCAACATAATTGTTTTATTATGGTATTGTCTTTTAAAGAATGCAAATAAGTATGTCTTAAACATCGCTATGTAAAATTATAATATCTATTTATGTATCAAATGCATTAAACATTTTACGTACGTAAAATCACTTTATATTACATTAAATAAAATAATTTTAATATAACTGCTGTATAAATACAAGAGGCATAGTCAATCATTTGCTGACATATTCTCGCAATCAGCTAATACCTTGCTAAGAGTCGTACCTAGCCTCGTAGAAAGGGCTGATCCTAACAATTCGAGATATGCATGCAGATGGCGGAGCTTATTCTAAGCGGTCGTTTCTAACACCTGAAGACATTTCAATGCGAGCCAGAGAGATTGAGGAGCAGCTGGTGCTAGTAAAATCTCGGCAGCAGGATGAAAAGGAATGTATTGATTTAAAGACGTGTAGAGTAAGCAGTAAACGAAAATGACTTGTTCCTATGAACAATAAAGGCAAAAGTTGTGGTTTCATTTTCAGGAAAGGGTTTCAAATTTGCTAAGAAGTGCCATTTTTCTTCCATGTTGTGAAATAAATGTTTCATTTCTTGAAGGGTTTCTGATAGGATGTTAACTTTATTCATTTTTAAGTGATAAATTGCTTTGAGAAAAGTTGGATAAAATTTGCGATTTAACTTAAAAGCAAATGTTTACTCGTATACTTCGTTTTTATAATGAAGTATTTTACTCAAGTTGTTCTTGGGAAGCAAGCCAGGTGAAAAGACGATTATAAATCGACGTTTCGGGAGTGTGCATCTCTCCCATCAGGATAGTTATAAAATGTTATAATCACAAATGAATACTGAATATAACACAAATATAACAACGGCAAAACACTATCAGAATTTGCAATACTGAATCAAAAACTTTTCAGTCAATTAAATGCCAGGTAGGAGATGGCGTGAGTATAGAAAGTTAATTGGGTCAAAGAAACGTAACTACTTAACTGGATTATCAAGCTGTATTGATCTGTGCTTCTTAAGTCGACGTATTTTCTTTTTAAGGCCGGTTTCCAAGAGGAGCTGAACTGAAATCCAGCATCACGATTAAACGTGCTCCTCTCGGAGGAAATGGCCAAAGCCTCATTAATTCTGCGCTCTCAGTAACTGTTGCATTTTGCCAAGATGGTCTCCCAATGGTCGTTTTCAAAACTGCTCTGCCAGCCCAGACTTCTCAGGTTGCATTAAACGAATGCTCCGTTAATGTTCGTTTATTCTGGTAGCGATGGCCCTTCAGGTGTCCCACATTCACAGGGAATCGGTACACTCCCGGACTTGGAAGTCCAGTTTCTTTCACTGGACTCAACAGGTGTTTAATCTTCGGAAGTGGCTTGTGGATGGTCCTGATGTATTTGGCGAGAGTTCTGCTGATTCTGCTGGATAGATTGCCGATAAACGGGATGCAGGCTGTAGCGGTAGGCTTATCTCACGCTTGCTGTATTACAGGTTTCGCTTTCCTAGCTTTGGTGATCGAGGCTCCAACGTCATATTCGGAGTAGCCGTTTTGACGGAAAGTGAGTCTCAGGTGCTGTAATTCTTGTTTTAAGTGGCTGGGATCAGAGATAGACGGAAGTATTTTGTTTAAGAGGGACACTATATTTTGAGCCTTGACAACCCTGAATGTTGTAGCTGCCATCTGACGTTTCCAATTGAAAGTTTGACATTGCTGACCATAATCAACTTCAAACAATTTTCAATAGATTTTGTTTTGTATACATTAACTTGAAAATTGTGTCTCAACAAAAGCATGGAATTAACTCATGAAAATGTTCGTGCAATGATTTCTTACGAATTTCGAACGTAGATTATCAAGACAAGAATGCATCAATCAACTAACTTCCACATTTGGTGACGAAGCTCCATCCTTTGCCACTGTAAAACTGTTACAAAGAATTTAATCCTGGCCGCCGTTCGCTGAATGATGAAGTTCGTCCAAAATCAGTTATGCCAGAAAAAAAAATGATACTGTGAAGAAACTAATAATGGAAGATCATCATGTGACATACTGTGATATTGAGACAACCATAGGCATTAGTTCACCAGCATATGTAAACTATTACATGATTAGTTAACCGGAAAAAGGTTTGCTCTCGTTGAATCCCATATAATTTGACGCAATCTCAAAAAGATGCTCTTGTCGATTGGTGTACAAAAATGCTTAAGAAATACAACGGCGGTGCCTCAGAAGAAGTATATAAGATTGTAACAGATGACGAATCATCATACATCTATGCGTATGAGCCGGAACGTATACAACAGTCGATTGCATCGATGTTTCAAGATGAAGGAGATCCAACAAAAGTTGTTCGTACTCGAAGCACTTCGAAGCAAATTGTCACCTACTTTTTCTTCAAAACTCGCCATGTGGCAACAGTGCAGGTATGTACAAATTCGGTGCTCATTACACGCACCACAAACCAATTTTCGTGTCCTGTGCGATACCATAGAAAGGAAAATTATTATTTTCTAAGGTAGCTGCAAGACATCAGCCTGCAGTACCATTTAATTTTAATTGAAACGATCTATTACATACAAAATAATTATTCTCATGTAAATTAAACGTGATTGCTTCGACCGGAACTTGGAATAGCTCAGCAGATGTAGGAGGGAGAATATGACCTCGACTAGAAACAGCTTTAAGGAAAAAAGAGAGATGGTTCTTGGAAGCGAACAAAAAGGAAAAGTGCATCGAGGAAAAACTGCATTGGTAGTACAAGGGTCGAAAAGAGAAGGAATAATAAGTTATTATTTCGTGAGAAAAATGTGGATATGGTGCATTCACGTGACTTTTTCTGCGCTCCTGTGCAAAATATTATTAAAAACCTTTATTTTTCTATCCACTACGTGTTATTGGAGATAAACATTTGCAGAGATTATATTATTGATAATTTTCTTCTATGTGCATGGGAAATATGGGAATATAGTAGAATTTAAGCCATAGTCAAATTTTTAAAGTGCAGATATCATGTGATGCCTTTAAAATATCATACTCTTTACATGGCCAAGAGATAAAAAAAAGTAACGACTTATTATTTTGGAAAAGTATAAGCATTGTAAAATTCCATAAAAAGGAATATCTCTGAAATGTTTCACTCTAAAAATAAATAAGGAATGTATTTTACATTAATTGCCCGATATAACGAGATCTACATTTTTTGTGTAGTAAGATTTTGTCAATGGCGTATTCCAGCTATGTAAACGGATTGAGAGTGAAGAGAGCTCCTGAGAACATTCCCAGAATTATATACAGAGTTTTTCAAAACGACATCGAACAAACATATAAAAATAGTTGCCCAGATTCTATGTGACACATGTAGATAGTTTTTGATGTTAATAGAGCCACATAAAAGTTGCTCCAGAATGAGTGTGGATTACGCAGGAACAACGACGCGTGCCTCACGCTGTCCGAGTTCGGAGGTGTAGGCCAGCCGCGTGCTGTAACTGTTTGTAAACATACCGATATACTCCGCAGTAGCTTGCTACTATTAAGCATTTCTTTGGCTTATGAAACCGTAATAAAGAACCTATTGCTTAATTATTGCTTATGGGTATTTAACGTGTTCCAAAATTCCGCTATAGTATTTCATGATAGCAAATAAGCTGGTGCATATATGCAACCTACACCTTTTAGAGGGAAGTTAATGTTAGTGAGATTGAGGATGGAAGCATTAAATGATAAACAGAACAGAAAACAACATCAAAGAATTGTAGATAAATTGACCAAAACTAAATGGCTTATACAATGAGAAGAGCATTCTTTTTCACGTGTTTGATAATACTAAATAAAGCATTTGTAACTGAAAAGGAAGCTGTTGATATTTACAGGAAGTGATTGAAAGTATAGTACAATTAAGATGATAACAAAATGCTCTGAAGTTCAACAAATAAAAATTATCATTGATGTAACTATTTTTACAATTCATACTTTTAATGAAACTAAATTAATCGTGCGTTTGTTGAACTCCCTTCAGCTCTTTCATTCATCAAAACTATATCCCTCATTTCGGCGTTGGTATAGCGTTTCATATTGCTTGGATTTGCTAAGTCCCTCTTAAGACGGAATGTGCAGTTTTACACTGAAGAGCAACCTTGCAACTGTCCGAGTTATTAGTCCACTTTTTCACAAATAACTGCCCTTTGTCCCATTACCTGAAAGGTAGGCTAGGGTCACCGATAAAGAGCAAGGAGTAAGGTTTTTGTTTTCGTGGCGGTGCATCCCAATAACAACTTTTGAGGTTCGCACACCAGTGGTTCCTGCGCTGCCTAATCACAAAATCATGTAATGTTTAATACTGCATAAAAGTATACCTAACAGAATTTCGAGGCTGCGACACCGAAATTCGGACTAGTTAAGTTATAAACTACGCAACGGCTATAATCGTTTTGTGTCTTTTGAAACAACCTGTATATATCATTTGCCATGAAAATGTGTAAAACCTACAGCTCTTTAATAAAATCTTTGGCGCAATTTTTGAGAAAATATACATATTCGAAAAATGAGCCATGAAAAAGGCAGTCTGTTTGGACTGGATTTTTTTTTTTTTTGAAGATATTTGTCTTGTGGCATCCTTGGAATATGTTAAGCCAAAATACCAAGTTTTATTTTTAATCCATTTTAGTTTTTGAGCCATGCTGCTCTAACACGCATACACAGTAATACAGGACTTTTTTAAAAATATTCATGAGATCCCAAAATATGTATATTCAGTAAAATCTCGCTATCAAATTTTTGGCTCTAATGCAAAAATACGAGGGAGAAAAGAACGCAAAAGGGTGGAAGGGAATAGGATTGATAATATATTTGACTAAAGTTACACCTGTTAATACTGGTGCAACTATAAATTTATAAATAAAAATCAATTTGAAATATTCGAGCTCAGAACAGGTATCCAACCACGAATTTCACACTCCACACAGACGCTCTTACCGCTTAAGCATTTATAAGGCGATGTTAGGGATTGAATTTGTGCCCACCTCCATCTTTCCAGGAATTAAATTTTGTCAGATGTATGAAAAATATTGTTATTAATAACTTTGTTACTGATTTTAATATTTAAATTTTCGGGCGTTTTAATGAGCTGCTATAGAAACTCCATCTATAATCTCGTATATCAACTAGAAAATCCTGCTAAAACGAGTTATTAACAGGTATGTAACTTGATTAGGCAAGAGAGTAACAAACGAAGTACAAGATAATCCTTGAAGATTCATCGTTTTCAATTTACGACTTGTGCGAACATTGCTAAGGAGGCATAGGACAGTGTACAGAGGAAGGTCCTGAGTAAGGATAGATTACAATACATGTGGCAACAGAAGTATTCAACCCAAAGGTTCTTTTCTCCCTACCGTTATTGGAATGATTTCTACTAGTGAATGATTAGTAATATCATGTAAAACAAAACAAGATCGTTCCGCGGTAACGTGTGAGATTTGCATTCGGGAGGTATTGGGTTTAATTCCTGTCGACCGCCCAATGTCAGCTTGAGTTTTTCGTGGTCTGTTTTGTTTGGAAGACGAATGGTGGAGTGGTTTCTCAAGTAACACGATTTCTTTTTCATTGTTTATCTTTCATTCCGACTTTCCTGCATATCGCTGGATTTACTTTAGGTTTCATGGCATACAGTGATGCCGAACAGATGGCGCCGATGCTTGCTCAAAGTAAAACAGTACCCCTCATGTACACTAGAAGGTTGCTTGACAACGGGTCGTATATTGTTCACTCTAGGCAGTTCTAGCAGTGGAATGACCGCTTCGGTAGCGTGTATGGTAGCATGTCTGCCTCACGTTCAAGAGGTCCCGAATTCGAATCTCGGTCAGGGTGAGTTACTTGCATAAGGTGTTTTTTCTGGGCTTTTCCCTTATCCTGAAATACGAATGTCTTACCAATGTAACTCTAAGCTCCATGGACCCCGCACTCATTTGAGCATCATTTCACCCATTTCATTCATCGTCGGATATGACTTACCGTTGCAGGACGTACCTAAATAAAATAAATATTCATTGCTGCCCCATGTTCATAACCAGATACTAGAGGATAGAGAACAATGCTTATGGATTATGTCTCCATCCAATCGAAAATAACACATGAACTCTTGGAGTTCATAATAGATACATTGACCACAAGATCGCAGATTATCTATTACGTTGCCTAGTGATATATACCTTCCTTTTTCATTGTGGATATAAATGAGGATACAATTTGGAAAGATGGGAAACTTGGAGAGTGAGAAAATAAGCCGTAATGGCACCAAACTCATTTTAGGAGACTGTATGTATAAATAAAGGATGTTCATCCTATAATCTTCTTCATCCTGCGTAGTGGATTGGAGCGTTGTAATCTGGTTCCCTGGCGGGGTTCAATCCCGTCCTTGGGGGTGCGTATTTTAAGTAGGTACCGGTTATATGACCGATGCCCAATCAGCATCGTGAGGAATTTGAGGAGATGCAATAGGTTGCTGGGGGTGCTGACATGTTGACCACATCTCCTCCACGTCCTGGTTGGATGATCCCCCGCCTCTGCCTTGCGTACGTGGGCGTGAGACCGGCAGTCGGGTTTGCAAGGTCAGGGTTGTTAAGTCGTGGATTATTATAATTATTATTATCATCATCATTAATCTTCTTCTTTAAAGGAGTAACTATTAAAGTTTTTCCTATTTCTAAAGCTTTATTAATAAATATATTAATCGTTTCTTGATTATTCAACATTCACTTTGTGGTCAGCTTTATGCTATAATATAATTATGTTAAGTAAGGGGCCTTCATTCATACCTTTATCTTCTAACTATAACTCTGATATACTTATTTTATATCAGGCATGATATGTTCATCCCGTTTGTTATTCAATAGCATGTAACTAGATTCGTTTCACCTCTGCTAGTACTGTTTGACGTCATTTTGCATTTGTCATGAGTCCAAATTTAAGATCCGTAATGGCAAGCGGGACAATGATAACTTTAACTTTAAAAGCACTCATTTCGGTAAACCAAGGTAACTAAATTAACTTGAATTTGAAAAGTTCCTTCTCTTACCCATAGCTAAGGGATCAGAATTTTGCAATAATTTCGAGTAAAAAAAAAAAAAACATGATGCAGACCTTAAATTTTGCGTTATGACGTTATATCCTGTACACTTATCCCAGTAATTTGATGTGAATTGGTAGGGTTTGAGGTAAAATGTTATTTCAGGATGGTATTCTGGCATTATAATACCTTAACTGTGACAAAGTTAGTTATTGACTTTATACATATTAAAATTAATGCAAATATTAAAACGGTTATAAAAAGCCTTATTATTTGTGGGAAAATCTGTTTTGTTATTGAGAGATACGCAAACAACCTTGACTTTAACACCAGCAGAGTTTCAGATGGACAATAATTCTTTTCCCTCTGTCAAAATAATGTCAATGACTTAATTTTGGGACAAGGAGTCATATGTTTATATCCGTTATAATGCATTTTTTGTTTCTTTATTTTCAGTTCTATTTTTTGGCTGTAAATAGACTGAATTTTCTAAAATTCAGATGTTTACAGCTACTAAAATATTTTTATTTTCACTGCTATGTACAGTAAGTAAACGAAGTGTTACACTCAAAAATTCGATACTGAGATTTTAACAGAAACACATATTTAGGGATCCCCTGAATAAAACATATTTTTAGGAATAGCTCTGTCTGAACAGCATAACCCAAAAACGAAACATTTCGTACTTAAGTTCAGCATCTTTCAAGGATGTGACACAAAATTTTCTAGAAAAACCTCTCAAGCAAACTATGTTTTATATGAAGCATTTTTCGAAATTTTAAATATCCTCTAAAATAGCTGTAGCACTTTTGATTAAAATACCATATGCTTAGGATATTTTCAGTACAACTGTAATGTGTCTTGAATTTTCTTGGAATGTCCGCGGAAGTTTTATTCGTTCTAAACGAATGAAAACGGTAAACTGTAAAGAAATAGAGAACATTGTATTATGCAAAACACGAAAATTTCGACAAAAGAAACAATTTATGTCAAATAAACTTTTTTTTTTTTTTTTTGGAGTGAATCGTTTCCGAGATATTTAGTAGTATTTCTCTGAACTCTTCAATACTTAAAATTTTCTCAAATGGGAAGTTTCTATTCGTTATTTTATCTCTTGGCCATGTAAGGAGAATGGAATTTCAAAGGCGTGACATTGTGACCAACTGTGTTCTTAAAAGATTTGACTATCAATTAAAGCCTACTCTATTCGCATATTTGCTTAAAAATAACTCAGTTTATCTCAACGTGAAGTAGAGGAATTAAGGTTTTAAGAATATTTAGTACAATGTAAGAATATTTTGTGAGTGTAGAAAGACGTGAGTAATCAAATTTTTCTTAAAAGTAACATTCGCGATAAAATTGATGCAGTTTTAACCGTTATGATCGTTGTATTTGTAAATATAAGCATTTTTCTTTTTAATTAACAATCTGTTGCTTCTTTCACTATGCGAAATATTGAATATGTTATAATTAAAGAAAGCAACAATAGCCTTTGGTTTATTATATGTTGAAGTGAGCTGCCTTTAACACAAAACTAACCACCAGTAGTGATACAATTGAAATTAATAGCGTTTTATTAGTTTAGCGTTTGCGATAATATTCTAAATCACATAAACAGTACTCGGGGCAACTGATTTGGAATAGTTTACTTTGTTATTTTCTGGCGAACTGGTAATGAAAAACTGTCTGATCTGGAGGCTAGCCTTTTCGTAGCAACATTGTCGACCACACACTTGTAACCTGCTTTTGATATTCCAGGTGGAAGTAACTGGACAAATTGCATTAACTCTCCGTGAACGACATGAACAAAAACGGTGTTCTGGTAATTTACCGGTACTGATTGAGAAAATCGGAATATAAGTTGCAGAAAGCAAAACAAAAGCTGCAATGTAGCACACAGTTTATTGCTCGGTTTCTGCGCGAGATAGCGTCCTACTTGTGAAGGCTGCCAATAAACAGAGCGATAAATTGCTATCGTTATGCTGGGATATCAAATTCCCAGAAATTCCAATACGAATGGTATTTCTCTTCCAGCAGATTAAAAGCTGGGACATTATCAATGCAAATTAAATCTTTGTTGTCTTTATTTTCTTCTTTCCTTTTGAAATATGGCAGCATAAAGCAGTCTGCTAGATACTACAACGTACCAAAAACACTTTGTGTCACAGTATAGCAAAGGTCTGAAACCGAAGTTCGATAGGTCCATTTGTGTTTTGGTTTGCCTCCCTTTAATTGATTAACTTAGGTGGAAACGACGAGGTCCTCATGACAATGAATTACGATTGAATGGGGCTCAGGATGTTCATGCTCCAAATGTGTCGAATTACCCCCTGCTGTCTTTTTTTTTTTTTTTTTTTTTTTTTTGGCAAATCCTCTGTAAATCCTTATTCAATTAATGTAAACTGTGACAGAAAGCCCGCCTCGATAGCGTAGATGGTAGCATGTCTGCCTCACGTTCAAGAGATCCCAAGTTCGAATCTCGGCCAGGGTGAGTTACGTGGATAAAGTTTTTCTGGGGTAGCTCTAAGCTCCATGGACCCCGGATTCATTTGAGCATCATTTCACCCATTTCATTCACCATCCGATATGACTTAACGTTGGAGGACGTAAAACTACTAAAAAAATGACAGAAGCGTAAGTTATTATCACTATTGCCTCCACCGCCACCTCCTCCTCCTCCTCCTCCTCCTCCTCCTCCTCCTCCTCCTCCTCCTCCTCCACCACCTTTTTGTTGCTGTTTAAAGTGCCTAAATATTAATCACGTGGTCTCATATTATTATACTAAATGTTCTCATTCTGCTAATTGTTGAAAGTATGTAAATGTGACAGTTGTTATAGTTAAAACAATATTTAATATTAGGAAATATTATTAAACCTATCATTATTAACAAAAAATTGCCTTTAGCTTGATAAGAACTTTAAATGTTCGGTAGATGTACATATTTTAGATTAATTTGTACGAAATTGCCAAGAAGCATTGTATCTTTTCTAAACGTTCACTGATGTTTCAAACACAATAGTGTTTGCAGAAATTTCAAGCTCAAGGAATTCCTTGGTAAAATGCCTACTTACAATAACTAATATCTGATTGATGCCTGGGCATTAAAGTTCTGATTAAAGAAAATCATCCTATATATAATGCCTTTCAGCACACTTTCATTGTTGCTACTCCATTCATGTAAAAGCAGAGAAGTAAAATATTACTTATTAAAACTCCTAAACGTTGCAACGATAAATATGTCTTGTTTTAAAATACACTGACTAAAGGAAAATGTAGTAAATGACCAGGATTGGCCTAAGAATTTAATCACTTGTTTACTTGAACTGCAAGTTAATTTCGTGATACTTTACTGAAAATATATCGATAATAGCACAATTTCCTCCATTTTCGTTTCTGTCCCATTCATGTTCTTGCTTTCTGCAACCCGAAGGATTGCTTCAAACATTATTTAGGTTACTCATTTACTGAGATGAGGGATTTTGTTTTGTGAAGCAGACTCCATTGAGGACCCAACGTAGTGTTACACAAAAAGAAAGTAAAGGGCATGGCTCCAGAAAAGAATATTCGTAAGAGAGTCCTCTTATATTTTGAAGTTCCATTATTTAAAGTTAGTAATAATATATTTCGATTATTTTAGACTTTGCTGCCAGCGACACAGTGTACACCACTCCCATGAATGACACATACTCATTAAGAGTTAATGTGCGCCCAGTTGCATTTGAATGCTGGTTTGAGGCATGTCAACTTTCTCTGATGTGAGGGGTAAATCCATAAGGACTGGACGAAAAGTATTTCCTGGATCAGTAAACTCGAGAGAGAAACTAAGCAACAGGTGACTAATACTTAGCTCAGAGAATGGTGGTGTTGATATCCATAAAATTAGAAAGGGAATAAATAATGTGTGAATGGGAATTAGATTCACGCATACAATATGGTTGGGTGCTGCTTGAACTATCGGAAAAATACCAAAACCAACGGTCTATTGCTTTAATACCATGAAAGGACCATGTGGTAAGTGCAAAGACGTGGGAGTTAAATTATTAAGTTGGATGGTGTAGATACGGTAAAATTCTGCACATTCATTTGTGTGATTTGATTACTGCGGTATATGATGAGGAATAATCTCATTTGCAGATTTTGCAGTCTTTCCGAGAGGAAAGTGAAGTTGTATTTAAAACCAAACACCACCTCCTCCTGCAACTGATTAATATTCAAATAACTAGTGAAGTAATCGCACTTGGTTGTAAACATTTGCATAAACACTAGTTTTAGCACTCCATATTTTAAGAAAACTTGCATTTTTATCAGTTCCATGAGAAAGTTCGCTTGTATTACCTTGGAGCGGATTATACCTAATACGTATTGTCTTAACTGAAAAATTTTATAGGCAGAAGAAATTTTTATTAAGTGGGTGGAATGACAGGCTAATATATGAAAATAATTGAGAAAACTTAGCATTGGAGAAGAGAATAGAGGTTTTTGACTGTTACAAATAAAATGTTTGGGGGTAATATGGTATTTGCATGCATATTTGAAAGAAACTTGCAAGTTGATTCAAATGTACGAGGGCTGTTCAATAAAGAATTATAACTTTTTTTTTTTTTTTTTTGGACAACGTACCTTTACTCATCCTCATAATTTTGATAGTCCTTCTCAAAATAGTCTCCCCTGAATGCGATGCACTTGTCCCAGCGTTTCTGCCAGTCTTCAAAGACATCTTGGAAACCACTTTTTGAGAGATCCTTCAAAATCGCCTCCGCAGCCTTCACCACTGCTTCTGATGATGGATAATGCCTCCCACGAAGGCGTTTCTTCAAGTTAGGGAATAGAAAAAAGTCACATGGAACTAAATCCGGACTATAGGGAGGGTGAGGGATGCACTTCACGTTGATTTTTGCAAGATATTTAGCAACAACATTGGCAATATGCAGCCGCGCAGTATCGTGGTGCAGCATCCAGCCTGCTTCATGGAAATGTGGTCTTTTGCGCCTGATATGGACTTGCAATGTTTTCAGGACATCCCTGTAGTATTATCCAGTTACTGATGTGTGTGCAGGTACAACATGTTGATAATCCATTCCATGAATATCAAAGAATGAGATGACCATAACTTTACCAGCAGAAGCAACCACTTTAGTTTTTTTGGGGGGTTGGTGATGAAGAAGATTTCCACTCTAAGTTTTGCTGTTTGCTCTCAGGATCAAAATGATGTAGCCAAGTGTCGTCAGCAGTGATTACGTTTGAAAGAAACTCCGGATCTTCCTCTAGCATCAACTTTAACTGCATGTTACCTCCATTGCAGTGGTAGGCGATATTGAACATGTCTGAATTTGCCTGTTTCTCACAGGCGGGAACCAGGAGTACCAACAATGAAACTACTACGGAGTGTTTGTTTCACATTAAGCTCACAGAATATAATAAGATTGAATTTTAGTGCGAAAAATGATGACCGTAAAAAATTATGATCATTCTTTATTGAACAGCCCTCGTATTGATGTTTCTCAAAGCAAGATTCAGAAAGTCTTTCCGACACTGTAACAAGTTTGTTCTTTACACAATAGTGAAAGAATTCAACAGCACTGTAACGCTGTAAATAAACTGTGTAGTTATATTTACATTTTGGCCCTGTATTTTGAAACATCATGGGCTGTTGCCAGAAATATGCTGCGGAGATGCAGAGGAGGTGGATGCCAGTCAATGTTGAGGGATGTACGATTATATAATATAGTATAGGTATTCGTGATAAAGCCTTCAGTCGTCTTTCTTGGTGGAGAGGGGGCTTGGAGTTTAACGACCTTTAACCGGGTAGGTCATCACAGACGATGACTGAGCGAAGTGGTTGAAATTGATGCTTAAAAGTGCCCCGGTCCCTAGAGCTTTTGTTAGAGTTACTCGATAATCTTTTCAAGATAGCGGAAAACACCGTAAGAAAACCCTTATCCAGGTAACTTACCCTGAGAATCCACTCGGGAGCTCTAGAATGAGAAAATACGCTACCTCCATACCAGGGGAGTGGGTTTCATATCCTTGCGAGACAAGAAAGAAAGAGGTAAAGTTTTGCTCGATTATACTTTATGGTCAAAGTGATTTACTTGCAAGTGATCAGTAACTTGCTTATAATTAAACAATAGGCTACAATAGATTCAACTCATGCTCTAGTCTTAAAAGGTATGGAATTTACACAACAATAGCTTTATCACTTAGTTTGTTGGCACTGGCTACCCCTACGTAACATCGCTGAGTTCGGTCCGAAATCAAAATGTTACATACTTCCTTGTTTTATGGAAACAATATGGAAATACATTTTCACTAATCATAATTTGTAGAGTGTAACTAGCGACAAAAAGGTTTGTGTATTGCATGTTAGGGGTGATATGTTAGTCTCTGGTTCTCGAGGTTGCGGGTTCAATTTCATCGAGCGTAAAATGCTTAACATGGGCTCCTTCGGAAGGGAAATAAAGCCTGGGTCCTGTGTCCTAGATTTGCGATGCGTAAAACAACCTTAAGCGTGATAAAGATGTCTCTGAGCAAACTAAAGCTGTCTTCAGGCCCAATATAGAATGGAACACTGAAAATCACAGCAGTCCATATCAATTGACGAGCAAGCTTCATAGTTTTGGTTAAATTTTATTCTAACTTATTCTATTCCACCCAAAAATACAAATTGAGATTTCACCGGAAATTATGAGATTCCTGGGCAATTTTAGAAAAAGTATGTATGTGTGTATGTGTGTGAACGCGCGTTTTTTTTTGCACGCCTCGGTAGCGTAGATGGTAGCTTGTCTGCCTCACGTTCAAGAGGTCCCGAATTCGAATCTCGGTTAGGGTGAGTTACCTAGATAAGGTTTTTACGGGGTTTTTCCTTATCCTGAAAGACGAATGATGTCGGGTAGCTCTAAGCTCCATGGACCCCGGACTCATTTGAGCATCATTTCACCAATTTCATTCATCGTCCGATATAACTTAACGTTGGAGGACGTAAATTAAAAAAAAAAAAAAGAAAGAAAAGAAAGAAAGAAAAAAAGAACGCGCGCTTAAGTGTATGCGCCTGCTTGGCGTGCGTGGTCAAATGACAAACTTAGTATTCAAGTACAGCACTCTAAGCGTGAAACAAGACCAAGAAAATCCTCTCACTCCAAACTATGCTTTATATTTCGAAATATTTGAAGTTCTGAAAACTGTGTTTAATGATTTGGATTAAAATAATATGTGTAAACATATTTTCATGATAAGTGAAATGTTAATCTTGAATTTTGTTGGAATAAGCCTGTGAAGACTTCGTTCTGTATAACGTCTGGTAAACTGTAATGGATTGACAAAATCCGGACTCCCAGCAAATGCTAAAGTACACAATTTAGTGTTCTTAGAGGGGGTGAGTTGATCAATTTCGAGCTTTCCCTGTTTTTCAAGTATTTATAAGTTTCCCTCTACACAGAAAATGGAATTTCAAAGTCATCGCATACCACTCTCTCGTAAAAGATTAGACTAATATTTTAGCCTACTGTATTCCCTTATTCCACTTTTACCTACAAGGAAATATGTATTACAGTCATTTCCACAAACGTTTATCTGTATTAACTAGAAGTAGTTAGAAAATAGATTTTTGTAGTAAGTTTGTTGTGGAATGGGTAGAGGACGTCATATTAATATTGTCGCGAACCCATTATTTACGATGGTGCGCCGCAGAGAGATAAAAGACAGATAGTGCCGGCTGGAGATAAACAGCTGGCCTAAGCGAATAAAAATAGCGCGGAGATAAAAGGCATTCCAAAACAAAAAGTTAGAAAATTCTAGTAACATCTTGATTGTCTTACAGAACATTCGATTTCTTGTTTGTTACAGAATATTACAGAAATATCTAGTGAGATGAGTAGTGTTATATATAAGAGGCGACATGCCAGCAGAGCAGTCGTAAACAGATGTTGTAAACGAGGTTGTAATTGAAACTGGTGTGGAAATTAATTGTTCGTTCACACTAGCCGTGTGTAGGCTAAAGTATGGAAAGATTGAGTCAGACTGAAATATTCAATGCCATAGCCGGGATTTGAACCACGGATCTTCTGGTTGCCGTCCAGCCGCTCTAACCCTTGAGCTACTATGGCCAACGTGCGATATGACATTAAATTTTCCAACTGGCTCGTGTTTTTCCTGGTAAACCCCTTAGTGTCATAAACACATGAGACTACTAACTTAATGGCAACTTAAAACGTGTAAGTACTTCAAGGCTCGGGCTTTATAGTTAACCACTATTAGGTCAATTAATGGAAATTAATTGTTGTTTCACAATGGCCGTGTGTAGGCTAAATTGTGGAAACGTAGAGTCAGACTGAAAAATGCAATGCCATCTACATACGTACTATGATGTTTCTAAAGATGTTACTTTTTTAAAAGCACATTTATCTTGCAACCTACACGATATTGTGTGTCATTCCCTTGATGGTTTCATAGGATATATTTATTTTGTTTAACTCACTTACTTTCTCAGAAAACTGCCTTTCATACTTTGTTTTTATAACATTTGAATCATTTTTTCACCACATACTGACCAGCTAGTTGCAGTTTATTTGAATGCAACCTCGCATGTCACTTGCTCAACAAAACACTTCGAATATTTGTTACCACGAAATCCACGTTTCTGAAAAACACTTCGTCTTGGAGACATTCTTCATCTTTATAGAACTAATGCCCTGAGCATCCCTCACAGTTAGACTTTCATACACAACACTTGTTCCTTTTGATGTCACTTTTAAAGTATCCAGTTTCATACAAATTTCATTAACTTCTACACTTTCATATTTTACTATTTGACAAATCAGCTCATTCTTCTCCCATTCATCTTTTCTATATCTATCAATTTGACACATTTTGATCATCTTTCATTCCATATACTATTATTCTATTTTTTTCTGGTCTTCTCTATTATTCATCTGCATTTTAGTTGACGCCCTGAATTATATTGAAGATTCATGAGCTTTACAATCATTCCTTTATGTCATGAAAGCTCCCTTTTTGTTTCTTCTTGCTGCTCCTCTTTTGCATTTGACGTATCTCTTCTACATTTACTTTAGATCTCTGTATTCTTCTTTGGAGCTGATCTTACGTTTTCTGTATTATTAAAAGTCTTTTGATTTGTTTCCTACAAGTTTATTCTTTGTGAAATAATATTTTCATTTTCTGATACTCCACTTCATATTAAACTTAATAAATATATAAATTATTTAGTTAACACTGTATTACCTTTGCCACTAACGCTTTCCGGTGGCAGATGACACATATTTTTAGATTAGTTGGAACTCTTTTACCTGAAAAAAATGATATTGATATTTATACACACAATTCCTTTTTTCAAATTTCATTCCGAATTTTATAAAGTAATTCCTGTTCTTTGTAATACTGCAAAACACAGAGTTCTGCATAACAGTGGCTGATTTTTGTGATTTTGAAGTAACACATGTAAAATTTTAAACATATGTAGACGATATAAGAAAGAAAAAATAATCTGCTTCCATTCAACTAATATTCAAGTGATTTCGTATTTTATTAAAACAGTTGCACATTCTGATACGGGATAAAACTCCTGAAAAGTTAAAAAGTGTTCTTAACATGCATTCTTAATTTGTCAACTTTTAGTATTTTAGTCTTGCTTTCTCTCCCCTCATCTCTTCTGTAAACTATTTTCCACTTGATGGTTCTGTCTCTGCACCGCTGTTATGTCTTAACGACCTCTTTCTCACGCTTGTTTCCTACCTACTGCCACAAATGGCCAAGGAAGAAAATATTTCAATCTGAACTTCAAGCATAGTGCTGTGCGGTGACATAGCTGTTATGGTGTTTGACTGCGGATAGTGCAGAGTGGTACCAACGTGATGTTTACAAAGGCGTAAATCCCCGCGCGTCATAGCTGCCTTAGAGGTCAAGGTGGCTCTCATGGTGCAGAACCGGTCCTATCTACCAGAGATTACATCAAAAGCAGCCACCCACTCTTCTCAGAAAGATCTGCGCATCTTCCTGGTCCAAGATGGCATTTAATTAGATAGGACTTCTACATCCCCAGTCTCTTATTCATAATGATGCAACAGAAAGTCATTCTGTGATAACCCGGGTCAAAATAATCATAACAAAACATCAGAACTGTTGATTTCATCAGAATCTTGATTTTTATTGACGCATTTTGATTGATAAATTTGAGAACAAGAAAAAATTGGCAACTTTAATAACACTTTTGCGCTTTATTTTCGCGTCTAGTTTAGAGATGATTAATTAAGAAACCCATTTCTCTCTCTCTCTACACCCTGTTAATCAAGTATTCCCCATAAATATTTTCAGTGCACGCTGTATTGCACATAAATACTGGAGTACGCCACAGTCAACTATTTACAAAGCAGCGTTAATATTGCCCTTGCTTTATAGGAACCCCTGTTTAACAAATGAAAGTGCGCTTAATATCTTAAGGCAATATCTGTGAAAATTGTTCAAAAAGTGCAAAAAATGACAAAACCTTTTTGTTGCCTAATTAAACAGTACTTTAAGTACTCCTGTACTGAAGAAGTACTGAAGTACTTGTACTTCAGTTTCCTATTTTAATACCACATGACTCTTTATATTGTGCCACGTGACTTTTAAATGGCTGACTGTAAGTGGGTGTGACGCTTTAAATTGGCTATGTTGGTGGTTTTCTCGTGTTTTAATTTTCAGCGCTTTTCAGAATATAAATTAGTCCACAGAATGCAGTTTTCAAATTAGAAGTTTGAAACTTGTTTGTGCTTGGTTATAAACAGTACCAAAGGAAATTGATGATATTTTTTTAGGTCACGAGTTTTCGCAAATAAATTCAAATATCATATTTCACAAGAAAATATTAAAAATTAATAAAATGAGAATTTAATAACTTTTTTATCCTAAACCAAGGTTCAGATTAAGATTTCATCTCATAAATTTACTAATAATATATTTATGGATATAACTTATACGTATTATTTTTCTCAAACTAAAATTTCATTGTGTGGAACAGTTTAATTAAATGACAATAAAATGCTATAAACATATTAAAATCACAAGAACTATTTTGAACAAAGGTCTAAAAATTGGCGTGTCAACTATTATTAATACTAAAATAACTTTGTTAAAGTTTAAAGTCAGTCCAAGCAGAACTGTAGATTTAAGGTTTTCACGGATGGGTACCCTTATGGCGTACTGCCTAAAATATTGATTTGATGCATTTAAAAAAACTATGTGCACCCTCATGACGTTCTCTATTAATTATGATACAATCTATTCTTAAATCGCTGATCTTTTACATCAT
The DNA here is from genome assembly GCA_030765055.1 of Mantis religiosa. Classification (NCBI taxonomy): domain Eukaryota; kingdom Metazoa; phylum Arthropoda; class Insecta; order Mantodea; family Mantidae; genus Mantis; species Mantis religiosa. The sequence continues at coordinate 69,924,928 of CM060947.1, read as the reverse complement.
TTATGTTAATGGGGATAAATTATTGTAGGAATGGTTTTAGTGAATATTTGCTTGTAGGTAAAATGGCCAAATCATTTAAGAGCTGATTTCTATTTAATTTTTTTGACATTTTAATCTCTCTGCATGGCCAGGGGAAAAAAGAATAGAATAACTGCTTCTTGGTTTAGAAAAATAAGTAGGTAGTATAAAATTCAAGCCAATTATGAGGAATATCTCGAAATGGTAAACTCCATAAAAAGAATTTTTGTCATAAATTGTGTGTTTTAACGATACTTATATTTTTATGCACTAAGATTTTGTTTATCGCTTACTGTTTACCTCAGGCAAAAATGATCCACAATGAAGAGCACTTCTGAGGAGATTCCAATGAAATTCAAGACACATTTTATGTGTCACTAAATATCTTAATTTTCATCAAAATCGTCAGAATCATTCTTGAAAATGTTTCCTAGTTTGGAGTCTTGAAAATATTCGCGTCACATCATACCACCAAGTGTGGTGTTAAACTGTATATAGATGCGCGCGCACGGTTAGAACTTTTCCTAAAAATCTAATGTTTGCACCAACATGGCTAACTTTACTCTTGTACTAACTACTCTGTGAAACGCGTATTTCCCTATCTGCTTTAAGTTATTCCAGATAAACATTTGTAGAAATTATCTTACGCTAATTTTATTTTAGGTGCAAGGGGAATATGGGAATACGGTGGGTTTTAAGCAATATTCATATTTTTAGGAGTGACGCTTTTGCGTGGATAAAATATTAAAAATACGAAAGAATAATGACTCCCTATTTGAGAAAAGTGTAACTATTGGAAAGTTTAAATAAACGAGAAAAAACATCTTGAAATGGTTCATTCAACAAAAATGCACTGTGTGTTTTAAGGAGATCCACATTCTTTGTATAGTAAAACTTTTATAGTATACCAGTTGTGCAAAGATCTCTCTGAAAGAAGGGAACTTCTGGGAAAATTTATAAATTATTCAAGATATACAGTTCATTTGTTATGAAAATGCCTTAAAAATACGATATTTTGTTCAAAATCGTTAAATTCTTTTTCTATGAAATTAATATTAAAAATGTTCTATATAAAGTCAGGAAGTTGTCGAAAATCTTCGTTTTTGGCAATTCCTTAGATACCATTTTTGATAAACTAAGTTTTTTACTTAGACTGTTCTCTTTCTTTCTTTTCTTTCTTTTATCTTTCTTTCTTTCCTTCCTTCCTTCCTTCCTTTTTTCCTTCCTTCTTTCTATCCTTCCTTCTTTCTTTCCTTCTTTCATTCCTTCCCTTCTTTCTTTCTTTCTTTCTTTCTTTCTTTCTTTCTTTCTTTCTTTCTTTCTTTCTTTCTTTCTTTCTTTCTTTCTTTCTTTCTTTCTTTCTTTCTTTCTTTCTATCTTTCTTTCTTTCTTTCTTTCTTTCCTTCCTTCCTTTTTCCTTCCTTCTTTCTTTCCTTCCTTTTTTCCTTCTTTCATTCCTTCCCTTTTTCTTTCTTTCTTTCTTTCTTTCTTTCTTTCTTTCTTTCTTTCTTTCTTTCTTTCTTTCTTTCTTTCTTTCTTTCCTTCTTTCCTTCTTTCCTTCTTTCCTTCTTTCCTTCTTTCCTTCTTTCCTTCTTTCCTTCTTTCCTTCTTTCCTTCTTTCCTTCTTTCCTTCTTTCCTTCTTTCCTTCTTTCCTTCTTTCCTTCTTTCCTTCTTTCCTTCTTTCCTTCTTTCCTTCTTTCCTTCTTTCCTTCTTTCCTTCTTTCCTTCTTTCCTTCTTTCCTTCTTTCCTTCTTTCCTTCTTTCCTTCTTTCCTTCTTTCCTTCTTTCCTTCTTTCCTTCTTTCCTTCTTTCCTTCTTTCCTTCTTTCCTTCTTTCCTTCTTTCCTTCTTTCTTTCTTTCCTTCTTTCCTTCACACACAGACATGGTTTTGGTTCAGGTGAACACCAAAACCTGCATTTTCACAGAAATCTCTATCGATTTTTGGATGGAATGCAAATTTCCTCTAATTATACTAATGAAGCAAAATGTCTATTTTCACCACAATTGTACATAGTATACATATCACACATCACAAGCCTGCCTTTTTTCCTGCAATGAGTTCTTAGCTATTTCTTAATGGTTTTCCATTTGCGTGAACTGTAATGAGAATGAAGAGAACTTCAAACTAAGTATGGACAACTCAGTATAAGCCAGATCTAGAACCTCCGTGTGCGATTCCTGGCTAGAGGGTGGTAACTTTTCTATAGAGGACTATTCGTTATCCTATCTCGGGTCTGGAATTATGAATGGGAGTGTAAACTTGTGTGTTAATTTAATAAGCAAAAGTGACACTAACCTGAATATTTGCACCACTGTAAAGCGCTTGAACATCATTCCCTATTAAAAATTATTCAAAGGGTAAAATATTCACTGGACCGATGTATTAAAGACGACTATAAATAGATCCTCCTCAAAAAAGCATAAAAATTTCAAGTCTTAATAGAAAATAGTAGTGTAAAGCAGGGCTTGACAGAATGTGAATTAAAATCACAATTTTCGACAGATGAAGGTTTAGTGAGATCATGATGAAATCTTTAACCAAATTCTTGCACTACGTAAGGCTTGTTGATTTTCCTGTGTTATATTAATGCAAATCGTTGACGTAAAGTATCAAAGATCAAGTTGTATCAAAAGTGCTAATCTGATAATTTTTCTTTAACAAATTTTCCTTGTTACGAAATGTTTTTTGATACTTAGCATGGAAATGATACTATCAAATGGCAAGAAAGTGCATTTAATGTTGATTATGCAAGAACCAAAGTTAGCTATTAAAGACTCATGTCCTACTTGATGATAAACGGCTGTGCATTGATGGAGTTAAACTTTTTTAATATGAAGGATGAGATTGAATGGAAATTAGTAATAGTAATTATTATTTTGGTCCAGTTGTCCTTCCTGGGAAGTGAAACTAAATACTAGAAGGGAAATAATCGGCCCGAAACACTGTGTGACATTGTGTGATTTATGTGTTTATTAACTTGGAATAGAATCCTCCCACAACACATGAGTAATTGTGCAAGGATATAAAGGACTTGACATTGTAATATGTACTGTTTTAGTTTTCATTATTGCTTTCTTTATGCCATAGTACCAAGCAAATACAAACATCGTTGCATCAATTGAAAACCCTGCTGAAGGAGGGATTTTAAATCTAACCGACCGTAAATAAACTAAGGAAAATGAAGTCATCCTTCAAGAAATCGCGTCGTCAGTGCACAGCTTGACTATATGCGACACCCACAAGCGGAGAATAATGACAATGCATGCGAAGAAAATTATGTTTGGGAAAAGAAGCGTTCCGGGACTAGGCTTTGGGCATCTCTCGCATTTTCCATTAGCGAGGATGAGGAAAACCTGGAATTAACTCTTAAGCAGTGGATGGTTATTGCGTTATTTGACCCGCGGAACTTCCGAATGCAAGCCTCAGGCGTTACTGTGAAGTAATTTCACTATGTAAGAAAGGAACTGCCTCTCTATTTAAATAACGTAATTTGTTTTTTTTTTTTCTTTTGTTTTCCATTTTTCTTTCTTGGTCTCAAAATATTCTAACAGTTGGTGCTCCGATGTTTATTAAAATATTTCGTTCGGATACATTTTTGAATTTGAATGAATGTGTTAATACAGCAACGCATTGATTATCATATAACATTGTTTCTTTGATAAACAGTTTTCACTTCGTGTCTGTATGAAACACTTGAACATCTTTGAGAAAATAAAAGTACAGATGTCCCAGTAACAATGAAAATGCCGCATAACTTTATTTCAATGTGCAGTGATTAGCATTATCCCGTTCCCCCTTGCAATTATTGTATCAGGATCTGAAATATCGAGTTCTTTGGAATTATCATTCAGTTTATACTGATGTACCTCGTCATTTATTATTTCGATTTCTAAAAATATTGTGACTTTGTGGGTTCGTGAAATGAAAAGTCCAATTTCACCACTCAACAATGTTCTTTATTTCCACCGACTTACAGTTTAACACTTGCCAATTACACAGAATTACTTGCTGCACACAATTACAATTCACCAGTTCGTCCGTTACAATTTCCTTGTACTCGCGGTTACGTAAGCTCCGGTACACCTTCACAGTTACGTACAGTCTTCCGTTGCACAATCTTCTCGTACATTAACACGTCACTGACTAACTCTTACACCAAGAACTGCGACTGTCTCCTCACTCACTAACTGACAAAACCAACTCAACTCCGTCCGTCTGTAACCCTCTTTATATAGGAATATCGCCGGTTTCTAGTGACCAGGGGAATGTTCCAGATTCCGTAATTTCGAGAAACAGGTGTAGAGAAACAGACGACACAGTCATGTTTTTCCCCTGACCACAGCCTGTCACCACTATAGGACAAACGAGGCGAGGGCGTGGCTAACCGAACCTTCCCTGTCTCCCGCTCCCAGCTGCTTCACAGGGTGTTCCAGCGCTCGCGTTACAATATGTATTTTCTTACAGTCTTAGCACATACATTATAATGTTCTTCTGAATTCTTAGTTGTTTTCATTGTTTTGTATTCAGGTTTTTTTTAAAAAAAATTAAGTCCTCCAAAGTTAAGTCACATTGGACGATGAATGGAATGGGTGAAATGATGCTCAAATGAGTCCGGGGTCCATAGAGTTTAGAGTTACCCGACATTCGTCTTTCAGGATAATGGAATGGAAAACCCCGGAAAAAACATTATCCAGGTAACTCACCCTGACTGAAATTCGAACTCGGGACCGCTTGAACGTGAGGCAGAAACGCTACCACCTCGCTACCAAGAATGGCTTTTTTCAGATTCTCTTCTTCTACTAGTACTATCACCTTCTTTATTATTAATCTCATCATAATTAACACTATCGTCACATGGCTCACAAACTACACTTTAACCTCATATTTTAACATCATATTCTATTTTTGACGTTTGGATGAAAATAATGGAGGGTTAATTGTTATATTAGAACTTGATATTTCTTTCTTTTTTTTTTTTTTCATTTTTTCTAAATTGTAGTAATAATTCAAAATTTATTGGAGGCTCTCTGAAATGTTCTTACTTTACAGCTTCTTTTAAAATGTGTTCATTACAGTCCATTATCTGGGTTGTTAAAATGAAACAAACATAAATGGGTTCCGTGACCAGGCTACACTGGCATTTTCCTTTCCTCACTTTTATGTTGTTTGTACATTACATAAAGTAACTGTTTAGCACCATCACGGGCACAATGACGTAGCTGTTGACGGGCCTTTAATACTCCTCCTCCTCCTCCTCCTCCTCCTCCTCCTCCTCCTCCTCCTCCTCCTCCTCCTCCTTCTCCTCTCTCTCTCACTCACACACACACACACACACACACACACACACACATACATTCACCCTCCCACTCACCAGCATCAAAAACAACATAATAAAATGCACTTCTGTTGGATTCGAAATATTCGTAAAAGTTATAAAAAAAGATTAAAGCACCCCCAGCGCATGGCATGCACCGATGACGTATAGCGCAGATTTTATGCAGCGATAACAGTGCGGTGGTGTATAGAAATAATTTTTCTCTTGCGTTTTGCCGTTTCATTGAGGAAGCAATTTATCGTTTATTTTAATTAATTCCCATTGATGCTTCAAATTCTGGAAATGTTTTTCATAGGCTGTATATTTTGAAGAATCCATCAAATTATCAAATAGTTAAGTAGAATTATACCTACTCCAATCTAGGTTGCCCTGGTAGAACAAAAACACGTGGACTTCGAGTTTCTCTTAGAACGTGGCAACTGAAGATTTCCGTCACAGACCTAGATGAAACGCTAAGCTTACATTTGTTTAACGTTCGAATATAGCATTTTAAACCGGAAGACATGTTTTACATAACGACACTTTATGGCGCTCTTGTGTACTTGATCACAGTACTATTATTTTAAATATTTATACCTGTTATTTTTGGTCCTAGTTATTTAATATCGAAAGGCTCTAAAATATCCACTTTAGGAAATCTATATTTCCCTGTTAACATTCAATCAAATAAGGACGAAAGTGGGAGATATGGAGATACCATGCCTCATGCCCAAAGCTATATTAAAACATTTAGAACTGAGTATCCAAGTAAGCTATAATATTTGAGGAAGTATCTTCCCAGTTGTTGATGGCTGGATAATTTCGTGCTCAAATTCCATTTTCGGCTTGATTACCGGCAGCTATAGCTGCTCCTACTCCTGTATCTGCTTTAGTTCATTCTTCAACATACCATGCAGTTCCAGTTTTCTTAACTTATAAACTCTATATACCTTAGTAAAGAAGTATGTAGATTATTTACAATATAAAAGAGGAAATGCTGAAAAACTTAAATGTATATAGAATCAATCCTACTTAAAGGATTGTTATTGACTTGTTGCAAATTTCTGCTGTATTTAATAAAATGTCAATCACATAAAATATATTTATATTGCTATGATATTTATTTTTACAATTCCTATGACATTTTCACTACAATGACATCTAACATGCACTATTATACATCCTGTACAAATACATGAAATTGCTGACCCAAGATTTACTCGCTGACTCAGGTCCCCTGGACATGTCTTTTTGCTTTTCCTGAGCAGCTTGGTGTCATTTCTTCTTAACCCTCGCTTCTTTTACCCTAATCTTAACTTATACTAGAATTCTCCTATATATCTATTTTTCTTTTCACTCATCCCCGTTAACATGCGTAATGCCACTACGTCTTTGCTCACACTGTCCCACTTCTTATCCCATATTTTTCTCCTGCAATTTGTTAACGCCTTACATTCTATCAGGCAATGAACAGTGCTCTCTTCATCTCCATAAAATTTATATATCCCTACCTAATTTCTTCTCAATCCTTTTAGATATATTATTCCTACTCTCATCCATGCTATGTCTTCTCTTCCAATTTTGTCACATTGATCTACATATTTCCCTACTCCATTCTCTCTTTAATTGGTTATAAAATTTCAAAGATTTCTTTTCTTCTATACTTTCCCATATCTCGTGTCTATCTATGTCTTGTAGTTTAGTTCTCACTTCCGTCCAAAATTCGCTATGATTTGACTCCTCTGCTCTCCATAAGTCTCCCATGCCTATCTTCGATATCATTCTTTCCAATTTCGACCACCAACTATTTGTGTTCTTAATGCTTTTCTGTTGCTTCATGCACAGATTCAATAATTCCCCTTTCTGCCCTTTAATACACTTATACCAGGATTTCAGTATTCTCCCTATCATTATTCCCCTCCTTATTGTATTACCCAACTCTAGTAATGCCACTTCTCTTGGTGCCGATTTTGGCAGCCCTAATAGTTCTTTACAAAACAGTCCATACATCTGGTCTGGTCTCTGATGTGGCCCATACCTCCACTGCATACATTATTCTGGATTCAGCGACCGCTTCATACATTCTTTCTATCTGACATCATAAAATATAAATATATGAATTATACCAGTATCAGAAAAATTGCGTATGCGTTTATTGTGGCGATCGAGTGAATTTTGTAATGTGTGAATTTAATTCTACCTACAGGAGTTGTAAGTTTTCGTATTTGAGATAACGCTGTCCACAGATGTAGACACAAATATGGGATCTTGTTCTTTTTTTTAAGTCAGAGAACCTCAAAACGTTTATTTGCAATGATATCTTGACATCAAAATATTTGGGTGGAATGCAATACTTTCTGTACCTACTTTAAGTAGTAAAGTAAAAACGCTTGCTTCCGTATGCTCCCAGCCAGCCATGGGTTAGAATATTAACTGTTATATTTTGCCTTTTCTGGTCTAGGGATAATTATAGGTGTCTGTATTTTACGGCGGCTGTTGCTCCGACTGCTCAGTTGCGTGACTGTGTCACATTGATCACAGAGTTCATTGAGTATATGATAATTACTGTAAACCTTCACACGCCCTTCTGCAGTTCCTCTTAAGTTAGTAGTAGTGCTTTCCTTACTCTACAGGTTTTATTGATTTTGTGAACGCATCTTCCGTAAGTTGGGATTTTAACATAAGCGATAGAGTGTGATTGAAAACCGCTGTCTTAGGCTGGAATGTTCAGATTATTTGCTGGGTGGCTCAGTGGATTAGGCGCTGGCTTATTGATTCCAAGGTCGCGGTTTCACACCTGGTACAGTCCGATGGTTTTTAACTGTGCTCAAAAGTGACAGCCGTGTTTTACATGTATGTGAATGAACTACGGGGGAAAATTCGGCACACCGGTGGTGCTGATCTTAAAACACATTTAATTATTTATGGTCAATTTTGTTTGCTGATTTCTATACCATATTAGGAACACACGATGTAAAGCATTCAAACAAAACTCTGAACTGAGATTTCTTCAGAAATCCCCTTAGTCAGAAATATATAAACTCGAGGGTCTCTATCACAGAGTGAAGACTGATCCCCCTTCTGACGACCAGGGAGTTACCGAACTGTCCCGAAAGGGCGCTCGGCGCCTCCGTGGGGCATTCTATAGGGCAAGACCTAGAGACCAACAAGGGCGCCCCCGCATCTGGTCCTGTGGACTTAAGACGGGATGGAAGTGGATACGCCACTTAAGCGCGCCAACCCCAAAGCGGAAGGCTACCAATAAGTCAGAAACATATAAACAAATGCACTTGAACAAAATAGCTATAACTCGAAAACACACTACTAAATATACTATTTACAGCAGGCATTTTCCCATGATTCCCCAACCTGACATTTACTCGATTACTTGCAAAATTATTACGCTTTATTTAAAGAAGTTCCAATGATTGTTATTAATTATGCGTTTGTTTAGTACTTGATGTTCAGAGGAAAAGCCGAAGATGGAGTGGAAGTATAAAATATCTTAAAATAGAGCACAACCTAGCAGGCTCAGATCCGGTGGAGTCTGATGGTTAAGTGTGCTTAAAAGCGAAATTCTGGTACACCGGCGGAATTATGACGATCATATCGGCGTCGCCGCTGTGCCAGAATTTCATCGCACAGGAGTTACTTTACATGCCAGTAAATTGTCTGAGCCCACCAGTGGCACTGTTGCCCCTCGGCTGCAGGCATCGCGTCGACAAAGGAGTAAGCTTGAAATGTAACCGGGTGGCAGGCTTGTTCACCATTTGCTCCACTGCCAAACTCCTGCAGAGTCTCTCTTGGTCTGTTACAGCCTCGATTTAAACTGGCTGCGGTAAGCTACGCTCAAGCAACGTCTCTCGAGGAACTCTCATGTCATTTGATCCACTGATGCTGGGATCGCGCTTAAAACTTCAATGGTTCCAGGAGGCTGGTTATCAGCTATGCGGCTTGGCCGCGCCATGGCTCAGTGGTTAGACAGCTTGGCTCTCACCAAGGCGGCCCGGGTTCGATCCCAGGCGACCGCAAAGTGAGATTTGTGGTGGACAACATGGCGCTGGGGCGGGTTTTCTCCGGGACCTCCGGTTTCCCCCGCCTGCGGTGCCATATGTAGTAAAAGCGGGCGTTAAACACTACACTACACACACACACACACACACACACACACACACACACACACACATATACCAGTTATGCGGCTTCCTTCTCTGGTGTATAAAGGTTAGGGATGGTGACTGAACTAAATTGGTGGTGGAAGTCCTCTAAAGTGGATGCTACGTGATACTTGGGTGGCTTTATGTATGTGTCACGTGACCCTAAAATACCAGTCTTCTTCCCGTTCCAGGGCACTAGCGCATTCCTCCTAGATTCCCCGTTAATGCGTTCGTCGAAGTGCTTCGCTTCTTTCTCTTCACCGAGTTATTGTTCTTTCCTTCAGACGTAAATGCCGATATCCCCGTTTGCATATGCCTTGCGAGGGTTTCATTTACCGTTTTCAAACCAGTGGCTAGGTTTTCATGTGCCATCTTCATTTCGTCGAATCGGGCCAAAAGATTTTCATATAAGTCCCCCATAAATCAATATCAGTTCCCGACACAATTACTGTGAAAAATAAAAGTCCCGACTAACTCGTAACAAGCTTCTATTACGCAGAATGCGTTACAAGCCTCTCTCTGAAGCTCTGGCGTACAAACTGCTCACTACTATCTAATAACTAACTCACGTTTATATTCTGCCCTAATTTTTTGACCCATTTTGCTACATTAATGCCGTGCTTCAGACTTGACCAGAATGCAGATGGAAGCTTTCTGGAAGAGTAGCTAGTCAAAGCATCCTTCAACGCTTGTCAGATATATTTGCTTTCTTTAATCCCGCGTTCACAGCTCATTGATGGCTTGGCCTACTGTATCTTGTATCTACTGTATCTTGTGGGCGTGGCCACATTATGATACGAGTATAAAAATTGGACGCTACATATCCATACACGAACGTGCACATGCACTCGATCGAAACAGCGTCCAGCTCAGATTCGTATGTGCAACTGCAAGTACAATCTATGTATATAAACCTATGTAACTCTATATATTAAATTTTAAATTTGCACTGCTATCTATCCGGTGGAGATTTTAGGGCTATCACACAAATAGATTGTTTTGTAAGTCAAGCATTTCCCACTGTTTACTTTATTCTTATTGTACCTCCATGTTCATTCAAGAGGATATCCTGGATGATGTCCAGTCACTCCTGACATACTTGGGCACGTGCCATACAACGTTTAAAATAGAAAGCATAATAACTATCGAGTTGGACAAAATTGCAAATAAATGACTATGCGATTAAGCATTTAAACACCAAGAGTAACCAATACACTATGGAACAGCATATAGTTTTGTGTCCTACAAAAACCTAGAAGTTCTCCAGATAATGAAATAGCCTTGCTAAATTTGAACGATTTATTTTCATTCGTATGGAAAATTAGAGCCAGACTGAAAAATTCAATGCCATAGCCGGGATTTGAACCACGGATCTTCTGGTTACCGTCCAGCTGTTCTAATCCTTTAGCTACTATGGCCAACGTGCCGACATGACATTAAATTCTCCAACTGACTCGTGTTTTTCCCGGTAAACTACTTAGGAGTTCTCATAAACACATGAGACAACTACCTTAATGGCGACTTACAACGTGTAAGTACTTTAAGGCCGGGCTTTATAGTTAACCACTATTAGGCCAATTAATGGAAATTAATTGTTCTTTCACACTGGCCGTGTGTAGGCTAAAGCATGGAAAGATAGTCATTAAGGTAGTTGTCTCATGTGTTTATGATAACTCCTAAGTTGTTTACCGGAAAAAAACACGAGTCAGTTGGAGAATTTAATGTCATGTCGGCACGTTGGCCATAGTAGCTCAAGGGTTAGAGCGGCTGGACGACAACCAGATCTGTGGTTCAAATCCCGGCTATGGCATTGAATTTTTCAGTCTTGACTCTATCTTTCCATAATTTAGCCTACACATGGCCAGTGTGAAAGAACAATTAATTTCCATTATTCTCATTCGTTTGTCATGTGGAATGGTAAAATGTTAGTCTGATAATTTGTCATGTTCAACTGCTGTGGTGCGAGAGCTCCGGACCCCTGACAGTCGCGGTACTTCTGACGTTGCAAGAAGTACGTCGGACCGAACATTGGAGCCCCTCCTGCAGGGGAGTTATTCGGATTGAGTTGGTCTCGACGGGGCAATGGTTTCCGACACCCGTAGGTATTGGGTAGATCTGGCGGGCTATGCCGACCAGACGGGGCTTAGGGTACTAGCCTGGATGGTGTGCTAGACTACCAGCGGCGCAGCCGAGGTTATCGATAAGTCTTCTCAGATGGTTTGAAGAGAGTAATTGGCGCATCCATTTCCAACCAAAGGCGGGGGGATCTTTTAGACTACAGATATTGTCCCAGTGGAAACATCCATGGAGTGCTTCGGCGCTCCTTGGTTTTTAGAGGGGGAGTTTCGGATCCCGGATAGACCTTGAGCTTGAACTAAGACCTATGAATGTTCAGTTATGTCATCCCGTTATGTACATTACTTAATATTTTGTCTCCAAGCTATCTGCGGTTCTTAGTGAAATAATACGTAGGAGATTAATATGCAAAATGGTATTACAAATCAGATGAAGTAATAAAATATATTATAGATACGATTAATTATACAGCTGCATGCCTTGTAACAAAGCAAATTCTGAACTGTTACGCTAACAATGCAGTTATCTCACATTCTTCCACTTTGCGAGACACTTTACCTCAAACTTTCTCGATTAAGCTTGGTTAGGTACAACATCCGAAAATAAGACTCGAGTACACTAAAGGAAAATTGTAAATTTTCAGTCATTTTGCTCCAGATGACGTACTTAGAAAATGTAAGTACAGACAAAACATAAATTAGCAAGTATTTCGTGATAGCTACGAAAATATAAACAAGAAAGAGTTACGCATCATGTATTTTAATGGGCGTTGCATTTTCCCCAAAGTAGTTTTTCCTTTAAACAAAATTAGGTCAAAATGAAGTATTTACGAAAATGTAATTTTACTTTTCAAACCTGTATGTCAAACTGTAGGTCGTTTTTGAGAGACTAAACAAAGCGTGGAAAGCCTTTCTAAGTAAATGTTGTAACCTTGAAAGGCATTTAACTTAAAAAAATTAGTATTTATTCCATCTTCCATTTTTTGTGTTACGGTGTTCACCGACAAATATAATCAATGGAGGACCAAGCCCTACCGTCCGACCGCTGCGTTTTCCTCCTGTATACAAAGAATATCATGAAGGGTGGGATGTGGCTAGCCTCCTAAATCCCTCCCGACCAATTAATGCGGTCTTAGCAAGCTGGACCCTGTACGTTTCCTTTAAGTAACTTCTTAATTAGTTCCTTGGGGATCTCATGAGGCTTAGGGCACCCCGACCTAGGTCTTCCAAGGAGAAAATATCCCCACGTCGGCACTGGAAATCTAATCCGGTTTCACAAACAGATGCTTTTTGGTGTTAGAATATTTCAAAACGTCTATTTCTGGAATTACTAATACTGAAATTCTGAATTACGTACAGTATGTATCTGCCTATTAAAATAAGCTCTAATGAGGGTAAGAAAATTACATGGATTTCTCGTCCCACTATCATTTATTGTGTATAGCTATTAAAATTCTTCCTAGAGCATTTATTTTTCTAACTACTCATGTTTACGTAAACTTGTAGAGATATGCTGGATTGAATATGCAGTATACCATAGATTGGATGCGGACAGTCATGAAGCTAAAAACATGTAGCCACTACACAATACATTGCAGAATTAGAAAGACTGGAACAAATTGGGGCCTTGGATACAGTTGACATGTTTAACACACTATGATGGTACTTAACCTACCTTATCGCGTAACGGGGCTGTCTCACATTCAAGAGAGACGAATTATAGTAACTTTTATCATTAAACTGACATTTCAACTAAGGTTTTCACAACAGAACAGCTCGTATCGCGTGATTAGTCCACTTGGGGAACATATTCCGATGTCTTGATTGTCTAATGTTAGATATGCATTGAAACGTGTTGGATGGAAGTGGGGTAGAAACAGAGTCTACTCCAGCCAATGAAGGATAAGATCAAATCATTATTTCCTCTTTAATGGGGATCTGTCGGTAGAGCATGGTTTTTCGGGGGAGTAGGTATAATTATACTGTTATGAATTTATGTCCAGGGGTGGAACAGTGTATTTTTTATGAATGAATATAATCAAGTTGCTAATTAATCTTGCCAATGTGTCGTTTCAAAAATTTTGTATAAATAATTCAAATGAGTTATTATTGCTTCAGAGTTATTATCTTGATTTTATTTTCAGATTCTTCGTATAGAACATAGGGAAAATACATTTTAAATTGTATTTCTAAATGATCTCACCATCTCTACCATCCTACGTTGGTAGCAGTTATATAAATTAACCTCAAACTTCCTCTAGTTTAGAATAATAAGTTAATAAATTAAATAACTCTCAGATATAGGCCACTTTTTGTAAATGTATAATCTATTTAATGTTTTAGAATAATATTATATTATTATCAAACATTTTAGGACATCAAATTCAGACCCCGGTAATCGCAAATTACAGATTAATAATTTTGTTTTGGTTGCTGACCCATTTTTGCTTGTGTTGTGCAAAAGGATGCTGTTTGTCGTATAGCCGAAATATCGAAGGCTGTATGTAGCATGTATACACAGAACTGGACGTCATCTAATCAATAGTTCAATGCACGGAGTATCGCATATCAGAGAATTACTATGCTGTCTTTAGAATAATGTCAGTAAACTGCAGTCAAAACTGTTGCTCTTCCTGCAAATTGTCCATGATACATAAAGGGATTATTGCAATATACGTATCCCTGAGTGACAAGCGTTTTTTTAAAAGATAATATTCGTATAGACGGGGTATATCTTACACTCGAATAATGTGGGATACGTCCTACTATCGACACTGTAGACATATTAAGAAATAGGTCTTATTTCATTTAACAACAAACAATGATTTCTCCATATATGAATTGAAAATAAACTATGTTAGTTTAGCTTAATAAAGAATGTAAACTTGTGTGTACAATCGCATGCTTACGTATGCAGTTCTCTACGCCATTACATGATCAAGTTGTACTATCAAACAAATGTAGTGCGACTACACGATTCTGATTTTTTTTTTTCAAACGATTCCGTTTACATTGCAGTAACAAATATTTTCCGTCTGTATTTTAATAACTATGTCTTTAGACAAAGTCCTTAATTTTATTCTACGGTTAATCTTAGCAAATACTACTCTTGATATCCAAATTCTCCACAGAAATTTTCTTGCCACATATACAGTAATCATTCACGTTACTGACTAAAGCTGGTTTGAGAACGTCTCTCTTCCGCCGGCATACCGAGAACTGGTTGTGCGAAACAGATGAAAGTGTGTTGAACCTTAAATATTGGCCACGCGGCACGCATTGGTTGGTGTCCTGGAGAACAAATTGCTTCCGAGAACAGGAAGAGATCGTCGTGCGCGATGCCAGAGGTGGACTAGATACACCCAGAACTCTTTATCATGGTGAACGAACAACATACTACGTGGTCCTTTGGCATCATTGTAGGCGTGAGGCAATGTTCTTCTGGCAAGAAACTATGCTGATAAACATACCATTTTTTAAAATTACTTTTCTCTTTCGCTTTCTTTAGATGAAAGAAATGTGTCCATTTCAAGCACTTACATAGAAATTTTACTGTAAACGGGCGTTTTAGTGTTATTAATAACATTATTACTTTCTCTGCTATACACTTACACTTAGTAGAGGAAGTAGGTATTAAAACAAATCTATTGCATTCATATGACTTTCTCTGCATTTGTACAAATTATTCGCACAAACGCTTTTTCCTCTATCTACTTCATGTTAGTGAGATAAACTTATCTTACTGATAATTTTCTTCTAGATACAAGGGAATATGGCAATACAGAGGTTTTTAAGGGATAGTCATATTTTTAGAACTGGTCGCTACGTGATGGTGTTAAAAATTCCATTCCTTTTGCATGACGAACAGTTAAAAAAAACCTGAATGACTTCTTTTAGTTAATTGATGGAAATTAATCATTTCTTCACTTCTTGTTTCAGAACATTGAATCCCCAAAAGAAAATTGTTTAAATAAAATGTTGTGCCCATGTGTGTCTAGACATTAACTCAAACGAATAGTCGGTTAATTTCGAAACTTGACATTTAAAGTTTATGAAACCCAAATATTTTAAGGAATATTACCTATCCCAAACTACCCTTTACATAGGATAATTTCCCCAACATTTTTATTTTCACAAAATCGCCTAAAATTCTGATTAAGGAAATATATATTTAAGCTAATATCGTGATAAATATTTATATTTTAAAATATTTTATATTTCTCAAATGTCTATACTTTTCTTTCTTTCATTTTCGTTTTTATGCGGAGAGAACAATTTGTCATTAAATAGCGACCAGTATTTAGATGCCGCTTTAACTTAAGCACTGTATTCTTATAACTACAACTAAATATGTCAATATTAATGCTACATTAACTAGTAGTATATGGAATAATGTTTGATAAGAATATTTTGTAGAAGAATGACCAGCGAAATTCACGTGAATAATCACTTCGAAATTTTTATATATACGTTCATACACATTACGTCTTCCTCTAAATAGTAACTTTTAAAAAAAATTAAGCATCAAACTTAGCACACATCAAACACTAATGAATGTAAAGCAATAATTTAAGATAAGGTATTTCATCCTAGACTCCTTTTACGTGTACGTATATCCATTATTTTTCATTTTCACAAAAACAGTTCTAGCAATTCTGAAGGCAACGAAGGCTTGATGTGCTTTTTCCTTCTTATTTTTTTTACGTTCCTTCTTTACCTTCTTCAACATAAGTCATTTGGACATTTGGACGATGAGCGAAACGAGTGAAATGATATTCAAATGAGCCCAGGGTCCACAGGCTTAGATACGCGACATTCATATATCAGGATAAGGGAAAACCCGGAATAAAATCTGATCCAGATAACTGAGTTCATTTCCTTTGTGAGTTCATCGTTGGAAAACCAATCTGTATTTGAAGAGTCTTCGAAATACATTTTTTATTCAAAAGCTTATTGTTCTATTTACTTTACATTAATTTAAGTAAACATTTGTTTACGTTCTTTAACCTGGCAGCTATATCACAAAAACAATGTCATCACTTTAGGCTATTCAATATTTATGGAATCAGTAAGCTTCTGGCACTTACAATTTTTTCAACAAATGGTTGTTAAAATAACATCATAGTAATAATATACAGGGTAGTTATAAGAATCCATTTCAATATTTAGCAGAGAATAACGTGTTTTCTATTATGATTTGCAGGTGTGATACCAAAGAGGAATTTGTGTTCATACGGAATCTGCGCGCTATACATCCAGGTAATTATTATATTGAATTATTAGTGCTAGACTTTAGTGCATACCTAATTTTTGGCACCATTACTACTTAGGGTCAAAGAGTTTATGAAGTAATTGGTTAGCTATATTTACTGCATATCAGTGAAAAATTAAAAAATTCAGGTGCCTTACAGTAGTTGCTAAATGAGTTTATCATTAGTTGACTAGTCCATTAAACATCAATCTTATATCAAAGAACACTTCAGCACGTATAATAAGACTTCTAAACGAGGTGTTGTGTGTAGTTTCTTTTCTTCTATGAAAATACATAATATGCCTGATGTTGCACAGATGTGATTTAATTAATTCAGTGAACCTCCCTTCAATATAGTTTTGAACTTTCTCTTCTTCTTCAAGATGACCAAGGAAAGGTACTACTATTTTTACAAATATTATTGATCTAAAACTTCTAAAAAGACTCGTAATAAAATTGTAACGTAAAACTAGAAATAGACATTTAGGCGTTCATTCTTAACTTGTCGAACAGTTCCTGACCAAATCGGGACAGGTAACAACACTAATCCCAGGTGATATAAAACATCAGGTGCACATAAAGAGTAGGTGATATGTTGCCAAAGCGGAACGATTTTCACGACCATAAGAAGAGAACAGAATCTGTTGTTGGCTGCATACATTAGGTTAACGGTACGCAACATTACGAAACATTACGGTATGTGGTAACAGAGCCATGTAATTACTCTACACGTGCACGGAGTTGCTAACAGTAGCATCGCACCAACTGCTTCAAATGTTGCAACTGTTATGCATAGATTTGCATCTGTCCTGAATTAGGCGGATCATCTCCAATTTTAAGATCAATTTCAAATCCCCAATTATGCAAAAGAGGGATTCATTATATGTCGGGATGCCGAATTATCTATTTTTCTGATCGGTAAAGAAAACATCTTCAGTATTTATAAGCAAATATGCTTTGTTCTAAGCTTCCTGGTGGCAATGCTTTTGAAGAAAGTGCTCTCTCTTAACAACTTAATGGACTGAATCCAAAAAGAAATGCTTAGTTGATCTTAGGAGTGAAAGAGAACGGAGAACGTATAGAAGTTGCCAAATACACAGTTTCAGATCATGAATTTGTGCAGTTCACTGTTTTCTCCTCATACAAGTTTTAGTAATTTTACTTATTGACTTTCACGTTGCGACCATCGCTTGGTCCATCTGTGCCAGCCGCTTCGGCTCATCTACCGCCGAAGGAGATGTAATAATCCCACTACCGCTTCCCTTCTCATAGTTAAGCTATAATTAAAATGATAATAAGGACATGTTGAACATGTTGTCGTCCTCTATCTATAAATTGCATGCACAATTCCCAGGAAATTTGCATTCACACTCGATAATTCATTATTCCAAATTGAGCAAATTTCTATTTCCCCTAAATTTGTTTACAAGCCCTCAATGGCTTCTCTGTTTTAGATAGGTCGGGAGCAATATTACAGATAATCTAATTTCCCTGAGTTTATTTATCGTAAAATAAAAAAATCTTAGAGTGGTAAATGTAATTATGTCGAGACATTGTATAAAATAGCGCAAACAACAGTAACACTTGCAACTTAAATTATCATCTAAACCCGAACAAGAGCGAAGCAAACTGGACACTGATAGCATTATCACGCATTTTGTAGCTTGCATTCAGTAAAGTGGTGGTCTTTTCAAAATTAATAAATATGTCGCATAGCAAACCCAGTACTCGTTTGCCTAGTGGTAACTGCGAGACAACTCGTAAGATTTTACTTAGACACGCTAGGAACATAATCTTCCATGATTGATCGTTTTTCAAACAGCTGTCAATTAAAGAAGTTTACGAACGTATAAATTTCGCTCATTGTCGAGAGTTAATGGCGCAAAAGTGTCGATTCTGTGATGAGCATAATTAAAGAAGCCAAGCAGTTCACTAAATTAGAAGTTATAGCATATTTAGGTCCTGTGGAAAACATTGAACAGTGCAAAAATGTGCTATCAACTTCGATGATTTTCAAAAGTGTGTTTTACGTAAAACAATCGATGATTTATAAGACAATGGCGAATATCCAAATGCCAAAAGGCTGACCAATTTAATGAAGGATAAAGTAGAAAATAGGTCTACGTATCTTCTATGTGTAACTTTTTCAATTCTCTTGGTTCAATTATAGGATAACCATTGATGGTTGCAAATTGCTGCAGCAATATTAACATTTCTCCGCAAAATGCACAACGTTAAAAGTACAGGTGATTCTAGCCCATCTTTTATTTGGATGAAACGTGGATTAATCAAACGCACTACAGGAGGAATTATGTTTGAACAGTTTGTGTTTTCTGACTTTCGTACTATTCTTTATATTGAATTGAAGGATACTATGTTTGTATTATAAATGCAGTTACTTCAGCGATAACTGAGCTGAGTTTACCAGCTAGACGGTTTCAGAGAGACAAAGACATATCTTCCATCTCTTTCGGCCGCTTGCTGTAGAATTGGCAACTTCAAGAGAGCACCATCACTATATTGGCTAAGCCCATGTTCATTCTAATTTTGTAGCTACTCCAGCCTTGTTTAAAACAGGTAAATGTATAAATATGAACAGAAACTAATACAATTAGACAGTACTTCAATAAAATTGTTGCGAACCATAAACAAGCACAATGTACTTAATGCGGGCGACAGGAATGTCACCTGTAGCTGTTGACGTGCATTTTTCTGTCCGTTGGTGCTTGTTTAAGGGAAAAAGCACTGTATTATGTGCGTATATTAATTCATAGAAGTTCCACAAAGTTATTGCAGTGTAAAACGCAGGAAAGCACATTGCTTTGTTAATATTTTATGTTTTAACTTAGTGCTACCTAGTGTGTTCAATTTTGACCTTTTCAGGAAAAAATGTAATATATAGGTTATTCTTCTCTATTGATCTTAATTTAATGCAAAAAAGGGTACGAGGAACCAGTGATTTGTATATGTTGTACACGTGTCCCTCTTTGGATTGCCGAAAGATGGCAAACCTAATAGTACACAAGTTTTACTTTGGTTACAGCTACTTTTATGTTAACGAAATGCTAATTTGCACCCATTTGCCCAACGAAATTACAGAATTAATTTTATTAAGTTGAACACCTTTCAAGAGCGCAAGACAAAGCTCTTCATGGAATTTTTTTCATCCTAGACTAGTGCTTACACCCGTGGTACTCAAATTTCCCAACTGCCACCCCTCTCTCTTCGTATATTTATAAGTATTTCTACAAAGGCTTAATAATATAGATAGAATAAATTAGAAAATGTCAAAGTTCACAGTTATACAGTGCCCATCTCCGACTTCTGAATGTCGATTAAGTAAGTCACCCAAATAATTTTTATGGAGTTTTCTCTCATCCTCAAAATATGAATTTTGAGTAAGCGTAAGATCCATGGATTTTGCATTTTATTGAGTATAATTCATAATTTTACCATCTTAATTGATACACTGTCCGATTTATCGAAACAAAAACCCTGTGGTGTAACCCGATTGAGGGTAGACACGCTGCAAACAAACCACTGAGGCTAAAAATGAAATGTGTAGTGTTTAACGCCCGCTTTTACTACATACGGCACCGCAGGCGATGACTGATGATTAATGAGATGAAGATGGAACACCGGTGGAATGAGATGGTGTGGGAAACCGGAGATCCCGGAGAAAACCCGCTTCAGCGCCGTGTTGTCCACCACAAATCTCACTTTACGGTCGCCTGGGATCGAGCCCGGGCCGCCTTGGTGAGAGCCAAGCGGTCTAACCACTGAGCCACGACGCGGCCTCACTAAGGCTAACTCGGTCTGCTATATATAGCAAATACAGAAATTAATTTCAAAAGCTGCTCAAATTGGCTGAAGCAAGAACTGAAGCTTAACAAATCATCAATATAAAGTGCTGCTTCTGTGTTAGTAGAAGAGCTGAAATACACAATTACTTCCACTGGCACACTAAATAATCTGAAAAATAATTCAACTCAAGTGCACATAGGCAGTCGTTTTAGTAGCAATTTGTTTTGATCATATGAGATCACAAGCAAAAATGACATGTTATAGGTATAAAAATAAGACAAATTTCAGGGGCAATTAAAAATACTCCATTTTATGAATAATGTCATGGTAATTAAAAATAAAAGTCAATTGTAATTTAAGGTGATTAATAATATAAAACAATTTCAAAGGTCATTGATCGTAAACAATAATAATCGTTATCTTTAATGTTATTATTGTTGCTATATTCATCTGTCAATTTTCTTTAGTTTTAAGTTGTTTGTGCCACCTCTGAAAATCCCTCGAAGAAATCATATCATCCAGTTTGCGAACCAGTTGCTTCAAATAATAATAAAAAAATATTATTTTATTTTCTCAAAAATGTTTCTATTTAATTAAAACATCATATAGGCAATTGAGTCAGCAGTATGACGTAAAAATGCACACCCTAATTTTCTATCAGCACCCAATAAGGCCTCTGGCATAAATGGTTACCATGAAAGATGGCGAAAGTCTTAATACATGAAAATTCAGTTAACAAAAGGCAATTTGAAATGCCTTTTTATAGCGTTAGCCGTAATTTTCAAAGCATCAGTGTTTTATGATTAAGTCTTCTCACATTTTAAGTTTAATGTATTGTTTATTTTCTTCAAGTTAATCTTTATTATTAATGAATATCGATCTCTTGCAGCATTCATTGTGTATATGATCTTATCTCTTGTGTAACGAATAGTTATCCCCTTGAATCTTGTCAACAAAATAGATGTAAGTTTTATGGCAGTTACTCCTTTTTGGGAACATGAATTATGCATGCCGCACTTTGGTGCAAACGACGAAGTCACTTGAAATGCATAAGACATTTTAAGAAAGTACCACTAAAATGGAGCAACTGTAGTTTACTTCTATCCCCGAGGAGATAACCTTTTTCTTTTTCGACTCCGTAAAGTGGAATAATTCTGAAAAACTGGTTCCACCAAGAGCAAGTAGTCGGACTCTTCTTGTTTTATATAAACGTTCTTGTTGTGTAGTGCCTTTAAAATACATGCATATGTAACTTATGTGCATACATCGATTAAAAGAGCTCTCATGAAAACATCTTTGGCATGCTTAAAAATAGGACGTCCAAGTATTTAAATAACCTATCGGAAATTGTAGCTGTTTCTGTTTATTTATTTAAGGTTGATTTGTAAAAACGAAGGTCATCAGAAACCACTAATATTTTTACATAATAAATTTTTTTATGTATTATAAATATATTGTAGCTGTAATGATAAACTCAACAGTTTGAAATTTGGTAAAAGTAGAGTATTGTGTATGCAAGTATATCGATGGATAATTAAAGGAGCATCAAAATGTGGCTTTAACAAATAAAATAACATTATATAAAATAAATTTGTGTATCTGCAATAGCTTAATGACATTTTTGCATCCTTCGGCGGTGTTAGATATGGAATACAGGTCTATCAAAGCATGTATTATTGCTGACCGATCTAATAAATATATTAAAAAAAGAGATCTATCAAAGTTTAAATCCTTTCTTCCGTTCATTTACTTCGAAGTTGAGGTGAGATATTGATAAGTCTTCGTTAGCTGAAGATTCCGGGCATGGATCTTTGGTTGAATTTTTCATCAGTTAATGATGGCTGGGTTTGAAGTGGCTAATGCGCAATCTGGCAAGTAGGCAGTTTTGTTTTCTTCGAAGTTAAAGTTAGATATATCTGGTGCTGTAAATAGATTTCCTAATAAGTCGTAATTTTGAGGGTGTAAATTTCTACTGTTTGTCCCAGTGATCCACAATATAGGTTCTAAACATATGTTTCACATCCTAAAGTGCACAATTTACTTCAGCTTCAGTTTGTTGTAATGGCAGCTTTTATTTTCGCTCCAGTGTTTCTTTTCTAAACGTTTGACTCTCACCAAGCCGGCCTGGGTTCGATCCCAGGTGACCGTCTGTGGGATTTATGGTGGATAATACGGCACCGATGCGGGTTTTCTCCGGAATCTCCGGTTTCCCCCACCATCATTCGATCAATTGCTCCATTGTCATCTTTCCTTTCATTCCTTTGTCTTCATTCTGCCATCTACATCTCTCATTATCATAGGCATCGGGCTGATCACCCATCCTGGGTTCTCTATCTGACCCAGAGCTTCTGCTTTACAACCCTAAAGTCCTAAAGTCTGTGAGAGACACAGAAAGAAGATTAAAAAGTTTCTTGTTTACTAATTATGAAAATCCAATGTAAACATCTAAGTTTTGGGGTATCCAAGTCGTTGTATTGATCTTAATTAGCTTTACTAACATTATCGCATCAATATACATTACAAACTGAAATGTTTAAGTAACACAATGTGTTAGAAATATCATGAATAAAACTTTTATGTAGCTTTCTTCAAACATGTATTTTCGTAGAATGTTGATATCTAATTTTTGTGTGAAATACAACACTTCCTCTGTGTGAAATACAACACTGTCACTACGTGACAGATGAAGTATAACTGTGAAAGTCATTGAACTTTTTCTTTCCACATTAACTTATTTTCATATCTATTCAGCAAATTATATGTCAAAATGATGCTTGTTCTGTACTGCCTTTTAATCATGATAAATGTTTCCCGAAGTTTTAATACTGATTTTGTTGTAGTTAAATACTAGAAGCACATAAAACGCAAGTACGACAGTCAAATGTTTAGGCAGAAGCTCACTTGTTTGAATAAAAATCCTTGGCCTGATGAGAAACAAAGGAACGGACAAACATTTCAGAAGTGCGTAGTTTGAAATGCCGGAAATTTTGACCAACAGCAGGAAATAACCTCGTAAGCATCTGAACCTACAAAAAAGGTTTGTAGCACAAATACCTTGTTTTGAAATCCTTAATTATTTTTTGAAATTAAATGTTAAATTGAAGTGCATTTCTTTCTTTCTTTCTTTCTTTCTTTCTTTCTTTCTTTCTTTCTTTCTTTCTTTCTTTCTTTCTTTCTTTCTTTCTTTCTTTCTTTCTTTCTTTCTTTCTTTCTTTCTTTTCTTTCTTTCTTTCTTTCTTTCTTTCTTTCTTTCTTTCTTTCTTTCTTTCTTTCTTTCTTTCTTTCTTTCTTTCTTTCTTTCTTTCTTTCTTTCTTTCTTTCTTTCTTTCTTTCTTTCTTTCTTTCTTTCTTTCTTTCTTTCTTTCTTTCTTTCTTTCTTTCTTTCTTTCTTTCTTTCTTTCTTTCTTTCTTTCTTTCTTTCTTTCTTTCTTTCTTTCTTTCTTTCTTTCTTTCTTTCTTTCTTTCTTTCTTTCTTCTTTCTTTTCTTTCTTTCTTTCTTTCTTTCTTTCTTTCTTTCTTTCTTTCTTTCTTTCTTTCTTTCTTTCTTTCTTTCTTTCTTTCTTTCTTTCTTTCTTTCTTTCTTTCTTTCTTTCTTTCTATCTTTCTTTCTTTCTTTCTTTCTTTCTTTCTTTCTTTCGTTTATAGGATATCTTCTCTTGTTACTTGGCTCTGAATTTCACTGAGATTGAAGAGATATTTGCAGAAAAATTCAGATGCACATTGTATTTCTCATTTGAATAATGAAACATATGTCAAAATCGTTAAGAACAATATTTGAGAAAGTAAATTATGAGCATGTGAGGGGTACTTTGGAATGAAGAAATTTTGTTTAAAATATTTTCCCTCTTCACCTTCAGCATGCTGAAGGCATGTTCTTTTCAAGGTTTTGTTAACTAATAAGTTAATAAGGGATTTTAACCCTTTCGTTATGAAAAAGTTTGGTATTCGTCTTACATTACGTTTTCGAAGCACAAGCATGCACACACATGCGCACACTCTCGCTGACACACACGCAGATCTGTTTTTGAAGTCCCTTTAAGTCCATTTTAAGATTCAACGGATCTGAAACTATATTTTCGGAAAAAGTATGCATCGAATTTTTGGATGGAGTGTTATACTGTGTTACCACAAATGTTTCGAACACATGTGCCTTGTGTTTATTGAAACTTAGAGACGTAAAACTGGTACATATTGAAAGAGGAACTCAAACGGATTTTGGTTATGTCACAGATGGCAACAATGACCTTCTCATGTACAGCACTGCGCATTATTTAAAATTATAAAATCCCGTATCGAAGATGAGCTTTCTGTGTTCTCGATCACCATGTTAATAATGAAAGGATAGTCAGATTGAACAATTGAATGCCATAGCCGGGATTTGAACCACGGATCTTCTGGTCTCCGTTCAGCCGCTCTTAACCATTGAGCTACTATGGCCAACGTGTCACCATGACACTAAATACCCCCAACTGACTCGTCTTTTTCCCGGTAAACCACTAGGAGTTCTCATAAACACACGAGACAACTACCTTAATAGCGACTTACTATGCCTCTAAGTACTTTAAGGCCCGGGCTTTATAGTTCGGACCACTGTAAAGTAAAATTAAATGTAAATTAATTGTTATTTCACACTAGCCGCGTGTAGGATGCACTATGAAAAATAATGAATAACGAATAAAGTTATTCAACGATATTTTCAAGCAAAATTTGGTTGTAATACATCAAGTGGGTCATCAGTTCATTAGTGCTATGTTGTTATGATGAGAAGATGGATTTGTAAGAGAATGGAGCTTAATACGGGACTACCGAACCGAATATTGGCTCTGCTGGTAGTGACGAAAGAGAACTTCTTTGGCCTCCACATTTGCCAGATCTGACACCCCTTACTCCTTTTCATGGGTAAATGTCCTTGTTGGATCGTATTTGTTCCAAGACCACTCATCACATCAGTTGATCATATTCTAGAACGTACATATCTGAACGGAAATGACTACAGTCTACATGTATTCCGTGTTTTATCAGAGGAGCTCACATGGAACACTTAAAAGATACTTTAACAAAACTTAGGTTTGGTTTTTTCATTGGCTCTGGTTTCGTGTTTCTATGTATTTATTAAAACGCAGGTTATGTGTTCGAAACACGTAGGTCATTTATGGTAACACTTCTTTTATCCATTGTAGCCAGGTGATACAGAAAGCAAAACAGAGTTGTGTATGTGACGATTCATATGATCAATTTATTATGCATTATATAATAATTAAGTTTTCATTTTTTACTAAGCTTTACTTTTAGGGAATACAATGAAAACCAAAAACCGGAAACCGCCTTGAACTTGTAAACCACTGATTTATGTATCAAACGACCATGTAAAATGAAAAGACTGTTTTACGTACCTAACGCTCTTTAGTCACGCTGACTGAAATACCCTCGTTTCCATGTTTATAAGAAACGTACATGGGCATGCGCGTTTTGTTTTGTAGCTACTCCCGCAGTTTCGGAACTACGAGCGATGGAGCGCTAGGGTCGATGACATTCACTTTCTCTTGTTTCCTAGTTGCGAATTGCACAAGCACCTGGCATATCACGCACAACCACCTCGCGACCTCTTAATGATAATGCACCTGATGTTCTAGTTAATGGTTTAGTAGTGTGATAATGTTAGCATGCAAATTATGCGCGTCACTTCCAGGCGTGATGTTGCCACTTCCAAGTCATTTTGGTCGTTCAAAGATCAACGGCTACAAAGTAGACAGAAAGAAATGATTAAAGCTAAAGGAATTTAGAATTCCGAACTATTATTCTTTTAATTTCACTTTCAGAATAGGCATTCAAGTTATATTAACTATCAAATAGCAGTCTGAATACATAGATATAAATTGAATGTTAAAAAGCAATTTGTACATATAAAAAGAAATACGAGGGCTATTCAATAAAGAATGATCACTTTTTTTTTTTTTTTTTTTTTTTTTTTATTTTGACAACGTACCTTTACTCATCCTCATAATTTTGATGGTTCCTCTCAAAATAGTCTTTCCTAAATGCGATGCACTTGTTCCCAGCATTTCTGCTAGTCTTCAAAGACATGCTGGAAACCATTTTTGAGAGATCCTTCAAAATCGCCTCCGCAGCCTTCACCACTGCTTCTGATGATGGATAATGCCTCCCACGAAGGCGTTTCTTCAAGTTAGGGAATAGAAAAAAGTCACAAGGGGCTAAATCCGGACTATAGGGGGGGTGAGGGATGCACTTCACGCAACAACATAGGCAATATGCGGCCGCACATTCAGCCTGCTTCACGGAAATGTGGTCTTTTGCGCCTGATTAGGGACTTGCAATATTTTCAGAACATCCCTGTAGTATTGTCCAGTTACTGATATGTGTGCAGGAACAAACATGCTGATAAACCATTCCATGACTGTCAAAGGATGAGATGACCAAAACTTTCCAGCAGATGCAACCACTTTTGCGTTTTTGGGGGTTGGTGATAAAGGAGATTTCTACACTGAGCTTTGCTGTTTGCTCTCAGGATCAAAATGATGTAGCCAAGTTTCATCAGCAGTGATTACGTTTGAAAGAAACTCCGGATCTTCCTCTAACGTCAACTTTAACTGCATGTTACCTCCATTGCAGCGGTAGGATACTGAACATGTCTGAACTTTCCTGGTTCTCACAGGCGGGAACCAGGAGAACCAACAATGAAACTACTACGGCGTGTTTGTTTCACATTATGCTAACATAAGATTGAATTTTAATGCGAAAAATTATGACCGTAACAAATTATGATCATTCTTTATTGGCCACGCCGTGGCTCAGTGGTTAGACCGCTTGGCTCTCACCAAGGCGGCCCCGGGTTCGATCCCAGGCGACCGCAAAGTGAGATTTGTGGTGGACAACACGGCGTTGGGGTGGGTTTTCTCCGGGACCTCCGGTTTCCCCCGCCATCTCATTCCACCGGTGCTCCATCCTCATCTCATGCATCATCAGTGTCACCGCCTGCGGTGCCGTATGTAGTAAAAGCGGGCGTTAAACACTACACATTTCATTTTTTCATTCTTTATTGAACAGTCCTCTTAGAACTGAAATTGTTTTGCAATTTCTGATTTTGGATGAAATATTGATTTAACGTGTGCAATGGGCTAAAGTTAAAGTTGCATTTATTGTGTGTATGCATGTGTATGTATGTATATATATATAATATGTGTGAGAGAGAGAGAGAGAGAGAGAGAGGAGAGAGAGAGAGAGAGAGAGAGAGAGAGGAGAGAGAGAGAGTAGAGAGAGAGAGAGAGAGAGAGAGAGAGAGAGAGAGACAAAGAGAGAATATCTTTGCTTTACTTTTCCGCTCAATAATCACCAATTCAATTATTATGTAACTTGATATGAAATATTAACGGTTTAAATCTCAACTAGAAAATAATCTTTTAGCTATTTAATCGTAATTATTTTCTCGGAAGTTCTGCGCCGTGGCGTAGTGGGCTAGAGCGTGTGCTTTGGTTCCCTGCCTCCGGAATGCACCCGGGATCAATCCCATCTCTGTGGGGTGAGGATTTTAAGTCCCGGGTATAGTTCTGGTGCCCACTCAGCATCGTGGGGGAAACTGAGGAGCAAACCCTGGTCTAGAAAGCCAACTTTCCGGCTGGGAGGCGAGATATGACCACATCTCCTCCCGTATCGGTTGGATGGTCGCGCATTCTGCTTTGCGTATGTGGACGTGAGTCCGGCAGTCGGGTTGGCAGGCTGTGGCCTTCTTTGGGCTATTACGCCATAGGTTACGTTACTTTTTCGAAAGAAGTTTAATGTTATGAGCTTTTTCTTAACTTTTGCATAAAGTTAATAAGCATGGTGTTTCTGACGAATTCGTATTTCGATGAATTATAAATAAGGTGAACTTATAAACCTATAATTCGTCTGGTTCATCTTGAAACACGGGAATTACACACACACACACACACAGACACACACACACAAAGAGAGAGAGAGAGAGAGAGAGAGAGAGAGAGAGAGAGAGAGAGGAGAGAGAGAGAGAGAGAGAGAGAGAGAGCACTATTGCTCGCGTAGCTGTAGGTAACACATGACTGCCTAATCCCACATTGCATCACTTCTGTGCACAGTTTGTCTGATTTATCTTGAAATATGGAATTAGAGAGAGAGAGAGAGGAGATGAGAGAGAGAGAGAGAGAGAGAGAGAGAGAGAGAGAGAGAGAGAGAGAGAGAGAGAGCGCACACTATTGCCCGCGTAGGTATCCCGTGACTGCTTATTCCCACATCGCATTACTTCCATGCAATACTCCGATTGATTCCGCGTGATTATATTGTAGCTATTCCTTTAACACTTTTAAGCGCAGCACTTTAAAGACTACTGGTACATGGCAGTAGTGTACCTACACCATCAAATAGGGATATTTTGGAGAGTCACTTTCTTCTAAATGTCTGATAAAATTGTCCAACATATCAATTAATCCGTCTTTTCCCCAGTAGCATCTTTTCTACCTCCTTCATTGAGCTGTACCCATATTAGCTCGTTAGTATTCATATCAAAATGACACGGAGGTAGGGCATGTCCATTTAATTCAGCTATGGAGTCGATTGTGTACAACTTGAACTTATCCTTATTTCTCTTAATTATCTCGTACAAAACCGTTTTCGATATCATATTTCCATTATTATTATATTGCACTGTCAATATAAAGTGCTGTTTGACAAATAAGTAAGCCCTGCACTGGATGCAGCACCTGTCACTGTCTGACGGAGACCAGGCAGTCGCGAATAGCAGTGACAATGTGTTCACGAAACTTTTCACCCCTTCCTTGTCACGGGGAGGGGTAGCGCTAAGTAGGTCATGTTTCATGTGAAACCAGAGGAACCTTAGTTATATTATAGTTATAGTTAACTGTAACTAGTTAAGTTAACTAGTTTAGTAACTAGTATCCTTGTACACTCGCACAAAATAAGTAAAGATAACAAATGAACTTTCAGAACTAGGATTTAACTTAATTTCATGTAGAGGAATGATAATAGTACAAGGTTTACGCTGTAGGCATCACTACTAAAACAGAGAGGAAGATGCAGGAGGAGAAGGGGGAGGAGGAAGTCAACTCCTTAATTAACGCAATATTATGGACAAAGCTAAAGTAATTAATCAATTTAAAAGTACCCTAGTGCTGCGGTCACTTAATTTCCTCTGTACAGTTTTCTACAAAAATTATTACAAAAGGCATTTATTTTATTTACTTTTTATTAATCAGATAAACTTTCAATTCACATTTATATTCCATTTTAGGATACATTAGGTAAAACAATGGAATTTTAAAGACCCTGTCGCTTGTGATGGACTTGAATAGTCAGTTTCTTTGCATGGCACGAAAAAAAAAAAATTAGCGAAGTTCTAATTGAAAAAAAAACCTAGGAATTGAAATTTCAATCCAACAACAATGAATATCTTGGAAATTATTAATGCCAAAGAAATGTTATTTGGCTTAAATTATGTGTTTTGATCAAATCTAGTTTTTGAGAAGTAAACTTTTATCCATTTTATGGCTTACGAACTATCCAAGTCTTTTAGAAAGAACAGAACTTCACCGGTTATTCCCAGAAAGTTTGACATGCATGTATCTTTAACATGTAATATTTTAATAAAAATTCTTGGCGCTATTTTTGAGAAAATCAAAACTTGAAATATTTTTCATATGCTAATTTGAGATGGATTTTTCTTCAAAATCTTCCTGTCACATTTTTTGAAGATGTTAAAATGAAATACCAAATTTGTTACTTAAGGGCACTGGGAGGTCGATGGGTTTCAAAAAATATTTTTTTTAAGGTTAATAATTATATAATTCTTCAGCTTTAAAATTATATATATAAGAAAAGTTTCTTTGCTACGGTGCTTCGTTTAAGCGCTAGAAGCATTAATGCCATTACTTCCTCCCACCCACTTTAAGTATTGAGGACAATGGCTCCATCTCTGCCTATCCAGTGGTTGCCGTATGTAGCCGCAAGATGAACTTCAGCACCAAATTAAGCTGGTGCCCCACCATGTTGAAACCACATATCCTGTTTGATATGAAAGGGAAGTGTTACCATTAGAACAGGCAAAACTATAGCAGAAATAATATGCAATTTTTACCATTGAGTCGGACCGGCAGTATGTATGCCCCTATTAAGAAGTTATCCACGATACCGGCTGATGTATTAATACCAAAGCTCAGGTATATCTGAAATGTAGCATAGGGATTTTCGAAGGCCCAAACGTGTGAATTCCGAGAGTTAAATAGCTGTTCATGTGTGAAAATTGCTTCATCTGTGAACATGACATGGAATGTAAATAGCAGATCGTTTTCAATTTTGTCCACATATCACTGACAAAATTGCTGTCACACAGGATAGTCTTTCTTCCTCATTGCCTGGAACTTTTCAAGGTGAAAAGGGTGCAACAACATTTCCTGCAGAATTAACCCGACAATGCTACGACTTAAGTGCAATTCTCGAGTGATGACGCCAGTAGTAGTTGCAAGGTTGTTCTCAATGCACCGTAACACATCTTAACTCGTTCTCATAAGTCCGTACAGAACACGGCCTTTCTTAACATTCTGTTCGTCTATCCAGGAGCCTCTTTCGCGTAGTCTACGTTCAATGCGGCAAATGTAGTGTGACGATTAGCCTTTCGGTTTCGGAACTGTTCTTGGTAAAGCCTTATAGCCGCAAGACGCGACATTACCTCCTCTAGCGCTTAAATGAAGCACCGTAGCAAAAACTATTCCATGACAAAAATTGTTTAAAATTATATTATCTATCAGCTCCCAAAGTTTTTCGGTCTACTTTTGGGACACCTGTATACATAGGTCGTTTGATAAGTCCGGTTAATTTCCTTGAAGGGATGAAACACTTTTGTTGCAACTTTGTGGGCGATAAGCTTCATTATTCAAAAGATTGTGCAGAAACTTTGAATGTGATACAATATACAGTTCTTTGTAGACAGCCATCTGAATTGGCCAGCGTTATAGCTGCGATTGAAAATGGCGGGGGGGCAGAGTTTTGTGCTGTTATTAAACATTTTTATTTGAAGGACTGGACTGCCGCACAAGTCAAAACTGAATTGAAGTTCACGAGGACTCTGCACCAATATTGATCAACATTTACTCTTGGATCAATGAATGTAAACCTGTTCGTGGAAGCATCGAAGATGAATCGCGCACAGGTGGGCCCAATTGAGGTCACCACACAGGACACCCTGTTAAAAAAAATATATCCACGATCTGGTTATGCAAGGCCACCGAATCAAAATGTGTGTGATTACTGAGGTAGTAGACATCTCAGCTAAGTCACTGCACAATATCCGAGATTAAAAATTGGAAATGAAAAAACTGTGTGCAAGATAGGTGGCGTGATTACTCACAGTCGATCAAAAGCGATCCGTAAGAACACTTCTACCGAGTGTCTCGCGATCTTTAACTGCCATCCCCATACTTTTGCGCCGACTTGTGACCGTGGATGAAACTTGGATCCATCATTACACACCAGAGTCAAAACAATGAACAAAAACTGGACAAAGAAGGCAAGGACTATTTTGTCAGCTGGTGAGGTGATGGCCACTGTTTTTTTTTTTGGGATTGTCGAGGAGTAATTCCCATAGACTGCTTGGGAAAAGGCAGAACCATAACTGGAGCCTATTATGCTTCACCGTTGGATCGTTTGCAATATGAGTTGACTGAAAATAGACCGAGATTGAAACGCAAAAGGGTGCTCTTTCACCAGGTTAATGCACAATCACACACATCAGTAATTGCAATGGTGAAAGTGCATGTCGCCTGCGGTGCCGTATGTAGTAAAAGCGGGCGTTAAAACACTACACATTTGAAAGTGCATGAGTTGGGCTTTGAATTGATTCCTCATCCACCTTATTCACCGGACTTAGCCCCAAGTGACTTCTTCCTGTTCCCAAACTTGAAACTTTGGCTTCGTGGAAAGAAATTTTCATCAAATGAAGAAGTGATAAACACCTTCAACAGGCATTTTGCAGACCTTAACGCAACCTATTTTTCCGACCGGTTGAAAAAGCTAGAATATCGCTGGACAAAGTGTGCACACATCAATGGAAATTTTGTCCAGAAATAAGGGTAAGATGTTCACGAATATATACATTCTTGGCTTTTTACCAGACTTATTAACGACTCTCGTATATGTAACATAGGGTGTCGGCTGATAATAAAGCCCTTTAATTCATCAATTTAAAGATGGTGCTGCAACAATTTGCCCACTTCCTGAACTAGCGCATAAACATTTAGCTCTGCATACTTCTAAAGCTTGGAATTTCTGAACTAACCCACTGCTGTAAATTGATTTACGTGTTGGTCATTCTGCTTTTAGTTTATGATGTTCAGACACAGATTTTTAGGGTTTAGGTTCCTCTAAATATGCATTTCCGGCGAAATCTCGACATGGCATTTGTCGGAGGAGCGTAATTCACTCTCATATTAGGTACGTGCTAGATACCGGTAATAATAATTTCTCATTGTTGTAATGTGTATGACTGTCGGAAACATTCGATAGTGTCCCTATCTTACTTCATGCCTGCCATCTCTTCTGCTGCCGAAGGTTTTCTATGCGCTTCGCGATGGTGAAAGCTCTTGTCTGTTATGTGGCGCATGAGAGCACGATGATGATACCAAACTCGCTCAAGTGGGAGTGAATGAGATTTCCACTGATCCGGAAATGCTTCATTCCCCTGTTACAACCTCATCCCTACAACTGATCACTTGACGTGCAAGCAAGCTATTTGGTTGTTGCACAGAACGGGATCGTAGTTATCGTGCAACAACTACTAATCCACACCAGAGTAGAGTGGGCGCAGAGTGTGGGCCCAGAGTCCGTTGACATGCTATCTCTTAATTGTTAAATTCCTAACTTGCACACAAATCCTTATCATGAAAATGCATCCGGCATTTTTTTCTAGTTTAAGTTATTAATTTCCCAGTTGCTTGGAGTATATTTAAGTATGTTATTTGACATCGTATACAACAATAATTATTTTTCAAATATCAGAATTTTACCATTCATCTGAAACATAAGAGCCATTTACAACCTTTACTGACATTCTTGAAAAAAAAAAAACATTTCTATTTAATAGTTAGTCTGCAAAGGCGTGCTTCCTGGTGGAAATTATGAATTCATATCCCAAACTAGAGATTAGACAGGTCTGTTACTCAGATTGAATGCGTACATCAGATTACTCTTATCCTTATCCTTATTATTATAGGCTGAGAAGTCCTCTTCGTTCACTATATTTTTGTAATTTGAGAGACCAAGAGAATTTATACTACTATTTTGCAGGAACTTGCTCCAAAAACAATTTTCTTAATTTTCTTTTCAAATTTTAAAGCACAAACTAGAAACAAATATACAATTTTAATCAATTTTTAGAATGCATCATTGTTGTGCCAATTTTGTACCGTTTATCCGTTATAAAATGAATGTCCCAGCTGTTTACATATCGGATGAAACTCTAAACCTGTGGTTTG